>JASCQD010000006.1:1200000-1800000 GCA_030180035.1 Pseudogymnoascus sp. SDFLT0511 | reverse complement strand
AGCAAAGCATATCTGAATGTTAACATTTTGTCTCACTGAGTGCAACAGAACAAGATCTGGACCGCAAAGAAACTCACATACCAAAATAGAATGGAAGCTGACACTACAATTGACAGTTAACCCCCCAATAAGTTGTATGTGCTAAAGACTATATCGAAATCTCGACTGTGGTGGAAAAATGGGGAGAGTGGTGGCCGGGTGCGATAGCAACACATGGGGTGGTGACGTGCATTGCAGAAGGGATAGTTTGGGAGCAGGTCAAGAAGCAAAGTCGTCGTTTGCTTTGGACGTCGGGATAGAAGAGTGGCGAGGGATGAATATAACTGAGGTTTGGTTTATCTTAAGCCTCGAATACTTATGGAGTAAAAAGTGAATCCAGCAAAAACGAGTGAAGTTTGAAGGTAATTGGGAGGTTGGGGGAGGGGGCCTGGTTTTTGTGGGGGGGGATCAGCATAGACGACATTTGCACCTCTGACACGTTTATAGTGAAGAAGTCTTCGATAAAGCCATCACCTATTTGCTCCAGTATTAAGAGGCTCACAACTCCCTAAGCTTTCAGATTTGCAGTAGGACAATAGTAATTGTTGTTAATATTGTTTCAGCGGGCATTCAACTGAATTCATGAAGAACGTAGCGACTGTGCTAGTGTTGTTTACTACTACCCTTCTCCAAGTGGTCTATCTGTATCCAAGAGCCTTTCTAGTCCCTCTCGGGAAATCGTCATGTTTAGTTTACTCCCTTCACCATTTGTTAAAGGCATTGATATCAAAGTTTGGCCACATCAGCCTTCCATACTCGAGTTCGCGGATGACCTTTCCATCCTCATTCCACCATATCGCAGAGAGCATGACCATGCCTGTTGAATCACCCTTTTTTATTCCAGGGGGAAGGCCGGCCTTAGCTTCATCGGGAGGGTCAACCTTCAATGTGAACCGGATCACGTTCTCCAGGATTGCAAACGAGCCGGGCGCGGAACTGCCATGAAGGGAAATGGCCTCGACTGAAATATTCGTCATGAGAGTGCTAAATCCCTTATTCTGCTGGTACCAAGTCTCTTTAGGTGACCTGACAATACCAAGCGCTATAGAGGAACGTCGTGTTAGAATCTTCTCGATTAAGAAAGAGAAAAAAGGGGATTCTTCTTACAGATATCAGACATGTGATATTCATCGGCGACTAGATCGTTCATTTTGTTGTAGTCTCCAGTCGCGAACGCTTCAAAGTACTCGCCAATGCGAGACAGCAATTCCTTGTCGTGATGGTGATGGATGCGGCTATTGTTGAACGCAGGGGAAGCCATGTTGTACGGTGTCTAGTTTAGGTAGTTATTTGTCGCGGTATGTGTTACTGAAAGATTGTAGATGTAGAAAAACTGGGAGTTGAAGCTATACTTATGTTTTTATCGCTCATCTTGAATAACTGCTGAATGAAAGGTTTTTCAGGTCCCTGAACCCGTACAACCTTAATTGAATGGTAACAGGGCTACGGCTGCACAAGTTGCCCTATGTTATGCCTCGACGTGCAGCAGGATGTTTCAGTTCAGCTTCAAGCTGGCGCCGGTCATTGCCATTTGAGGACGTTTGCGTCATTGCACCTTCTTCGTGGTACCTGTGCCGAAGACTCTTTGTGCTAATACCTCACCTTTCGTGTGCAAGTGCGACCATATAGGAGCCAATTCCCACTTCTAAGACATCAATATATCACTTGACGAGCATACGGATCGGACTTCAGCTTCAAACTAGCAAAGATGATTGCAAGCTAAAGGTGCTTGCTTCGACCAGTGCCCTTGTCATTGCCAATAAAACTAATCTGCGTCACAGCATCCTCTCGTGATAGCGACCCCAGGGTCTTTGGTGCCAACAATGCATATTTGCTATATTCGCACACGGATTGGGTTGGCGAATGATCTGGACCATCGACAAATGGTGCAGACAACTTACAAATATTGACGTTTGTGAATACCCCAGTCCGCCCGTGAATAGTAGAGATAGTAGCACAGCGATTGTAACAATAGGAACACCAGACTTACAATCTTACAGAGGATAGAGACTGTGGACATCCCCTGGCCGCCCTCTGGCTAACCCTTGACCACGATCCGGCCGCACATATGTAGCCCTTCGAAAAATAAAGAAATGGCTGACTTAGTTCCATAATTTCTTTACCTAGAGATGATGAACTAACCACCGCTTGAAATTAGGAACATTGGATTTTAGTATTCGACTTCAGTCTTTCGATTTTCGGTGCTAGTGCTATGACAGAGACCCAAAGCCGATTTCGGAACCAACCATCCATTTTCTTGGACAGTCAGCCGCGTTAACAAGATAATACAGGGATGGAGGCTTTTAGGCATCGGGTAATAAAGCGTGGGCAAGGCCCATCAAGGAACAACCTCTGAAGAACTCCCAGGGTTGAATCACATGACCCAACGTCGTTATCCTATCCAACTTCTTTCCAGGCGGTCGAGAGTCAGCAGAAATCGGGAGACATCAAACTAGCGCTAGGGGCCCTGAAAGATGAGCTGCACCAGTGGATCATACCACCGCCCCCCACACAACCGCAGATGCTGTCCCGCCGCCAACCACGGGCCAGTCCCGTTCATAGACTTGGCCCTAACGATATTATTCTAAGATTGGCTGGCGTCTTCACGACGTGCGCCTAGTCAGAGCTGCGCTGATACCAGCTTAGGAACTCTTGTCTTTTTGCCTTACCTCGTGTGTGCTTTCACCTTTGTTGCGAAAATCAATATTGTTAATACCAACGCACCAGGAAGAGCGGCATCCACGGCGCTTGCACAGCCCGGCGGCCGTCTTCGAACTGGCCCCCAACCACAACCAAGTCCATTAGTGCCAATTTAAATCAGGCACATATCAACCCTCATTCCCCTGCCACGCATGCCATCGCGCGCCACATTCGCCCATAATGTGTTGGTCGGCCAGTCGGACGACCCGCATTTATGGGCGAAGTCTCACGGTCTGCCTCCAGGCGAAGTCTCACGGTCTGCCTCCAGGCGAATGTGTGCACCGCCGAGCCACCATGAGGCTGCATATCCCTTATCACCCTCCCGATGTCTCTTCAGCTTGCTCTGCTTTCCGTCCCTCAACATTAATCATGGCAGGAAACCTCAAAGGACAGAAGATTCCCACAGAGGGCGATTCGAGCCGCCAACAGCCCGATCCCAACTCTATCGAGATGCAACAGACACTAGACGGACAGTTGCCGCCGGCGTACGAGCCGAGCCCATCGATGGCACCGGTGCCTCTCCAGCCTCCGTTCCAGCAACCTCAGCAAGCGCACTTGCAACAAAGCCAGTTTGCGCAACCCCAGCAGCAATACTTCATCCAGCTACCAGATGGCACAATGCAGGCCGTACCAGTGCAGCAAGGCTACGGCCAGCCGATACCACAACAACCCATCGTGGTGATGCCAGTCAAGGATCAACCGACAATTGTCGTCAATAATACGCCGAGTGCTTCTGCTGCAGCAGCGGGTGGTGGAGGCGGCGGCGGTGGAGGCGGAGGCCGTGGTGTTAACGACCGGATAGATTCATGTGTGGCTGGTTTCTGTGGAGGGTGCGTAGCATGTATGTGCTGCTCTGTGATGTAGAGTTTGCGCAAGAAACAACAACTCTGGAGTATTATGTTTGCGCTTGCTACATCGCCATACCAGGAGTGCGTTGCTGTCTTTTTTCGGCGATATTGGCAGGTGTGCAGCAGACTCAACACAAAGACACATTTGCTACCGTGGTTCTAGACATATGCGACAGACAGCACATATTTACTAAGTTTGTTTGAGGAAATACCAGGCCAAATTTGGCACCCTAATGAAGATATGGCAACACGATTGTTTGGGACTGGATGGTATGAGTTTTGGCGTTACGTAGTTAGGTTAGGCTGCTCCATTATGATTACTAAGAATCTTATCTCATAACTTAACTTGGACATCATCAAACCAAACACCGCACAGCACGAAACCTAGTTTGTGATCCTATGTGACGATCTCTTCTAGCACATCAAACAACAACCGCCAAGAATCAGCACGCTCCAGAACAGGGGCGAGCCCATGGAGTTGCTAACTGCCGCCGTTGATGACACCAAGACTCGCGGCATCTACCACCCCACAACACCGACAACACTCAAACGATATCTCAATGATGAAGACGTGGTAGTTGGAATTATTGAGCAGGGTGGCAACTCTATCTAAATTAGGTATAGCGTGAATGTCGCGTCGTAAAATATCACCAACTATTGATTCCCCCACAGCATGCAAGGACGCTCCAAACATCGTATGAGTCAATTGTGGCTATAATAGAGTACGGGAGGAAAATTCCTGTCGTCTCTGTGAATTGAAGCAATATCACTATGGTTGGGTGTGTTAAAAGATTGATCGCATATGTTGGCCAGGTTGGGCTTGTGACTCCAAAATATCGCGACTCATTCTGAGTCATCATGGCTCATCATCGTATTTCGTATTCGGCGCCTCCGCCACATCTGGAGGGGTACGACGGATACAATATCGATTTATTTATCGCTCACACTTTCAAGTCAGTAAAGACTCTAATATATAAGTAATAGGTTTTACTCTTTTTTTTAGGCTGCAAATACATTGTAATTTTATACACCTAATATTTCGTTGTCTGTTTAGAAATATACGCCCTTAGTTCACACGCAGCTTTTAATCGATCGTTCTTCGTTACATCTATTTTATCTGGTATGAGCGGATCAGGATCTACTGCGGCTGCATCTGCTGCCAGCGAAAAGTCCAAAGAAGTCTATAGTTGCTCGGCATGTCATGTCAAATTTACCGACAGGCAAACACAGAGGGCGCATATGAAAGGTGATTGGCAGTGAGTGGCAAATCGAAGCAAAGTTATTATTAGAAATGTTAATCAAGTTAGCGTCTATAATCTGAAGCGCCGCATAGATGCCTTGCCTCCCATATCTGAGGCTGCATTTAATGGGGAAGTCCTTCCTGAAACCGATGTGACAGACGCATCTTCAGGATTTCAGCTTTCGTGTTCTGCCTGTGGCCAGAATTTTCTGAACCAAAGATCATGGCAAGAACATGTCAAGTCACGAAATCACACAAGGAGATCCGCCAGATCACCCGTTTCGCCGGACGAAACACCTGCACCAAGTACTCCTCTTTTAATCACCCACAAGAAAGTTGAACTCCATAGTCCAGCTAAACCCTTCAGTTCGCTGGATTGCTTGTTCTGCAACGTGGAATCTACCTCGTTGGATTCTAACTTAGCGCATATGTCTCATGCTCATAGCTTCTTCATTCCCACTCCTGAAGACCTCACCGACATCGACTCTCTTCTCGGCTACCTTTATACTCTAATATCGGTTTTTCACGAATGTCTTTTGTGCGGGAGTTTAAAACCCACCAGGCTCGCCGTCCAAGATCACATGTGTGGGAAGGGTCATTGTAGGCTCGATTTTTCGAACGACCGACACAAATTCTGGCAGTTTTATGACACCGAGGGTACTCAGGACGAGTTTCCGGGAGCGAACTTGGTTCCGGATGACGACGAACTGCACCTTCCATCGGGTAAAACAGTTGGTTCTCGCTCAGGCGCGCGCAGTTCTCATCGAAATTCGAACAGGCGGCGCTCTTCCTCCGCGCCATCGTTGCATCGGCGCCTCCTTAATGAAGGAGAACCTGAGGCAATACCCCCGACCTCTCTTGATAGGAGATTGATTACAAGGGCTGGTACATCCACCAGCATGGTTGGCATTCCAGAAGTCCAGCGACTAGCGTTGGTAGCTGTGGAGAGACAAATGTTCGCGATGGAAATGAGGGGGATGAATGAGCGACAGTCAAGAGTAGACAAAGGTGGAAATCGGCAGAAGCGGTATAAAGTGCCGAGTTATGGGAAGAAGCAGGGTGGTTTGGAGAAGCGCTTGGGCTAGGTGGCTGTCACAGCTTGTGCAGCAAGCCAGGGGTGCTTCAGCATCTCCGCCGCTGATTTTCTATCATCGGGATCAATGACCAGCACCTTCTCCATGGAGTCAACAAAAACAGACACCTCGGCTTCCGGCATGTCCTTCGGCCTTTGAAAGACCTCATTCTCGCCATCCATTAATGACAGGAGAGACGCCGGCGAAAGTTTTGGGATGGGCAGCAAATTGCCTGATGAAGAGGTTAACATATATGGAGAAGAACACCAGAGAGCTCACGGAACTCGTAGTTCCAGCGTACCTTCACCGTCGAAGAACTCTTCAAACCTAGCTCTTCGTTCCTGGAGAGCTTTAGGAAACGGCCCGAAAATTTCCGTGAGTTGTGCTAGCCGGTCGTCCTCCGCCGTCCAGGTGCCATTCCGCGATACGATCTAATGGAATGAGAGATGTCCCTTCACAAACTCAATAATTTAGAGCCAATGTTAATTTATTTGCTCGCCCGTTGCATGCATTATTTCGACGAAGGTATTTGGGAACTGTAAGGTACAAGGCACCGAAAGCTCCATATATCCACGCTCGTGCCCTAAGGACCGCCTATCATAACTTCAGGGGCTCTCAAATGCGGTGATTGGATTCGATCTGATAAATGTTTATCCACCCAAGATGCCACAAAAAGTGGTTTAGTAACATCCCGAATGGGAAAAAAAAGGTGTCAATGCGGGTCAGGGGCAGCATACCGACTTCAAAATCTATAATTCTCATACGAATGTTATCCATTTCCGAGATTAATGGCGTTGTGATAACTTCACTCAAGAGTGTCGCAGTCACAACCTCGTCGCTGGCAATACCGGCATCTGTCTCCATCGTTCGTACCGGGGTCTGCTATATGTACCTCGAAACAACTACCTCAGTATCATCCAACTCGAGTAGTATGTTCGATGGCTTCAGATCTGTAATTGATTGTTAATTATCATCTCTTATAGGTGGTCCAAGGCCGGGTTTGCTCTTTTGGCACTATCAGCCCTACCAGTGTGATGATGCTGCATTCTCGCTGCAAAAATTCCAACCCCTGGAGCTATTTTCGAGGCACTTCTTTTATCACAGCCACTGGGATGCGTCCTTTCCCAAATTTTACGGTCTGAAGGCCTGGATGACGTCCCAAAACGGGAAATACAAGATATACGTGTGTTCCCTCTTCTCCTTCGTGGCGAAGGTGGTTGAGGAGCCGAAGGACGTGGATTCGCCCGGGATGGGTCGGTACGGACGATTTATGCTCGATATGCCGTAGCATCTCAAGCTCATAAATATTATGATTGACATTATAACATCGGACCGAAGAATTTTCAGGCCCACGTGTGTTTGAATCCTAGTATATAGTGTTAGTTTGTAGTCAGCCCTTCAAAGGCGATTTCTACGTTAGGTCACGCGCCAACCAAGCTGTGGAATATTGGCCATATCAAAGTTTCGCACAGCAATGTAACTCTCATCATTAAATATATCGCCTAGTTTAATGCGACAAAATAACTTGTCGTCGTCGTCTATCCCTTCTTCTGGGATTTGAGCCCCTGAAATTGGTATCCTACGCGACACAACCGTTGGCTTCCCCAGTGCTCCAGTATCCTCCGGAATCGTGCCAGGGATGAATGGAATTGCGCCATTATGCGGGTGTGGGTTTACCTTGAGCATTCAATAGCTGTGGTGGGTAGTTTTTAGGACGACTCAGGATAGGCGCTGTACGCGGTGGCTAGCAATGGGAGACCCGCAAGGTATGCCGACCGCACGAACCGCCTAGTCAGCTTCCAGGTGCGTTTTCAACAATCTGGGAGTGGCCGTCGAAGGCATCCTTTTCTAGCTCCCACCCGAAGCTCATAAGCCGCTCTCCCAGCGACTCATAAGCTTGGTCGTATTATTGGGTATATTCTAGCTCGCGTTGTGGAGATTGACCTCTCGAGTGTAGAGGTGGGTAGTAGGCGGCATCGTGCGCGTAATGAGACGCAAGGATGGCTTGAAGCATAATCAAGTCACACAATTATGAATCCCCACCGTTTAAGGTCAGTCATCCAAGTCTCCCCAGTACTCTTTGAGATCATCAGCCCTCCATTTCGTATCCCAGCCTACCTCTTTTTCGATCCGGTCCAGAATTCTCAGAATAGCACGATGCTCACTCGGATGGCTCATGACTTTCCCTGCAATCCAGAGGGGCTGGACAGAGTTTGTCCATGACCCGTGGTGTGAATTCGACTCGGAAATAGCACATATTTGGCGTGCGTGCCAGAGCATTGAACGCTGAAGACGAAGATTAGCTAGTAATGAGTGAATTATATGAAGCAAACAGTTGCCCTGGACGCGTACGCGATAGACTGGCTAGCTTACCGACTGTTTGCTAAGGTTGATCCCCCTCGGCTTTTCTTGAAGCATCATTAGTGTCGAGGTATGGTACAATTGATTTCCAGAAACTACCAAAGATTAGTTTGCAGAAATTGCACTTTGTGAATCGACGTACTTGCAGAACCATTTCCATATAAGACAGTGGGAAATGGGTTCTGATAGTCTCCTGCCACTGCCGGAATAACCAGAATTGGCTTCATTTCTTCTGGCCTGTCAGTATACCATTCTTGCAGGGTATCAAACGGCTCTTTCCATCGCGCAGCATAGCTGCTTTCTCGAGTTCGCGCCCCTGGTTTCCTCGAATGACTATCATGGCTCGAATTTATCAAATGAAGAACGCTGGCACAGATGAAAACAGAATAGTTTGCCCAGACATCGAAAGAGTTCGAAGGATTGCGAAATAGTGCATGGTCTTCGCATAAATCTTTACCAAAGGTCCAATGATTTATGGGGATTAGAGTTTCTTCCTGTGAGATGAGCCCTCCGCATACATCTATATGTTGAAATTAGCGACTCATTAGAATGAATTGGCGTCACAGGATATTTACCCATTCTCGCGAAGCACCAGAAAAGAGCCTGCTCAATCCCACCCATAAATCCGTGGATACGAACAGCTTCTATCAAATTTGCACACCCATCCAGATGTCGCCTCCACTCCTTTGGGGAACCTAGCATCGTAAGCCGCAATTTCATATCTACGCAAGAGCTGACTTACAACTCATCATTTCCAAAACACACAGAATTACGCACGATGCTATAACTTCTGTATTTTTGGTATGGAGCTCTGGTAACAGTAGGTGAATTGCTTCTTGATATAAAGAAAGACTCTCCGATGATGGCAATAAAGGGTCCTTCCTTTCTAATTGGCGAGCTGACAATGCCAGTATAGAATACTTTAGTTGAGGTGATGATTTCGCCATAATCGGGAGTTTGAACTCAAAATGCCGCTGATTATCGAATTTATCAAGCTGCACAAAGTCAGTGGGCAAATTAGACAAGGGTTTAGAGGGGTGATGGGTAAGTGTGTGTCTCAGGGCAGGCACTTTTTCACGTCATGCCTCCAATTCCTATCCTCGTACAGATACCAGCCGTTCACTTGAACCTGGAAACTCAAGTTGGCACCGGTGGCTTCAGTAACTAAACTCGAAGTACATGTGGATAGACACTACAGAATCGACACGCTGCCGGTAAGGGCGGATATTCAGAACGTGACTTTCGAAATTGGACTGCCCCGAGTCATGCTTACAGGCATAGAATGAGACAAGTTAGCTTACTAACGGCACTTACCCAGGGAGCCAATTCATCTATATAATTTTTCCATAGTATATACTCACGGTATGCTGTAAGTTCAGGTGGCTTGTGTGACTCGGAATCAGAGAGGGAAATATCAAAGGCTGGCCCATTGCCTTGAGACACTACCGCGTCCTGCGAGATGAATCCTATATTCGGTTGATGTTCTGGGGTTCCATAAGTAGTAGGAGCATTTGACCTTGCAGTGTGGATTATATGGTTGCGAAGGGTGGTATGTAATTCTCGATATGCCGAACCTGGAAGGAAGATTCCATGAGGTGAATCAAACAGCTGGTTGTCGAAAATTGCTTCGTTGAAATCTTGGTGATCAGGTCGTAAAATCATGTTGCTGTTCTCTGGCCGACTAGTATCCATGGCTATAGATATTTGGTGTTGTTGAGACTCAGGATACCGCGGGTACCTTAAAGCAAGTAATTCAGCTGCAACTTCTCCTGTGCAAAATGGAGAGTCTCCTTCACGGTGGATATCGCGCTGGGCATCGCCATGCGTTGGCCAAGACCGAGGAGTTGAACCATGGACTGTGGAATTGTCATGACTTTGAGAGAGTTCGGAGCTAGATATCACATCTATAGGCATATAGTGATCATCGTCGACGTTGCATGAGATATCGTCCGAGGGTGATGCAGAAAAAGAGTGTGGCGAAGTGATAGGATGAGGCGTATTTACGTTCTCCATGTATTCGCTTCCCCGAGAGGTATTTTGGTCCCTGTGTTCCGGAGGCGGTTCAATTTGATGGACTGTGGATATGTCCGGCGTAACGTCCAGTATCTAAAGGTCTCAATTAGCAAAGGATTCCTGGGAAATGCTCCACGCTGATTCGTTCTGCACCTGATATCTTCGGTGTCTCCTTCTCGTATTGGCAGAATGCCCCATGGTTGGGTGCTTAGCAGTTAAGCTGGTTGGATAGACTGCTTTAAACTTGACATTGGCAGTCCATACACACACTTCTCCACGATGGTCACAATTGTTACATTCTGGTCGAGTTTCGTCACCTGGAATGCAAAAACTTTAAGTCAAAGTTCACACAGTCAAAGTTCAACTGCCATGGAGCCACTCACATTTTTTGTGTCGCCGGCGACAGTTTATACAACCTGTCCTTGTACGTCTCGCCTGGTGTTGGTGACTTGGCGCACGACTTTCATCACGTGAGATAGTTTCTCTTGTGGCTGGTCCGGGCTGAGTCTGCACTTCTTCAGCATCCATCGCAATGTGTAATTCTCTCAGACTGTGGGGTAAATCAGTCTTACACATGCATATCAAAAGCATGGGGATAGGATGTAGTACGAAGGAGGGGAAAACTTGACGAGGTATCGTCACCACTTCTTGGCGCCTAAAGTTGCCTATTATAGCTTAGTTACTCCCACTAGTATCCCCAAGTCCTCCAAGGTCCGCCGAACAGGGGTTATGGAAGTCGCTTCTCGCGACTTGTGTGATTCGCAAAGTCAACGGCTTATTTTCTATACTACTTTCGCCTCCATCGCCATAGCATGTCAAGAAAAATAGACAGAATTAATAATATCTTACTATCTTACTTTTCATCCATTATGCTTAATGCTTGATAGAGTCCTGCATTTCACATGAAATAATACAATGATTGGCCAAGCGCAACTTTAGATGCCAAAACTAAGTCTTAGTCGCAAGGTCGACATCAATAACTTCTTGTTCTGAGAGATGGTCCTTCTTTGCAGATCCTGTCTCATGCGAATGCTCTGCACCAGCGATGGAGCCCATGGACGGATGCCAGTGAAGCATGACCTTATCACCTGTGAACAATTTGTCGATTTGCTCTAGCGAAAGGTTCCGAGTCTCAGGGTAGAAAAACCAAATCAACGGGATGAAGAAGAAGTTGAATACCGCGAAGTATACATATGTCCTCCACCCAATGCTGTTGATGCTTACTGGTGTTATTTCAACCACAAGGAAGGTAAAAATCCCTGAAATGCAGCATCAGTATTCTAATGGCTATAAACCCCCCAGACATAGAGAGAACTTACAGTTCGATGCAGTCGCTAGCGAGGCGGCACGCGTACGAATAGCTAACGGGGCATACTCTGCCGGCACTTGGGACTTTGTTAGAGAAGGAACAAAAGCTAAGATATGGAGATACTTACGGGCCACGGAATCGCTAGAAGTCCAACAGCGAAGAAGAAGTTGAAGAGAAATAGCATTACAATGGCGACTATTCCACCAGATTTAGTGCCTGTAGAAACAGATCCAGCAAGAATCGCCATGCAAGCACATTGACCTGCAGCTGCGAAGAGCATGAGCTTTCGTCGTCCGAGACTGTTTGAACATGAGCATTTGAACTAAATTCTATACGTTGGCCTTCCTTACCGGTCAATTACCCAAATTGGAATCAAAGAGGAGAAAAAATAAGCGACCCCTGAATTTATTAGCACCGATTGCCATTAGAAAAGAAAGCCGTTATTACCATTGAATCCCGCGAGTAGGAGTGCTAGGTTATGCGAAAGTTTGACAGAGTTTTCGAAGATCACTGGTGCATACTATTCGTAGTTAGTAAAAGAGGCACTAGCTCACTAGATATTTTATCTCACATAGGTGATCAGGTTGATACCTGACAGCTGTTGCATAAATTGTCCACCAATACCGAGAAGAATTCTATGGCGGAACTTTTGTGGACCGTTCTTTAACAATGCCATCTTACTACTTCCTTCGATTGCCTCTCTTTCTTCGTCAACAGCATTCTGGATATTTTCGATTTGCTTGTCGATGATAGGATCTGATTCAGCGATCGAGTTTGGGTCCATCTCCAATGCCCACAAAATATGACGGGCTTCGCTATGCATATTGTGTGCAATAAGCTATAAATTCGTCAGTAAAATCCCTTCACATTCAGTGCAATGCACAAGACATATTACATACCCATCGCGGCGATTCAGGAAGAATCATTATGCCGACAAAGGTTATAATCGCGAAGGCAATCTGTAGAGCAAGCGGAACTCGGAATTGTGCGCTGCTGTTGACATAACTAAATCCGTAATCTACCCAATACGCCATCATTACACCGAATATGTTAATGGCCAATTCTATAGCAAGCTAGAATTTATGTCAGTAGTTCCTTTTGTTTTGATTGGAAATAACATACGCCTTTCCCACGCTTTTTTGCTTGCATCAATTCAGAATGCCAGACTGGGATTGTACTCGTGTTCATACCATTTCCAAGGCCTGCAACAATCCGACCTACAATCATGTGTGGGATGTTATATGCCGATGCTTGAAGTGCTCCGCCAATGGCGAGCACAACGCATCCAAGCATGATAGAGTACCGGCGTCCCAATCGTTCTCCAAACATAAAGCAAAATATGGCCCCAAAGAAACAACCCTATACAAATGTTAACTCGGTATAACAATATTCTTGACTAGTGTTTGCGTACAATTTCATATATAGCAACAACTGTACCTTGAAGAGAGGAGCTTCCATTTCCACCCGGAGTGGTATCGATTTCGGGGAATTGATTTGTGAATGCAGATCCTGTCAACAGACCAGACATTACTCCTTGGTCATATCCAAATCTAAATATTGTGTCAGACTGAACAATTGCAGTGTCTGACGAAACAGTCATGAACCTACAATAGGAAGCCGGCACCAGCAGTAGCTGTGATTGCCCATGATAGAGGACGACCAGTAACAATCGTCATCCTGATACTTTTGTTGTTCCAGATAATTGTTATCAGGGTGGAGTTAATTCTCAAAATGAGACAGATAGGAACCAGGCATTTATATATACATTTTTTTCTGACGTGAAGTTTATAGCGACGGAAATTGTCGAGAGACGGCTGTGGGAATGACTGCGGGGCCCCGGATTCAAACACGACTTGCGCTATCCCGTATGGAGCAACATTTCCCCACGGATGGCGAAACGATGGGTTTACTTGGCAGTAGCCGAAAGAGGAATATTTACCCGCCCACGCGCCAATCAGAACATTACTAACAAGCCACAATCCATCATTGCCAAGCCACAATGTAGAAGACATTCCCACTCAGGCGAAATTTTCCACCCAAGTACTAACTTCATTCGGTCCGGGATGTGAGAACGGCAGGCTCGACGACGGGAAATACAATAGGATCGCCTGCTTACCCCAGTTTCTCCGCAAAACTCCATGTGCTCCGCTCCATCAGGAATGCCACTGTCGCGCGTGCCATACTTCTTTGGTTTCAAGGCACATCATGGGCAAAAGGTTTGTTCGTTCGTACTTCCGCGTTAACGCAACTTATGCGTAAACGTGCCAAAACACACGTGGGGGTATTATTGCTTCATTTGGGAGGTGGAGACTTAATGGTTCCATCGGTTGTTTATCCTCAATCTGGAAGATTTATGCGGTTTGTCATTCCCATCTGAAGACAAGGGCTATCCTTTCTCTACATTTCAAACTTTGCAATCCCTTCCTTCATTGAATTGAAATCAGAAGATATTCCTCCGTTTTTCTATCTCGTATCTGTCCTATTCAATTCCTTCTTTTGGATCATCTCATCACTCACTCTCAGACTTTGACAATGGGGTCCATATCTATCATCCCCGATACCACGCTCCCAACCTACATTCCCGAATCCAACCAAACACCAGCCAATGCAGCCACACATAGCCTCTTCTCTCTGAGCGGCAAAACTATAATCATTACAGGAGGGGGCAGAGGCTTAGGCATTACACTCGCCGCCGCTGTCCTTGAAGCGGGTGGCTGTGCTGCTTGCGTTGATGTTTTGCCAGCGCCCGCTGCCACCGAATGGAACAATCTTCAGATCCTGGCTAAGAAGAGCAACCTACAGGTTACCTACCGTAAATGCGACATTACGGAGGAGCTGGCGCTTTCGGACTGCTTTGACCAGATCGCTGTCGAGGGCACACAGGCCGGTGCTCCGTTGGGCGGAACCATTGCTTGTGCAGGGATCCAACAGAAGGAACCTGCCATTGAGTATCCTATCGATGGCTTTCGAAGAATTATGGATGTGAATGTCACGGGCACTTTCCTGACCATCAAGCACTCGGCGAGGATCTTTAAGGCGGAGGGTACAAAGGGGAGTATTGTCATGATTGCGTCAATGTCGGGCCAGGTTGCCAACAGGGTTAGTATTTTCCCCTTCTTTACATTGAAAGTACTGATGGATCTTTTATGAAGGGCCTCACTTGCACCGCATATAATACCTCGAAAGCTGCAGTTCAGCAAATGTGTCGATCGGTTGCGCAGGAATGGGGCCAGTATGGTATCCGAGTCAACACATTATCACCAGGAGTAAGTTCATCGCAACTCAAAGTCTCTGATAGGGTACTGATTAAACCCGCAGTATATCCGAACAGCCATGACCGACGAACTCCTCACGGCGGAACCGGAAGTTGAGAAGACGTGGATGGCAGGGGCTTTGCTAGGCAGACTTGGAACGCCCGGGGACTTTAAGGCTCCGGCAGTGTTTCTGTTGGCTGATGGAAGTTCTTTCATGACTGGTGCAGATTTGCGAGTAGACGGAGGCCACTGTGCCTCCGCTTAATATATTGTTGGTTAACTGGTTTATGAGAATGTCGCCCATATCACCGTGCCGCGCACTTTTCCCATCTCTAGTACTTCAAAATAAAACTAATTATGGTCGGAAGCGGTAGGCGTTCGTGAGAGAAATTAAACCGTGAATCTAGATGTTTTTCTGAAATGTCGTGTCCGGTGAGTTCTTCTTGGTAATCGTAGATGGTCAATGAGGGAGATTTCTGCATGAACCTTGATATAACTTATTCATGAGATCACCCTTATGGTTTCAAAACCAAGTTTCTCATAAAAATGCATATCTAAAGTGATGAACTAACTTCGTATCAGTGGTTTCGTGGTTAGTTTTATACTTTCATTGATAAATTGCTAATGATTAATTAAAACATACGCCCGAAGCTGACAAAGTCTCCACAATTTTCATCAAATTACGCGTTGCTTCTCTCTATACGGATATTCGAACTGATTCATATAGATAGCACATAATTTTGCATCAATCTATCAAGCCCACCATAATGCCATGTAACACACTGACAACCCCCATCGCACCGGGATCCGGAATACCTCCTTCTCTCTCGAACATCTCTTTGTTCACATAACTTGCTCTTCCCAATACAGCATCTAATTTCCGTGTGCTCTCTGCGCCCTTTCTAGACTCTTTGACAGCTACTTCAAAGGTGCTACCTCCCCAGAAGGTCTCCACAAACGGAATCAATGCGTCCATCAGCGTCTTGTGCCCCTTTCTAGCACTTGTATAACAGCATAGCTCCGTAAGTGCTGAGTTTAGAGCAACCCTGAGATGATCACCTAAGGACTTGGAGTTGCTGTCGGAGGAGCTGGATGCCGACAAGTTGTTGACCATTGCGTTAAAGAAGATGGCATATATGGCACCAGAGGTTCCTCCCATAGATGATTCGATTGTATTGGCTATTTCTTTGAAGATAGAGGCAATGTCCATACAAACGCCAGGTGAAGAATTCTTCAAAGCCCTACAGATGGCTGAATCGATAATGTTAGAAGTTGTAGAGTGTAGAGGTATTCTTCTGCAAGTTATTGCATGGGGACTTGCTTACAATTTATACCCTTAAGCAGTGTTTCTCCGCAATCGCCGTCCCCAGCAATAGTATCGTATTTGGTGATTTGCGGCTCGTCTCTTGTGATAGATTCTAGAACCGCATCGAGTAACTTGTGTAGTAGTACAGTCTCGACCGTACGTTCTTCGTCGTCGTCAATATGGGTTGCCAGTGTCTCTTCCAGAGCCACAGCGTTCACTGGCTTCTGACTCGTATTTCCTGGTGTGTCTAAAGTAGAAGCTTGAATTAGATTCGGCCAGGCTGGTGCTGTCGTTTGGCAGTTCAAAAGAGATTCTGTTAAGGGATCAAGCGTTAATATGGTAACTGAAAATCCAGGTCCATCCAGCGAAGTGACAAAAGTTCCTACGAGGGTTCTTCGTATGTCAAAACCATCTGTTTCCAGTTGAACCATAACCTCTTCAGCAATGGTATGGAGCTCTAAGATACTCAATCCACCTAGGTTATTTACCATGGTTGCAATTGGCCTACTTTTCTCCATTGCCGATATCTTGAGAATCTTGAGAACATTTGCAACCATCGCGGACATCGATGGTATCTTTTCCTTCTTAACTCCAGGTTCGTTGTGAATACCTTGCGGACTATTAATAATGGACCTCGAAAAAAATCAGTGCAGTAGATATTACCCATTCCGTATTCCAGCTCGTCGAACGGCAAGCTTTCTTGCTTTCCTCTCTTTGGCACACTGCATCGATCGAGGCTTACGCCAGCAGTAACCATGTTATCTGCGACAGATTGTGCGACTTCGGTAACTTCTTCAAGTGTTGACCTAGACAAATAGGGGCTATTAGTCGTTGAAAACGAATGAAAGTGCAAAAATCACACCCTTTACTCGCCATTGCACCTGCAATTTTGTGTACTAAGGCAACACCAGCGAGTCCTCGACGCCCTACGAGCTCATTGCCTTCCACCGAGACATCATCACCAACAAAGACAACATTGACCACCAATCCGTCCGACCTTGCTTTTTGAGCGGCAAGGCCGAAGTTGAGTTTATCTCCTGTGTAGTTCTTGACGATCATAATAATCCTATGCGGTTTTCCGTCAGTATAGTTCTTCCTGTGTCAGAAATTCTCAGTTCTACCCTTTTGGTGACCTCAACGCTTTTAATCCTGCTAACACCTGTGTACTAGATGGAGATGCAAATATGTCACCAACAACACAAACATCCAGCATTCCATCTCCCAAATAACCCGTGTGGGCCGGTTCATGTCCAGACCCACCACCAGATAACAATAATACTTTCGGCTGATTTTGTTGACGATATATAACTATGAGGTTGCAATTAATATTTGTTGGTAACTCTCAGTATGGGCCTGTATCTTACCTCTCTGCGATTCAATGAACATCAACGACCTATCCTGCCGCAGGAAGCTCTTCAGAGCTCGTAAGACTGGATCCTCCACCGCATTGACAAAGTGCTTGCCTAAGGACATTGCGTTTGATTTACGGTAGCTACAGTATCTCTTGTGCTTGACAACGTTTGCAGATCGCAACGTCCAGAGTCTTATAAGATTATCCTACCCCATGATGAAGTATTTTCGAGACCTCCCGTCTAATGTCGACTCAAAGAGTAACATCTCAAGACCATGGTAAATCTGGTCTTCACAGGGCGGGTATAATTGCTTCTTACGGGTATTGAGTGGCCGACCCGTACCCAATGTCAAGGAATACGAAAATGGTAAGGCTAGCGAGATACAAGGGTTCAAGAAGTGAGGAACATGATGGAGAATATGGGGTAAACAATGTTGGTGAATTGAGTATGTGAATGATGGAAGGTGGAAGGTGGCAAAGGGGCGCAGTTGTTAAAAAACCGATAAAAGTAGACATTCAGCGTCTCACTCTTGGATAGTCATTGCCGTGTCGCAGGAAATATGTCTGTTGTGTTCATGGTGGCCAGAGCGTGTCGAAAATAAAATGCCGTTGATCGGCAATCAGAAAATCTCCGGCAAATGGTGGGGTCTCCGTATTGGTGGCGCATATAATTCCCTTTATAGGATAGGTTCAATCAGCGCCTATAAACTCGGTTTTGGGACAGTATCCACAAATCTGGCGTTCTTTGGCGTTGGAGGCTTTCGGATGTCCATAACAGGCAGTCCGAGTCGCTCCAGAGGCCTCGTCTCACATCACTGTAAGTCGTTGCGGAATGCACCTGGACAAAGTTTTGATATAGAAACCCTTGGATTCTCCATCTCTATTCTATTTTTCACCTCTCTAGCAACATACTTATCGATAACCATGGCTCCTTCTCAAGTCGATGTCTATGCTCTCGAGCACCCCCAATCTGTTATTCTTACGAAGGAGGCTTCTATTAACTCGATCAGCCTACTGAAGCTTAATCAAGATTCGCAACATGATCTTGTATTGAGAACATTTCGCTGTCTCATTGCAGACCTATGTGAACAATTCAAAGGAGGCCATCCAGGGTAAGTTGTGCATTCCTGTTTTTGTTTTTATACCAGATGGTCCTAACAGTGGTAAAGCGGTGCGATGGGCATGGCAGCGATCGGGGTCGCATTGTGGAAGTATGTCATGAAGTATTCCCCAGAGAACCCTCTCTACTTCAACCGCGATCGCTTTGTTTTGTCAAATGGTAAGCTTAGAGAAATACCATCAATGAAGATAACGACTAAATTCTCTTTCTAGGCCATACTTGTCTGTTCCAATATTCGTTCATGCATTTGGTTGGATACAAAAACATGACACTTGACCAGCTGCGGTCCTATCACTCGTCACGAACAGACTCGATTTGTCCTGGACACCCAGAGATCGAGCATGAGGGGATCGAAGTCACCACAGGACCGCTAGGTCAGGGCATCGCAAATGCCGTTGGAATGGCTATGGCATCAAAGCATCTTGCTGCCACTTATAATAAACCAAATTATCCCCTCATCAACAATATGACATGGTGTATGATTGGGGATGCATGTCTTCAAGAAGGTGTGGCGCTAGAAGCAATATCTCTAGCAGGCCACTGGAAACTGAATAATCTCTGCGTCATATACGATAATAATCAGATTACTTGTGATGGGTCGGTTGATTTATGCAACAACGAGGACGTCAACGCAAAAATGATTGCGTGTGGCTGGGCCGTTATTGATGTGGACGATGGCAACTATGATATCCGGAGTATCGTCGAGGCTTTGATCACAGCAAGAGCTAGCACGGATAAGCCTACATTTATCAACGTTCGCACAACTATAGGAATTGGTAGTAAATCTGCGGGAGATGCAAAGGCTCACGGTGCAGCCTTTGGACCCCAAGATGTCTCAGACATCAAGCGCAGATTTGGCATGGACGACACAAAGCATTTCAACATCACGGATGAGGTATACAATTTCTTCCAAGATTCCAAGCCTCGAGGCCGTGAGCTTGAAAAAGAGTGGAACGAGTTATTAGATGGGTTCTCACAGGAATTTCCAGATCTCCATTCAGAGTTTAAGCTCCGAATGGCTGGGAAGATGACAGACGACTGGTCGAAGTATATTCCAGCAAAAGCCGACTTCCCTACTACCCCAACCGCCTCAAGGAAGTCAGCTGGGCTTGTGTGCAACCCCCTTGCACAGCATTTGAAGAACTTCATGGTGGGCACAGCCGATTTGTCGCCCTCAGTTAATATGATCTGGAAGGGGAAGGTGGACTTCCAACATGTAAGCTGGATCGCACTCAATCAATGATCTTCTCTAATCTGTTTTTAGCCTGATCTGAAAACTACCTGTGGAATTAATGGCGACTACACCGGTCGGTACATCCACTGGGGCATCCGAGAACATGCAATGGCATCTATTTCCAATGGTCTCGCTGCATTTAACAAGGGTACCATACTTCCAATCACATCCACTTTCTTTATGTTCTATATAGTAAGCTATTGGACTCCCTACCTCTGCCTTATTTCCTCTAACGCTCTCTCTCCAGTACGCCGCCCCAGGAGTTCGTATGGGTGCCCTTCAAGGACTCCAGCAAATACACATCGCAACCCACGACTCCATTGGCACTGGTGAAGATGGACCCACCCACCAACCTATCGAGCTTGCATCTCTCTATCGTGCAATGCCGAATCTTCTATATATTCGACCATGTGATTCGGAGGAGACAGCCGGTGCCTTCATATCCGCCCTCAACGCTAAATCTTCTCCATCAATCATCTCTCTTTCCCGCCAAAACCTTACGCAATACCCCGCATATTCATCACGCGAAGGCGTTCAGAAAGGAGCTTATGTGTTCAAAGAAGAAGAGGATGCGGATGTGACTCTAATTGGCGTAGGTGCCGAAATGTGCTTCGCCATCGACACAGCTCGTCTCCTTGAGGAAGAACACGGCATCAAAGCCCGTGTCGTCAGCTTCCCCTGCCAGAGACTGTTTGAGATGCAGTCGATTGAGTATAAGAGAGATGTACTGCGTTACCGCTCCAGCGCGCCGCGGGTAGTGATTGAGGCCTATTCGGCACAAGGATGGGAACGATATGCCGATGCGGGGATATCAATGCATACATTTGGGCATTCGCTCCCAGGAGCAGATGCGTATAAATACTTTGGATACGATGCGAAGGTTATTGCACCGAGAGTAGTGGAGTTGGTCAACGATGTGAAGTGGGATGGGATCGAAAGTCTGAGAGGGGAGTTTAGGGACTTGAATCAGAAGGCGCACTAAATATTACGATGTCATTTGTTAATATAAATAATCTATTCGCAGTCTATATCTATCACCAATTAAAATCATAAGCTAATCATGGTTTCTAAAGTCCTGTTGCCTCTTAGTAATATAGTAGTACAATTATTATTCTTCGTTACAGTAAATACGAAGACTGATAATACGAGTAACTTATTAATTCACTTCGGAAATAAAGTAAGTGAACGTTTATTTCTCATCGCCACAGTTTAATTGAAGTTTCCGGGTTGGCCTATAATTTCTTTTCACTCGTAGTAAATGAGGGCATCAATTAGATATCACTTTTATAGAAGGGGCAGACTTGTCATAAACCCGAGGCATGACGGAGAATAAAAGAACACTCCCGTATTAGATAGCTAATAGTTACTATAACCCACTTCCCACTCCCCAACTTACATCCATCTCGCAAACGTACATTATACCTTAGCCGCATAGGTAGGAGGCGCAGACTTGTCTTCTCTTTCCTCCGCGATCCCCGCGTCCTTCTCTCCGCCCGCATCCTCGCGGGGCTCGACATTGAGGGACGTCTCACGATGGGTGTCCATAGCCTCCTTGTTAAAGAAGTTGACATACACGGGAAAGGCGTAGGCGAGGACGTAGCCCATAAAGGGGATTATCATAGCAAAGTGAGCATTATGAGATGTTACTACTGCGCCCATCATCGGGGGTACGACGGCTGCGAGAGATTAGCGCCGTGCTTCAGATTTGGTGGGATTGAGCGTGGACAGGATGAAAGAAAGGGATAAAACTCACCACCCCCCGAAATCGCCGAGACCAAAAAACTCCCTCCCCTCTTCGTATGCCTCCCGATCCCTCTAAGCGCCAACGTAAAGATTGTAGCGAAGCAGCACGACTCAAACACGAAGATCATGATGAAAAACCCAATGCCTGCATTACCCCAGGTGTTCATGGCGGCGATGGCGAAGACGGCGCACATCCCTAGGTAGACGGCTAGCATGTAGCGCGGCCTGAAGATGGCGCTGGTCATGAGACCGGCGGCGATGAAGCGGTTTGCTGCGTAGAGGCCTTGAGCGACGGCGAGAAGATCGGCTGGGGAGGTGTTAGTTCATGAATTAATTATCTACTACTCAGTCCATCCACCAATGAGTATAGTGGGAGTGGATCAATATAGGAGGAGAGGGGAGGACATACATCCCTGTGCAGAGGTCTTGCCAACCTCCGTGCAGTAGTTGATGAAGTACCCAGCGATGGCGACCTGCGCCCCAACATACCAGAACTGGCTCCACACGCCGAGGAAAAGGTTATACTGCTTTCGCAGCGGCCCAACATCATCACCCCCACCATCGCCAAAGATCAGGGTTTCCTGAGCAGCCATACTATCACATCATCAGCGCAATTCATCGACTTGGCATCAAAGAATAAGGTAAGAGGACTAACTCAGCATCCGTAATCTCCGGCATAGGCACCAGCGCAAACAACACAATCAAAAGCGCCACAAAGCACGCAACAGCTAGATACGTCCACTGCACATTCTTCAACCCCGCCTCCGAATCCGCATGCTGAAAGAACACCCTCGACGCCAGCAGCGGAGCCACGAAGCTCCCCACGCCCTGCACAGCCTGCGCCAAATTGAGCCTAATCTCCGAGTACCTCGGCGGTCCACAGATGGCCAAGAACGGATCCGCCGCCGTCTCCAACGTCGACAGCCCGGCGCCGACGACGAACATGCTCCCACAGAAGCCGCCGAAGGAGCGCTTCACGCCCGACGGCCAGAAGAGGAGGCACCCGATGGCGAGGACGAGGAGGCCGCTCATGAAGGTGACGCGGAAGCCGTAGCGACGCAGGATCCAGCCCGAGAGGGTGAGGGGGCAGAGGAAGTAGGCGCCGAAGTAGGCGGCGGCGAGGCCGGAGGCTTTGGAGGCGGTGATGTTGAGTTGTTGCTGGAAGTGGCTGTTGAGGACGTCGAGGAGGCCGTAGGCGAAGCCCCAGAGGAAGAAGAGGATTGTTACTTGGGGGGGTTAGTTGGGAGGTGGTATTGGGGGGGTGGTGAGGAGGGCGTACCGAGGAGGTTGGGGATGATGGACTGGCGGAGGGTTAGGTTCGCGGCGGATGTGACGGTGTGGTCCTCGACGACGATTTTGCGGCTGAAGATGCCTTTGAGACGCTGTTTGGCGGCACCCATCGTGGCGACGTAGTTGCTTTGCGCGTGAATTTGATTATGTGTTGTTGCAGGCCTTCCAGCCCCGATTTTTAACAATCAAGGCTTGTGTAACTCTTCTCTCAGCTCAACTCGGCTCTCACATCAACCAGCACAGCAGGCAGCAGCAGTAGCGAGCCTTCAGTACAACGATGTCGATAAATCAATTCCAACAATTATCTCTGCTCACATGCCTTTCCGTGGGTCTCTTCGTAGTTGTCGCCAAAGCAGATGTCGTACTTGCAATTGCAGCAAACAAATACCTTCATCCCACTCCTCCATCCCACCCCTTCATGTATGACAACCCCGATCCCCTCCTCGGTCGCGAACACCCCGAGCCGCCGAAGATTTACCACCTCCCACCACCCTCTGGAGAAACTGTAACGTTAACCCCCCTCCCACCCAGTTATCCGCCTCCTCCCAATGCGGTCATCACTCTACGGATCATTATTCGCAGGGAATGTGGGGAAGAACGCTAGATCGGGATGCAGATCGACGATCTGGGGAAGCTGTGGGTGCGGGTGCGCTTAGTTGTGGCTGGCATTTGCGCCGAGTGGAGCGTCGGGTGGGGCGCAGATGGTGGAGGGTGAGCACCTGCTGGTGATGGGGTGCCAGTACGGCTTCGTAATTCAACTGCGGTGTAGCTACGGATTGTACTGGCTCTGTAAACCGTAATTCGCGAAAGTTTAGTCTATTCGGATTTGTATTTTATCTTTACTGTAGCATTGCTAACTGGGGAATACGATGCAAACAAATTTGACGTGGGGGAACTTTAAGCAATACGCACAGACGCAGTGGACCCCTGCGCATTTCTCGGTACTTTAGATTAAACTCTTCGGTACTCGCATCCGATCCGCCAAGTACATCACATCACTCTACAATCACAATCACGACTTGATCAGCAAAAAAACATGGCTTCTCTCACTTCCATCGCATCTATCACATTTCGAACCCCCCCCGACCTAACCCCGCACGCGCTGTATTGCAATGAAATTCCCCGATTATCCGAATCCCCCCCTTCCCCGCAACCCCGTACCCCATGCGCCAACGAGGAGGAGCGGGAGCTGAGGTGGGGTCTGGGGTACAGCATTCGGGGTCGGGGGAGAGGGGCGCGAGGACGGGTGATGGTTGGATGGGAGGGGAGCTGGAGGGGTGTAAGGGTTCGTTCACGTGGATGCCATGTCTTCACCTACAGGCGTGTTAAGTGCTGTCACTGCTATGACGGGGATGTGACGGGTGGTGGATACAAGTCACTGTGGTTGGGTAGTTTTGTTCACGATGAGACACATAAGGATGAGGCTGATTGATCATGGTTTGTGTGGTAATTGTGGTATCTTTAATTATTCGTCCTCAGACGCTTCCATCCCAGGGTGGGTGTGCTATGCTATATCCCTTTCCTTCCCATTCCTGGGCGCTATGCAAGTATGTTGTGGTGTATTAACTAATTTCTCCTCAGGTCTCCAGGGGCGTCATGCACTATGATCGCCCCCCCTATTTCATTCGCTGCACTTTTTGTTTTTGATCCCTTAATCCCGTTCGCTGAAAGAAAACAAAATCCCAAATCCCGTTTCCCTTCCATTAATAATCCCGTAATTTTTTTTCGCTTCCAACAAGACACCCGCAAAATCCGCAGTAGAAAAGGGCCGAAGCAAGAAAAAAACAGATGTCGAAGTGGTCTGATCCGATCAGCACCACCTAACGACACCTCCCAAAACTCTCGGTCCGAGACCGCGGCACCTGCGCCTCTTGCGCTCCTCACATGCCTTGTCATCTCCGATTCCGCCGCCGCAGTGCGCGCAGAAATCGCTCCACGCGCACATCGGCGCCTCCCACTCGGCCTCGCCGGCAACAACGCCCTTGACGGTCTTCTCGTCCTCGCTGGCAGCCTTGCCGCCGAGGTGGAGGTTCCACTCGCGCGCAGCCGAGAGCTGGGCCTCGAGCTCGTCGAACTTGACGTACGGCGCCTCGAGGGAGAGGGACACGGACTTAAGGTTCGGGAGCTGCGCGATGGCGGCCTCGAGCGCCTCTTGGACATCCGCGCAGCCCTCCTGCGTCAGGGCCGCCATGGGGTTGGCCATCTCGACACCTCCCATTGGCGTTGGTGGGGCAGAGAACTCCATCTCCTGCTCCGCTGGGTCCTGTAACCTCTCCTCCTCCTCCTCGACCTGCACAGCGGGCACGGGGCGGTTGGCAAGGCTGAGAGCCTCATTCGAGGCCCAGCCGCGCCAATCGCACCAGCGGATGACGAGCGCGAAGTCTGTGACGCCGCGCATAGCGGGGTGTGCGCACATCTCCTCCAGGTCGCCCTTGAGGAGCCATGCCACATCAGCGAAGACGCGGACGCGGCGGACGGTAGATTGTTGCGCGGGGGTCATGCGAGCGAAGTACTCGGGCGACGCGAGCAGATCGGGTGGTCCGCTCGAGGGAGGTGCGTAGAATGTGTGTGTCGCAAGGGGAACGGGCATGTGCGCCGTCTCGAGGTGGGTGAGGCGGCTGACCAGCAGTAGCGCTGTGGGGTGGTGGACCTTGGCGCGCTGGCCGGGGCGGGAGTAGGAGGTGTTGACGTCGTAGGGTGCGCGGATGGGGTTCCATGGGTTCGGCTTGCGCGGGCGCGGGGAGCTCGTTGAGGGGTAGAGCGCCGACGGCTTTGGGGGTGGTGGGGGTGCCTTGGGTGTGTATGGGGTGAGAGCATAGGCGTAGATTTGGTCGCGGATCTCTTGCGGCAGCGCGTAGAGGGGTGATTGGCGCTGGGTGTTTATTGGGCGTGTGAGGAGGGTTTCGGCGAGGGGTGGTGTCGAAGTGCTCGCTGTTGCTGTCGTTTGCGCCATGATGGCGGTTGTGCGGGTTGTTGTAATGTGATAAATTGTATCACGTGAGGTATTCCACGTGATTGAAGATTTCGCGTCTGAGTTTTCACGTGAGGCGAAATCGATGAGTAACCTTGGGGGCTTCCACGTGATTTTGAAGTGGCAACTCGGTGACTCGACGGATGAGAGCAGGGGTATGCTGCGAGTCTTAGAACCGGCGTGAAGATGAAGATGAAGATATCGTGAGGTGAAGTGAATGGCGATCAACAATGCAATGACTGAAGAACGTTCGGTCTGTTTATAATGGCAGAGAATGTAATGATCCAGGCACGATTGAGTTTGCGGGGTGCTAGTGAGACTATATACCAAGAGGAAGAAAGACAAGTCTCGGTGCAGTGGCCATGACGCAAAACTCAAATCCAGTCACGTCGACTAAGCCAGCACGCCGAGCAAAACGATGTCTGGTACGAGAGGGTATTGGAGGGGGGCAAGTACCGATGATGTATTTTTGACTTGGCGATCATTGGCGTATGGGGATGGGATTTGTATGAGGTTTGTCAAGTTTTTGCTGGATGACTGAGAAATAGAGCATTATAGTATGGAGTAGTATGGTGTAAGTATGGGTGGTTGCGTGGCGACGACAATAGTGGAATTGTAGTGGAAAGTGTGAGAAGGTACGTGAGTCTAGTCGAAGGTACAAGCAGAGGTACATGGGGTGGTACGCGCATAGGCCAGAATCGGTACATGGAGCAGAGCAATTGGGAGATGGGAGAAGGGAGAGCACAGTACTCCGTAGAGTTCACAGCGTACACCGAGTACACCGAGCACACGCAGTCCACCAGTATACGCAGGTAATACACGAAGCAACTCACACCGTACACCCACTAGCCCACCACTACACCCACCGCTGTTCTGCCCCTGACTTCCCATTACCCCATCGCTCCCACCCCATCCCACCGTCGCCAGCCATCGACGGCCTCACGTTTCTCTGCCGACGGTGCCTGTGATCACCAAAAAAGCCAAAAAAGCCTCATAGCGGCTCAATCCAGCACGCACTTGCGCACACTCTACTCTTTCACACTCCACCGTCGCCCCAAATAGCGTGCATCGTGCATTGTGCAGTAAGTAACGTACAGCGCTGTACCTGCACTGTAACTTCACCATCGACCCCCTGAACGCCGTCTCGTCGTCTCATCAACCCCCTCATCCCTCATCCCTCTCCGTCCCTCACATCCGCTCCCGCCTCACCCCTCCATCCGGCCCCCCTATGCCTCCCCGTGACTGCCGCCAAGACCCACACGCCATCCACTCGCCATCACCTTGTCAACAGAGATTTCGCCATGACTGACCAAGTTGACCTGCGAACCGCCGCTCCCTGCCTCTCACTGTCGCGCATCCAGCCCCTCGACCCTGCCATCCCTGTCACCATTAGGTAAAATGGGGGTAATAAGCGAGGTCAGCGGATGCTTGGAGCGCTTGGAAGGTCTTGGAACATTCGCGCGCTAGTGACGCGGTGGGACTAGCGCGGGGCCCGGTGAGTTGAGTTTTCGAAGCTGTCGACTCTTGGGTACTCCATAGGGATGGGTTTGCTGTGGTACGGGGGGACTTGGGAGACGCAGTGTGACTAAAAATAGGGCGGACACAAGGCGACTGGGTGAACGAGAGGCATTATTACGCATTTTACACGCATTGTACTGGAAAGTGCGGAGGGGGAGCGCTGTGCACTGGTGGTCTGGTGGTCCCGTGGGTAAGCGGACGGTTGGGTCTGGGCCTGGGCTCTAGGCTCTGGGGAAAAAGACATAGACAAAGACGTTGGTAAGATATGTACAGTACAAGGTTACATACCGTTACCCTGTTACTCTGTTACTCTCTTGGTTTCTTGCTCTTCTTGCAGCTCAACAAGCTGCATCGTATAGTAAAGATGCGATCTGGATGCCCTTGGCGGGGTTGCGCCTTCCCCTTTCCACCTTTTCCGCGCCCCCAGAGGCGGTGGCGGGAAATCAGGTGATGACTCAGGTGTTCCAAACGTGTACCAACAGTTCCACCGCACCGACCATCGTGAGCTTCATTTTCTTGCCTGTGACCTATTGAGATCTTCGGGAGATCCCCATGGGGTGGCTTATTCGTCTCGGCCATTTCTGCAACGCGTTAAATCAATTTAAATCCTTCGTCCAAGGAGCACACTACTCCGCGTGTACCTTCTCTGTTCAACATTTACCCAACATTACTTCAACCTCGGCGCAAAAGAAGCGTCGTGGCCGAGCATCGTGGCCGCTTGGGTTATTTGCAGCCCCATACTCGTGTTAACGCCTCTCCCCAAATACTCTTCCCCATACTTACGAAGGCAAGAGCCTAAAATAAAAAATAAATCACAAAGCCAAGATCCACAAGTCACATGACCTCAGTCACAGGTCACCTGAGTCACAGTCTGCTTCCGCCCCCAGAAACTCCCTTCCCGTTCCCTCCCCCGGATTTTCGCTCTGGGATCGGCAATCTCATTTTGCATAACCAGCCGCACCCCTCAGCCGCATCGCCGGAACGGCCCCTCTTTTCCCCATGCCTCGGCATTCCCCAGTCTGTAACGGCGCACGGAGCCCACACATGGTGCGCGCTCCCTCGAAGACCTCGATTTAGTTTTTTTTTTTTAAACAAAAAAAATAGTAAATTACTACTGTAATATAGGTATCCTTGTAACCAACTTTTTGCTTCACGAGGTTAGAGGAAGAAATGCGGGCGAGAAATGGAGAGGAAGCGATGTGCGTGCTTTCATTTACAGGTACCTTTACACTGTAAATTATATGTAAGGTGACTTCAAGTTTAAAAACGCAACTTTTTTAATGTCTATTATTTTCGATATATTTTCTACATATAAAATATACAATTATTTATATTCAATAGATTTTGCTTTGTTTTTACAGTTTGTTAATCCCATAACTTACTTTACATATAATTTACTACATAAAGTTACTTGCAAAATTTGGTGTGAACGCACCCGTTTCGCTTCCTCCAATCTTGAGCAAGAAGCATTGGTGTTGTTTTTGTGTCCTCGATGAGGTAGGAGAGATATGTCCACCGGCAGCTCCATCGTGGAGTCGAACCACTATTCAATCGCTCTCCTATTTTGTGTTTCAGGTCATAAGTGGCCCCCTAGATACGGCATAGGAGGCGTCTGTATGATTCCATTGTATTCCAATCAAATTAAGACTGATTTACTCGGTGCTTTCAGTCTGTAGGCCTAACTTCCTCATCTGTACGGGCCTGCGTCGGGGCGAGGGGATCATCAACCTCCAGCAGAGCGAATATCGATTACGACGATTACAGCATTAATGTATGGCAGTCTATAGATTACCTAGACTCTACCCACCCCCAAGCTTCCTTTAACCGCTCTTGAGTCGCTGTTGTCCGCCACTCATGTATAGTGTCGCTATATACCAAAACATCAATCAAATTCTGCTGCTCTCTCAGATCTGTAAACTGGCCACCGCACATAGAGATGGATATACAAGCTGTGTTCATAGCTGGAGGTGTTCGACGGTTCGAGACAGGTACGCCACATAGACGTTTCACAACCATGTCCACCTCGGACTACGTATACACAGAGTTACTCTTGGTATTATTTGATTTGATTGGAGAACTGAAAGTTACTGACCTCAATCCGCCTAGCTGCTGCACGTTGAGACGGGCCCAGTCTCGGGATCCGGGGATCATACACGGTGAGTAGGATCTTCGATAGATCAAAGTGTTGAATTGCCGTTACTATGAGAAAAACAATAAGTTCAACGGCCTCGGCAATTCTCCAGAACCTTCTACTCACCATGGCAATCCGACAGGTTCCACAATTCAGGACCCCTTGCTCAAATCCGGCGACTGCTCAAACATCGGCTCACATAGAGGGAGATGAATCCCTCCGGATAGGAAGCTCTAAGCACCGTGGTGACGAGAGCTTCTTATTTAGGACTATATAGAGTATGCCTACGAACTTGAAGTCTCACTTCTTCTTCTGGTAAATGAGGCAAATGTCCCTCATTTGGCAAACTACAAGTACAGATGGTTTACCTGCACGAAATGCAGCGCTGAAGGTTGCACCAAAACGAAAATTTGCCTCATTTGGCGAACTACAAGTGCAGATGGTTTACGTAAACAATATCTAATATCTAGTGTCGAAGTAAATGGCAACATTACCCTAACACATAGCGGCATATGAGAGATTGTAGTATATTGTAGATTCGGCGACATGGAAAAGTAGACATAACCAAGTATTAGATTCTCTTTACTGGCACGTTACTACATCCAAGCTTCATCCATGATGTCTGTCCTACGATTCCAAACTGTATGGGGTGTTAAGCCAGGGAAGTATTACAAGCATTGGGCGCAAATGGGCGCAATGGTTCCCCGATCTCAAAGCTCAGGGCTACAGTAGGCTTGCCAGCAAGTAATGAATGGTATCTTCACTAACTTTCGTCAGCTGGGGTCGAGATTGGTATTACTAAACTGCCAACAGAGCTGCCTTCTCTGCGTATCTTTCTTGACAAAGTTGATCTTGAATGCACTGAGCTGTTTGTCTCTCAAATTCCCATCTTAGAATCATTCTAACAATGGCGCAGCATCCAGACAGAGTGGCCAGATTGTGCTGGGACGAAGCCCACTGAAATGAAGCTAGAGAATCACTTGAAGTGTTACCGTCGTCAAAGTAAGAATGCTAAATCCTCAGGCTTATTAAAATTAGCTCGCAAAGTGGCGAGTATGTACCTATTTTCCTCTCGTCACAGCAAATCGGGCTCACAGAGTCTAGTGACGGATGGTCAGTCGAGAAATCCGTTGAACTCTTCCGTGGCACATTGGTAGCTAAGCTTCAAAATGTCCTAATCCAACTAATCCCGTGTTTGATTTGGAGCGACAATTCTTTGAGACGATTTGGAAACAAGTTATTACACAGTTCGATAAGTCTAAACCAATCACGTTTGTTCCTGAATATGGGTAAGTGAAAATCCAAAGTCTGCATTGTACGTCACAAACCATTGTTTCAGCCCGTTCCCTTACCATGCAATTGGTTCGGCCTTGTCCTTTTCGGAATTTGCGGATAAAGAAGGAAGTCGGTTGCAACCCCTGTTTGAGCAGTAGGCTAATGAATCTTAAAATTAAAACAATTGTATATTGCGCAAGGTGTGCTTAAAGAGACTATATAACACTGTTCTATACATAGATGTTTACTTGATAATTATCAAACAGCCCTAATGTCAATTAAAAGATCCCGTCTCGCACACATGTTAACGTCCGAGGGCAATTTTTATCTCTCGGGATCGGATCGGAGGTTACCTCCGATCCCGACTTTCTCGGGCCAAGAATCTCACCGCGCGTACTTACGTATCTGCCGTACGTACGCGTTTACCATCACGTGATTAAAAATGCCAACTCCCCTATAATCCCCTTTCCCTCCAGGCTTCAACTCGTCAGCCCTAGGCCTCCCGTTTCCATTTTCACTTCTATTTTTGAGATTGTTATTTCCTGCGACTGAAATTCCTTTCGCGCCGTAACAACCACCTCTTCCTGCCCCAAGCGCACTTTCCCGCCATGGCCATATCGCTTCCAATCCCGCCCGTTACTACAACAGCTCCACCCCCTACCACCGCGCCAGCGAAGGAGGAGAGCGACTTCCCCATCTCCGTAGGTGGCAAAGGCAGGTCCACTCCTCCCTTTCGCTCCACCAAACGCCCCATTCCCCACTTCATCTCAACTCCACCGCCACCTTCCCTCATCGTCGCTCCCCTGCCCCGCGAACGACAAGAGAAAAAAAATCTCGTCTAACACATTCCCTAGAACTCATTCCCCCTGCCGCCGCCCTCCTCGCCCCTATCTTCGAGACAGACCCGCTTATCACATACTTCTTGAATGGCCTGACGCGGGAGCAGCGCAATGCGTATCTTCCCAAGTACTTCACCGTGCTGTTAACAGCCGCGGGGATGAACAAGGCGTCGTTTTATCACACCGACGTAGACACCGTCACCAACGGCGGTGGTGTAGTTCACGGAGAGAAAGTCGCAAAATCTGCACCTGAATGGCGCAGTACCGTCGTCCTCATCCCCCCCGGCTCGTCCATCGACAACCCCCTCACGCTTCTACCCTCCGGCCTGCCCAGCGTTATCGTCAAGTGCGGCCTCACCGGCGTGAAGAAGATGCTCTTCGAATTCGAGGGGGCGTGCAAGGCGGCGCGCAAAGTGGGGTTGCGGAAGGGCGAGGATGCGTATTATGTCTTCTTCGTCGGCACGGCGGCGGTGCATCAGGGGAAGGGGTTGGGGGGGAAGATCGTGAAGGAGGTGTTGAGGCGGGCGGAGGGGGAGGGGACGACGGTTTGGTTGGAGGCGACGACCGAGGGGAGTATGAGGCTGTATGCGCGGTTGGGATTTATAGTGGTGAGGGAGATTGTGGTTGGGGAGGGACGGGTGGGGAAAGACGGGTTGGTGGAGAAGGGAGGGGAAGGGGTGAGGATTTGGGCGATGGTTTGGAGGCCGGTGGGGAAGGGGGTGGTGGATGGGAAGAAATAATGGCTTGATAGTAGGTGGGCGTGATAGTTTGAAGGGGAGAAGGGAGGCAGATAATTGATAGATATAGGCAGAGTGGAGAGGCCGTGGTAATTATGGATAATTGGTATAGATGTGTAATATGTAGTTTAAACAGAGTTTTATGTTCACACATCACATCAGCCCTGCAACGTGAATAATACTTTTTAGCCTTGTTTTAACGTGACACACTTCATAGCATATCACAGCTAACAGGGAGATACACGGACGGGACTGGCGATGAGGTCTGTAGGAGTAGCTGAACGAGAGTTGGTCCTTGTCCATCCTTGCAGTCGAGCGCCAATCCCACTTCATGGAACATATTCCTAGTCCCCTAAAGCTCCTGTGATTGGATTACCGGGCGCATACATATCATGTTCTTGTTTGCATTTATCGTTATTGACAATTTGCGGTATAGAGCTTGGTAAATGATTTTATGAAGCCATGTGTTTTCCTCCTTGTTCCTGGAATTTGGCCAAGCCACAAGGGGTGCATAATAATGAATATTCCTTCGACATTAGAGCCTTGCGAGATCCACTTAGCCAGGTTAGTTTTCACCCGTGTCCTACATCCAGAGTATTATGGAATTAAGGAAATTATCCTTCTTTTCCTCCGTGGCTTGCTTTATCAGCTTCTAACTCTCAACCTGGCAACCTGCTTGCCACTCTCACCATCATACCACTCGGGATATTAGACCTGATCATGTTAAATCTCGGAAATAGAATCCTGTTAGTGTTTAGACTCGTCTGTAACGAGTTTAATAAGAGAGCATATAAGATGGGCAGCGTGCACCGAAACATTCGGTATCTACCTCTAGTGTTCGAGCGCCAAAGACTGCGTTCGGCTTTGACGTTCGGCTTTAAAGCTCGCAGACTTCCCAGCTTTTCAGAGGTTTGCTGAGTGGCAAAGGATAAACATGACAATAGAAGGGAGTGTACTAGCATCCCCATTTGAGTCGGGATGGGAAAGGGAAAGACATGGTTATTTCGTGAATTCCGAAAAGATATACGACATTCGCACCCTGAAAAGTATTCCAAGCAATCTTCCGAGCTTTCAAGGCTTCCACATGCTGTAATGCCTTAGCACAGACAAGACGGGCAACGACTGGACCCACATTTTGTTGCAAGAAAGACTCTACAATCAATATTTGTTATTTGCATGGCGATGGAAGCCCATGTGAAGGTGGTTAAGATGGGCAGTAGCTACGTTGACGTGCATGAAATTATAATCGACCACACCCGTCTTGACCGGCAATAATACAAGTCAACACCATTACTTGATGCCACGCGTATCAATTTCCAAGTTCTGCGGATAGCGCTGGAGCGCGATATGGCCGTATCGGATCTGAAGTGGATCAAAAGGTTTCTCCTGAAATGCTCCATTCTGGGGAAGCTGACCATCAAAATGAAATCCAGCTCATTCACATACACTATCGTAAAAGACCTAGGTGGTGGAAGGATACGATTCGCTCAATTGATTTTTACGAGGTTAACACGAATGGTGGTGGGAGCACAATGGCAGACCTACGCGAAATTTTCCGATGGGACTCTTGCACTAAACATGCACAATGAGCTGGCATCCGCGGAAATGGCCAAGTTTTTCGCAAATTTCGACAAAGGAATATATATATTAGATAGTAAACCGCCTAAAAGAGGTAGGTATATACTGTGGCATTTGAAGGGTCAAATTCAGCTACGCGGGAGGTTTTGCGTCTGCTCATTCTTGCGGCCGCCCCGAAGGACTACTTATTTCAAGCTAGTGTTCGGCGGATCGTGATCCGGATCTGATCCGGAGCCCTCACGGGTCAGATCATGATCCGACTAATATCTCACGGATAGATCTAGGATATATCCGGATCTTAAGGATAATGAGGCTTAAAATATATAAATAGAATTACTCCTCCATTTTGCTATTAGCGTCTTCACTAGAATTAATTATATAGCCTCAGCTATTCTTAGCTACTCTTGGCATTATCCTTAGATCCTACGGATAGGCCAAAATTATGACGGATAGGATATATCCGGATTAATATCCAGATCGGGTCGGGTCATTCGCGATCTGTGCCGAACACTGTTTCAAGCTTGAGTAGAATTCACGTAAATTAGCTGGCTGTTGTGTTGAAAGCATCGTGCTATTATAAATATTATTATGGAAACCACATATTAAAATGAAATATCTTGGTAAAATATACGTCAAAGTGTGGAAAGGAGGGCAATAGAGCTCAAGAATTGAATTATTTGTAATGATGAACAGTTTGAAAACTGTTCAGCCGTATTCAACATTTCGCAGTTGAAGTCAGCCAGCCTCGACGACTATTGTACTGTGAACCATTGTAACCAAACACCAAGATCAGGATCTTCACCATAACATGGCAATCAAAAATTGTATACGTCAGCTTACTGTCAGCTTACTTGTGCTAAAAACCTATTATATTTGTTAAATAAACCTGTAGGAGGCTCTGTCTGCGCACAGTGATGTACGCCTAGAACCTAATCCATGAATCCTATTTTATAAGGTGGCACTAGCCATAATTGGTTGCACGTAGCGCTAGATGCCAAGCACACTTGACCGCATTTGGTTAAATATACCGCTGGGGCGGTTCCGCCAAGCAAATTTAGACCCCAACTCTGTACAGCTGAGCTTGTCTGTGAAACAGAATTATCACATATCTCTAAAAATGGCTAAAGCATCGCCGTCGATGTCCGACTTGGTCGATCTATTCCATTCCAAACAAAATCTAGGCAGTGCTTGGGAAACTCAGAGGAATCCTTCAGGGTTGTAAATTTACTATAAGAGACATGTCTTCCAAGTCGAAGGCTAGCGGCATAACAACCTTTTAAACAGAAACAATTGAATCGAATCACATATCAAAGCAGTCTAAAAATGCTGCCGCTACTTCTACTCTCAAGCTTGGCTAGCCTTTCGGTCGCGATACCCCTACAGCCGCGGAGTGTTAAATGGGCACCATGTGGGGACATAGAGCTCAACACAACGTGGACTTACGATTGTGGTACCTTGAATGTACCATTAGACTATGGCTCAACCCCCAAACGTACCGTAAACACTACCGGGACGATTGATCTTCAGCTCGTTCGAATCCCCGCCGCCGAGCAGCCGTCGAAGGGAAGTGTTTTCTTCAATTTTGGAGGCCCTGGTTTCCCGGCTAGGAATACACTTGTGGGATCAGGGGCAAAGTTTCTTGTGTAAGCAACAACGAAGCGATTGTCATCGTTCTTGTACTAATGATGTGGTCTAGTGCAACTGGCGGCGAGTATGATCTAGTTACATTCGATCCGCGAGGAACCGGTACCACAATCCCGTTTAATTGCACATCCGATCCGACGGAGCTGTTCTCTCTCTCTGATGGTTTCACTGTTGGTACCGTCAGTGAGGTAGATGGTTCAAATTTTGCGCACGCCAAACATGTTGCCAGCATATGCGCTGCGTACCACCAGGATATCGGCCCCTTTATCGGCACATCGGATTTTGTGAATGATTTGATAAGCGCCGTGGACGCTATAGAAGATGACAAAATGCTCCGATTCTGGGGTTAGTTTGTACTAAATCATGTAAACCTCGGGCTCGGACTGACACATTGCTTCAAGGGATATCATATGGTACAACCGTAGGTGCAACAGTGGCTGCGATGTACCCAGAACGGATTGATAGGATTGTTCTGGATGCCGTGCAAAATATACATGAATATTATGACAGCCCAGCGTAAGGACATAGAATATCCAAAGCACGGAGCAGGCTGACATCTGTGAAATAGTACCTATCAGCAATGGGAAGGCTCCGATAGAACCTTTTCGGGTATCTGGTCTACCTGTTTTGATGCTGGCCCAGAGTTGTGTCCATTATCCGCCTCATTTGACAATGCCGCGCAACTCGAAAATGCTGTGTGGGATTTGGCCAACTCATTAAAACAACATCCAATCAATGCTGGCGCCAACGAGTCTGTTGTAGTTGACTACGCAAAAATGAGATCTTTCCTCGCTAAGAATCTATACAGCACTGGAGGCTGGCCTAGCGCTGTTGCTATTATCCAACTCCTACTTGAAGGAGAAACTGGGGACGATTTGTTGGCGATACTTGACCCCATTTTCACCAACAGCCCAACCGAGGGACTCCCGGAGGCGCTAGCATCCACTGCGATTTTAGGAATACAATGTAGTGACGCCAAATCTCGATCGGACACCCTCGAGGAGCTGCAACCGGCTTTGGATCGGCTTCGCAATACTAGCCAAGTCATGGGAGATATGTCTTCCCTGACGGCTATGAGTTGCGCAACCTGGAAGTTCGATAACAAATACCGGTACGATGGTGAGTGGGCGAACCTGACGACACACCACCCTATGATGCTTGTTGCCAATACTTTCGATGGGCATACTCCCCCTCAATCAGCATACAATACGAGCGCTGTGTTTGAGGATAGTGTTGTGCTAGAAATTAACGGCTACGGACACTCGTCAGCCAATCTTGTGTCGAAATGCGCAACACAGCACCTTGCAGCATACTTTGTGAATGGAACTCTACCAGAATCACATACTATGTGCCAGGTTGATCTCCTACCCTACCATCCAGCGCCGTCCGTGTAAGGTGATGTTGCTTGCTTATTTGGATAGTTTTAGAGGACATGGATGGTAGTTCGCGATTGTTGTAGTTCTGGACATGGAAATTATACGGGGGGATATTCCGTAGAATTTATGCTGTCACTGAAATGAATAAAACGTTATATATAAGTAGATTAACGAACGTGATGCGGCTTCTGCATATATAGAAGACACCAAATTTACATCTCTGTGACATGAACTGCGTTTTTATCCATGTGCTTTTCTTCGCCTACACGATAATGGTAAACGAGTCAAAGAAATAGCCACCCTTCACAAAAAAAATCGTTAAGACATGATATATGACGACACTTTGACAAGACTTGTGCCAGGGCTCAAGCGAAGCCGGTGCTAATAACCCAGCTCGCATCATCGTTAAACAAGCTGGCAGCGTCAAACGCATGAACGCCGCCGTTGCTGGCAGTGTATGCGACACTGTCATAGTGGCGGAAATAGCGAATGGGATAGCCCCATGATCGGATCGAACTGCCCTGGCCGTTGAGACCGGTCTGCGGGAAGAACGTGGTATCTTCGTGGAATTGTTTGGTGCCGTCGTTGGCATTGAGCACCAGCGCGAAGTCGTAATGCCGTATGTAGCTACCTGCGGTATCCTTCGACTCGAACGAGGCACAGGCGCTGTTGCCGAGGCCGGTGCGGACTGTCCAGCTTGCTTGCTGCTTGAGGGCGGTGGGACTGGATGACGAGACGACCTGAGTATTGATTGTGGAACCGGTGTGTGCTAGGTAGCGTGTTGTACAGCAGGATGTGGTGACTCGTAGGGAGATCGAGGAGCCGATGGAGAGTGCTGGGCCACTAGTCAATGAGGTAGTGGCATATTTGGCTGCTACGATGTTGGCTTGCACTAAGGCCTCAGTGGCATCAGACGGGTAGCCCGTGTCATTACGCCTTCGTAGAATGTGCCCTGGGCGCTAACACTATTATCGCCACCGATGCCGAGAATTATGGCACCCTCTTTGCTCATCGGGTTGCAGCCAGGCATGCTTGGGCGTGCGCCGCTATAGTACGTCGCCAACGTTCCTGATGCAGCATTGGCACCGCGGAGAGCCCAATGATTTGGCTCCCCTTTAACAATCGCAGTAACGAACCGGTGGGTGATTGATGGGTCGCCAGCGTTGTTACCAGCACTAACACCAGAGAACAAGCCGTTCTGAAGATCGGCCATTATCCAAGGGCCGCTTCCGGCGCCAGAGCCCCAGGCAGTGCTGTCGCCATAGTAGATAGCCTCCATGTGGCCGTTGCCAGTGTCATGACTGTTGGTTTCCGCATTTCCGTAATCATAAGAACAGCCTCCGTTGTGATGGGTACCATCAATTACAGCATACATACCCTCTGCCGCATCGCCTGTAGCTGTGCCGCTTGGGGCATTGTTGCTGTAGCCAGTCCCAGGCGAGCTGAACACGCCGTATGCCTTCTGTCCGTTTAGCGTGACAGGTGCTCCAATCGCGCTAGCAAGATTGTCATAGCCATTAGATTTTGGGCCACTAAAGCCACCGGGTGGTGCCTGGCGGAGGTGATTACCGCGACCGGACTGGTCGTAAATGATGGTGATTAAGCAGGTTGTGCTAGTGCATAATGAGTCTTGAGCGGCGGCGTTGGCGACACCACCGGCAGATAGTGGTGAAATTATGGTCGTAGTATTATCAGAGCCGCATTTAACCTGATGAGTGAGCCGGAGTAGGCGCTGTACAGAGCTCGAGTGGTGCTGTGTGCGGCGATACAGGGTGGCACGCGCGGGCTATACCCGGTTGATGGGCTGATGTTGATTGAGATTATCTCTATATGGGGCGAAGGAAAACATAGGAGAGAGCAATCCACGCGATGTTACTGTCCGTGTCCATATGTGCATGTGTGCGCACATTTATTACGTGAAGCTTGTCCCCTCAGTCAGCTGTGCACGGCCTCTTGGCGCGCAAGTTACACCCATAATCTTAGATTACTTGTCTTGTCGCTGATGTAGTCAGCGACAGTGTTATTCGAAGCGAAGCTTTCAGCTTTAAGCTTACCTGTGGTATCGGCTTATTGCAGCTACAATTAAATCATATTGGGCCGGCTAAACGGTGCATATGTAAGATTACCTACCTATGTACTTTCGATCCAGGTCGCCGACGCAGTCAGCAATTGTGTTTTCAGGTCGCCGATGCAGTCAGCAATTGTGTTTTTTTGAGTTTTCAGCTTCAAACTTCCCTACAGTATGGCCTATGCAGCTACAATTTGATCAAAGTGGCCGGCTCAACGTTACATCGCCAAGTGTGTAAAGCCCGATCAAAATCGTAGCATTACAGTGCTTCTGACATGTCTGACTACCTAACCTAAGGTATAAGAGTGATTCAATAGCCAGGAGAAACTACTTTTAATTTTCATTATTCTACAGCACAAAACAACGAAACCCTACCCATCATCCAACATGCTTAAATCAACAATTTTCTCTATCCTTGCAGTGGCTGTGCCTATGGCATCCGCGTTAGAGAAGGCGTTTAAATACGCGTACACAAGCGACGACCACCTTTATTGCTACCAAATGAAACTTGACACTTGGATACCAGATGGGGAATGCCTTGATTTACTCGGATTTAAGCTTCGTCCTGGCCAGATTTCATCTACATGTCGAGGTATGTAATGAAATAAGTCTTAACCTTTGTACATAAATCTGACACCAAGTAGTTTTTGCGTATACAGGTCGGGATTGCACTGGAAATGAGATCCAGATCTTTAATGATCACGAATACCTCACGTGTTATGACACTTCCAATTACTACACTATCAAAGTTTTTTGTGGTTAGTCCTTGTTGTGTTAAGAACCAAGGGTAACGGGAGTTCGGGAGATGCTTGGAGAAGGCTTGAGCTCAATTGGTTTCCTATTGTAGTGGGGCTGATCTTCGGGGAGCTCTAAATTTCTACTTAAGGAGGCTTTTCACACGGAATACTAGCAAACACAAACATTTGACGAAGATCCATCTAATACATCTTCTTCTCCGCCCCTTTTCTAACAATTCGTACCGTCGAAAATATGGATCGAGCCTCGTGTGGTCTTTATAGTAGTCTAGAATATATTATAGTTCTACGAATAAGACAGTTATTTTAGTTGGGACTATCTTAGTATATGGAGGAGGTCGTAAACGAATAATGAATATAATTGTATAATAGTAGGTTTAATAGCACACCCCTATGTAATACATGTAGGAACGACTATCCTAGACTAAAATTTACATAAAACAACTATATTTCATACTTAATTAATTGTGGTGTTTATATATAAAGCTATAAATATATAATAAGTTACATACACTATTAAAATTCTATATAAAGACAGTCTTATTAGAGGACTATTAATTATATATAGACTATGTTATATAACAACTGTTAAATTCCTACTTCTTGTTCTAAAGCTTCAACCGTATAGGTTAAAGCCTATAGTCCTAGGTTTAGGACGGTCTTCAGACTGAAACCTAGGCCAACTAACCGTGGGAACACCAGCCAAAATAGCTGGTAGTTCCCAGACCGTCCTCGGACCCTACGCCCAACACGTGGCGCGCCGGTAAGGTATTTACTAACAATGCCTACAGTTGATGTTACACCAATTGTATGTTCAGCTTCGGAAAGGCCAACCCCTCCGAAATGGATACCTCCTTTCCCGCTGAGTACCGTAGATATGCGGTGCTAGCAACATGGCCTTATGACATGTGCAAGTTTATTTCCTATGGGTATTAGAGGTGGAATAAACCCGCTCAGCTGTCACATCGTTTTGACTAATAAAGTAGCTATGGTACCCTGGATATACACTTTCGACTCATGTTTATCCGCGGCCGTAATTCCGGCAGTGTCACGCACGACCCTTGTACTGCAGATTACAAAACCAAACTTTATTGTTCTCAGAGAACTATAAGTACGCTGGCCAGTAGTGATTTGCCTCGTCGTGTTATGATATCCTTCGGTGCGTGATGGAACAATTTACCAAATAAGATTGGCTGTAAGGTTATAGCATTACTAAGTTGGATGTCATGTCTCTCAACTCATTTACTAGTAGAGTGCAGTGTTGGCCGAGCGCACTCGTCGAAACTGCAGTTGACAATTTCGGATCTCGATCCCAGATCTTCTTAACTGACAAGTGGAGTCGACCGTGCTAATTTAACCCACAAGCACTGCCAAAGAGACACTACAAGCTTGGACAACCTGCTGTGGGACGCGGACTGGACACTTTCGCCTTGGCTTTGACTTGGTAGTGGCTGGTGGCGTATAGCACAGCGTGAGAATGTTTGGCTGGAGGTGATATGTGATCTATGATACTCCACACTGGAGTTTCTTCTGTGTGGACTTTCCGGCTACCAAGTCTGCTCACAGCATCGGCCACTGCCGCTCTAGGCATACAGCGCGCCTACGAGAACAATTCGTGCTCGAGCCCACCCAGTGTGCGCCGTGGGACACTGATGGACTCGGACTTCCGGTTTGGTAGATATCCAACCGGGGTCACAGTTACCGAAAAACCGATGGAGGACCTTGAGCTGACGAACTTGGACCAGGCGGATCCATGCTCCCCGATCTTGGGTCGGCCCGCCGATGGGGTCGTTTCCCCCTGACGCACCTCAATCTAGCTCCAACCCGCATGATTAGGCAGTAATCGACATCATCAAGCAATCTATCGATAGCGTCAAAGCTTGAAGACTCAATGGTAGTTTTCTAACTGCACAGCGCTATAGTTATGGCTGAACATCTGAGATATTACTAGCACTAACACCAGCTTATCTCTTGCCGCCGTGTAAGGGATAATGGTTGGTTGGGGCTGGGCCAAGTCCACCACTCTCTTTTATCGAGAATCTACGCCTTTATTTATGACCAAAGATCCAACCACTGCGGCCAGACCCTGTTTTGCCATAGCCCATGGCAAACACTACAGCCCTGGCCGGCAACTCTCACGTGGGCATTGGTTAGACTACAGAAATATTAAGTCCGTAGGTGGAAACACGTGAAAGCAGCTTGTTGACAGGTGCGACATCACAGTAGCAAAATATATTACGATCTACCCACTGCCCTCCTCCCCACCCCAAATAATCGTGGAATCCTACCCCCGATTGGCATGTCCGTTGTGTGTTATCGCGAGAATATGGATACTTTACGCTCATGGGACCGCGCATACCGATTGATCAGGCCAGTTCTGGCCCGACTTAGCCTTGGACTTGGTCTTCTTAGGTTTTCTCGCCGTCTCCCTAGGAATCGCCACCCAGTGACAGACAGTCAGGACGACGCTAAGCCCAATTGTGCCGTGACTCGTCATGTCAAACTCCCCTATGTGTTAGCGTGGTGGATTCGTTCTAGGGTACCCGTAGTGGAAGGCGGGGAAAGCTATAGCGCAGTGCGGGGTATTGTCCCAGAACATCGAATCTTTTTCTAATGATAAGCGGAAATCACGAGCGTCAGAGCATCAAAAACCTTGGATTGAATAGATTGGGGGAAAGTGGAATCAAGAACCACTACTTCCTATTTAATAGTGTTTTTTTTTTTTCGAAACTATTAACTCAATCGTTGTGGCTTTTTTGGATTCGTTACGACCCTTGTTCGCTAAAGGGCTAGCCATGGATTGATACCCAGCTGATCGGGGAAATAAGCCGATCGGTTAATTAAGACTTACAAAATCCCGATTCCAAAGCGGCATAGACGAAGGGTCAAAGCATTCGTTACACCGGAAATTCGTTGTATGGATTCCTTAATTCCACAGAAATTATCCATCAGTCGTTTTTCTTGAATTTCGTGGAGTCGACGGCTCCGCATGGGTCAGTGTATTTGGGTCAAATGTTGCTTTGTTTTAGCCCGGTCGCGCAGTAGAAGAGGCCGAGGTTGCACCGTTGGTAACGATGATCATGGCCTGCATGAGCACAGCTTCGGGGGAGCTACCCCACTGGCACGAGGAGAGGGCCTGTCCAGCTACACGAAAGAGATCGCGACCCAAGACCTCGAAAGTCGCGACCATTCTTAAACCGTCGCCCTCCCACCTCTTCTTCTTCATCATGATACCACAGCAACGAGAGGCATCCTTGAAAAAAAAAAAAAAACAACATAGTATCCCGCACTCTCTTGTTGAGACCTTACGTCACCGGCTCTGGTACTCTTCACCGGATAACCAGCAAAACGCGATCATGGGCACCAGGGGGTTCTTCACAAGACGTTCACTCAAGGCCGACGATTCTCGCCGTACAGCAGCTGCGGAGCTGACTCTACGACAATCAATTTTCCCCCTATGCCTCGTAACTGTCCTCTTCTTCCTGTAAGTTCGTTATATATAAACTATCTGAAGTAAGATAACTAGATAATAATCAAATTACTATAGTTGGGGTTTCAGTTACGGCCTGCTCGATACCCTCAACAAACATTTCCAGAATGTCCTGAACATTAACCAGGCGCGTTCGTCAGGTCTCCAGGCCGCTTACTTTGGGTATGTTGGTCCCAGTTAATGGAAAGAACTGAAAGCCGCCAGCTGGCAACCTCACGGTGTCTTCATCGGCGTAGTAGAAGCTAACACTGCATTTGTAGCGCATATCCGCTTGCTTCCATTGGCCATGCCGCCTGGATTCTTCGCCATTATGGCTACCGCGCTGTCTTCATCTGGGGCCTCTGCCTATACGCCGTCGGAGCACTTCTTGCCATTGCCGCCTTGAAGAAGGCGTCATTCGGTGGTTTCTGTGCGTGCATTTTCATTATTGGCAATGGACTTGGGTCATTAGAAACTGCGGCCAACCCATTCATCACTGGTATGTGCTTATACTCTTTATGAGCTCATTTGGCACCCGTTAACCTTGTTGGTTGCATCTAGTCTGCGGCCCGCCGAAGTATGCCGAAATTCGCATCAACGTTGCCCAAGCCTTCAATGGCATTGGAACCGTCGTCGCACCAGTCCTAGGCTCATATGTCTTCTTCAACTTTAGCGATGAGAAGGCCCTTGATAATGTGCAATGGGTTTACGTCGCTATTGCCGCCTTTGTCCTCCTCTTGGCGACGGCATTTTATTTTGCAGACATCCCTGAGATTACCGACGCGGGTATGCCCATCACCCGAAGCCTTGTTTTTGATGCGCGCAAATCAGCTAATATTAGGTAGATATGGCATTCCAGGTCGAGGTAACACACTCAGAAGCCGACGACAAGCCGTTCTACAAGCAGTACAAACTTTTTCACGCCACCTTCGCGCAGTTCTGCTACACGGGAGCACAAGTTGCCTTTGCCGCTGGTTTCATCAACTACGCTGATTATACCAAACCCGGCCGTAGTAGTTCTACCAGCTCTAAGCTATTTGCTGGTGCGCAAGGTGCCTTTGCGCTGGGTAGATTCGTCGGCAGTGCTCTCATGCGTTACGTCCGACCGCGTTGGGTGTTTCTTGGCTTCTTGACGATGTGCATCGTCTTCAGCGGTCCTGTCATCACCGAACGTGAAAATACTGGCGTTGCCATGCTATTCGTAGTCCTCTTCTTTGAGTCAGTCTGCTTCCCTACTATTGTGGCACTTGGCATGCGTGGTTTGGGAAGACACACCAAGCGGGGAAGCGGGTTCATTGTCGGTGGTGTCGCGGGTGGTGCTGTTGTTCCGCCGATAGCCTTCGTGGTTGGAGATGCAAAGGGCAGTGGTATTGCTATGGTAGTACCTATGATGTTTTTAATAGCGTCTTGGAGTTATGCTCTGTGCGTCAACTTTGTACCTGCATATAAGGACGTTGTGGACTCCTTTGGTGAGACCGAGATCGGTATCAACGACCGAGGCGATGAGAATATTACCAAGGAAACGACATCTGAGGAGAAGGCTGGTGTTTCTTCAGCTGTTTAATTTGGAACGTGTGTGGATGTTGACCCGAAAATCATGTTCAGTCGTTTTATTCAAGATAGAACACCATCGTTGTGGGTCAAGTAGCGACGTGAACACAGTATAGAAGTCCAATTTCCGTTATGAGACATACATAATCCTTTAAATATGGAATAAGAATATACTTCAACCATTCTGCATGTAAATTACCCTCTTCGAACCTCGAATGTTGTAATTTTCGTTAGACGGTAAGTTATCGACGGCAACACCCACCGTTTTCTCAGTATCCTTGGAGCAACAACAGAGCATCTAGGTTTCGGTATATCTTTGGGCCCAGGGTTTAATAGCAGTTACAGCTACTATATGTGTTATACCACTCGCAAATGCCCTCTCATCGTCCCTCCAGCAAGGTACGAACAATATATGTCTATATACCAACCAACAACCTCGCTTCCCCTGCCATTGTTTTTGTAATACACAAGTGTGGTGGCACCGTGATAGCAGAGGCTACAGGTGAGAACATGTAGACCATTAGGAGCGGAATGTCGGGCCTGCATGCTCGGGAAAAAGGGCGCTTCTGATAGCGACAATATTTGGCCACCCACTACCCCTTTATTTCACACTGTTGTTTGTGTCTTGAGTTGCATGCCCACGCTTCCACACAGACGTCCGGTTGACCATGTGATATTGTAAATTCTGAATTGGAAAGGTCGTTGGCGTTTTCCTCAAGGATAGTCAGGTCGACGGATTTGTCTGTCGAAATTTTTCACTGTAATTTCCATGGTGTCCAGAATAGAGCGATACAAATGGGATCGTTGGCTACAGAGCGCGTAAGGGCGGAGTATACGCACGCGCCTGTTGCGAAAATGCGGATATTACAAAAATTGCGGACAGATAGGCTGTTTGACATGTGAATCGTGGCTGATAATACTAGCGCTTGAGAAAATGCAGTGACGTTTGAATGCGTTTAATACGATGTTAATAATGAGATTAAGATGCGATACAGGGCCGTGCAACCAGGACGTTTACGTATCGGGCAAAGGTTCCATCATGCGAAATTCTGTCAGACGGACAATACATTTGCCCGGTGAGTCTGATAAGGCTAGCTGTGCTTCGGATATGCCACCATACTTTCCCAATCACCTGGGGTTGCACTGAGGGGGGCACCTTCTCTTCTCAGAGATGCTGCCTTAAAGCGCTAACACGCCGATAAGCGGTAGCGGATCGAGCCTTAACGTAGATAATCCTGTTCCTGCACGCTAGCTCTGCCTTAATTTGAGTACAAAGGTCTTGTAGTCTATTAACGTGGGTGCAATGTTTGCAGGCAGGGGCTTCTACTATGTGGGGGAGAAGTGGTGCATACAATAGATCACCCGCTTATTCGTCGTCTGTTGCTTACTATCTGCATTTTGATTAGTCCGGCATGGGCGACGAGGCATTCAAAGTGCACATACACGCTTGTGTGGATTCTCGAGCATACAGTGTCTGCCTCGCCACCAACGCTTTAACGAATGAAGCAAAGATCGCAGTACTTGCAAACATTGTGGCTTGCGCTAAGGCATTGGCTTTCGTACTAAATTTACCCGAACAGGCCAGTAAGATTAATTCATGTCCCACAAGACGCCATGTGCTGGGAAGGTCGTGTTCCTTCTTGGTTCCTGGTGGTAAACATAGAGAGCTTGGAACAGAGCGGTATTAGCCTGTAATAAAGACTAGTTCCAAGGTGTGCAAGTCAACGTATTAGAGTCGACTCTTGGCACCTTGATCAACATGCGTAGAAGCTACTGCCAGCCAATGCAATAATCATGTGCACATCAAAAGCAATTCGAAGCTGATACTAGAAGGTATTTAGAGTCGAGCTAAACCCTGGTGTGATCCTCACGTATGCCAGTACCATAATCGTGCAGGCTTCCATGAACAAGTGTTGCAATAATCATGCAGATGCCGCATTTCTAGAACATAGTGAAGTGTTCGACGATGTACGCGAAATTAAGACCCCATAATTACTCCATGCTTCCGCATCTACAATCAACGGTAGCTACATGCCAAGCACCTCAAGTTGTGACCGAAGAGCTTAGAAATATTTCGCAGATAACTCAACGGCACATAAATAGCTGAGTCCCGCTGTGGATCGCCAGTCAAACCATAATCGCGGAGACATCACCCCTACAACTTCTTGTTCCCACCTTTTTTCGATAAATTCTCACATGGCTTATATATTGTCTGCCCGCACCTAAATTGGATCAACTACATGACTATTTCTCAGCGCTTAGCTTTGTTGAAACCGCTAAGTGCCCACCACAAACCCGGCGCGGTATCTCAGGAGAGCGGTATTTATACAGTCGGGCACAAAGCGATCTCAAGTCTACTACCTGTCGAAGTCATGGCGCCAACTTCAAATGCGGCAGCGCCCCCAAGACGGCAATCTTGCAACCGATGCCACGGTCAGAAGCTTCGCTGCACACGAGCTAACAATAGTGGGACGGGCGCATGCAATAGGTGCCTCCGCCAGGGAGCGCAGTGCTTATATAGCTCTAGCTTGCCCAAAGGTCGGCCCAGCATGTATCGCTTGGCTGAGGCATCACCTGCAAATTCGAATTCCCCTCCAATGCATTCAATGCCCATAACGACAGTCTCCATAGAGACGCATCAGCAACTTCCAACATATAATCTTCCTGCTACCAGTTCTAATACCACCAACACAAACACAAACTCAAACACAGACGCCAATACCGACGCAATTGGCATAGATTACACACACGTCAATAATAGTTCCAGTGCCAATGAGAATACAAGAGTCGACGTGAATGACGACGCGATAAAATTTGTGCCTTCAGACGCCTTCGCTTGGCCATGGCAAGCTCCTTTAAACTGGAGCGATATGCTGATAGATGGGAGCGACCAGGATTTAAACCTACACAGCATTGTCGACCGTCAAACTGATCGTGGTGCAGTATTTTCCGGCGATTTTCCGAATTTCGCTGGCTCTTATTCTTCGACAAACAGCGACAGTGATAGTATTGCACGAGCAAGGCCCATGTCGCCGTCCTGTCGTGACAACGAGTATGGCCACTATCCCGGAAACAATGCCTTTGATATGAACGGAAATACCAGTATAAACATCGATAGCAACGGCCCTGAATTCGGTATCGCGCAGCTGTCCCAGCTAAGCACACGACTCTACCCACTGCATCACTCGTGCTGCAGCTTGGCTGAAGTAGCAGAAAAATCATGCCAGTCGATGGACCGCAATAATGTCCGCCAAAGCCCACTCATAGATGACACCACATTTAAATCGGTAGCCGCATGGCTCATCAATGTTTCCACAAATATGAACTTTTTTTTTCCGGGCAATCTTCAAAATCCCTTGATAGAAACGACAATGGCGGGCGATACCCTACACGACGCCTTCTCCGCCTCGCATCACCTCCTTGAAATCCTACGGTGCCTGCAAGTCAATGCAGGAAGCGGCGCCTTATACAATACCTCGGCAGCCTCTAAGTCTGCTCCGGTCTCTGCTGAAGGTGGTGAGAATGGAGACTTCTGGGGAAGCACCACCCCGCAATCCTTGACATCAGCTCCTATTGGGGAACCGTCATATTTCGAACTGCACAATGGGTCGAACTACATACGGGCACCGAGTCAGTGCCATAACACCGTTGTCCGCCATCTAGTTATTGCATGCCACACACTCCTCTTGAACATCCATGTTGCAGTACTCATCGTCCTGCAGCACGATGCAGATTTGCGGAGTTACTATTCGCCCCGTAAAAACGTCGAAGCCGACCTTTATAGGGATTCGACAGCACTTTCTGATATCAAGCTAGTAATGGTCTTGAGACTCTGCTCGCACCTAATTACACGCCAACAACAGGCCGTTGATTCATACTTGTCGCCCCAGCCAGCGCTACCATCACAAGGGAATAAGCCTCCCACTTCCCACCAGTCGAGCCTGGATGCGTCGGCCGCTGTCAATAGAGAGGTGGCGAGTGATCTAGAGATGGAGGTTCAGCAGCGGCTCGACAGGCTTCGACAAACGCTGTACATCTGAGAATCTTGGTATTTCGTGACTATAAGTTCGTGCGGAGATGGAATGTGGATACCGGAGGTATACCAGAGGTAGCATTTTCCGCGTTCAGGATGCAACAGCACTATCTTATCTTAGTTAGTGCGAGAAAGAAATGGCGACAATCACATACTTGCTGTGTTAGAGAAGGTGGTAGTTGGCAATTGGCAGGCTCAAGAATCGATGTCGTGGTCGATCACCGTCATGTCATGTGCATAAAAAAGATAAAAGGGACAGACACTCACTCGTATTCTGGCCCAACCCTGAATGATGCCCGCCCACAAACAGTCGCGACTTGACAATATAATCCAACAATACATGGATAAAGCTTAATGCGATATAAGCTATAGTTTAATTATTATATGTGTCGAATTGAAAATAAAAACATCTTAGTTTCGCAAAATATGGTCAACCTGGCCGTTTTATGCTTGCACAATAAGGACCTCGGTATGATCCAGTTTTCATTAAAATCCAACTATACCCCATTTGAGTTGATATGTGACACGAAAGAAAGAGGCCGCCACGTTGTGTTCGGCCCTACTCTGTACATACCCTACAAAAAGACCAAGCAATCCAGTTGGGCTACTAGCCGAGGAGCGAAGATGGCAGGTGCCAGACGGTGAAATGTGTCAGTCGTTGCACAAGTATACAACTGTTTCAGTGGTACACCTAGGGGTAGTTATATCTGGGATGCAAGGCTCTGTGTGGGGTAATATCATATCACTGGTTGCATGCAAGTCAATCCACTCATCACGCGCGCTCCATTGGTGCGCGCGTCCTTTATAATGAATATCGGCCATGGGTGCGCAGATGCAGTAAAAGATACGCGGAGTATAAGAGGCCGACTCGCCTTCATTTTCCGTGCCTTGTTTTCATGTTTCCTTCGAATTGGCACGCTGACATAGCGGGTAACATCAAAATGTCGATAGGTATCACCGACCGAGCGGATCCCCAGGTAGAGGACGAGCGAGTCGGCGAGACATTCGCGATTGATGAGAAAGTCGCGGCTGAGAAGGAGGCCGACGTGCTCCATTCCAAGGTTTTAATTAACCAGCAACTGATGAACGATGCTGTGGATGGCGAAAACCGCGAGCACGAGATGAGTATGTTGGCTGCAATGAAGCAATACCCATGGGCTTGCTTTTGGGGGTTCGTCATGTGCTTCACCATCGTGAGTCTATTTCCTCGCATCCTGGAGTTCGCCTTAGTTCCTAGATTTCGAATCGCGGAAATTCGCGTCTTTTGCGGACACCACTGATTCCCAGCAGGTCATGGAGTCGTTTGATATGTTCCTGAATGGTAACTTTATCGCAATCGAGGCGTTTAAAGAGAGGTACGGTGTCTTGGTGGAGGGGGAGGGTTGGACGATCGAAACCAAATGGCAGAGTGCCCTCTTTCAATCTGGCCAATGCGGCGCTTTTGTCGGCGTATTTTTGGCTGGTCCTATCACGAACCGCATTGGATATCGCTGGACTACTATTGTAGGCCTTATTCTTATGAATGCCACGATTTTTGTTTCCTTTTTCGTGAGCAGTCTTGCCCAATGTTGATGAACTTATAGCCTGACCGCGTTTACCTAGGCTGACTCGCTTGCCCTGCTTGTGCTCGGACAAGCGTTGGAGGGTGTTCCTTGGGGACTCTTTATTGCGAACTCCCCCGCGTACGCTAGCGAGATTGTTCCTCTCGTCCTTCGCGGTGCTTGCACAGCTACTCTACAGACGAGTTGGTCCATTGGCTCAATTATTGTCGCCGGCGTCTGTTATGGCTTCAATGGGCTAGACAATGAGTGGTCATGGAGGGTGCCGCTTGCCTTGCAATGGGTCTTCCCTGTGAGTTTCTCCTTCATAACTGGTTCCTCCAGGAGCTGACTCGCGCAGACCCCTCTCTTGATCCTCATCTTCTTTGCTCCCGAATCCCCTTGGTGGCTGGTTCGTCACGGACGCAAAGATGAGGCACTTCGATCCATTAAACGCCTTGGCAGCGAAACCGAAGAGCATGCTTTACAATCACTTGCCATGATGGAGCGAACTGTTGAGATTGAGAACCTCATGGGTGGTGCCCCTACTCTCATGGATCTTTTTAAGGGCACTGATTTGAGGCGAACCATCATCACCTGCTTGATGTACGCGTCACAGAACTTTGCTGGCAACTTAATTGCCAACCAGGCCACTTTTTTCTTCACGCGTGAGTAACTCCCCCTTTGGTAACTACTTCCAGTATGGGTGCCTAACTCATGCCCAGAGGCTGGAATTGACACAGACAAATCTTTCCAACTAAACCTGATCAATGCGTGTCTTCAATTTGTTGCCAATATTATAGCTTGGCCCCTTACCAACTGGTTCGATCGCAGAACCATATATCTCTATGGCACAGCCACCAACGTTGCCCTGCTCTTCATTCTCGGTATATGTGCCTCTATCTCACAGAGCTCAGCGACCAACTACGCTCAGGCCGTTCTAGGTATCGTTATCTCCTTTGTTTACGCGCTTGCTCTCGGGCCCATCTCGTATACCATCATTGCCGAGACATCATCCGTTCGCCTTCGCGCCTTGAGCACCGGTGTTGGCCGTGCCGCGTACTATGTCGCCGAGATCCCAATGATATATCTTGCCTCGCAGATGCTCAACCCAACAGGATGGAACTTGGCGGGAAAGTGTGGTTACATCTGGGGTGGTACTGCTTGCATTTGCTTCATTATGGCCTTCTTCTTCCTCCCGGAGCTCAAGCACCGCTCTTACCGTGAGAGCGATATCCTGTTCAACCGCAAAATTGCGGCTAGAAAGTTCAAATCGACCATTATTGACCCTAAGGACAATGAGTAAGGTGTGGCTATTGGTGAAATCAAAATAACACATTGTGGGCTTATGTGGTTTGATGTGTGAGAAGAGAGTCTCTGGTTAGTTTCAGTGAAGGGGACAGGCTTTTAGAGCGTAAGGGTGGAATAACGAACCTCTGTACCCGAAGAAGCATTCTGGTTGTGCCTTTTATGCCACTTTTAACGGTCGTCCTTTCAACTTTTAGTAGTACTATATGGTTAACGCTAGCCGCAGTCATTATGCGAGTATTAAAACGGACCAGGCGCTAATGGGATAAAGGGTTATCCTAGGAAGCGGTATTCGGTGACGCTATGGAGTGGTCTATATACAAACTCCACGTGATTCAGGACTTCCCTGAATTGGAATACCTGGGTTTATCATATGTTTCCAAAAAAAAAAAAACTCCCACTGACCGTATTCACGCCTACATCTCCAGCATGACAAAAAGTACCAAAGATGACGAGGAAACCACAGCGGCCTCGCCGGTTAGGGATATCAAAGATCTTGGACCACCCTCGTTAATGAGCCGCAAAATCGACCAGGCAGCAGAGTCTAACTATTCACCTCCGCCGCCGCGAGTTCATCCCTTTCGCAAAGAATTTCACTTCTTCTACGGCACCTTGATGGACGCGCAAACTTTGGCCAAGGTCTTGAAACTCGACAACTTACCCCACCTCGTTCCAGCCAAGATCAGCGGATATCACTGCAAGCTCTGGGGCGAATATCCGGCATTCGTGGGCGGCGAGCCAGATGAGCCAGTACACGGCATGGCATATGAAGTCCAATCACCCGAAGAGAACGAGCTGCTACAAGCTTATGAGACAAATCGATATGTGAAGACACGCTGCTATGTCGAGTTTGAGGATGGGACAGAGGTTATTGGAAACACGTTCAAGTGGCATGGGGACAAGGCGGAGTTGAAAGAAGAGGATTTTAATCTGAAGGATTGGAAGATGAATATGCTGGAACGGGAGGTGGAGAGTTCCAGGTACCACAGGTCATCGAACCAAGAAGGGACCTGGTGACTACCGCGAAGTTCTGTGCCCTCGCTTGGTGATGCGACTCGATAATGGACTGATACTATGGCATACCGAGAGTCAGGTCATTTATCAAAGCGATGTATCTATGCCAGGGACACTGGGGAGATGGGAAATCATTAGTTCTTCTGCATATAGTTTATGCTCTTGTTCCGAAGCCTTGGTCTATGAATCAAAATGCACCATAAATCACTTTCAATGAAGTTCATATAAAACACCCACCCTATGCAAACTGGTGACAAGATGATAAAAAATAGCATTCTATGGGCTGATCAACAGCAGCATTGCCATTCCTTTATGGTACTCGAGTCCACCATGTGTGCAAATCCCGCAGCTTACAGTCATGACTGAAAAATCCCCGTCAAACAGCCAACTGCTTGTCGAATTCTTCATCCTACGCTTCATCACATTCTTCGATATCATGACCCTGACTAGTAGTCACTCTGCGGAACTTGGCCGAGTTCACAAGTTGGGTCCCAGTTGCCTCAGTGGAATCGGCAGTGGCAGCAACCGTGGCGTCAGAACTACCAACAGCGGCAGCAGTATCCGTAGCATTGCCTGCCGCGCCGGCCATCTGTACAGGAACACAACCGCCAAAAGGACCCGCGCGAGCGGGGTTCTCGCAACGGACCATACACACGTTCTCCTGACCAGCGACACTGCCAGTGCAAGTCTGACCGGCCGCCACATTCGCAACAAGCGGCTAATCATCCAACGTTAGAAATTAACCCAATACTATAGGATATTAAGCACTCACGAAATCTGTCTCCTCGCCATCCCGGTCTCTTCCCCTTCTCCCCGGCACATTAGTGGTGACCTCCATATTGACCCAGTTAGTGCCAGTGCCTGTGGCATCGATCATACACGTGTACGGCCCCGCACCGTCACCGTTAACCTGGTGCAATGTCATAGACACTTGGCCACCAGGACTGATCTGTGGGAGCTGGTCGCCAGAAAGCTGCATCACAGCGGCCGTGCCAGTCTCGGCATCATTGTCGCCGCCGCCAAGAGTCTCGCCACAGGCGTCGGCGGCATCACCTCTAAAGCGTGTGGTATCCTGCTGGAAGGGGTTACGCCGGGTGCCATCGCGGGGGGTGGCAGGGTCAACTAGTTTTGCTGGTTAGCGGAGGGTTCCTAAAAGTTGGCTGTGTGGGGATTCTTACTGCCGATAGCAGAGCCAGTGCCGCCTTGGTCACCTGTTGCTGAGATGATTGCACCGTGGCCTGCCACGAGGTCGGAGACAGCGAGAAGAGCAACTGCGAGGAGAGAATAGGAATGCATCTTGAACCAGCAAGGAGATTAAAGTGGAATAAATTGAGTAAAGATGGCTAATTGAGAACGACAACGAGTATTGAACGGAAATCCGAGGCTTGCTGATGCAGAAAAAATATGTCTCTAGGCGGTGATAAGAGAGTCTTATATACAAATCCTGAGCGAGGCCAACAGACTTGAGCAGAGAACTGCCGTGAATCAGTGTCAGAGCCGAGTGGTCATAAATGGCGGTAAAACGTCATGATACCATAGGAGGTCATCGCCAAGGCTATATTCTACCATATTAGTGCTCCCCGAGCAGTTCGTTTACACTTTTTTGGAAGACCGAAACAGTCACCCGTCAAAGTCTGTCGTGACAACTGGCTACGAGAATGAGGCAGTGCACAAAAACCCGCTGTCGATAGGTCCGCCTGGCACATCAAACAAACCATAGGTCTAATCCGGAAACTACTGCGAACATCATGAAACGAGGCTCGTGATATCCACAATTCCACCTACATCTGCCAGAAACCCCCGATCTGGACCCCTGAAACGAGCGCCACAAATAGTCAAAGCGGCCGGCTACGCACCCATTGGCAGATCCAAAAAGCTTGGTCTACACCAAGCCCCAGACGCCACCGTTTCGACGCCCAAAAGCCACCAAGCTGACATGACACGCCTTTCGCACGAGCTGCAACTTTACAAAGCGCGATTCGGCCGGAAGGTTGGCTATCCGTAGGCTGCCAAGAGTTTCGCACGGTGTGCGGGACCTGTCACATTTGGCGCGATGGCACGGTGGCGTGGTCCGAGCTTGACAGTATTTTGTTTGAGAGATGCGAGAGATGCGACATTTGGGTATGTGATTGTTCGAGGGCACAGTAGTTATTCCGACGGCCTGTTTGTGATAGTGACTACGCTCGGGGCGGAGTATATTTTGAGGTTTCACATTGTGGTAGGAACGGACTTCGCTGCACGTGATATCTACTACCCTCAGCATAGATGATTAATGTTCAAAGGTTCCATTCTCACTTTTGTATATGCCAACCCTCTATCTACCACACAATATAATTCCCTCGCTATGTACCATTTGCCCCCAAACTCCAGTAATCAAAATCCTGTTCTGTCATCTCACCTCCACTCCTTACAATCCCAAAGTCTGGTGCGCAACCATCTCCCTATAGGCCTCACTCCTTCCCACCAGCTCATCATGCCGCCCCCCCTCCACCACCACCCCTCCATCGATAACAAAAATGCAATCCGCCCCCCTAACAGTTCTCATCCTATGCGCCACCGCCACCACTGTGACCGCCCTCGTCGCACCTTCCAGCGCAGCCTGCAACCCTGCCTCGCTCTCCGCATCCAACGCACTCGTACTCTCATCCAATAGCAACAGCCTCGGCTTTCTCACCAATGCCCTGGCAATTGCAAGTCGCTGCATCTGTCCCCCCGAGAACTGGTTTCCACGCGGCCCGCACGGTGTCTCATAGCCAAGCGGCAACGCCATAATGGTATCGTGAATGTGCGCGAGGCGGCAGGCAGCTTCGATCTCGGCCATACTAGGGATGGTGCCAGGGCGTGCCCCAATCTCCAAGTTGAAGCGTAGTGTTCCCTCGAATAGAGCGCTGTGTTGGGGAACGAGTGCAATGACATCGCGGAAAGAGGGCGGTGCACGCGCGATGTCGCGGCCGTCGATGGTAACATTGCCCAACGAGGGGTAGTAGAATCGCTCGAGGAGGGAGATGATGGTTGATTTGCCAGCGCCAGAGGGGCCAACGAGGGCGACAAAGCTGTTGGGCGGGATGGAGAGTGTGAGGCCTTGGAGAACAGGGATTGAGGGCCTCGAGGGATAGTTAAAGTGCACGTTCTTGAATTGGATTGTGGCACCGCGGGGAGCGTTCAGATAACTGGAGCCAACCTTCTCGTCTTCTACGTCCGCTCCAGCTTCTGCATCGGAGTCATCGATGTTCTTCGGGTTCTTCGATGTCTTGTGGAAATTAGACTGCCCACTCTCGCTAGGCTTCGACTGGAGAAGCGCAAGCACTCGTCCAGCTGACACGGTAGCCTTCGAGACATCCGGTGCGAGGGACAGAAGCTGACCACAAGACTGCGCTGAAAAAAGTAGGGCAGGGAGCGTGGTGAAGAATTGTGTCGGAGTATACAGACCCGCAACAATCTGGCGCGAACCCCACCAATAGGCAAGTGCGTAGACGAGGTTCCCAATACTATAAGCCATTGCCAACCAGAAATTGCCGTGGGCAATAGCCTTTAGGGTCGCCTTATAAGGCCCACGTAGCGAGCGCTCGTAGACATGTAAGGTCTCGTCTTCAAGAGAGTACGACGCAATAGTCGTCATCGAACCTACTGCCTCTGTCGCGAGGCCAACAGATGACGCAAATGCCTTCTGGTGTCGAGAATGGAACGACGCCGCGATACGGAGACGCAGGTAACCGGAAGCCAGCAGGATGGGAATCATCGACAACAGGACAACGGCAATCTTCCAGGCCACGATGTGCGCGAGCACGATACCTGCAACCATGTTGATCAAGATAGCCAAAATAACACCGAAAATCGTGCCAGTCAGACCGGCCATCGCATTCGCATCGCTACTAATATATGCGAGCAGCTTGGCAGGCGTGCGCTCCTCCTCCTCGTGCCACTGGATATCTTGGCGGAAGAGAAAGCGTAGACAAAGGATACGGACGCGTGTGAGCATCTTCTCGGCAACTCGGCCAAAGGAGGCGGTGGAGATCATATTTGCACAGAACTCAATAAGAGCGAGGACGAAGAACATGAGACCAAAGAAGGCACCCTTGGAGCTGATGCTGGAAGGCTCCTTGCAGGCTGACAGCTCACCAACGGTCTGTCCGAAGATGACCGCCTCCGCGCTGTAGGAGCCGCCGACGATAACGGCGGCACTAATACCCAGGAGAATGAAGCCGAGGTAGGGACGCCCCATGATTAGGACCCCTTTAAGGTTAGAAACATGGGGTCTCTCAATCTTCGATTCATCAGCTTCCTCAGAGGCATCAAGAGGAAGCTCAACCAGCGTGTCCTTTGACAATCCATATACGTTCGTCTTATCTGCAGACCCAATATCCAACGACATATTCCGCGACGAAATCGCATCATCGGCCACCGTTCCGGCGTTTTGCAACCTCACCATAGTTGCAAACGGTCCATCGCCAGCAAGTAACTCCGCATGAGGGCCTTGCTCGATGATCCGTCCGTCGCGCATAACAACGATGTTATCTGCCTTTTTGATCGTCGATAGTCGATGTGCAATCGTAATCGTAGTCCGACTCGAGTCCGTTACCCTTTCCAGCGCCTCCTGCACTACCCGCTCGCTAATAGAATCCAGTGATGCCGTAGCCTCGTCCAGGATCAAAATTGAAGGCTGCCGAATCAGCGCACGCGCAAGGACAACGCGCTGCTTCTGGCCACCTGATAGCTGGTTCCCGGTCGAGCCAACCGAGGTCGCGAAGCCATACTGGAAGTTTTCGATGAATCGCAGAGCGTTAGCGTCCTCAACTGCGGCCACGGCAAGCTTGTAGATCTGTTGCGTCTCTGGCGAGCTGTTGTCCAAAACCTCCTCGAGTGCTTCGCCGCTCCGTACCCGCGTGACAAAGTCAACCAGGCTGTCGTCAACAAGCGCGTCCTGGAGCTGGGCGTGTTCTGTGCTGGGCGAGTTAATGAGTCCATGCGCGATGTTCTCGAGGACGGATCGGTCGAATAGAGAGGAATTTTGCGCGACGGTGCCGATGTGGCGCCTGATGCTACGCACATTGACGTCGCGGAGGTTGTGGCCGTCGATTAAAACTTCGCCAGAGACAGGGTCGTAAAGTCTCCCGATAAGTGCAGCCAAAGTAGATTTGCCACTCCCTGATAGTCCCACGATTCCTGTATGTTTGTTCGCCGGAATAACCAGAGACAAGTCATGGATGACAGGCACATCCGCGCGAGACGGATAGGCAAAACCGACATTTCTCAGTTCAATATCGCCCGCAACCGCGGGTAGAACGAGTCCCCCATCCCAAGTCCCATCAATCTTTGACGGGCGATCAATAGTCTCAATGACCTTCCCATACGAGACCGCCGCCGTCGCAAACAGCTGCAAAAACGGTGCCACTTGACTGATAATAAATGACGCTGTCACGTGTTAGTCACACCCATTGCGAACCCCCCACACTAAAAGGAGCACTCACCATCAACCAGGATGAAAATAACTGTATAAACCGCCCCCACGGTCGTTCCGCTCGTCTTACTCGCTACCGCATTAGCAATCAGTTTGGATCCTTGCCAGAACGCCAGCGCATTCGCCGAGTATGCAATAAAATATAGCAATCCTAGCTGGATTGAACTGACGATGGACTTCCTGATGCCCTGCACCTGCGCCTTGCTCAGATGCTCCGCAAACATGCGCTCGAGGCGCGTGTTAGCGCCAAACGCATGTACGATGGTCATGTTGCTCAGTCCAGCACTAGCGACCCCGGTTGCGGCTGCGACATGGTCCGTTCCCGCGCTGGCGTACTTCTTAACCCAGTGGCCGCCACCGAGGGCCATGAGTAGGAAGGCCGGGACGATGGACATGAGCATGCCTGCTAGTGTGGGGGCCTTGATAAAGGCAACGATGTAGGCGGCAACGAAGTATGAGAAGGATGAGATACAAATGCCGACTTTCTCACAGGTGCCCGTCTGGATGGCCTGCAGGTCGGCATCGAGGCGTGAGGCCACCTCACCTGAGGCGAGGGTGTCGAAGAAAGCTAGCTCTTGGCGCAGGATGGCGGTAAGGTACTGTTTGCGTAGGCGCCGGACAATGCGCTCTGAAAGGATGCTCCAGCACGAGGTGTGTGCGTAGATGAGGACAAAGTTAGCGATTGTGACGTAGACGACAAGGAGGACCTTGTGCTGGATAGCGGCTGTGAGGCCGAAGCTTGAGGCGTCATCGGCGGCGCACTGCGTGCTATCTAGGTTATCGACGAGCTCTCCGAAGAGGATTCCGAGCAGAGGGAAGGGCACGCCGGCTCCTAGGGCAGCGGCAGTGCCAAGTCCTAGAAGCACCCAGTCGAAGGGTTCCGCTCCTGAACGGAAAAGGAGGTCCCAGTACGACGGTCCCTTTTTAACCGCAACAGCATCCTTCTTCTGCTGCCGCCTAGACACCGGCATTCGCAGCGCGCGCGAGAAAACTCCACTGCTCTTCATTCCCGTCTCGAGCCCGATTGCCGCCGCAGGAGGCGTAGAGACTTCAACAGCAGCCATTGTTCAACTGCAGCTTCAATATCCCCGTACCAGGTATGCAGGAAGAGACGATGGATGAAGGAAGCGCCATGGAGAAAGAGCAGGGCGAGAGAATAGAGTGTGCGTGCGGTGGAGACGCCAACGCTAGACAGCGCGCCATCTGATAATATCCCTTCCCCCCCGCTTCCCCCCGACAATCCCCATCCCGAGTGCCGCTGGGGTATCCATGTTCGGCTTGAGAGCGTCATCGAGACCCTCCCTCGTTCGGGGCTCCATCTTCAGCTCCCCAGTGCCGTGCAGTTCGGACGTAGATGTGGAGGTTCACATGTGCTGTGTGTGCAGCCGAGCCCAAAATGGGCCAACGGCAACCCGTCACATACTGAGCGACTGGCCGGCATTTGTCGTCTTTGCTAGTTCTGGCCACTTTCACCCGCATGCAGGCTGGGCTTGTGCAACTCGCACATACTATACAACTTGCGATAATACCCGTCCTCTGGTCGCGGGCACGTCTGCCGTTCCTGCAAGCCGCAAGCCGCACCCCCCACATCACGGTCAGCGAAAACATATTTTCTTCTCCGTCCTGTAGAGGGAAGGATCTGATAAGCCGGGTCTCATCATCTCCCCCACTTATCCTACATTAACCGGCGCAAACGTGGGCTTGGAGGAAGGAGATGCACGACAGTGAGTGGTTGGTAGTTGGGCCCGATGCTCGGTGGTGGGTTCGACGCTGGGTTTTTGTCATCCAGTGGAGCGGGAAGTCGGTGTTTGGTGTGGTGGGGCTGGGTTTCATCGCCTATCTGATTAGATTATGTCTCCACCTCTCTGGATCTGTTGGCGTACCCAGCGGCGCTGCTTTAAGGGATAGGGGAACCGAGATGTTGAGCTTCGTAAGCTTTTTTTGTTATTCTAGTATTTACGCAGTTTCTTTTTATGAGATTCTGCGATATTTTTGTTGAGTGCAGACGGGTCGCTGGGCGATGGAAATGGTGGTTGTGGTCCGGAGATGCAGGGAGAATCACTCTAGGAAGGTGGGAGGTGGATCGACCATTAAAGCGGGGCACCTCGCCTTCCTCGTTGATCTGATAATTCTCTGGCCCAGTCCACGGCCCACATCGCGACTTCGCATCGGCAAAAGCAACAGACTGGAGCCGACCGTACAGCACAGTACCAGCACACCACGGCACATAATAAAAACAAAATAAATCGCCGTCAGATGTCATATTTACAGTTTATTCCAAATAGTAGATAGATAGACAGTAAATGATGTAATTCGGAAATTCGATCTACTTATTGCCGCTACCTCCTTTATGACGCTTTTATCTGATGCATGTATCTAGAGGACCCTAAATTAAATTCCCTCCCGTACGAAATGTCAAATATACTCACGAGCCGCCCTAAACTCCTTTATCTCCCGGCTTTGGGCCATTTGAGTCTCCCTCCCACATCCCTCTATCACCAGTGTCTCTATCTATCCGGCCCCAAAATCTCCCTCTGGAGCAAAAAATTAAAAAATCTCTAACCCAACTCCAGCAAGTATCCCTCACATAGCCTTCGTACTCAACGGGTTCCCTTCCGCCTCATCCCGTTTTGGCAGTTCAAACGTCTCCCCCAGTTTCAAGTACTTCCAAACAACTAGGAATCAACTCATTAGCACTCCCATCTAACCCGCACACACCCACCACAAAAGAACTTACCCGACAACCCCAAGTCCTCGCCAAAGGACGCATTCAACTGCTCTTCCCCTGATGCAACATTGTCTGCGTAGTATGTAGCGGCTTTCTTCCCGACCGCCAGTGCGATCATGGGTTCCACGGGAGGCGCGTCGGCGAACTTTATGTCGGTGTTACCCTCGGCCTTCAGCATCAGCTGGTGCATGTTGGCTATGGCGATTTGGGCAAAGAACATGGCGGCTCCGCAACGCTTGATGCCTGTCCAGGACATGATGTCGCCGGCGGCGAAGTGATATTCGGCGTTGGGGACGGCGGAAGGGAATTGGAGTCTGCGGGTGTGTTAGCTCATTTCCGTCAATGGGGTACCGACGGCGCGTACTGAGGGGTGACGGCGATGAATCCTTCGTGGTCGAGAGCCTCGGCTGGGGCGTAGGTAGAGGTTACGACGGGGCGAGAGATGGCCCAGATAACTTTCCCGGCGCGCAGGGTCTTGCCGCTCTTGAGTTGAATGGTGAAACCTGTGTCGGTTGGGCTATCGGGGTTGGAGCTGACGACGCGCTCGCCGAGGATGGTCTCGACACCTTGCTCGTGTAAGAGGTCCAGGGCAACAACTTTGAATTTATCGGGTAGTGGCTCGCCGCTTAAGACGTGGTCATGGGAGTGGATTAGTTTGATCGATTTGTCGGGGAAACATAGTTTCAGCTCAGCAGACATTTCAACCCCAACAGCTCCTGCGATAATAATGAGCCTAATGTACCATGCTAGGAGGGAACAGGGCAACAAACCGCCTCCAACAATCACGATGCTCTCCGACACAGAGCGGATGTCGCCAATGTGTGACTTGCACTCCTCGAGGTACTTCTCTCTGAAAAGGGACTGCGGCACGGAAGGGTGTTCTCTGCGGAGACCAGAGCAGCAGATGGCATAATCATATTCCACGATCGAGGTATGACCTGTAGAGTGAGTAATTGTTGCTGTCTTCGACGAACAATTGAGCTTCGACACGCTACCCTGAACAACGCGGATGGAAGGGTGTTGGATAGCCTTGACATCTTCATATTTCCTCCATGCCTTCTCTCCGTACGAATCATCCGCTAACGCGAGCGGCGATCCGATAGTATGATCTGTGTTTGGTTGTGTAAGAATAGATCTCATAAATCTCATGCAAGATGATCAGATAAGATACCGGGTCGGAGCGATACTTACAAAATCCATCCCTCTCATCGACCATCGTAATCTGCACTGATGTACGCAGCGGCTTGCCCGTTACCGGTGGCAACGTCACAGATGTCGGACGGTGCTCTCCTCCATTTGCTAACTCTAAAAGATGGATGACGGCGCTCAGCCCGGCGTACGCGCCGCCGATGACCAGGACTCTGTTCTGCGGCTTCTCATCGACCTTCTCTGACACGACCTGGACCATCTCGGCCGTCGCCGGCTCCTCCTTACTAAAAAGGAAACCCATGGTAGATTGACTTAGGGTGGGATGGTGCGAAGTGGCGTGGAAGAAGAAAAACAGGAAAGAAGCAAGACAGATAATGAGGGTAGGACAGGTCAGCCGAAGTGGGAGGTGTGCTCGTGCCATAAAAGCTGGCTACGAGCTGGCATCTTAAAGGAAGCCACGGCCCCCGCGGCGCTTTCATAATAAGTACATTAGCACTATGGACCTCCGTGGAGTACTCCGAACTGTACACGGCATGGTATAACTGAACCACGTTGGAACATGCTAGCCAGCCCCCGTTTGGCGGGTCCGACGAGCCTGTCTAACTTGGCCATCTGATAAGATCAATCATTGGCGGTTAATTGCTTGGGGCGGATCTAGCGGCTGCTGCTCCAAGGAATGGGAAGAGGGGGAACGGAGCACGTCGGCCCATTGCAGCTGCCAAGAGCCATCCGTTGTCGGAGTGTCGGCGTCAGCAGTACAAGTCCACATCGTATTGGTATTAAAATGAAGGAGGAAGGTGCGACCGGGGCAGCAGCCAAGGCGGTAAAAACTGGAAGGAATGGTGGGAATGGTGGGAATGGTGGGAATAGCTGCAATAGCGGCGACTCGTCATGTACGTGCGACGTACAGTACAGCCACTATTATAAGTACAAAACAGTATATGTACTATATCTGCTCATCTCAACCCGAGTACGGTCTATGGCCCATAATTTATTAGTTTTGGTCGTGATTTATGGTCTAAGTATGGTTCAGGGTATGGAGAGGTGGGAGCATCAAACATGCCTCCGTCATCCGGGTGTTGTCTTTCGCACCGAATCCTTCCGAAATCGCCCTATTTTACATCAGTTTTATCTAATCAGATTGCGCCGCCAGCACGCCAAGGATGGGCTAACAGTGATGAAGCGACTTATTGGGACCCAACAAACTTCTTGTCTCGGCGATACCAACGCAATACGGAGTATGGCAGAGTTCTTCCTTGCTCCTTGGCAAAGGGTAATATCAAAAATCTTGGCACGGAGATGGTCGTCGCGTTAGAGTTATCAGATCCGTCGATAGCTGACGAGTGGCTTTTGTTGGTTTTTGACGGTTTTGGTGGGTGACATGGATCCCGCATTATCAGATGGGGGGTCTATGTACGCTCTTGGTTAGCCAGCATCCATGGGTTACTACCCTCGGACAGGAATCTATCGGTATCCATCCATCTCCAGCAATCCTTCGCGGCGCATGGGTAGGTAGCCGGACTGTGTGGGTATATCTTAAAATTACACTGATGGTCGCTCAATAACCGTGGGCTTCCCTCTATGTACAGCTACTCGTATATATGATGGCATGTTCGGAGAATCACACACCAACGCTGCGAGTTCCGACGGAAATCCGCGCAATAGAATCCCGGACTGTCAATAGTGAACGCACATGGTAAACAATCCATCCGATTTCCATAGTTCTTTCAAGAGAGGCTTGTCGTATCGTCTTATACCCATCTTATATCCGGTCCTGTCCCCCTCGTTGTCGCGCTCTTCAGGCGGACCCCTACTAAAGTGAAATACTAGACCGTCGACACTTGACTTTGACACGCTATATCACGCATATAGGCCCACCCTCACCTCATACCACGATTATGACCGACCACTGCATCGTACGGGCCTTACCCGGCACCATTTGTCCATCTGGCGTGGAATGCTCTTACATCTTCTTATGTCGCTGATCCCCCCTTGTCTCCCGTTCCAAATGTAAACAGACAACTCTCTGAACTTCCTGCGATTGACGCGCCCAAAGATGAAGTCGGGAATTTTATCTCGATTTAGAGACCATACGGGCGAAAGGGACGTTGTGCCAGCGAATACCTCGCCTGATGCGGTCGATTGCAATGCCACAGCTTCTTCTGAGAAGGCGGACAAGGCTCTTACTCCCACGCAAGACATACCGAGTTCTGACGATGAGGCGCCATCTGAGGCCGCTGCCGAGGGTGTTAGGAAGGTAGAGGCCATTGCGATTGTCTGGAGCAGGAAAGAACTCTACGTCGCATATGCATGGTAAGCAACGCTTCGACCACAAATGACGGAATTGTATGCTGATGTATATTCTCAGTGTGTTTATGGTATACTTTGTCAACTCTCTCCAGCAACAGATAACTGGAAATCTATTGCCCTATGTCATGTCCGACTTTGCCTCGCACTCCTTGGTTCCCGTCACAGGAATTGTGTCCCAAATCCTCGGCGGCGTTCTCAAACTTCCCATCGCTCAGCTCATCAACATATGGGGCCGTCCGCAGGGTCTCGTTATCATGACCGCTCTATGCACCATAGGCCTGATATTGATGGCTGTTTGCAATAACGTACAAACTTATGCTGCGGCACAGTGCTTCTACTGGGTCGGCTACAATGGAATAGGCTTCATCCTCAATGTCTTTATCGCCGATACCTCCAACCTACGCAACCGAGCGTTGGCCTTCGCATTCTCCACCACCCCATACATCGCTACCACATACGCTGGTCCAAAGGCTGCCCAATCTTTCTACGAGAACAGCAGCTGGAGGTGGGCATTCGGGTGCTTTGCTATCATCACCCCTTCCGTCGTCCTGCCTCTACTCTGGATCCTCTTCTCCAATCAGAGAAAAGCGGCCAGGCTCGGTGTTATTCAGAAGGTGGACAGTGGTCGCACTGTAAGAGATTCGCTCTGTTACTACTTTATCCAATTTGATGGTATGTATTTCCACCCCACTCTCATTATTCTCGGAACCTGACTCCCTTAGTCGTCGGTATCGTCCTCATCTGTGCCGGATTTGCGCTCTTCCTCCTTCCCTTCTCCCTCGCCGGCTCCCAAACCGAGACATGGGCAGCTCCCTCCACAATCGTCATGCTTGTCCTCGGTGTCATCCTACTCGTCGCCTTCGGCCTCTACGAGAAATACATCTCCCCACGCTCCTTTATCCCCTTCCATCTCGTCACAGACCGCACTATCATTGGTGCCTGTGGCCTCTCCGCCACCTCCTTCATCGCCTTCTATCTCTGGGACAGCTACTACGTCTCCTACCTCCAAGTAGTGCACAGGCTCTCTATCACCACCGCTGGATACGTTAACAACATCTTCTCCATCGGTTCCTGTTTTTGGGGCCTCGTCGTGGCCGTCGCCATCCGCATCGTCGGTCGCATTAAGCCGCTCGCCCTTTATTTCGGCGCACCCCTCAACCTACTCGGCGTGGGGCTCATGATCCACTTCCGCCAGCCTGCCCACCACATCGGATACGTCGTCATGTGCCAGATTTTCATCGCATTTGCTGGCGGCACCCTCGTCATCTGTGAGGAGATGGCTGCCATGGCCGCTGTCAACCACAGCGACGTTGCTGCGATTCTCGCCGTCCTTGGGCTCTCCGCGGCAGTGGGTGGAGCCATTGGCTCCTCGATGGCTGGCGCGATTTGGACGAACACGTTGCCTGCTGCGCTGGAGGCAGCGCTGCCAGAGTCGGAGAAGGCGAACGCGGCGAAGATATATGGGAGTCTCAAGGTACAGCTTGAGTTTGACTGGGGGAGCGAGGCGAGGCTGGCGATCATCAAGGCATATGCCATGGCGCAAGAGCGGATGACAATTGCAGCGACGTCGGTACTGGTATTGATGTTTGTGTGTATTGTTGTGTGGAGGGATTATAAAATAAAGGACATGAAGAATGTGAAGGGGATGGTGTTTTAAGTGTTGACCCGCAGCCGGAGGTATTGTTCTTTTGCAGATTACAGGGGGGCCCTGGGGTTGGGTAGAAAAGCTACGGTGGAATTATCTGGGGTTATTGGTTTAGAATAATTAATATTTAGAACAAGTAGTTGATGGAGTATCTGGGAAGGCTATAATATTCAGTAGCTTAATGTCTTTTCTTCTACCTTTCAATTCTAGCTGATGCATTACGAGAGTAAATCACAACCAACAACATATATATCGCTCCTCTTTGTTTGATTTTTAGGGCATGCCCTCCCTTTCGACATCATCAAGATGTCAATACTTGTGCTAAATGACACAGACCGACTCTCACTATGATAGAGGGTTGATTCTTTGAACAAAACGCTTGCTTAAAGGGGATAAATACCTGTGGCAGTAGTTTGGTTGTGACAAGGAGCATGTAACAACAGGAAGGTGGGAACACCGACATGATGGTATCGGCGGTGGGATGATGAAGTGGTGGTGAGCACGCGTGACGATATGCAACACCGCTGGAAATTACGCGTAAAAGCAATGCCTGCTTATCGTGGAAAATTAATCACGATGAGATAGCTTTCCACTGTCCGTGTTCCCGTTCACAGATATATTCTCGGGACCACCAACTCCATAGCGAATCCGGCGCGTTTTAAAACCCCTACTTATCGCTAAGCCTTCGGACGTCGCTCATGCTGACTGCTCTCCTTCAGCCATGTCCCGAAGTCCTGCAACTCCGGATACTCTTCTTTTAAACCCTTTATATCAACTGCATATCCCTCTTCCCTTAACCACTTAAACATCTGACCCATCTCAGGCAATGCAAAGGCAACTAAACTCGCCACAAACGTCCACGTTCGCGGCATCTCATACCCCATCGTCTCCCGAAACACCTTATGGGCCTTCTCGACATTCAGCTCATCCCCCGCCAGCCCAACTGCGCGCCCAGCATACTCTTCCGGCTGAAGCAGTGCCAGAGCGCCAAAGTGTCCAATATCCCTCGCCGATACAAGCTGCAGCGGTCTCTTACCTATCTGCACCCAAACGGCAGCGAATATCTTTCCAGTAAAGTTCGGCATGAGGTTATCCATGAAGCCCACGGGCCTGAGGATGGTCCATGTCATCTGTGACTCGGCGCACTTCTCCTTTAAATACTTCTCGACATTGTACTTACTCTTGAAGTGCGGTATTTCAGTGGGATTGGTCTCGCTGACTTCAGCACCGCCACGGTCCACGCTCGTGAAGACGAAGTGCTTGATCCCGTGGGTGATGCTGGCGTCGATGAGGGCAGTGGCTTGCTTTTCCTCGTCACCGATGTCGCCGGGACAGGTCATGCAAAAAACAGCATCGATGGGAACAGCTTTGTCGAAGGCGGCGAGAGGGAAGAAGAGGTTTCCAGGGATAGTTGATACGCCGTCAGTGGAGGCAAGGGAGAGAGCCCTTTCGGATGTGGTGTCGCGCGTGAGACATAGGATCTCAAATTTCTGGTCTGATGGTAGCCTGGTCCTGTACTCGAGCAAGGAATTCACAACGGCGCCACCTTGTTTACCAGTTGCGCCCGTAATGAGCAAGCGGCGTTTTGAAGCTATCTCCATTGGCCTGGGTTGAATGTAAGGTTAGAACAGCCCTGTGAGAGTTGTTCAAGGCCTTCAAGGGATCAGGGGGGCAGATAAAAGAAACTTATTGGCTATAGATAATACATTGGAGCATTAAGAAGTTTATATATCAATATTTTCTATGGAATGTTTATAACATACTCAGATTCTAGCCCTTATCAAAAGTCGTCATTGTCATGTGAGCCTGACAGATGACGTTCCGGGAGAAAACGGTGTCGGAATATCCGATAGAAACAATAAGTAACAGGTAGTGTAAATATTATAAGCCGAAATATAGTTTATAGGAGCATGGACAATAACAATGACGATAAAGTGTTTGTAAATTAAACAGCATAACTTCTGGTGGATATCAATGACAGTAAATAAGGGCCAAGGGCAGGCTACGTATCCGTACCTATCTTTCGGGGATTGTTAGTGACACTGATACTATAGGATGGGTTTTCGGGCTAATTTACTGCTTTATAGAAATATACTTTTACTGATCTTTGTTGGATTCAAGGCTCCCATGTTTGTAGTCCTGAACCGTGCAGATGACTGCGGGGTATGGGTCGGAATAACAATTCGCCGCGGATCATGGACTTTAAGGAAGCTGAAAGCATCTCCGTTGGGATACCGTCTCCGTTGGCAACTTTTGAAAAACTTGGATATTTACCGTTCTGATCTCGCAACGGGAGTTATTGCTGTCTAGTTTTTTGAAATGTCGAGCTCGGAAATTGAATTTATTCAATGGATAGTCGACACGCGAAAACTGTGGATTGTCCCCGAATCCCTCGGTTTGAAGGAGCAGATGCAAGCATTTGAGCGGGCGGTAAGCATACCTCGAACAACACCTCCACTGGCACTGATCAAGTCATAGTCTGCCGATCTTTTGGCTACTTTGCCGCCCCAAGAAAAACATGGAGTTTTGAAGTACTATTTCGTCCGGGATGCCAAGATGAGCCTGGCGTCGCAGTTACTAAAGCACCTGGTTATCCGCGAGCTAGGAAGCGTACCATGGGCTCTATCTACTGTCTCTAGAGATGAAAATGGCAAACCGTGTTTTTACCCCAGTAATGGCGTGGGAAAGACGCTGGAGTTCAACGTTTCTCACCAAGCAGGGCTGGTCCCATTAATCGCCTGCGCTAGCCCCGACGTTGAGGTCGGAATCGATGTCGTCTGCGTTAACGAGCGCGGGGACAATTCTACCATCGGCAAGGATGGCCTCTTTGCATGGATTGATATGCATGCCGAAGTCTTCTCCCGGCAAGAAGTACACTACATGAAGTACGACACCGAGAATCTCTCTCTACCAATGAAAATCGACATGGCGGGGGAGGCACAGGATGCTATCGCGAACTGCCAGCGGCGCGATGAGCCAGCTTTGTGGACCACTAGCTCGAGTGCTCATGGGGAATTAGACGCGGATATGATTATTAAGGCGAAGCTCCGACGCTTCTATGCCTTCTGGTGCCTTAGAGAAGCGTACATCAAGATGACTGGCGAGGCTCTCTTGGCCCCATGGCTACAAGACCTGGAGTTTAGGAAATTCAAAGTCCCTGAAGCAAACGCGAAGGCCGCCCTCGATGATTCTGACCTACTCCTCGGTGAGACCACGACGGAGTTCGATATTTACTTCAAGGGCGAGCATGTCGAGAATGTTACAATGGAACTCCGGGCACTGGGCCGCAACTACATGGTCGGTACAGCAGTCCGAAATAAAGACGGAAAAGTAAGACTGCGAAATTTCCCAGGTTTCACGAACCTAGCTCTTAACGACATTGTTGCGCGGACTGGCACATTTAACTAGCTGAAGCTAGGCAACGGGCTAACCGTTAACCATACCCATTACCTAGCCTTTTATTCATCGAGAAACCCTCTGGTGTGCTGTTATTATTCAAACCAAAGGCAGAGAGAAAGATGCGATTGGTATGATAAAGCTTTGTAGTCACGGCAGTCACATTAAGCTGAAAAGCAATTCGCCGTCAAGATATTTGATCTGACAGTACATGAACTATCAACCACACCAATTTCCACTCAATCGCCAGTATCGGCCAGTGCTCCTTATCGAACGGTTCACTAATCCACTAAACTTAATCCACATCGAAGTCCACAAGCCAAATCGCCTAGAACCAGCAGCTTCAGAACCGACGTAAGCGGTTGCCTTGTCTCGAAGATCGCTTTAAGTCGCCTTTGTGCCTACTGATAGTCAGCGATTACTCAAATTATGCACAATATCAACGTCGGGGCGCGACGTCCTTCCGCTTCATACGATAATAGCTACAGGGCTACTCACAAGCCTGCCACTGGATGCCAACAACAAAGGTGATGTGGCCATCAATAGAGTCATCTGTGAGAAGGCCGGTCGCGCTAGCGACCTTGCTGGTCAAGCGGACCTGGGAGTTGATGTTAAGTGGGAGAGCCTGTCCACAGGGAGACCAAATGGTGGAGGTGAACGGGACGCTGTCAGAGATAGAGTAATCGGTCGAGAGCGGGCCATCAAAGACGGTAGCGCTGGAGACCTGGTTGGGCTGGCCAGAGAAGTAGTAGGTGGCCTTTTGCGTGCCCTGCACGCCCGTGTCGAGAGCGGCGTAGCCACGGAACTGCGTCGTGAAGATGCTGTACTGGAAACCAGATGGGTACTGGAGGTCCAGGTTCAGCTGGCAGTTCTTGCGGTTCTCTGTGGCAGGGACAGTGGGGCCGATGGACGCGACATAGGAGTCGAAAATGAGCGTGAACCTTGTAGGTGGGTAAGTATCAACTAGTACAATGACGTCTTCGGACACCCACGTCTGTCTATCATCTGAGATGAAGGATCCCACAGAGCCTTGTGGGCATCCAGTTCCACCATAGGAAATGCTGTTGATATAGACCTGGGATGGGTTAGGAGAGACGGAGCTGCTCGTGCCAGTTGCAACAGGCACATTCAGAGCAGGGTTTGGAACGGCGGCGACGGCGGCGACGCAGGCCAAGAGGGATACGATGGAGATCATATTTATTGATAGGGATGAGTTGTGTTGGAAGATGATGATGGATCTGGATAGTAGAAGATGTGTTTGTGGTGCGCGGATGATAACGGGCTCTGGGGATTTGAGACCTTTATATAGATTTTGTTTAAGTCTTAGCTACCTCGGCGCAGTAATTTCACGGAGTCCAATGGCCGTAATCAATATCACAAAGTAGAATCCTCTAGCCGACATAACCAATGATTGCCGTGGTTCAATCTATCACCGTGGCTTGCGGTAAGAAGCTACTCTATATTCAACCCGTGCATCCAGGCGCAAAGGGGTGACTCAAAGCTCCCCCGCAGCTATGGAACCCCGCGGCATGCGTGTGTAATTCTCCCGTCATTACTTTCGGGTCGTACTTCCCCTGCGGCCCATATCAATAGGACGTGACGTTATGACTATTGTAATATACTATACACGGGCCAGAAGTGGGCGTATGATCAAATGCTGACCATTGCCTTCTGTCAGTATTCGCATGATAAGGTAAAGCGAGATTATTCCCAGAGGATTAGCAATCTGCCTACCACTTACAGCCACATTTCGCAGATATTTGCGGTTACTAGAACGGCCTAGAGCACTCTGGTGAGCTGTTCTGGAAATAAAGCGAACATAACACAAGGTATCAAGCTGTAGAGGTTTCACAATCCCACCCCACTGGCCTTGTCTGCCAAATGCGGGGTGTGTGAGAGTAACTCTGAGTAGAGCTTGTGACCGATACTGTACAGATATAAATTGAATAAGAGGGGAAGTGCGTCTTCGTATATTAGCTGAGCATGAGCCAGAATCAGGGCAAGCCGCGAGTACCCGGTTGTACCATATGCGAAAACAAGCGCCCAGTACCTCCGATAATAGCGAGGTGTAAGGGTATGCTTGTACGACATGCATTCAGCCCCGCGCCGAAGTAACCGCCCTCGTGTTTATGTTGTAGAACAAAGAGGAAAGAAGTAGACGTAACTTTACTCACTCTTTAGAAAATAGAAGACGGCACGACTTACAATATAACAATGCCAACGTGGAAGCGCCGTCCCCACATAGCGCCTTGTTTCAATAATTCAATTGCAACTAGACGAATGTGGCGTGACCTTCCTTTCGCCGTTTCTGACGCCCCTCATTGAGGCTTAATCGATAAGAGGAGCCTCAAAAAAAGTGATCAACACAACTTTGTTGACTGTTGGGGCGATTCTGTCGATCAGTTAGATTGCCGAGTACCATGGTTCAAGCAGTTACTGTAATGTTTCAAAGTACTTCCACGAGAGGTTATTACGGTCTGTCTGGGAGATACCTCCGTCAGACGTTTGTTTCCCTTGATCCATGAACTGTGGCCGATATTGTATAGGGACCCTGTCAATAACTGCCGCCGCTAGACGGATGCGTGAAAGCTCATCGACAGGCTGTTCAGGGTATTATCGCTACCATGCTATCGTCATTCTGGTACCTGAGAGGGGTTCGCTATCCATGCATCCAAATTAAGTTATAAGGTTGCAATCTCCTCCATTGGATGGAATTGTAGTTGAGATGTTATGCCACTCGCAAGGCGCCATATTGATGGTATCGTCTCCGATTTTGCCTAAGATTCCGATGGATAATGACCATTGGACGACCAGCCTATCAATATGTATTCCTTCCGAGATGACAGCATACCGATCGGAGAGGAGTCAACGTACAGAGTAACTGCGCCAGCACACTTTGTGCAAGGTGGATAAACGCATGAGAGCCCGCGGCGGTAAGCAAAACTCGAGTAACCAGGGCCCATATCGCGTCCGTTTTAGACCGATGGATTCCAAATTATACTCTCAGCTAAGAATATGGCCGCAGGCGATCGCAAGCATGCCAGTATCAAGGCTAGAAGTTCCATTTGTAAAAACATGGGCCAGGTGGTGGTTAATGAGCGATGTAATAAGGCGGGAAGACAGCCAGGGGTTCCTGTCCGTGTCAGTTTATCGGCGTATCAGTGTGAATATGGAACCAGGGCAGCAAGTCATGGGACATCTAAATTCGAGGGTATTCCTCTGAGGAATATATCACCTTTAAAGTGCAGATTGACGCTGTATTTAGCAAGCAGGCCTGGGCAACGCAGACGTGACGTCCGGTTTAGATTGCTCGCTAGCGGATTGCGGGGGCTGGAAGCTCCCTGACGTTTTTCTGTTTTCAGATTGGTTGAGCTCTCCCAAACAACACTTGAACGGCAATTGACCACGTCTCACGCCTGGTCGAAACAAAACAGCCTGAATAGCACAACATATTGAAATATCGGAATATTGGAATATGAAGGTCCCCACGCTCGTGATGGAACCGTCTCGCCCGAGGCGCTTATTGACTGATGACAAGCCAAGAAAGGGCACAGTGTATGTGGAATCTATCTGGGGTTTGGAAGCGCTGGGCATGGGTAACCTGTCAACAGTTCATAAGGCGTTGTTCCTTCACACTGGATATCAATAATATGTACACATTTATCACTGGCCTTCACGCCGGCCATAGTGTGCCATATAACACGGAGAATTTCGTTCTGCGCCCTACATGTGGCTTGGCGTTTGCGATGCCCGCAGGCTACCCTATCATTCACCTTCCTGGACCGCACCGCACAGTCTCCTCGGACTGTGATACAACCACCCGGGGTGCCATTCCTCAGCCTGATGGTTCCAACACACAGTCAAGACCTCAGTTGAGTTTGACAAACTTAAGAAGCTACTCTCGCTACGGCAAGTGATACGACTTCTAGAAGGGGCTATGAGAAGCGAATGCTGAATAACAAGGCCGTCGGAATATAATCACCGCGTGGACTTAAATAAATAACAGTATTTGTTTGCTATGTACAATAACTCATGCAACTACCCTATTTACTACCAGCTGTCCTCCGCTTGTCGTGCAAACGGTCGTATAGTTTCGAACATCGTACCACGATATTAGAACATCGCATCGCATCACACTTGACCTTCGTCTTCAGTATGTGAGGTATAATGTTTTGCCTCAAAGCAAGCCAATGCCTTTATTCCATATTACTATGGGACCCAGACGGCGGGTCCTGGGCAGGTGTAGGTCGTTGCGGTGCTAGAGTAGATATCAATCTATAACACATGGTCAGCAAGGCTTACAGATTATAGCTCGGTGTTACTTACGCTGACTCCCGGGTCACTCGCGCTGGCGTAGCTTGGAATCTCAGTCAGGAAGCTTGCATCCGGTGACTGTCCGCCGCCTCCGGAGATGACAATCTGTGCACACTCGGGGTAGAACTGCGGAGTATTCGCCTGGTGAAGAGCCAGCAGCTCGTGTCTAATGAGATAGTTTCCGTCCGCTATTGCGGCTGGGATGGTGCTCTCCCAGTATAGTTGATCCATTACGACGGCGGTTCCCCAGCTCGTTCCACTGAGAGGTGGTGCCGTCATGCCCATCTCATCAATCTTGAACCAGCCAGCCCCTGACCCATCACACGAGGCAAAGTCGCCGGCACATTTATATAGCCAAACCATGACGGGCCCCTGTGCATGCGTCCATTGCGACCAGAGAGCTCTAACTTTTCCGCCAGCTGTGACTGGAGCTGAGAGGGGCGCCGATGTGCCACCATTGCATCGCATCATTGGATCAGAAACCGATAGTATGGGATTGTAGTCGGACCACTGTCTCTCAATGGTTTCAGGGCCACTTCCAGGACTGAAGCCTTGATAACCTGGGTAAGTTACCCCATCAATGACATAGCTGGTAACTGCGCCATGGGCGGCAGCCTTCGCAGCCAGCAGGGCTGCAACGGTAAACAGGCTAGAGGCAATCATTTCGATATAGTTTTTTGTGGGATTGATATCAATAATATCTAGTGTGTTGTTGATGCAGTATGTCTCCGAAGCAGAGTAAGTTGGTGGGAGATTTCTCACTTTTATATACGCCTCATGGCCACGACCCTTGCACTTACCTACGACTGGCAACTCGTCAGCACGCTTCCTATGGTCCCAAAGCGCGTTATTTTGCACTGCGCGTGATATACTTGCTGCCCAAAACCTGTTGCAAAGAAGGTAAATATATTGCATTCAGGAGCGATCTTCTCCATTTTTGTTGCGGAGACCGGGCCGTGCTATCAATCCGCGACAACACCGTCTCGCAAACTTGAAAATGGAGACGCTTCCGAGAACATGATTGGGTGACTCGGCACTTTTAGAGAATAGGCAAATAGGGTTAATTCCGAAACATGGAGATGGAAAGCTTGTCTTGTCTTCTGATGGTTCAAGGATTTAGCACAATAAGGCACCGGCACTTTGCGATCGTTCGTATGTGGCCGAAATGGTCAGTGATTGCCAGATGTGTTACCAGGAAGAAACCCGAATGGGTCGACGTTCGTGAGGAAGAAGAAGGGGAAGGATGATCTGGTGCTGAAGTAGAGTTGTATGGATTAAATCCCATGAGTTTAAGAAGTGGAGTTGGTGTTTACTTGTCACCAGGTCTCCAAGAACGGCTCTGTTGCCGGCTTCTCGTGCCGCCCATAATAAAAACTCTGGGGGGGGGGCTGTGCTGTGGGGATCTAATTTAATGAAGGCTCTTAATCACTTGGGGTTGTAGCTATGATCTTATTGCCCGTCCTGTTAGTACATAAAACGAGTTATTGAGAAATAAATTCGAAGGACAAATTTATTGGCTTCAATTTTAATAACAATGTATAACAGTCACGTGTTGAGAGAAATCACCAGGAACCACGAAATTTCATCACAAATCGTAGACCTTTCCAAAAGTTTAGTTCTGTTAAGTCCTACTGCGGCCTGGTATACGAAATATATCCTGTGTTGGAGAAGGGTAATCTAAAGCCGGCGCTGACGAAGCTGGATTACTCGGATTTGGGGACAAATTGAAACACGAGACGAGTTGGGCCTTCCACCATCATGGCCATGAATAGAATGGCCTAGCACTACAATTATCAGGACATTTTATATTGTCACACCACTGCCCTCTTGGGAACTGGTATATGTGATGTGGTATGTGTTGATGATATAGTCGTCTTTGGCATTTTGTGGATTTCCTGTGTTGTGAGTGGCGACTCGTTGATTCATCACACCAGCCACACTTCTCCCTATCCAGTCAAGCCACACTACGTATCTATGTAGACAAGGCTTCGTCAACCTTGATATCCCGCTTCCACCCACTACATTCATATTGTACTGTTCCATAACTCTCTCTACCTCTCCTACATATCACGATTAGAATACGATACTCCTGCGCTTTATAATCTCGACAATATCAACGATACGCTTTAGCTGGATGCTGTCTCATTCGCGCACTCTACAGCCTGAGAGCTGAGCGGCCGGCCCCACAGCCTCGTGGCTACCACATCACCGCCATCATGAGGACTCCCAGGGTCTTCATCCTCCTTACCTTGGTCTTCGCATCATTCACGCTTCTGATATTATCCTTACGATCTTCTTCTAAACCTACCGAGCATACCGAAAATCAGGCGAAACCGGACAGTAGCGGGGTGCTCAACACCTTCTCATTCAATACGCCTCTGTCGCTCTTCCCACCGAATGCTATCATTAGCTTAACCGACGACAATACAACTTCTTTCCTTGCTCGACCTGCAGCGTTTGGACCCCCTCTACCATCTACAGGCTTAAGCGGGCAGCTCTGGGTTGGAAGTGGATTTGGCGATGACAGTCTTCGCCATGGCATCATATCGACGGGCGGGGAGGGCGAGCTGGGCTGCAGCGACGTCATGCCCGACGGAAATAATATTGTCGCGCGACCTATCGACAAATTGTTAACATCTACCACACCAAATAACAGACACAGACGGGACGCAGCTAGAAACGCCATACCGGACGATGGAACTGACGAGAACCGCTATAACCGCTATAACGCGGTGTCAGATGCCACGGTCGATAGGCGGATGGTCAAGAGCAGCACGAACTCCGGCGCCAACCATGCCGATATCCAATCTATCCAGGAAAGCGCTGAAATTGCAGGAAAGGTCGTCATGCTGAGCAGAGGCGGCTGTGGCTTCCTTGAGAAGGTCGAATGGGCACAGCGCAGGGGTGGTATAGCGGTTATCGTGGCAGATGACACTCGTGGAGGCCCATTAATTCAGATGTATGCTCGCGGCGACACGTCAAACGTTACCATACCGTCCGTGTTTACATCGCATACAACCGCCCATCTATTATCATCTTTGATTCCCCCTGGTACATATATCGAGGATGCATCCAACGAGGACGGGGATTCAGTGGTCAAGGTTAAGCACTCAAAGAGATTGAAGCGAAAGGGGAAGAAGGGATTGAAGCAGCACAAGTCTCGAAAGGGACCGACTGGTGCGGTACCAAGGGGTTATACTGTTTCTTCGAGAAAGTCTGGTGAACCCGCCGTAGCTCAGTCGCGACGTGATTCTTGGCTAGGGCGCCTAATTTGGGGCTCCACGCCAAGTCAACCTGCAAAGAAAGACATTCTGGACTGGGTCATAGTTGATGAGTGGGATGACAAAGTCCCCGTGGTAGGTGCAAAGGCTGGCAGCAAGGGCAACGTATCCTCGAAAGATACCCCCAAGGACGGTCTTGATATTGGCGTCCATGACTGGAGGGACCCCGACTTTATTAAAAACGCTGGCAGTGACAACTCAAAACCTCCCGAAGAAGCACAAGGAAGTTCCGGCAAAGTCCAGAACAAGTCTCCCATCGAGAGGTTATACACTCCGTCTGCCAACGCCGAAGAAAAGAATTCGAATTCCGACCTCAAGGGTGGCAGTACAGCCATAGGAAGCGGCGAATATGGCAAGGGGGCTTTATTGCCCGACACGAACACCGAAAGCCACGGGGCCGACAAGCCAGGTTTATTTTCTAAGTTATTCGGCGACGATGGTGAGAATGACACTAGAGAACCTGGCATGGACAGCGACTATGATGACGATGGACCCGACTACGACAATGTACATGAAGGCCTATGGGTGACTTTAACCCAAACTAGCGGGGCTACGCCATTCTTCGATACATTACTAGTGCTAGTTGTCAGCCCACTCGTTACTTTGACAGTAGTATATACTCTTCTACTCGTTAGGTCGCGGATTCGACAACGCCGATGGCGCGCTCCAAAGTCTGTGGTTGAGAGGCTCCCAGTGCGCACGTATCGGACGATTCCTACGACTTCGAGTGACCAGTCGCGGCAACCTTCACCTTCGAGTTCGTCTCCGACAACCCCTCTACTGCAGCAATCACCTACACGACCCCGGCCGCGTTCTAGAACAACCTCTGGTCTCCCCGAACCGACAATCGTATCTCGTACGAATTCAGGGGATCTAGAAACGCCCAGACCGCGCCGCGCAAACGAGCACGAGAAGAAGGGTGACTGGAAAAAGTACATGGGTAGGCAGGTCGAGTGCGTCGTGTGTCTTGAGGAATACGTCGACGGCGTAAGCAGGGTTATGAGCCTCCCATGCGGTCATGAGTTCCATGTTGATTGCATGTAAGTTTTTCTCCTCCACGCAACGAGAGTGTTACAGCTAACGAAACCCCAGCACCCCGTGGCTTACTACGCGCCGCCGAACATGCCCGATCTGCAAAGGCGACGTCGTGCGATCGCTAGCTCGAGGTGGATCCTCCAGCTCTATCCCGCGGTACGAGCCTTACCGCGATGATAGCGACGAGGACGAGGACGACCTGCAGTCTCAAGTGGTAAACACCATGAATGAGTCTCCAGCTGCTGGCCGTCCAATTTCCCCCGGCGCGACCAGCCTACCTACGGCCGACACCGACGTTGAACGCGGTATCGTTTCCCCGATTTCCTCGCCGTCGCGAAGCCTGGGAACGACTGGCAGCTGGCTCTCCAGCATTGCGGCGCGGCTTGGGATATCGTCGCCCCCAACGACAGAAGAAGATCGCACGAGGTAGATCCTCTGCACTGTGATCGTAATGAGCGCTAGGCGTTGTTCTTGTTTGTACCTACATTGGAGAGGAGGCTGCTCTGGTTGGCATCGGTCGGGGAGTCTTTTGGGGGCGTTATACTTATAACTTTCCGCTCAATGGTGTCGTGCGAACCTTCGTAACCCATCACCAGTATTAATGATGCATCTGGTGATTCCATTGGAATTCTAACCGATGATCCTACTATCCGTATCGTTGATCGATCCATAATATGATAATTGTTTTGCGACCAAGACCCTTTTACTCCACATAAAAGAATTACACTGCCCCTGAGAGGAGCTCTGTTTACTGTGCTGCGGATGACAAAGCCGCATAATCATAGAACAATCTGCAGAGCAGCATACCCACAAATAGTCACTTATCACGAAAATTTACCAAGCATTTTTGGTGTCTCAAACACAAAATAACACAAAATAAAATTCTACGTAACCAGCCATGACGATTTACTTCACTGACGGTTTTGGAAATCCATCGGATCCGGTTAGGGTCCATATGCTTATTTTTCCTAGCGTTGATGAATCGCCACCACCCACCCATCACAGGGACTGAACTGGGACTTGGTACGTACCTTTAAAGGGACACACCACCGTCCAGCCCACGAGCCTTCCAGGGGGGAAGGTCAAGATTCATTTCCACTCTCCACAATCCTTCCGAATCCTCAGCCCTCCTTTTTGGTCCTCATTTCATTGTTTTTCCTTTCAACACAGCACATATATACACCACATACAGCATATACAGCATATACAACATTTATAGTACACATAGCACGTACGACACGCGCTTCGCCCCTTCGCTGGTCAGGCCCCTCGTGTCAGCTGTCTGGCCGTGATGGCAAAATTGGGCGACATGATTAGCACGATCCGCTGGCGCAACGTGGTCCTGGTACTCGTCGTGCTGACAGCGCTTCACTTCATCTTTATTGACGACACGCTACGAAATTCATACTCATCATATGGTGTCCTGGACAACGAGCATGGCGCCGTCACCGAGCCGGCGAAGGTGCCTGAAGCCAATGCGCCCGTAGATGTTCCGAAGACGACCACCGAATTGGCGAAGCCCTCTGCGAAGCCTGCAGATGCCAAACCAAGCGGCGGCGACTTTTATGCGGATGCTGGCGCGGCAGCGGCGGCGACGGGCGCAGATAATGAAACTGCCGCGGAACCAATGGCGCCGGCAGCGCCCAAAACAACATTTACACCCGCGCCTTTCGACTCGGGCGATAAGGATGAATATCTCGCTATCTGCGTTTCGGTCAAGGACCAGTACCTCGATCTCCTGGAGTGGCTAACGCACCACTACCATCACCACAATGTCCGACGATTCTATCTGATGGACGACGGGTCCACGCCAGTCCTTGCGACACTGAACTTCAGCAGTGCCGTCGACCCGAAAGCCATCACCCACCGCTACTACCACCCCGCTACCCGCCTATTAAAGCACCAGCAACTCGTCGCATACGATGAGTGCATCGCGCTCTTCGGACACAAGCACAAGTGGATGGCCTTCCTTGACGCCGACGAGTTCCTTGAAGTCCGCGGCCAGGACACGTTGCACGGCATGCTCAAGGAGCTCGATGGCGACGACAAGATCGGCGCGCTTGCCGTCAACTGGCAGATCCACACCTCGTCTGGCCTTTTGAAGCGCCCCGCCTCGTCGCGCAAGTCCTTCGTGACTTGCATCGAGGACTACGATGACCCGGGACACGACCCAGGATTCGGCAAGGAGAACGAGCACATAAAGACGATTGTCAAGACCAAGGCGTACGAGAAGCCGCTCAACCCGCATAAGTTCCAGCTCAAGGACGGGGCGCTCACGGTGGGCGAGAAGGGCGATACTGTGGACCGCTTCGCGTGGCGCGTGCCGATTACGAGGGATCGCATCTCAGTGCACCACTTTGCGTCGAAGAGCAGGGAGCAATTCGAGGCGAAGATCAGCCGCGGCAATGGGATGGGAGATCCAAAGGGGTGGGAGTGGTGGAATCACACGGAGGGGCTACCCGATTATAAGTGCGAAGAGATGACGAAATATGACCCGTAAGTATAGTTGGAGGGATGGGAGAGGAGGTGGCTTCGGCATCGATTGTTTTTTTGCGATATTCTGAGCAGTTGGAGGTGTCTCATTTCGGCTAGGAGTTTTGTTTTATTTTTGGATATACTACTGGGGATGACGAGACGCTGGTTTAGATTGTATATATAGCCCAAAGTGCCTGTCAAGATCACCGTGTTTACTATATTAATATACAAATCACATACTTGTACAACACTTTTTTATCTCTGGATTTCTCCTTCGCGCACATGCTCACTTTATCCCAGTAATATCCAAGCTGTGGCACTATCACGATGATGCTATCATGGGCTCCTAAAGCCATATTTTCGAGAACGAGAGGACGGAGAAAAGTCGCACCGAAGCCATATGGCAATGGTTATTATGGCCCAACCTATGACGTACGAGCCATACGCACAGGTGATGGCACCGTGTGATCTGCAGCGAGTTCAACTTTCTTCGCACTATATACAGTTCGGAAATTCTCCAGCCTGTAGCAAAACAGACGCGTTGACGATAATAATCTTCGGAATCTTATAAACTGCAAATATGTCTTTTGTAGAGAAGTCAACGGCCAAGGCGAAGGAGATCGTGTATGTTCAATGTACTGCTTGGAACGAAATGCGGTTGATACTGATATTTTACCAGGGCGGAGGATATTTCGAGGGCCAAGGAGCTTGCCTTCAAGACGGCAAGCTCTGGCTCGTTTTGGTATCCCATCAAGGTGAGTGGCTAGTCGTAGTGTCAATTGCGTCAATCTGACTATCTACAGGGCATTTTTTACTTTGTGTATCACAGAAATCTATGGTAGGTAGCACGAGCATGTTCATTGCGAGTACTAATGCATACGCCAGGAAGCCGTTTACTTCAAAGATTCTCTCTACATTGACCCTGTCGGTCTCTGTGGTTTCCTTCATGTTCATCTTCACCTATATCCCCCAGGGTATGTGGTACTTTGCCCACCACCTCACCTGGTGTATTCTGACGTTACCCAGTCACGATTCTATTCTTTACCAGCGGACCACTGGCTCCTTTCTCGGCGATCCTGCTCATACTAAGCGAGAGCTCGACTATCATCAACATGCTCGCTAGATCGTTCTTGATTCGCGAAGCTTTGGACGACACGTTTGATGCCGTCCTATTGACCAAGAACGAGGATGTATTAGTATCTGGTGGACGCAAACTAAACAAAAGTACCGATCCGATCAGTCGGGTATGTATTGACGGGCCCCTCTGTCACGCCATGTATGTATGCTAACGGACCCGAAGCTTGGTGCCACCATTAAAAACCCGTTCCACAACTTTACGCCAAAGGCAATTATCAGGTACGACTCTCATTAATGCAAGGGATGCAGCAGAGGCTAATGTACACAGATACGTAATGTATCTGCCGCTCAACTTCATTCCGGTGGTGGGAACAATTACGTTCCTGATCCTGCAGGGCAAAGGTCGGGGTACATGTAAGTCCAATCCGTCGCCTGTTGTCTATACAGTACTAACCTACCTGATTAGATGCACACTCACGCGTAAGAGAAAATTTGAACCTTTGGGAAATGTCGACCCTTTGCTGATATGATACAGTATTTCCAACTTAAGAAGATGAGCGCTTCTAGTCAAAGTACCTTTGTGCAGAATAATGCTGGCCCTTACACTGCGTGAGTAGTGCCCCAGCGCGGATATGGATTTCCAGCTGACTGTTTTGAAGGTTTGGAATTGTTGCTTCGCTGCTTGAGATGGTCCCTATCGCGTCCATTTTCTTCTCGTTCACGAACACAGGTGAGTTTCTAACTTGGTTGTCCGAAGGATAGAACTAATCGCCTACTAGTGGGCGCCGCGCTATGGGCTTCCGATATCGAAAAAAGCAAGAACGGGATGGATGATCTTGCCAATCCGGATTCGGTGGAGCTCAACGATAAGGGGGAGTAGAATGGCGAGTATAGAGACATGTTGCTGTCGCTTCATGGCTGGATGAATGCTTGACTAATCAGCGTAACGTTTTGCACCTGTTTGGAGGATTCAATAATCAGCGGCGGCGTTGGAGTCGCCCTCTAGATCTTGTATATGATGGCTAAAGACATTGGTAGCTATAGTATCTGATGTATAAATGGAGCAAATTGGATGTGGCATCTGTTATTTTATAGCAAAGTCAGATAATATCAAGACATTCAAAGCCCTCCGTATATTTCGAGAGCAAACACCTCCGATCCCAAACAGGAAGTTTCTCCAACACCTCTATTACACCCTCCCCACCCTTTACCCCACAGCCCATGTGGCTCACTCCCCCTTCCCACCTGCAAACCTAAACACCCCCCCAAACCACACCTTACACCCCACCCACTTTCCTCCCCTCTGCCCCAACGCTTCCAAATCCCCCTCCTCCACCGCTCTTTCCCCCATCTCCCCCACAACCTCAAAACCCCAGTTTCTCCCCGCCTCCACCACCTGCTCAATACTATATACAAAGCTCACCCCCCTAACCTTCTCTCCACTCTCCACATCCATAAACCCCGCTTGCCCCCTTCGCCCCATCTCCTGATGCATATTAGTAAGCAGCAAGTACCCCCCTTCCTTCGTAAGCAGCTTCCTTACAGACCCGAAAAAAACGTCAAGGGGTAAATGCTCAAGCACCAGCGTTGATACCACACCGTCCGCACCGCATGCGTCCTCAGGAGGTGCGGCCCCTGATAGCGCGTCGAAGACGTGGAAATTGGTGGAGGGAATAGGGGCGGCGCTACCGGCAGTGATGGCAGAACAGCGCTGTCGTGCCATATCGAGCATGGAGGGGGATAAATCGAGGGCGTGGATGGAGGATAAGTTGGTGCTGGATGAGGGGGGGATGAGTTTAGCGGTGTTGCGGCCGGTGCCGCAACCTAACTCCGTGATTTTGGCATCGGTGGGAGGCAGGAGGGCGAGAAAGTGGGCGAGGAAAGGGGGGAGGCACAGGTCGTCGGTTGTTTGGAGGATGTTGCCGTCAGTGTCGTAGACCTGGGGGGTTGGTTAGAGGCGATTTTATGGAAAAATTGAGGAGGGAGCTGGGACGTACTTTTGCCCAGCGGTGGTACAGCTCGGCAGTGCTGACGGATGCGATTTGTCTGGCAGTTTTGGGGGCCTCCATGATTGTCTGGTGGTGTTTGGTGGATTACATTATGAAGGATGAGGCTGTCGGCGTCAATTATAGGTTCGTGACGGTAGGTAGTGAGTCAGACCGATGCCAAGTTTATTAGACTCGACGTGTTGAACGCGTAGGATTCCTTTGAACTGAGTCTGTCGATCAATTTCGTCTCGAATAATGCATAGAGTTTATTTTCTAAGAAAATTTGCTTCATGAAGTTAATTTCTGTACTTAATGTTTGATGACTTATTCCTTTCACTCCTCTTTTTGCCTTTTGAGTTTCCAACGCTGAAACCATGCAAGGATTGTAATTATATGTGGATGTAATTGTAGCTGTAATCGTAACCATTCTAATTTATCTATCTGCTCTCAAATACGAAAATAGTTAGCATAGTCACCACCAATGCTGACTCCTCATGCTGTACTTTCCCCTTTCCACGGTGCGGGGTAACCAGCACTCTCGGTATTTCGCGGTGCTTTCTTCGAGTGAGGTAAAAAAAACCTCGGGCAATATCTCGAGCCCGTGAGACACGAAATGCAGCAAAAATCACCCCGGCGGCAGCGCACGTAAAACGTGCGGGCCGATTCAATGTCATTTCTAAGAATGCACTGAAATTCGGACCCAGTAGTGAGATGGTACATTGTCTACCGCTAATGCATTTGAGTCGGTCTGACTTTCGCACTAATTTGGCAATTTGGCTTGGACGTTAACTACACCTTTGTTCCCGCAAGTATGTCGCGACGTTATTTCCCTGTCTCTTTACTTGACTCTTTAAGCTCAATATTACTTTCGCCTGGGGGGGTCGCACCACCGCTTTCACCACTTGTCCCCTTTTCCTCCGGCCTCGTAAGCCCTCTATCCTTGATCAAAAAGCAGAGCAGAAAACAACCCCCCATTAGCGGCACCCACATAATAAAAACACTCCTGGAACCAGCCAGATACGCGTCTAGGACCTCATCCTTCTGTGTCCCGGTCAGATGGCTCATATCCGGAACACTCAACGTAGATTCTAGAATCGAGTCTCGGAAGTTCATTGGTATTGTAGTGGACGCCGAGATTTTCTTTGTCAGCGAGTTCGAGAAAACGGAAGCGGAGAGAGCGAGGCCGATGGCGCCACCGAGCGAGCGGAGGAAGTTGCGGAGGGAGATGACAACGGCGCGGTCGTGTTTGCGGCTGTGAGCCTGGGCGGCGACGAGGGTGGGCTGGAAGACATTTCCTACACCTGCTCCTTCCACTACCAGGATGACGACTATCTGCCACTTGGGAATTGTGCGGTTGAATAGGAGGATGAGGCCAGAAGCAACGAACCAGAGGGTGTAACCCAACCAGATTACTTCGCCGTAGCGTTTGCAGCGCGAGACATACTGGCCGCTCAGGATGGAGAATATCGACTGGGAGGCAACGAAGGGAATAGTAAGAGCAGCGGCCGTAAGTGGCGAGTACTGGCGCGCGTTCTGGTAGTAAATTGGGAGGTAGTACATGTGAGAGTAGTAGACGATGCCAAACAGAAAATTCTGGATGAGGATTGCGAAGAGGGCGGGCTCGCGAAAGAGGCGCAGCTGGATCATGGGCATGAGGGCGATTTTCCACTCGACTAGGATGAAGATCACCATGCAGACGGCGCCGAGGGTTAACATGGAGATCACCATGGGTGAGGCCCAGAGGAAGTACGTTCCGCCGCCGGAAACGGGAATGAGAAGGAGGAGGATGGCGCTGGTACTGAAAATGATGCCGTAGAAATCGATAGCGCGGATCTTATTTTTTCGGTCTCCGGTGACCACGCTCTTAGGTAGGATGAAGGCGACCATTATCCCTGAGAGGACGGCCAGGGGGGAGATGCACCAGAATAGGCCGCGCCATGTTGATTTCTCGACGAATGCACCGGCAAGGAAAGGTCCAATGGTATTTCCAAGGCCTATACAACTCCCTAGAATGCCTTGATATCTACAAATCAAATTAGTTTTCTACCTGCTATCAATTGGGTGCGAAGCAGCGCAGTATTGTGTTTGTATTGGAACTCACTTTCCACGGTCTTCAAGCGTCACAATGTCAGAGACAATAATCATAGCCAAAGCCCCGATTCCACCACTTCCAATACCTGCTATGCCTCTGAATGCATACAGCTGCGGTCCTGTCTTTGCAAAACTGCAAAGTAAATCTCCGAAGGCAAGAAGCCCGACACTTCCCAAGAAGACGACCTTGCGGCCAAATATATCAGAGAATCGGCCATAGAGGACCTGGAATACGGTATTCGCTATTAGACTGGACGTACCCGCCCAAGCAATCGTCTTGGCACAGTTCAGATCCGCCCCGATTGTCGGTAACGCGATACCAATGCTATTCTGGTCAATGAAACTGATGAGTAGCGAGAAAGCTAAGCCAGCGAAGACGACAACCAACTTGCCTTTCGGCAGGATGTTGGTCTCGACGCGGAAGAGCTCGTCTTGAGCCATGGCAAGCTCGTCACATATGACCCTTTAAATATAAAATCGAGAAGAAATGACTATGAACAGAAGCAAGTCATAGTTTCGTTTCAGTGTAAAAAGATGATACCGATATCGCTAGCGCCGCCGGCCCTAGAGTAGTTTGAAGGCCGACATGATTAATTATAGCACCTTTGTAAGGCGTCAGCACGAAGCCACTAGGCAGTGCGTGGACTGGTTCATGGATTAGCCCACTGTAAGGAGGGCTGTAATGAAGCATTTCTCACTGGGCCAGATCATTTCCTAATCCCAGCAAGTTACCCGCAAATACTCCGATCTTGCCGCTGTATCCGGTGTGGGGGGAAACGGGACCTTAGATTATGTGTAACACATCGGCCGGTCTGATAGATATTGTCACCAATGACTTGAAACGACTATAGGAATGATATAAAGCGATATAAAAGTGCCCCATTTCCCTTCCAGTGGCATCCTTTCCAGTGGCATCCTTTCCAGTGGCATCCTTTCCAGTGACAGATGAGCGATTAAAAGTGGACCATCAAAGGGCTGTAAATAAACCCTGCGCACATCGATACTAGGTGTATTAACTAGCCAGAGCCTTACTTAAATACAACAACGAGGATGTCGCTCATTTTTATCAAGACATAAGAGTCTCCCTGGTCCTCCGAGTCTAGATTATCAAAAGATGGCATACACTGGCTGCGGCGGCAAATATTTACATCACGTGACAATTCACTTCCCAATTAGGAAGGCGCGACCGAAAGCTATAATACAGGTAGAGTACTAGAATATATCGTATTAGGAAGCGACGATGTTGGACTGCCAACGGAAGGAGATAGGCGCCCTCTATATAGTCCATGGAGGATATCTGTTTCCCCTTTTTTGTTCTGTTGTTGTTCTGGGCATATGGACCTCTTGTAATGCATTCCACAGCGGCCTGGTAGTTTCTCCGCAATCCGTTTCTCCGTGACGTATCAACGAAGCTCTCGACTTCGGCCCGTAAAGTCCAGCCGAGGCTGCCAGATACCATACCTTTATCCACGTTCCTCTGTTCACCGCCGGCAATACTCGACAGAGCAAGCAACGAGGACGACTATGATCTATGAAAGGATAGGTTCGTGATATTATAATGTTAACTTGTATAGCCATTTTGACCCCTAATTGCTAACGTGGCCATCTTTCATAGCTATCTGAAACCCTGTTGCAGCCCCGCGCCAGCGCCTCGAACCCCACCAAGGGAAACCCCACCAAACAACCTCACCTCCCCCACCATTCCTCCTGAAAGCCAGCCATCTGCGATACTCACATAACTACACCTTGCTCTGTTGTACCGCATAGCACTGTCGTGAAACGATATACACGATGTCCCTCCCAGGCGCATCTCAACGACCGCGTATCTCTCGCTCGAACACTGCCCAGCGCGCTGAATACGACTACTTCTCTGACAACCCGCCGCCGAAGCAACTCGAGACTCATTCCAAACTAGCTCAAGATTTTATCGAATACCATGCGGCTGCCAATAACCGCGTCGTTCTGATAACCTCCGGGGGCACTACTGTCCCCCTTGAGCGCCAGACGGTGCGCTTCATCGACAACTTCAGCGCTGGTACTCGTGGTGCCACGTCCGCCGAATACTTTCTCGAGGCAGGGTACGCCGTCATCTTCCTGCATCGGCAATTCTCGCTGTTGCCCTATTCGCGGCACTATTCCCATGCTACCGACTGCTTTCTCGACTTCCTATCCGAGTCCGCCGACGGGACCGTGGTCGCGAACCAGGAGCACCAGGACAAAATGGTCCACGTGCTGCGCAAATACAACGCCGCCAAGGCCAAGAACCTTCTTCTTACCCTCCCATTCACAACCATCACCGACTACCTCTTCATCCTACGCTCTGTGAGCCAACTCATGCGCCCACTCGGCGCCCACGGTCTCCTATACCTCGCCGCCGCCGTGTCCGACTTCTTCGTCCCCCCCACCCGCATGGTCGAGCACAAAATCCAATCCACTGATGCTGTCAAGAACCGCGCACCAGCATCCCCAGGGGGCTCCAACCTCGGCATTGTGGACCGCTCCCCAGGTCCCATTGCTTCTCCCCTCGACACCACCAATGACTCCCCAGGCTCCGAAGACGAAGTATTCGATAATTTCGACTCCTCACCGCGCGTGCCGCGCTCCAAGCGGCTGATCGTAGACCTCGACCCTGTGCCTAAGTTCCTCAAGAACCTCGTCGATGGCTGGGCACCCGAAGGCATGATAGTCTCCTTCAAGCTGGAGACTGACCCCGAGATCCTCGTCCACAAGGCCGAGTACAGTCTCGAGCGTTATCAGCACCATCTCGTTATTGGTAACCTCCTTAGCACTCGCAAGTGGGAGGTGGTGTTTGTAAGCAAGAACCGCGCAGTGGAGGGGTCTCGCATGCGCGAGGAGTGGATCCGTGTCCCGAGGCAGAGGCGTGGGACGGGAGTCAAAGACTGGACTGGAAAGGCAGCACTGCCGGTGGTGGGCGATAAGGTGAGCGTAGCGGACGCGATTGAAGGCGAGAGGGGGCACCCGAGCGACCCAGCGGACTTCATGGGCGAGCCGGAGATTGAGATTGAGGGGTTGATTATCCCGGCTGTGGCGGATATGCATACGGCGCACATTAAAGCGCATGCGAAGGCGGTGCCGGTCGCTTGATCTTCGTGTGATTTGCTTGTATGATGCCGAGAGTGGTAGTGGTGTGGATTTATCTAAAAGCATGTTATACTAATTAAACAAAGATTGGTGCACTCTACTCGCCATTTATCACATCACTTATGGAGAAGTTTTTTTACGTATATTTTTTCAACTCAGATACTGTAGAGTGTATGGACATACATATGTCATTTTTTCCAACCTCCCAACTTTCATACGTACTCACATCCCTTCCCACCCTCACTCCCCTCTCTCCTTCGGGAATTCAACAACAACCTTAATCACCAACCCCCCCTCCTTATCCACTGCCTGCCCCGCCATAGCAAACGCATCCTTAACACCTCCAAACCCTGTATACCGATGTGTAACCAACTTAGTCAAGTCCGGCAGCCCACTCTTTCCTTCACTCACTAGCTGCGCCGCTTCCCGATACACCCCAGCATATCGAAAAACACCCAACAGATCTACCTCCCGCAGCGCCGCGGCTGATACAGGCAGCGTCTGCACCGGCGTCCCCATGCCCACAAGCATCACTTTCCCACCGGGCCTAGCCGCCAAAATCGCGGTCTGCAAGCTTGCTTCCACGCCCGTACACTCCATCACCGCATCCACTACCCCTCCCAACTCCTTCGCCTTCTCCCTCAGCTCCGCCGCCATAGTCGCTGCGGTCGCGAGATTCGCAGTAATGTCCCCACGGGGCGTGAGCGGGACGACGAAACCCGCGTCAGCGAAAGCATGTTTCGTCGCAAAATTTATACGAAGGGGCTGTATATCGGAAATTATGACGCGATGGCCATTTGCTTTGGCGACGGCAGCGCAGAGGAGACCGACTGCGCCGGCGCCGATGATAAGGATTGTGGAGTTTGCGGGGAGCGCGGCGCGGCGGTGTGTGTGCATTGCTACGCAGAGGGGTTCGATGAGGGCGCCGAGACGTGGGTCGAGTGTTTGGGGGAGTCTGGAGTGTTAGTTGAGGATCATATCGCTGGACTGAACGGACGCACTTATAGCATTTGTCTGCGGGGTGGTTGATCTCGCTCTGGAGCGTGCCCTGGAAATGAGGCCAGCTTTTTGCGCTGCTGCGGAAGCGGAGGTCGGGACATATGTTGTAACGCCCTTCGGCGCATAGGTCGCAGGTGCCGCACGGCAGGCCGACTTCGAGGGCGACGAAGTCGCCAACTTGGAGGGAGGTGGTGTCGGGGCTGACGGCGGTCACGTAGCCGCAGGATTCGTGACCGAGGATTAATGGCTCGCGCACCAGGATGTCGCCATTGCGGTAGTGGTTGTAGTAATGTAGGTCGGAGCCGCAGAGGCCGGTAGAGGTGACGCGGACGGTGACTTCGTTGGGGGCTAGGGTGGTGGCGGAGGGGAGGGTTTCCTGGGAGGGGTGAGTTGGGGTTTGTGCGGGGAAGAAGGCGACGTACAACGCGGATGTCTTTAGGGCCGTATAAGACGCAAGCTGTTACCGAAATTGGGGTCGCCATAATGTAGAGGCAAATTGAAAAGTATGAGTGGGATATTAAGGGGGTTGGAGTATATTTATAACTCGATTAAAGATGCTGTTGCCAGCCATAAAATGACGGGGTTCCTCTCTGGGCATGTGTGGGGTAAAATGCGGGGTGGTGGGCGGGAATTCTCCGACTTTATCGCCAACACACACTCAAAATAATTTACCCGGGGCTAGAACGATGGCAGTTGAGTGAGAGTGGGACGGAGATGAGTACTTTTATGATTTATTTGTCGAGCCCATTTAAAAGCATGGAAAAATCATCCAATAGCTTAGTTTCATATTACTATATATATATACTTCAACTTTGTGCAACGTATGTGTTAGTATATTTATTTATCCGATGGCCGGCCTGGCCTATATAGTTGTAATATCTACTCTAAATCCGTCCTTCTCGTCCTGTTCATCGCAATAGGAATTCTAATGCGCAAAGCGGAAATCAAGTCTGTGCCTGTATTAGAATTGTACCAAGCAGCTAGCCAGGAGTTGACATTACCTCTTGTTCCCTTCATCCGTCGTCGTCTCAAGATATATATCCTTCTCCTCCTGTGTCATCGCACTCCACTTATTCTCGCGCGTGTGATTCCTCCACACGTAGTAGTACTTCGTCCCGATAATGAGCACAAAATTCCACGCGACTAAGCCGAGCAGGATCTTGTTGCCGCGGCGGTAGTCCGGCTTATCGTCCTCTTGGTATATCTATATCGGTAAGCACGGCCCCCCAAATAGACAGAACATGCCAGCGACGGCTTACATTTGAACCGACGATACTGCTAGCTTGAACAAACATGTTATACAACGCTGTGCCTACTGTTCTTGTTCGTACCGAGCCCGCGTTTCGGCTGACCGAGGCGACTGTATAGAGTTAGTGATGGTTTTATACAGTAATTATTAAAAGCATACCGATGATCGCGTAAGTGTACGGAAACCCAACCATTAGGATGCTCAGGGCGTATTTTACCCAGGGACTCGAATTTCCTGGAATAAGTTCGAGTGCGATCAGGAGCGGGAGCGCCCAAATTTGCGAAACAAGGACGATAAAGAATCTGCTATTGATCTTCTCCGAATACCAGGTCCAGAATAGGAGTTGAAGAAGCGTCAGAATGGACCCAGGAATAACCAGGAGATTGGTTTCAAAGGTGCCAAAGCCGAGACCCCTCAGCGTCAATGTCAAATAAGCCGTGACTGGCTGGAATGGAGTGCCCCATGTAAACCCGATGAGGTAGGCGGGCCACAAGTCATAATCGCACAGGGCCTGCCAGAAGAGTCTTAATGTAATGCCCTGTCTGTTATGCATGTCGCCCTAATCCATGTTAGCCAATATAATCCAACAGACCGAGACTCTCGGTGAGATGAGATTTATAGTACACACCTTCCCGGGATCATCACGAAGAACCCGGTTCACCATAATAATCTCCTCTCGCTCCGAAAACCACCCATCTTGTCCTCGGAAGTAACTTGCTGTTTCTGTTGGCGAAGGCGGCAGGTAAAAGAACGATGCTATGCCGATAATTGCCGTTACAATACCTTCGAGCGCAAAGAGCCATCTCCAGCCCTCCAAGCCCAATACACCACGAAGATGCAGAATTCCGAAGGCGAGGAAAGACGAGATTATACCCGTGAGTGTGTACGAGCCCCAAAAGAAGCTCAAGCGAATGGGCAGCTCTTTACTCGTGTAGAAGTAACTCAGATAGAGGATACTGTCTGGAATGAAGCCACCCTCGATCAAGCCTAGAAGGGCGCGGGTGGCGTAGAAAGTCGATTGTCCCGTAATCCTGCACTGGCAAATCGCTACGATGCTCCAGCAGATCATCTGAATCGGGATCCAGTTGTCGGGGCCAAGCTTCTTGCTAATCAATTGAGAGGGTAGTTCGGCGAAGAGGAAACAAAGATAAAATATTGTCATGCCGTAGTTGTATTGGTTGGTGTTGAGTCCAAGGTCATCCAGCATGTTGTCACTCAGCGCTTGGGTGATATTTCCTCTGTCGAGATGGAGCGCGAAGAACATCAAGCATACCCACGAACATATCCTGTAATCGAGCTGGTACCCCATTAGCAAACACTATCATCTTCTGTGACCTGGAAACCTTACTGTCCGCACAAGTTTCTTCTCCTCGGACGGAGTCCACTCCGCTGTAGGGTCCCATCTATGCCGACCTTCATACTCTGGTATCGGCTCGTAAAATTTTGTCGAGCCACCTTCCGCGTACGCTTCTCCCCGATGTTGCTTCTGCACACCCACGGCCTTACTGCTATAATCACTGCCGGATTCCGATATAGTAACTTCTACCTCTGGCCCTTTTGAAATAGAGTAGTCCGGAGTACTGTCCGGAATACGGTGCTTTCTCGAAATCGGCGTAATATTCACTCGCGGTGGTTGGTCAATCTGCCCACGCGCCTTGCGCAGAAACCTCACAACCCATGGTTTCTGAACCGGGGCCACCGGTACAGGTGGATCAGGGATATGCTCACTTGCCATGTCGGCGGCAACGAAGTAAACAAATACGTCGACGAGCGAAGGACCGGCGAATGAAGAAAGCCTGCTTTCTAATAGGAAGCGTGCTTCGAATGCCCTACTTGACACTGGGCACTGAAACAAGTTCAATCAGACGACCCGAACTCTCGAGCAGCGACAGACAGTACTTAAGTCCTTTCCCGAAGAAGCCATGCCCAACATCCCCAACTTCGGGAGTTGTCAACACAAGCTCCTTCAGGCCTCCTCCTCATACAACCCCCCCACACCTGTAGTAAAGGGCCCATCCCACATCGCGTTATGGCGATAAATTGCGCGATGCCATCGAAGACTGTCACCATATGCGTCCCCATAGCGCGCAGCTAAACACCGGGAGGGGACTAGGGCGGGCATCTCCCGGCGAGAAAGCTTTCTCCAAAGCCCACGTAGTTGACGTCAAGGACAAGAATATCAAAAAGATTAACAGCGACAATGAGCGCCTAGACCAAACAGAGAAGGGAGTTGGTGTGAAGCGACGGGTTCTGCATAGCGATACACCCGTAGATCACACCATAGCCAAGGAAGATAACACACAACGCCGACCACCGCGACCGCCGCATGTGAGGACGGCGACAACGGGATTAAAAACGCCGATTGCTACTGCAGTGATATAGGGTAGAGGGTCCAACATTGTTAAAAGAAGTGATGTGATAGGAGCACAAGGGGGAGCGTTGCGGAGTCCCAACTTACAGGCGTGATGGTTGAAGATGCCATTTTGATAGTCGAGTGCGCCTTACCGCCAAAGTTCGATACTTTGGTCTGACTAGGTCGGCGGTCGGAGTTAACCTTCCCCTGAGAGGATCATGTGATTCGACTTGTTCACCGCAAAACACCCTCCTCTGTCAATGCAGAGGCTCTAGACAAGGATTGCAAACTATTTAAATTCTCACTCCGCATTCCTGTTGCATGGACTGCACGAGACATCACTTGGCTAGCTAAGAATGTCCCAATGCCCGACGACGATTCGCAATGAGACCCGCCGCGACGTGTGACTTCGCGGATTGATCACATATCCCACACCCCACTCCTTCTTTCGGGGCGAGGCTATCCACAGTTAATTATGATGTACATATTCCTCTATGTCTAAGATAATATACCCTTCCTTTTTCCGCGGAAGCTTCAGCACCCACTAGTTCCCCCTCTGCCCCGTTGGCCCCCCTGTTCTCCATGCCCTCAATGGCAGCGCCTGCAGCTTCAGCGCCCTCTCCCTAATATAGCCCCAGAATGTGAGTACTCCTATAATAACACACACCACGTTTGTGATGTAGTATCCATCACGCGTAATATTACACACGCCACCACCATCAACACAGCGGTGCTTATCTACTTCCAGCGCGCAGCTGAACGCCTCAGTCACGAGCGGCAACTTGAGAGCCGCTGATAAGGGCGTTGAGCCTGGCACAGGTGGCACGCACGTCGCCTGAGTGAATTGGTCGACGAGCTTGAGAATGAAGAAACGTGGGAAGGTACCGCCCAAATTCGAGACCCTGAATATGTTAGCTCGCCATTTATACAACGTGGGAGTGGGAAGTCGCCGGAGATATGCAGCGGACTTACGTAGCAAGGAGCGTCATGTACGTCCCTCCGATGACCGGATCAGCGATGCGTGCATGGAAAGCGCTAATCGCCACGAACATGACGGTACTGGTGAAGGTGCTGAAAATGTGCGACGCGATCACGACAAGCAGGTATGGCGTATCGACGCCATTTGCTGGAAATATCATCACCGTCACCTGGGCAATCACGGCCGCGACAAGGCGTGCGACGAAGGCCCAGCTCCATAGTCGCATGGGTGTGTATTTGGTGCTCCACTTTCCGGCATAGTAGCCGAGGGCGATCTCGAAGGGGAAGTCGATGAGGACGGTAAGGGCGAGGTCTTCTTGGCTGAAGCCTTTGTCAAGGAGCTTCAGATTTGTTACGGCGTCGTTGGCCTGGAAGCCAATCTTGGCGATTAAGTGGATGATGATGATGGTCTGGATGTTCTTGAGCTTCAGAACTTTCCACATCACCTTATACACATCCCAAATGCCGTCTTCATTCTTCGTCCTCTCCTCTTTCTTGAGAACTGCAAGGCCCATAGTCACGATCAAGTACGCCCAGCCCCAAAAGGTCAGATAGCCGCCCAGTGTCATAACACCTTCCGCGGATGGGGAGGCGCGGAACCATTTGTTGGCGAAGTCGGGCGAGTTGAAGGCCAGGAAGATTGTGTACGACATGAACTGTCCCGCTGTCAATCCAACGGTCTGCGCGGTGGATGCGTAGCTCAGGTTTTGCGGCGACAGCAGCGTGAGTGCCCAACCATCAACAGCAATATCCTGTGTAGCACACATGAAGACAAGGAAAAACCACCAGCCGGTAAAATCCCAAACGCCACCTCCGCCTTCCTGTCCTGCTGTGACCATCATAGCCTTGACGTTCGCTCCTAACCAGATCATCCCGAATCCAGAGAGCATCTGAATGGGAAGAATCCACGACTTCCGTCTCCCGAGACGCGGCGTCCAACACGCGTCAACGATGGGACTCCACAGCAGCTTCAGCGAGTATGGATACGATGCCAAGCTAAAAATCCCTATCTGGCCATACGACAAATGCGCTTTCAACAAAAACGGCACCGACCCCGTCGCCAATCCCATCGGTACACCTTGCAAAAAGTATAAAAGCACCAACAGCACAAAGTTTCTCCGGTCTTGCATCGGCAGCTCAAAGAAGCCATTATTCGACGGCGCTGGCGTGCTGGGGACGTGCTCGTTAAGGCTAAACGAGTCGCGGGACATGAGGTTCGCAGTCACAGACTGCGAGTCTAGTGACGCATTCTTGCGCCGCAGCTCGACGTTTCCGTTCATGTCGGCGTCGCCGTTGGCGGTAGACGCGGAGGCCGAGAGCGCGGAGGCAGGCTCCTTGTTCGCGCGGCGGCTTCGGGCGCCCATGGGCTCGTCCGAGTCGTAGTCGGTGTTATCTGAGCTTGAATCCTCTTGTAGCAGGTGTTGTGTGCCTTCTTTTCCCCTCTCGTTTATTCCCAGGTATCTGCTGTTGGGTCGTGGGGGTCTATTGTTCACTCGTGGGTGTGGGTTGGCTTGGTCGACGTTGTCAAGCTCAACGTCGTCGTGGCCCTGTAGCGACGCAGGTTGGCTGTGCAAGGGTAGAAGCGAAATACGATTAGAATCCGAAAGTGAGTGTAAAGAAAGGTGAGAGAATGTGTCGCCCTGTGGGGTAGGCATCCATGTGGTTATGTCAGAAAGAATTGGCCTCGATTGGGAAATATGGAGGCCGTCGCGATTCGCCAAAGTGCCTTGGTCGTGAGGTGCAAGCGGGCCACTCGTCACGAACTGTGGAGCTAATTGCCTGAAATGGTCGTTTAGAGTAGCGAGCGACGTGTCCTGATTGATGGAGGCGGATCAGAAGGGATGAAATCTGTCTCTGTCACGATATCATATTGCATCCTAAGAACTGGATTTAGCGATATAGCTTCTCATGGCCACGTAGGCAAGAAAAAGTGAGTATTAATTAAAGTAAAGGAGAGCAAAAAGGAGCTGTAATGTCTCACTATTGCGAAACCTTCATGTACTTATAAATCACCCCACATCACGTGCTTATTCAGATAAGATATGTATAGAAAACTTAAAAGAAGCTTTTAGATGCTCGCAACTAAAAGTTGTAGCTTAGGTGCAAATGGATGCCTGTAGATTAAGTAAAAGCAAGTAAAACGCAAAAAAAAACCATTATAGACCCTTTGAATTAGGTTGCTTAAATAATTTAAGTATTGATGCATCAGCCGTGAATCGAACACGGGGCCCATCGATGGCAACGATGGATTTTACCACTAAACCACTGATGCTTTTCGTTGTTGGCCAATCCCGTATTGCCACATATGATGGTTTGGGGCCCCGGCTCCTCGGCCCGCCTCCTGTTTTGCAATGCGCCATTTTCGCGTTTTTCACCACCTGCAAAAGCGGCTCCCCTTGGATGCGAACGTCGTTGGTTCGGTATGCGCGCCAAGATGCGAGGCTGGCACTTGTGCAGTTTGTGCCTGCTGCTTACGGACGATTATTTCGGGTTTCGCCGCTATTGTGTGCGGGGGCGGTGCAAGTGGTGGCCTACCAGGGGATTGCATTGGACGGTTTCTGGCCCTTATGGGGTTTGTGGGGTTTTGCGTTAGGCGTTCTGTTGTCAGGGATGCCAGGGAGCCAAAACCCCCCCCTGCTAAACTTACTCATACTGGTGCCAAAACAGGGGCATGTGATAGCACGGGATAACCCGTTTAGGCCATTTTGTGCTGCCTGGTGGTTCAGGCATAGAGCTCCGCTCTGAAGATTGACGCCGGCATTACAATTATCCACACAGTTGGTTCGTGCCAAAGAGCCCCAAAACGTCAACCTAATGCTACGTCTCTTTACAGGTTTGCGATTGTTTACAACACGGATTCTCCAACATAGAATGCGAGGGAACAACTCTCATCACTATGTCGCAGTCCACCGAGTCTGGCGACAGCCGCATCTCTTCACCTAGCCGGTCCGAACTGCCCGCACCACAGACTGCCGCTCGTGATTTAGCACGCCTGTTTGGGCATCTCACGCCACCAGAGGATGTCGACGACAATGGGATTATTACCAAGTGTATAACGCATCTCAAGTCCACAGTAGATGATCATGAGGACCGCATGCGATTGCTAGAACACCACCAACGTTATGCAGGGTCACCCAACGAGACAGCGACCGATGTACCTACAGCGTCTAGCTTCGAACGGTTACAACAAGAAGTTAAGGGACTCGATGAAGTCGTCAACGAAAGGGATATAAGGGTATCTGAGGCTGAAGAGGATATTGGGAATATAAAGGCAGAGGTGGAGGGATTCCAAGACTTCATGGAGAATGGCAATATCGTGACTGACGAACACCTACGCGAAATTCTTCCAACTCTTGTAACCAAGACCGACCTCAAGACCGACCTCGAAGAACTTCGCCTTGCAACTAGGGCTGACCTTGAAGAACTTCGTTTTACAACCAGGGCTGACCTCAAGGCCGGCCTCGAAGAACTTCGTCTTGCAACCAAGACCGACCTCGAAGGACTTCGTCTAGAAATTCGTGCAGCACAAAACTACAGAGCATCTAGATTCATCGATGAGGTTCAATCTCTGCCGATCATCCGAGATCAGGATGGAGTAAGGCGGATTGAGTACTTTTCAACCTCATTACGACAGGTAAAACACTATTGGAAACTACACAACCTAGAGCATGGTATGTCCTTTTATTGCATCTATACTAGACTTGTATCAAAGCAACTAACCTATCCCAAGCGTCAGAGTTAGTTCGTTGTCTTGAATTCTACCTTGCTATTGATACTTGGCCCTTTAAAGCCTTGGATGAAGCCGATGACTTTGATCAAGTCGACGTGGACCTATTAGGTCCGTTGCTGCATACTGTTCCTACATCATGGGAAGAAGCGGTGAAACTATCCCCTAGACGCTCCGTTTATCTGCTCTTCGGAGCTTTAGGGCTTAGGTATGACCATTTCTCGGAACAGTACGCTATAATGAAGGCTTTGGGCACTCAACGCCAGAGCGCTACGAAGTCAAAAGCTTCGGAATCACAGCCTGCTATTCGCATGAAAAAGCGCGCAAAGAACGAATCGTCTGGATCGACTACCGAGCGTTTCACGACCTGAAATCTTCTCTCACAGCCAGACTGATGGCTTGAGGGTCGATGTTCAAGAGGGCAATTATGACGAGAATGCTGCAGAGCGGGATGAGGAAATGGGGTTGTCTACCACGACGCGGACATCTAATCGCCGCTCATCCACAATGCTGCGTCCGTACCTGAGCAAACCGGTCAGCATTTCGTGCTTAACTCAAGGCGTTTGTCTTTATTGAGGAGCGAGTTACACTGAGTAAGAAATACTCGCATCTCTGCTGTCATTGCACGCTTCCTGCCAGACAGAACTGGGCGGCTGATGGTCACGTACGTACAAACATTAACTTATCGACTGTGCCTACGCATCTAATTCAATTTCAACGTGATTGTGGTTTACACTGACTCGATGGGTCACCTAAAGCGTGCAGCAATTTGGATATGGGCTATGCTCAACAAGTAGTATTTATTTTAGATTGTATCCAAGGTCGGCCATTTGAATACTACATTATTCACTATCCTATCCATCATACAGAGCGTATTGTACGAAAGGGAATCGTAGCTCTAAAGACGTCGGCATCGAGATTTGTACCGTCTCCAAGCCGTTCAGAGCCAGATATCGGAGGGTGCAAATGTCTTCTTTGGTGAACCCATTGATTCAGGATTGTAGTAAGTAGGAATATAACGGCGTATGTTAATCATAAGGCAATCTAGGCAAGTTGCTTGGGATGGAAATGGCGATTGTAGTTTGAGGATACAGGCGCTTGAGGTGGATCCATAGACTCCCGTTTTCCGAGCTCGGACTACGGATTATATCTAGCGCGGAAACTTTGAGATCTTTGCTATTTAACTACATATCTCCAACATCAGAATGAGACGCACAAAAGTGCAGCTGTGAATTTTTATCAAGTAGAGTTCTAGTTCCAACATTATCATGAAATACTTGTAGGGTTGTATTACAATTATCTATCGGCAGTTAACAGTGAGCAAATTGGGTGCATCATGAGACCCGGCGATCCTAAAAAACTATTTCAAATACTGACTATTCTCTCATTATGACTCGGTGATAAAACAATAGCATTATTGTGCCTATATAAATAATATTCAAAGCCTCTCAAGGCTCGGCAGATTAACTTCCAGGACAACTGTTCGAAAATGCTGTAGATTTAGACTCATTCTAAATACAAAACGATATGTGCAATGTATGTAACGGCGTCTACCACTGTTACCTTTCTCTCTAACGCCACAAAAAAAGACTGAAATATACCATCCATTCGTTGGCGGTACATTTCCCCATCTTCGCCAAGGTGGATTGTTGCATCCAGGCCGTCAGCCCATTCGTTTTCCCCATCATCGTACCAATTCCCGTCCTCATGAACAGATAACCCATCCCGAGCGCTGCAGAATCCATTTACGTTATTATTCCCTACAATGAGCTCTGAACCTGGTATTAATACCATTACCTTCATATACCTCTGCCGTCCAAGATATATCATAGATCCTGCATAAATTTTCCGATTTGGGAAAACCCCAATGTAATCGTATGTGTATGTGATTTCATCCAGGTACAATAGCTGCCGTTTAAGCCTTCGAGTGTCTTGAACACATATAACATCCTCAGTTGGCCGGGGTAGCGAGTAGATTTCATTGCTATCCATATACTCGACGACATGGCAGCCATAAACCAGAGTTACCCTAAGGGTATATACTCCTTGTCCAGGGGTTTTTATCCCAGAGAAGCAAAAATTTCCGTTAGAGCAAAAGCGGACATATTGTCCTTGCGGCCCCGAAGCATTTTTGCTATGCAATGATGCAATTGCATAAACATTTCGCACGTCAATATTTGTATTCAAAAGTCGTGCCACGGGTGGGGGAAACAGTTCTACATCTGGCCGGGTGAGTAGTTGAGGTTGTATTGATAAGGCGAGCCATTGAAGTGTTGGGTGCATCATCGTCAACCTATCTAGTGGCGGGTTGGATTGTTGAGTATCCTTTGGCTGCTGAGGCTCACCATCATCTGTACTTGCGCCTTGGGCTGTCTGTGTCGCCGTTGACGGGCCGCTTGCGATAGGATGGCTAGGATCCCTATAATATTCAACGTATGGTAAGAGTATGTTAAACCCTTCTCGAAGGTCTGGACGCTTGGCAAACAGTATTGATACTGATGCTATTAACGTCGTAGCATTGATTCTAGTTGGTTCGTGTTAGAATTGTGACTATATTAAAGTATTGGTAAAGTGACTCACCGGTTCTGCTTATAATCTTGTAGGAGTCCCTCAAACGTATTGATATCAGGGCCGAGCTGTTTTTTTACCGCCTCAACAAACCTTACAGTGTCCTCCGCCGTTGGCTTACAACCAGACCGTAGAGCACCCTGAGTATTTGTACCCCCTATAGCAAAGAGATTGCTTGTTGGTAGGTCTGTCTTGTCATACCTCTGACAAAGGTGCTCCATAACAAAGCAAACGTGACGTCGGCGGGGGGTTCGACGTGTGCCCTGGGAGTGTATACAGTGAGAAATTTTAGATGAAATGTGAGACTGCCGTTTGTGAGCATAAAGATCCATTGTGTGTCCTTATATATCTGTAAGAACAGTCATTATATTATTAGCTGTTCTTAGAGGCCAGCGTAAGATTGGCTAAGAACAGAAGCCAACACCAAGAATTTCTAAGAATTGAACTCTTTCGTAAAATTACGCTCCTTGGAAGCTCCTATTGAGTCCAGATGCGCAGAAACATCTTGCACCGAAAGCGTCGTCTTAAACAGAGGTTGGCCTGTAAGTATGGCACAAAAAGGCTCCGCCCCACATGCATCCGTAGTGAGTAAGGGTAAAGGGTGTGAGGACCGCGCCATTAAGGCCAACAAGACTAAAATTCTAGGAGAAGGATGCAAGCGATGCAAGTTGGGCACTGGCTTGGTTTATGCAGGCCTGCAGAAGTTTCAAAGCGAGTGTGGCTGAATTTTGTGTACGGCATTTATCTGACCCCTCATTTCCTGTTATCGACACCGCCCAAATTACAAAATTACCAGGTCAATCCGAAAAATACAACCAAAATAATATAGCCTTGTGGTTTATGGTTTAACAGCAAGGTGACTCATAAATAAGAAGCTGTAGGGTGCATGCAGCAAGCAACTGCTTGATGCCTACTACAAACTGTCGCTATAAGTAGGGCATCTCCTTCCGCAAAAGCCTCCATTCCCTACTTCCTATACTTATAAACCTTCTCATACTACCCGCCTGAGTCTGTTGTTATACCCAACCCTTCACTTCGCATTCTCAACGTACAAAATCCCTCTAGGAAACCCAGGAAACTCCGCAGGGCTTTGAAACTGGCATCCACGACAATCACCAAGGTTCCAAGGTGCTCAGTACCTACCAGTTCGAAAAAATGAGCCTTTTATCGATTGCCATTGGAGAGAGGAGAGCCTATGAAGTAGCGATGGATGAGGTTGAATTTCTGCAATTTGGCCAGAATGGCTTGACGTCAATCGGAACCGCGAATTTAAATGGATGCTCGGTTGTTATGATTGCTTCTGCGTATGGCGCCATTCTCGGCCACATCCCTCCGCGTCCAAAGAATAGTAATCCATCAGATCTAGAAGCAGGGGATCGCCACTGTCAAATCAAAATGAATGAAGTGAGGGACCTGTATATCGCAAATAGACAATGCTTTCCGACGGGTGGAAGCAGCTGGGTCCTCTGTGCTATGTTCCAAGGGGAAGTACCACTGTCGGACCAACAAAGCATTATGAAGAGAAGTCTCGAGTTGCTGGGCTTGCAAGTGTCTTTGCATACTTACATGGCTCAAATGGCTGGCCAGTACGACTCATTCCCAGGAAAAGGGACTGTGTTCATCGATGGGCGCACAGGACCGACCGTTTATGTTGAGGATAAACAGATCTTTAAAGGGAGTGAATGGGCGGTTCCAACAGGCCCCTCCGCCTCATACAGCGCTGTATCCTCTCCAAGTGCGGCTATTTCGAACAGCACTGGACCCTCTGCATATCCGCCAAATGCAGCCATTTCGTATAGCACTGGATCCTCTGCGTACAGCACTTGGCCATCTACGTCCCAATCGGCGCGTCCTAATCCAGCTGGGACAACGGCGACTGTCCCTGCAGATTCCCCGTATATTTTCGATGAGGATATTACTCAAGTTGAGAAGCAAGGGATAACGTATTATAAGTTCTCTTGTAATAAAAAGAAGTATGAGACGAATATGGCCGACTGGAAACAGGAAACGACTGAACACGAAGGACAAATCAGACCGTGCTGGGCATACACTGGAAAAACAACTGGTACTAAGTTTTGGAGATGGTCTATGGAGTCGGTGTCGACTGCGGGAAAACGGGATGGAAAAGGGAAACGAAAGTGATGAAAGAAGTTGATAAGATTCTCATTAACGCAGTGATGTTTTTGTTATAATCAGACTAAATAGAAACCCGTTTCTCAAGTACATTGTCGTATCTGTTTTGAGTGTTAGGCACCAAAAGGAAACACCAAGTAATAGCGATCATATAGTAAGATTTAGACGTGAGATAGCATTTCTACCACCGCGGACTGGCTCGCATGTCTAGCCGCCTCAATTACCGTCCTACCCTTCGTATTCCGAATGAGAGGGTCCGCACCCTTATTGAGCAAGTAAGACACAACCATTTCTTTGCCCGCTTGTGCTGCATAATGTAGTGGCGTGCCTAGCGAAAAATCTTGAAGTTCTGCGAAGGTTTGAGGATGATTCTCGTATTGAATTTCATTAATAGTAGCACCTCTTCCAAGTAGTAGCTCCACGAGTTCGATAACCTCGTGCTCTGGCCCATCTCGCAAAACTGCATTATGGAGAAGCTGACCTTGTCGTATGTCTGCGCCGCGTGCGAAGAGCATGACTATTGTGACAAACGAAGCTCCACACATAGCATCAGACATAGGCGTACGGCCCCACTCGCACGTAGCATTAGGGTCTGCACCTTTATCCAAAAACCATTCGGTTAGTGCTCCATCGTCGATTACATATCTAAATATAGTTAGTTATCCGACTATGTAACTCTAGAGAAGACTCACCCTAGTGCCGGTGCAAGATGTCGCCCTCTCGGCTTGTTAATGTCCCATCCGCGGTTGAGAAAGACCTGGAAAACGGCAGGTGATCTAACCCTGAGAGCATCCTCAACAAAGAATGAGGGTTCTCCGATGCGCATGAAGAACAGGTAGGAAAGAAGGGGCGGTTGATTATTGGCAATGGCTGCTCTAATAGACTCCTGGAGGCGGTAGAGCTCGAATTCACCAGTTACTGGGTGAGGACTCTGGGTTGACATATACCAACAAAGGGCCTCATGAGCATCTCGCAGGCTCCCATTCGTTGCAGCTCTGAGAAGCCTCTCCCGAGCATCCCGCATTGGGTCCTTAAGAAGTCCAGCTGTTGGAAACAAACCTAGCGGAGGTGGTGGAGGCGTGCGCCTTGGAGTAGATGGTGGTGAGGGACCTGGATCCGGCATGTCTTGACCTTGAAGGACTTCTAATTCTGGCGGCGGAGTAGACATTTTGATGATTTAGAGAACGGAGGCAATGATGCTGTTTCCAGGGACTGAATGCGACGAGTGGTTGTGTGTGGGTGGGTTGCTGCACACTGCCACACAGCCGTATCACATGACCGTAGATAACGCCAAGCCAAAATAGATGCGGGGACACGTCATGGCTCCAACCCCAAAAGAGATCAAGCACATCAACCTTCGAATGCCTCTCAATAGCTTCCAACTCTGTGGTTGACTGGTTTGTCTCCATCACGCGATCCACTTGATAATATTGCGGACGCCCATAGGCTATCACGTCACAGTCTCCAATATTCAACCTATATAGAGTCTTCACCTTGATTTGGTCCATCTTTCGAGCCTGAAGGCACTCAAGCCTAAAGTGTGCCAAGGGGGGTTGCTGAGCAAATCACATGGGTATCGAACCCCACCACTTGCAAACTCGAGCAACCATTATCTATCTCCATTCCCCATCATCAACTCCCGAAACCTCCTGTACGCATCTCACTTGGCATATTCTATATCATAGACGCAGGAGACTCTGACTCTGAATACTCAACCTCATGTTTGGCTTTGTTCAAATAGGCAAAGTCGATCATCTACAGTCACAACCAAGTCACCCGCAGCCAAGTTAATACTAGGTTGAGCCTCTCCGTCGACCATACAATTTACACAGCGGCTTACTTATTCATTGTATAGGCCATCGATAATCTCGTTCCCCAACTCGCGCACTCTTCCTCATCAACACATTTTATATTAATCATGGCGGTTAGCTATCCTAATCTTCCAATATACTCCCTTCAATGCGCTATAGCTAATCGGTGTTGTCTATTCAGAGAGGCGATGAAGCTCTTGCTCATCGAGAAGAAAAGGACATCCCGAGTCATCGTTTCCCTCCCGACCCAAACAACGACAGGACGATATGCTTTAGAGGCGAATATATTTTGATCGTCAACCAAGAAACCGACGACCAGAAAGTGTTTAAAGAAAATATAAGTACAGACACGGAATATGAAGTGCCTGCTGGGTATACTGTTTACGTCAGAGGTGCTACCGTACATTTCACCTAATCTTAGGAGAGGATTGCACGTCGTACTCCGAAGATATCGTTGAGTCGGTATGAGTCGTCATGGCCACACCAAATGGTAAAGGAGACATCTTGTGTGTAATCCTTTGGGAACAAACTAGCCAAGCATGCTGTCCCCTCCAATTCTTGACTTCGTTCCCAGTTCCATAGCCGGCTATTCTGGACGGCTGTTCTGAATGGCTCGGGCAATTTCGATATGCTGCTGGCGGGTGCATGTGTGAACATATATTTCATTTCTGTTGGTAAATAATTAGCAGTGCCTTGTATATATACGAAGCCTCCCCACCTCTGTCTTCATCGGGCGGCGGTAGTGTATCCTCTGCTGCTGGTTTCGCGTGCTCGCTTTCCTCTTCAGTGCGCCGCCGTTTTCTATTTTGTACTGGCCGCGACTGATCGTCGAGTGCTGGCTATAGTCAGTTTCTTGCGCTATTCTCTTTCATCTGGTAACTAACCTTGGATGAACTCCTGGTATTCAGGGGACTTCTTTAAAGATTCTTCATCTTCCATAAGCATGTGCAATGTGTCTCGTATCACCGGGGGCCAAGTCTGGACCAGCTTGGGTTCGATGTCGTCGAGGAGACAAGTAAATACGTCCGCGGACACCGAGCCTCCGCCCCAAAGGGTAGGCGCGAACGCCAGTGCCCATGAAATCACCCCATCAGGACTCAAGCCTCGGATCAACTCGCTCCTCTTGAAGGTAGATTCCTTCCTGAACTTTATGTCCTCAGAATCAAATTTTGAAGTTTTTGGACCTTCAAATATAGTGACAATATTTCTTCGGAATATAACTGGCTGTTTCAATCGACCTTTCGCAAAAAGGTCACCCCTACATGACTGTGCTTTAGACCTGTGTTCCGCACTGTCCTTCCACGCTCGGTCGGACCGCGATTCCCTCAGCACTCGGATTTCTTCCTGAACCACCTTCGCAGCTTCTGAGAGCCTTGAACTCAAGTCGCTCAAAGTGTCCCACTGGTCATTTGTTGGATAGACCTTAGGGAGTTTCCCATTCAAATGTTCGGTCTTATCAAGCAGACCTTTTAACTGCGAGAGCAAACTAGATGCTGACATGCTGAAAGTGTGATAGGGGTCAGTGCGCGTTGGTGGTAGGGGTGGTGGGGTGGGGGAGTTCTGACTTATATGCGATGCTGGTTATTATCAGCGGGGTTTCGAGAGTTAGGCACCGGCTTAGTTTATGCAGGTCTGCAGAACTTCCATCACGAGGGTGGCTTGATTTTATTGCCAGAATAGGGATGGCAGCATGTACCCGCAGCATCAGAACTCCAATCACAAGGGGACCTTGTAGAACCCACCCAATCACGAATATTTATCTCTCTCTAAGTGAAAAATAGTCAATTTACATGTATGTGGCATCTCACGATGCCGAAAGTGAAAATAGATACGATTGCTCTAAGTCTAAGATACCGGTCTTACCCGTATATCAATAACAGCAATGAATGCCGCCGCCGCATTAGTCGCGATGCCATCCTCTATACAGTGTTCTATTGAGATAATAGGAGGATCGAGAAGTATATAAGGTGACCCAATTCTTCAATTCCACCATGTCGCTGTTTGTTGGCCATCTTCAAACTTTCCTGCCCCGAATATATCTGCCTATCACCTACCTTTAAGCCACCAGCCATATTGCTAGCAAACCTGCCAGCCATGTGTCCCTATCCATCATCGGACCATGTTGTCACGTCGAAGATACATGAGGAGATGGACTCGTCACCCAGCAAGGAACTCGAAATGCAAGAAGTAAGTTTCCCTTTCGTTGCGATAAACCCAACCCACCATTTACCTGTGTCGGCATTGAAGGAATTTTAAACTTGCAACTAGTCATCCTCGCTCCGTCTCAAATCTTGCAATAGGCAGGAAAATTAGCACAACACTGACAGTAATTCACCACCAGGCTATTAACTATATTAATCAAGTCAATCAGTATCCGGATATGTATCCTGCATTCCACCAGGTCCTGGAAGATTACAGGTGTCAATCGTAAGCCAACTTTATTATCATCATAATATCCTACTTACTAATGGCTAATCAGAATCAACAATCTTGAAGCGTTCAACCGCGTATCGCACTTGTTTGCTGGTCATCAGGACCTTATACAAGGGTTTAAAACATATTTGGCTTGGGAAAACAGAATTGAATACGGCACTAGCAATGAACCGAATACCATTTGTGCCACTGGCGATCCTGTCGCAACAAACTCGAATAACGATGCCATGTATTCCAATCCACTATTAGAGTTTGATACTGGAACCCTGGGATTTGTTGAGGGCGTCAATCAACTCTCGCCCGCGAACGGCGGGCCATCAGTGTCCTTGCACGATCGGACGGACGCATTAGTAAGCGTTCTGGCTACTTATGCTGATGTTCAAGGTGCTCCGGCGTCAGATTATAGTATTATGAGAGATGTAAGTATGCCCTGTCGTTGTGATCATTTCAGATCCAGAACCATTGTTGCATTGTCTTGGATGCCACAGATAAAACTCGTCTCTTCTATTTGCCTGAAAGAAACATACTGACAAACATTCCCAGTACCAAGCAAATTACGAACCCGCATACGTCGCCAGTGTCCCAAGGATGCCAGCGCCACCAATGACAATGTTTATGTCGGTGCCGCCTCCGCGATTCACTCGGCCACTAGTGGCGTTGTATCCTCCTCCCGTGGTACGAGTCTCGGACGCAACTATGGATCTGGAATTCGTCTCTGCATTCGCAAGTCTATACAGAGATGGCACAGATGTTACTAACCTCCTTAAGGGCACTATGGGCGGGATTTACTCGAATGGAAATTTCCGTTTTCCTGGCCTAAAAATCGCCGGAAAGGGGTTTTTTGAAATTAAGATAAATCTATGGCATCGGAATAACCATATTGGTTGTGTGGATGGCGTGGAAATTTGCGTAGGGGATCGTCCATTGCAAACTAATCCCATTATGGACGCCCATGAAATTCAACACACCAGACGGCAACTATTTTGGCTAGACATGGACGACAATGTCAAGGACGATGATAATGGCTTATTTCCAAATTGTAAAATCCATACAGCCATATCTGCTATAGTTGTGGGGGAGGTGAAGTATACGAAGATGATGGTATTAATACCGGAGTACGCTTTCACAAGAGGGAAATTTGATGGTCGATGGTATGAAATTACGGATGAGTTTGGGGATGGTTTGTTTACTGATGAGAATGGGGAGTGGTCTGATGATGGTGAGGTCGAACGGGCTGCTGACAGGCTAGATCAATCAATCCATTATGGCTCGGATGGGGAATTATATCGAAGAAAGCAAGGCATGTTTCATGATGCATATGTGGCGTTGGAGAGAAGAGCAACGTTGATAGGTACCATTACATACATTGCGCATATTGTATTGTTAAGCACTATCTAGCACCAGTATCCACGCTCATGGGTTTGCGAATAAGTTCCTGCCTGTCCAACTGTGGTCCCAGAAGGTGAAAAAAGCGTATAGCTTCAGGAGCGAGTGAAAATAAATGAAGATAAGATATGCAGGAAAAAACAAAACGAAATCCAACGGATGCTGCCGAAAATACCCCACTAGCTTAACTAACTTGGTAGAGAAAATCCCGAATATAAGGCATAAAAGGAATATCGGCTTCTTTGACTCAGTGTAGAATCTAGTTTGTACAAAAGAATATATAATTCCAAAATCCCAGAAGAGTGCTAGATTAATTAAGCTTGGGACGTAAGTTGTTAGCACCGTCTGTGGCCAACGCCGCCATATCGTACGATCTGTAATCAGAGAGCATAGATTTGACCGATATGTTGTACGTGCCCAACGTAAGCACTGACCCAGAAACTTTGGGTATTCTCCAAGTGCTGTTTCAATCGTGGCATCTTCAGTATCCTGGAATTTTACCTCATACCGCTTTGAATGCTTTACTACCCAACGTGTAATAAAGTTATCATCATCAGGGTTTAGAGGACCAAATTTCCGAAAGAAGAACCGTTCATCTGTGAACTGTTCAATAAACTTGGGATCTTGAACAATTTCTGCAAGAATAATAGCTGCACGGGATGATATAACGAAGGCCCCTCCATCCTGAGCGTTTGTGGCCCTGATCTCAAAGTTGTGGCGGGTAAGATATAGAGCCCCCAGAACATTCCAAACCGACTTCCAATAAGATGTAGACGTGATACGACGGACAACCTTTTTTGTTCCACATAAACCAACGTCTTTATCTTCAAAGGGAAGCAAGGCGGCCACAAGAAACCGAGGCTTTAGAAATACATGGTCGTCAATGAGGACAACCAAGCGAGTCCGGACATTGGGAAGAGCGAACGCGATTTGTACGCGTTTATTAGGGATGCCTGTGTAATTAACCCGGACATCTATCTCGGATATGTCGACTACGCCACTCGTAAACTCGGATTTGCCGGTTCGGATCTTTTCATTGATTTCCGACAGCAGTGTGTTGACCTTTGTAGCGTCATCTTTCGTGGCTGTAACCACTTCAACAGCTCCAGGTTGGTTGATCAGACACTTTGTGAGGCATTCCTCAAAGAACGTGTTTTCTGAGACTGAAACGGTCGGGATGATGATTGTGGCGTCCTTTGGGTATACCGTTCTAGAGGTCAGGGGTTTTGCTGCCGTGTATCGCCAGAAGAAAAACAAGAGAACGAAGAATCGGTAATATCGCCACAGAAACAACAGTATGAATCTGACCATAGCACGATCCTCAACAGTCTTGAAGACTCCAATAGGTGCCAAAATCAGAATCACAATTGATAGCGTATACCAGACTATAGCTGTGCTTGTCTGTCTAACTCCAATAAACAAGTCGCAGAGGTGAGATACCCAGATCTTGACGGCGTGGAAGGCTGGCGATTGGGAAGCCATGGGTTACTGACTCGACTACATAGACCCAAGAACAGTTCTATTAACTTGTTAGCAGATATTCCCTGCAATTGAAATTAATTAGGCAAATTACCTAGGAATGGGTGGGATGTTCATGTGACAGTCGAGATATGAGAGTTATCAAGGTAATAGTCATCTGAAATGACAGAGGAAGGAGAGAAAGGCAAGAGGAGAGAAGGGCGAGAGGTGAGAAGCAAGGGGAGAGAAAGGCAACAGGTGAGAAAGGCAAGACAGAAGGCAGGAGGAAGGAGAAAGAAGAGTAAGGGAAGGACGGCGGATCAATGGAAATTTAAGGGTACGTAATGCATCGGTGGTGATCGGGAGGAGGATTGGCCGGGCGATGGGGAATGAGAAAGTTTAATCAACGCTACCTATTTTGTGCTACAGACCCCCAGCTTCAATACCGCAAATTAGAGAACAGATACAGGGTACACATCAGTCGCAATGCAAACGAAGTTCATGTTACGCACATAGCATTTTAGTTGAAACTATTTTATAGATGACTATGCTATACACTCTCATCCCATACCTTGATTATGCTCGTCGTTTGAGTTGACCTGGAGTTGAGGTTCAGCGTACAAATGAGAAGATACTTGAATGCTAGCCTGATAGAGAAGTTCCATTCCGTATATTCGATTAGTATTCAGGGGCGTAAATGGTCGAGGAGATGGTGGCCTTCGGCTTGTACCGTTGCTGCAGAACTGACGGCGCTTACTGTTTGGCATCATTGATTGAGGGCGTATATTTTTCGGTCTGCTCGGAATTTCAGAAACCAAGGGTGTCAACCAAGTGCAAAAGGATGTAGGACACAGATATTCCAAGATGCCATCAGCAACTTCATGAGCATCTAACTCCTCAGCCGCTTCGCAGATACCTCGTGTCTCCAACCCTTGGATGAGAGTAGCGTAAGCGGACCCTTTGTTCATAGGTATTTCGTGCTCTAGTCTATAGTAGTCAGTAAGCTAGATATTTTCCGACACTGAGACAATGTAACTCACTTATACCGAGTTATGTCTCCAGGGAGCAATAGCAAAGAGCCCGCGCCGCCCAAGCTGGAGGCGATCTTCTCATATCTCCCTCCTATGTTTGCCCATAGTGAGCAGTTCTTTCGGACTTCCTCGAGATCATCATCAACTAAATGTGAATTTAAGATGATGTCTACAAACACTCCTCTAGGCTTTCCGCGGACCGTTGTCCGCTCTACTTTCAGCTTCACTCGGTGAAAAGATACAAGGTAAAATCTCCATCGAACAGCATCAACTATCCCGTTCCGATCCAGTTTCTTTAAAGAAACATATAGCTGTCCAGGATGGTCCCGACTTGGTTGAGGGGTTGTATCCTGCAAGTTTTTGAAGCTGGAAGGATTTTCACGCCACGATTGGAGCCAAGGCTTGACATCGCTGTGGATGGTGATTTTCTCGTTCGATGGCGGTTTCGAATTTCTTTCCTCTAGGTTCAAAAAGACCGTTCTTAATTCCTTAGGCACCTCATTCCAAGCAGTGCGTATAGCCTATGACTGCGATAAGTTTCTGGCGAACCAACTTAGGGCAAACTCACATCTTTCTTACAAAGAGCCTCGGCCATTTGAGAGATATTTTCAGCACTCTCGGATATTTGCCAGAGAAGGAGTGCAAACTCGCGAAATCTTTCGATGCCCATCTTCTACGGTGTGCGTTGGTGATGGAATGTGTCAACTTGGAACTGCGAAGGTGACAGACACGGAAACCAGGTCTGTCTTCCTGAGTAATGCGCTTGGCCCTTTTCAGCCTGAGAAACTCTGTACAGCGTTTCTCAGGCTGAAAAGGGCCAAGCGCAAATAAACACCAAATGCATGAAACTAGTGTCTGCCTTCCCGAGCAATGCGCTTGACCCTTTTCGGCCTGAGAAACTATACAGAGTTTCTCAGGCCGAAAAGGGTCAAGCGCAACTAGTCGCCTAACGTATGGTATCATCCATCAACGAGGAAAGGAAACCACAGATATACCTGCATGTGGCCTTCACCGTTCAGCCTTCCTCACCGCTCCCTTACTCTCGCTCACCGGTCATTGATTTACCATGCTGTCTTTTTGGGTCAACCAGCTTCCAATCATTTCGTCTTCGATTTCGGTCACAGCTGCAACTGTCCGGTTGAGTCAAATCGCCATGCCGAAACAGCAGCGGCCTTTGACATTGTCAATGTGTTGCCTCCCTTGGCCGACCTCTGCTATACTCTTGGGTCTCGTATTGTGGTCTAAAGTCGATGCAAAACTCCAAGCTAGCCGCCTTTGCCTGCTTCTATTGAACAATGGATTGATCATTTGTTATGAGGTATGTCCATTTCCACCAAAAGATCTCGTATCATACTGAGAGAACAAAGGCAACGATCTTGTACAACCTCCTTAGTGGACGTTTCTTTGGCACCAAATTGGGTATACTTCGTGCGGCACTAGGTTGGATGGGCATATTTGTTTTGATTATTTGCATATGGTAGGATCATGCGACTACGCCACTGAGTGGGACTGATGCTAATTTTGAGTGTAGTGCTGCCGTCCTGCCTCATCAACTCTCTGCTGTGTTGAAGGCCAATATGGTCGAAGCAATGATAGCTTATGCTATTTTGATGAGTGGATATGGCTTCCACGTACGTGGCCCACAGCCGATTAGGCTGACTATGGGCGTAACTGCTGTATTTTGCCTTGTCATGGGCATTATCGCTGGCGCTTTTCTGGTCCGCCGAGTGGTGGATTCGGTTCAAGGGGGACTTGTGACCTGTACCTGGGTAAGCAATGAGGCAGTTGGGAGGTAATGGCACACACTAAAACGAGTGCAGATATTCCTTGGTCTATCTAGTTTATTCTCAATTGTGCTCCCTTTGCATCTGTGGAGGAGGAATGATGAGCCACTCCGGTGGCTCAAGTGGCTGCAGGGATGGAAGTGGATGTGGAGGAGGAGCGAGATATTGCCCGTTCAAGTCGAAACAGAGCTTCCAACTCTGAACAAGTCTTTATCAAACCTCGATTATGAGACTTCAGTCAGAACATTTATATAGGACGGAGCTCGCGCATTCTATAGTATGTACAATAATATGACTTCTGACATTCCTTCCTGGAAGTATGCTCTGTGTTTGACAGCAATGTAGCAAACCGTGAAAACGCAACGTGGGAGCGGAGGCTAAAAGCGGCGTACATGTCATACACCACCGCCCACTTCGCCTTAATATGCATAGATCTACATCAGACACACTATCCTCATACGCTCACCGATTGACAGCAGCTAGACATCCAATAACAAAAATGGCTCTTGCGCCACGTATACTTGTCAGCCTTGCGATCCCGCACTATATAAATCAGCGACGTTCTCATCATAGGTCACCTTAAAGCCACTATTTTCTCAGAGTCCGACTTTTACCTACAGCTATGCTTGGAAATTATTGGAAACAGCTATGGAGAGCGATATGCGGCAGGGTTGATGGCACCGAGTTTTACAAAGGTAGCAGCACACCACCTTCAATGGGAACTTTGACTTAATACTAACAAGAATAGTTTGGAATTCTAGCGGGGAAAGCGTTGTTGATACATCTCCGTCTCCGTCTTCGTCTCCGCCTCCGCCTCCGCGAACTCTACCTCAACTTCCCTTTGTGAGAGCGTGCGGCCCACCGACCAGATATGCAACCATCGCATCCATTGCACCAAAGCCAAATGTCACGGCGTTAATATATCTACACTCTGACGTTATTCTCGAGGCAAAGTTAAACTTCAGTGCTGTATCAGGGGAGTACGACGCTGGGTGGATATATCTTGATGCTGTCAACCGGCTGCACGAAATACAGCAAACAAAATCTAAGAGTGATGTAGTTCTCCAAGGGACTTGCATCGAACCGCCAACGGCTACTCTCGAAAATATAATTCTTGCTTCATCTGAGTCCGTGAAGTTAGCTCGAGACGCCTCTGATCAGTTGGATACGAATCAGGGCGTGATATCGCGGTGCAGATATGATGCCATTTTGCTCCATGGAAGGCGTGTCCGATACGTGAATGAAGGTGGAAAGAGCTACGAAGGGCAATTATGCTTTGACCTTCGTTATTTCACTATCCAAGGAGTTGGGAAGAAGCGGCTGTCATTCCTGTTTAATGATGCAAATTTCGCTTCGGGGGAAAGTCGTTTTGAACCTCTTGAGGAAGAGATCGGAAAGTAGTATAGGAAATAGTTGGCAAGGTTTCTTTTTAATCGGATATCGTTGTCTGTGACTGCTAGAAAAATGTGACGGTGACATCACGAGCACAAAAACCAGAAATGAGAACAATACAGCAAAGTAATTTCCGGTCATCCATGGGTCTTCGGTTAGCTGACCTCAGCGGGGGATGAGCCCTTGAGATTATAGATCTCGTGATCGCGGATGATGTTGAAGTATATAGGGGCAGTGTTGCGTTCTCATCCATTCGTGACAAAATGCCGCTCACTTGGGATTGCACTTCGTGTCGAAAGCGTTTTTCAACGTACGACGGGATTTACGATCACTTTGATTATATCCTCCAGCAGGAACAGCAGGGACGTCTTCGCGCGGAAGAGTGCCATAAGCCAAATATCAATATCATTAAAGACCAAAGCGACGCTCATCAGAAGCTTGCTCAAAGAGATTGGGTATATTACCTTCTTTTTAACTAGAAACTACTCGAAACTGAGCACTTTCACATAGCCTCATAGAATAAAGCCACCATCACGCTGCTTGTTCTCAATTAGCGGCTATAACTAAAATTCATCAACATGCCTCTCGACCAAACCACGCAAGCAAACTCTGGACTAGGAGATGCTAATGGTCTAATGCCCGCCCCAAGCCAGCTTCAAGAGCCTCGAAAGCGAGCCTCTACAAACGCCTTACGGGAAGATAAACATCCTCAAGAAGCTGAACACATTCAAAAACGAGCCAATACACAAACCGATCAGACGATTGAGATGGACAACGAGATGGCTAGAATAGGGGCTGAGGACAAGAATTCGGCAAAAGGCTATGTCCAAAAAAAAACTCGGCTGAGGAGGACTGCGTGGTGTTGTTCATGCGAAAAGAGAAGTGTGGTTAGCAAGGCATGTGAATGCCGCGATTGTGGGCATGAGTTATGTGCACAATGCAGGAGAGATTAAGCCTATGGAGGATGGTAGATAGCACCAAGCCTTACGTAAAAGTTCCAATTTCTATACACATATGCAAGTGATGTAGTTTTCCAATATGTAGCTCTCTCGGCGGCAGGAACCTGATGGAAGGAAGACACTGGGAGATGGCTAATGTTCTACATGCCCACTGACAGATTCTACTGGTCATCACAAATGCAATGCATTATTCTACTTTGCACCACTCAGGTGAAATATAGAGATATGTTGTGAATTACCAGTGATACCACTGTATAACTCGCGTCAGTCGTGTCGAAAAGCAATGTTGTCTCAAGAGGTCATCTCGCAATTTTCCTCACTGGAGAATTTGTGTAACACTGACGAGGCACGGAAAGTGCCTTCCCGAGCAATGCGCTTAACCATTTTTGGGCTGAGAAACTCTGTACAAAGTCTCTCAGGCCAAAAAGGGTCAAGCGCTGCTTATACTTGCCTCTTGATCATATACCCAGCCCATTTACCCTACCCACTGCCAGGAGGTGAGGGGGAGCGCCCAACGCACAGGTTTTATTCAGCTGAGAAAGAGTGAGTTGGCGAGCACAATTGTACATGTGTTGCTGGGTCGTTGCTTTTACTTCATCGTCGTGCGCTATCGCTTCTTACATGGGTTCATGTCTGATAGGCAGACCAACCAAGTGAGTATCAATCCTAAAAGTCCAAACCCTTGATCATGTTGTGGTCCCTTTCCCAATGCGTAACCTCCTTGCATGAGGGTTGGTTGGCGAAAGATGCTGCCCCCAATTGAGACGCGTCTCGGCCGTTATAAATATTTTGCTCCTCATCTCGATGAGAATTCACCGGCTACACTTGACCGTTGCTCTTGGCTATTGTATCCCCCATCACCATGGCGGGCTCAATATTTGGAATGGAACTGCCCATGCTCCGCCGTCACTCGCCCAGCCGCAACGACCCTCCAAACGACATATCATCACACAATTTCGACCAGCACCCAAAACCCGACGCCCAAAACTCATGGCTGAGAAGCCCGTCAAACCCCCCATCCTCAACCTCTGGAATGGACTCATTGAAACCTAGCCAGGGGTTAGCGAAACGATCGAGTGCTGATGATATATATGGAGGTACATACAAAAGAAGCAGGACTAATTCTGCTATCAGTGTTGACAGCCGGAGTGATGATTCCGCTGTGGAGGAGACATCTCCTATGGAGAGTCTACGCGGAACGAAAGAAGATATAAGGATGAAAAGAGGACGGAAACAGATGGAACTCGCACCTCAGGTAAGATATGCAACATCAAAGTATTGCCAAATACACTAATCTAAAATGTGCTACAGGAGTTAATAAGTGCATTACCCATCTGGAAAGGTTATGTTTCTATTATAACGGCTCAAGGCACGACGGGTGGTTTTGATAAAATGTCATCTGACACGTTCTCTATGCTGCATAAATCGATTTGCGATTCTGATCGCAGAATAGGCAGCCCAGGCTTACAAAACGAGTTGGTCAGGCTTCGGGAGATGTGCGAAGTTGCTTCAAGGGAACATTTAAGTAAAGGGGCATTTGACGACCATGGATTTATTGCCCAGATCGACAACATTGCAAAGTTTCTCGCAACAAAACCAGAACTTGAGTCCACGCTGAGCCGTGACTTGCCCAGCCTTGTACTTCACCAACAGCCGCCCAGTCAAGTACAGGCAAATGACGCCCTGCCAGTTACTTGCGATCCTGAACAAAGTCAAAATGTCTGCGCCACCGCGTCCGCAATACTTCTTGACCACGCCGGCAAGAAACTTCGGCATCAGCTTGACGAAAATACCTCTGACAATGGGCTTTCTGAAAACGACGCCAGCTGTTTGCACGCTGACAGCAATGACACCACTGACGATACCCCCTACTCATCATCAACCGCCGTTGAGGACGTCGTCCCCCACATTGTACTTGACTCACAGCCGCCACAGGAAGTACAGGCAAACGACGCTCTACTAATCGTGGCTCGATTGACTTGTGATCCTGTGCAATACCAAAATGCCTACATCGTCGCCTTCGCAACACTTCTTAGCGACACCGGCGAGGAAATTCTAGGCAAGCTTCTCGGAATCACCGTTGACAATGGGAGCGTTGTCTCACTCACTACGACGAAATTTTGCTTTGAACTGGCCATTCCTGATCCCGGCAAGTATCGTTTCAGGATAACTCTGGACCGATTGCCAATAAATGACTCTATTGGGCTTTCGCAGGACGGTGCCAGCTATTTGCATGTTGACAGTGACATGTTCACTGTTACAGACAATCGGGGAGTCTTTCTCAGTGACCGCCAGTGGGACCTATTCGATGACATTTACGGCGCGGACCACCAACCTTGCTCGACAGAAAATGAACTCTCTCGAAAAGGTGAACATGACTCTGAACGCGCGAGTACACTCTCGCTTGTACCACTACCTCATCGACAAGCGGATAAGAGCGAATATGAATATGACACTACCTTCGTCCAATGGAAAACGTCTACGTCGTCACGTGAGGCGATTGTTTGGGATATCACATATACCAAACGTATACTATTAATACCGGTTACTGAAATCATCAACGTTGAAACTGATCTATATGGTAAACCGGAGCCCAGTGGTGATGGTTTCTCTGCTTGGGGAGAAGGATTATTCAGCAATAAAGAGGGAGAATGGTTCGAAATCGACGAGAATGAAGAACGTTCGCCGACCGTGGTGGAAGAAGACGAGGTTCTCGACGGCGACGATGGGCGCAAGTACCGCAAAAGCGTAGGGTGTCTTCAACTTTATTATGTCGGGTTGAGGAGGGGAATGGTAATAATTAATGCAGTTCCACACATCGCACATGTGGTATTGGTTGATACTGGACGATATTGCGAATTTTGATTGTACCTGAATTAAATTACACGAATGAAATCTGTTGAACTTTATGATGCTCTCACGCCTAATAGTTGCGAGCTCGGTGGTTGGCAATATTTGGAAGCAATGAGCCACATTCAAATGTGGTGTCGTTGGGGCCATAAAGATATGCAGATACAAGGTGGCCTGCACCACTTTTGTTGCCCAGCATGTATTGTGCCTTTTGTTACCGAAGGTTTTAGTGTAGCATCACAACAGATCTTCTCCAAGTCAACAAGTTTATTATGCTTTCTCAGTTCTTTCATGGAAATTACGTGAACCGGTACGGCTTGTGATACAGAGTGAGACAATAGGAACCAAAAGATAGAGTTTCCGCGCTTATTAGCGCAAACCACTGCACCACAAATCACCACAAATCACCGCAAACCACCATAAACCACTGCAACCGACCGAAAACGGCTTGAAATGACTACCGTATACGGCGCAATGAACAAACTCAGAGCTTAATCAATGTTCGTCTGTTTCCACAACAGTTCAGCGCCATGGAGAGGGTAGGGTGTAATCAGTTCCACGTGATTGTTCGGCGCCTTGGTGTCCCCTCTCAGCTGATGGTCCCCTCGAAGAACACCCCATCACTCGAAGCAAAAAAAAGAAATGCCCCGGGGCAAATCCCCAAACCCCAAACGCCCAACCCAAGCCAACAGAGTCCATAACCCTACACCGCCCCATCCACCCATCTAAACGGCACCAACACAACAAACTTGACATAATTCTCCCCACCCAACCTCGTAACCCTCCTCTTAACCCCGATCGCATACCCCCCCCCCTCCACCACCCTAAACACCTCCTCCCCCCACTTCAACTCTTCCCCACTCGCCCTCGGTGGCCTCGGCGCCTCCTTCGGCACCAACACAAGCTGGCGCGTGTATTCAACGTTATCGATATCCACCAGCTTCCTATCGACGCTCACAAGCAGGTCGCCGAATCCGTTGGTAGGGTCCTTGGTGTATTTCACCCCGTCGTGGCCATGGAAAATCGCGGGCACGCGTGTTGGGGGTGCCGTGGTGGGCAAGGCGGAAGGGGCGGTGGGGTGTGGCATTACGTAGGGGCTGGGGCCGGACATGAAAATTGGTAGGTGCTCGGAGGGGTTGCGGGCATTTTGAAGGGTGCTGAAGGGCTGTTGTTGGAGATAAGATGGGGATTGGGGTTTTGCGCTTTGTTGCTCAGTTTGGATGAGCTCCTCTTGGGTGGCCTCGATAGGTGCGTCGGCCATTGCGACGTCAGTCTCTGCTCCGTCGTGAGAGGGTATTGCTGCCTCTTTCAGGGTTGCTTTGGGGGATGGTGCGGAATTGAGCTCGGAAGTCGAACGCTGCTCCTCTACTGCGTCCAGTGGCGTCGGGTGAGTAGTCGCTGCGGTGGGCTCTTTCTGAACTGTTTCAGTCTCAACAGTGGCCACTGGGATTGTGTTCGGTTCGGCTGGCGGAGTGGAACTCGAAGTGTCTTGCTGCGCTGGCGTCGTTGTAGTCTCGACAGGACCATCAATCATCGGAACATCTGCTGTGTTTTCCACGGGTTTCAGCAGAGCACTGGCCTCGCTTTCGGACGCAATAGGTGTTATCGGTTCGTTGAGTACAGGACGCAAATTCAAGATTGTTCGGATATTGACTGCACTTGGCTCGGGTGGCACTTCCTGTTGGATTGCCGGTGACTCGGTACGTGGGGCGCTCTGTACCGGTGCGGCTGTATGTGCGGTCGGCATGGCTGGGGTTAGGATAACAGGCCCTTTGTGGCTACAAAGCGCCTGTGTAGTTGCATATACTGTGTCGACGAGAGTTGCCCCAGGTTCCTGCATTATCTGGGCCGTTGCTGAAGCTGACGGCGCCCTCGTCATATCCGCCAGAGGCGATGGTGCAAAAACCACACCCGGCTGGGCTGGGCTGGCCAAAGGATAACTACTTGTCCAGGGCCGCTTCATGGGCCTTTTTGATGTAGACACGCCAGTTTGCCTTTCAATCAGTTGATCGATATGCTTCTCAAAATGTCTTCTCTGGCCTTCCCTATCCATGTTGTGATGCGATGTTAGCTTCTGTCTGCACCGCTTTTCCATTTTCGCCCTTTGTGTACTTCTATCCAGCAGATAGAACTTGACACCGTTGGTCTCAGAGCCGTTCATGCTGCTCACTTCGGCCATCGGCGTGGCACTGCCCTGCCTGAGATGATTGTATGCATGCGTCAGTGCCTTAGCATGTCTACTCCAAGATGTCTCTACCCCAGTGCTGTTGTTAACCGTCCCTGGCGTGGCTGGTAAGGGATGGGAGTTCTGGGCAGGTTTTTTCTGAGCTCCCAGAGCCTCTTGGTCACTCGTACTTCGGCGCATCGCCTCGACCATATCAGCATCCCTCTTTGAGTTCCTAGTCTCTCTCTCTCTGGCCTCTTTAGCCTCTTTAGCCTCTTTAGCCTCTTTAGCCTCTTTAGCCTCTTTAGCCTCTTTCTTGGCAAGCCTCACCATCTGGGCTCGAGCATCACTTGCCGCCCTGTCAGACCTTTTTGCCGTGAGCTTGGCTTCACCTTTCATGGGACAAACAACTTCGCCATTTCTTCTCTGCTTTTCAACCTCTCTGGCAATAGCCCATTTGTCTAGCTGGTCGCATCTCTTCCTATTATATTCGATGATGTTCAGTCCCTCGGCCGCCGCCTTCTCGGCCACTATTCTTCTGGCTTCTTTTACTGCTCTGTCAATAGCTGCTCCCTGGTTTCCGTTGTTGTACTCCGAGTCAACCACACAGATGCGGCAATATTCCTCTATCTCAGTGCGAATGAGGTCTTTGAGGTATATTTGCAACACGCAAGTGTCGTAGTCTACCCAGCATTTACCACGCCCCTTAGGATAGTTTCCTTTGTCGATTAATCGTCCACATCGGGTTTCTGGGACGACTTTCACTCGGAAAACCCCGTCCGCTCGGATGACGCCGTACATTGCGTGCTTATTCATGACCATGGGCTCGGAAGAACCTTTCCAATACCCAATAAGGACATCCTTGCTTTTCACTACATACTTCGATCGCTTCATTGATGATGTTTCCAAATGCGTTGAAAAACCACTATTGCTCGGCTTTGCGTTTAGAATGGACCTTGGGAGAGGGGAAGCCATCTTAGGCTCTCTGTAGGCACCGAGAGGGCTGCCGTTACTTGTGGCTGGTGCTCGTGACTCTCCTTAACTGAAGGTGTGCAAACGTGCTCTGGAGGCTTCGCCGTCGAATAAGCTGAACTATATATCTAGTCAGCAGCTGATAAGTTTCAATAATTATTTGTTTTGCATGAAGTATAGTTGACAAATGAGAGGTACTGTGTTCAAGCTGTGATGTGATTTCGGGTCGTCTAGTGTGGAGGTGGAGAGTCGCACGTAAAGGATCGCAGAGAGCGCCTTCCGCGAGACTCAAAACGAATCGCCGTGGCTTTAATGATCCAAGATGAAAATTAGCGTGCTTACCCTGGTACAGTCAACCACCTGAGGATGGCAGGTGAATGCGTTTGGAGCTGCGAGTGACAGCGAGTGCGTTTGGAGCTGCGAGTGACAGCGAGAGCGTACGAACAGAACACCGGATGTGGGGTTAGTTATCATTGGTCAGACGCGGTAACGCGAGGCAGTCTTAGCCGTAACGCGCTTAGTCTTATGTCACCATGGATGGAGAATCTTTGAGACAGGCAGCAAGGTGCCACTGGGGTCTCCAAGCGAAGCGAATCGATCAACTTAGACACAATGAGGTCCATACCCTTTCTGTATGCTTTGGCGCTCCATGAGGGCGACTCATCTGAGATCTTGTGGCATAGCGTTCAATTTTGCCATAATTAGCACGTGATCAAACGCGGTGTCTGGCACACGCCTGGCCTTGACCCAAATGTGCCAGGAAAATATCTGTGGTAGCACGCAGTTTGTAGCACTTCTCCCGCACCTCGCGTGCTAGCACAGTTGGGTCAGCACGCGAGGCGTGACAAAACACATGTGCCTACCCAGGAACGGTTTTACCCCACTTGGGCTGTGACAGAACGAGTGCTATCGCACTGGCTGCCTCCGTTGTAGCCCCATTACTGTGCTAAACACCACGTAGTTGAATGACGTAGATCAATCAGCTGAGTAAGCTTTATCCCAGAAATCTGGGGTCACAACGAACTGTGGGTAAGCTATCTTGGCGAACGCGTGGATGAACAAAGCTCTCTTTTATTTGAGTGGTTGAACAGTTTGAGGATTAATTTACTCTAAATTTAGCATCCCCACTAAATGGTGAGACCAAATGCACGCCCTTTGAAACCTTGCCAGAGAGGTATTTCTATACCTCGCCCCTCGATTTTTGCGATAGTCGTGTGCCCACTTATCTGGCCGTACCGGATGACGTAATTTCCATGAAGAACTGAGAAAGCATAATAATTCTGAAAGGTCTGTTGTTGATGCACAACATGACATACAGTAGTCAGTATTTTGAGAAAAGTATTTTGATAAACGAGCTTCATGCGGTTTATGTCAATGCTACAGTTAAAAAACCTGCAAGAAGCCTCTTCTTGCGTACTCAGGCGATTGGTGAAGTGCGAACTGCTCCTCTTGAGGATGCCACACGAACGAGCGGCTCAAAAGGTATAATGCTGCGAGTGGCCACGACAAGCACTCTCCAGTTTTCACACGGACCACCCTCCACATGTTCGTTGACACCCTCCCAAGTCAAATACACATTAGCTGCTCCACCTGGCTGAGCGACTAGCATCTGGTTCAGGGTTCCCGGCATCTGTGAATAGTCTAACCAAAGATGCGGTGCCGGTCCAGTAATGGACTGGGCAACATTGCCGCGCTCGGAGAATCGAATTTTACCCTATTACTAGATCTAGTAGCATATAGGCTGCAGGTTTCAGTCGTAACAGTAGAGGGCTGTCTAGGTTTAGGTAGACCTTAGTATAGAGTTGGGTAGTAGCAGCTAGTATATAACAGCTAGCGCTAAACTGGCATATATTAACGCCTTAGAGCATACGTGACAGCGGATAAGACTGTCTTCACTCAACTCAGAAATTTGCACAACAGTTTTTAGCTGCTGCCAAATGTAGCTACTATGTATTACTATTAATGTATACTGTGTATATCTAGTATATACTGTTTATACATCAAGTTCTTTATGCCCTCTATGCAGCTTCTCATGCCTCTCCGAAGTCAGGATAGGGTCCAAAATCTGGCACGCCGCCTAGACTTCCAAAGATATCTCCGACGTAGTTCGTCGGCTTGACTCCAGCCTTGTACGTCCGTGCCCAGCCCCCTAAGATTCCCTTGACGACCTGGATCCCAGCGAGGTAGATGTTGTCCACGCTGGGTCCGAACCCGTCTACGTCCGTGTAGAATAGATGCTGGAATGCACTTTCTCCTGGTGGCGGCCGGTCGAACGCCGCAGCTGTCCGCATAACGATCGCGCGCTTGAAATCGACTTTCTTTGCCTTGGCGGCGCGGAGGAGAGCGCCGAGGGTGGCGTTGTCTTCTTGAGCTGAGGTGCAGTATACGCCTTTGCCATCAGTCATCAAGGTAGTGAAGTTCGCCGCCGCATCTCCGAGGATCTTGCCATGGAAGTAGTTGTCAGATGTGCTGACATCGCATGCGAGAACTGAAGGAGCCTTCTTGGCAGCGGCGAATTGATATTTCTGACGATACGCTGCAGCAGCTGGGTCGTCGGAGAGTTTAGCTTTGGATGCCAATGCAATGGCTAGTCTTTGAAGGGAAGCATTAACTTCGAAGACTTCGGTGCCGTATACATTGGCGGGGTATTGTGCGGGAGCTGGGACTTGCGTTCCGTACGGAATGAATCCGGTGGTGAAGTTATCTCCCAGATCGCGGATGTCGAATTCGTATTGTTGGGCAACTTGGACAGCAAAGCGCGAAAATCCTACGGAGCCGGTGGAGCCTCGTTCGGGGTTTATACCGGCAATACCAGCGACGAGGAAGTATGAGGTGGTCAGGTCGAACAAGGGACTGAGGGCAAGAGCCGATATCGTTGAAGCAGCGTTGATCTCTAAAAATAGTAAGCAAAGCGAATGAGCCGAGGCACGTTTCGAATCGTACCCGCTTCACCTGTTGTGACTTGGCAAATTTCGCCATTCCGAGTGCAATGCGCTTGAGGGTATCTCGGTGAAAATCCAGGCACTGTTATGTTGCGCGCAAGGACATTGAAGTCTTTGATGCCATACCAAACGGATGCCTCCAGCCCAAACTGAGGGTCTGTCAGCGAGTCAATCGTCGAACACACGAGGTTTTACTTACATGGCTGATTATCACGACCTTGGGTTTGATACCATGCGAAGATGTTGAGGAAGCCGCCAAGTCATCAGAACTGGTATATGCAGTCGTGTCGTCTGCGATGGCACTGTCAGTCGCAGTAGTATTGGCCACTGCCAGAGCAGCGACCCCACGAACGGCAAGAACCGCGCTCACAGCCGCGCCGAGGAAATGCATTTTGTAAAGTAAACAACAAAAACCAAAACAGCTGGAAAATGCTATCGTCCCGACGTGAGCTTCAGTCTTATACTATACCACCCCGTCAACTTCGTGAGAATCCACATCAGCTAGAAAATATGGGCATCACTGGGCTTAAAAACAGCTACATGAAGTACCGAATTGGGTTGTCCAGGGAGCTATTACTTCGTAATAAGCAAACTATGACCCTTGCTTCAGTCCTTTCTCCGCCTTTAGAATTCACTATCGAGTGGCGGAGCTCGCTGCAGTGGCAGGGGTCGCCCTTGGCTGGAGTGGAAGTGTCACCACGGCCGGTTATTTCGCCCCGGCGGGAGATTACTGCATTGTAGGAAGGGGCGGCAGCTATGAAAATTTCATATGCCCATGCTATTTAATAAGGCGAGGTAGTAATCTCCTTGTGGAAACAAAGCAAATGCCTAAGACTCGATAAGAACAATCGCTATCCCCCCGCTTTGTACCTTCTGGATAGCTTTACTAATAGAACCTGGAAGACACGGAAGAAAATTGGGAAATATTGGAATTAAAGGTGCTACTTGTACTTTGGGTCAATGAATGTAAAACAGGGGGGGCCTGTCTACCACCTGCCTACTACAGTACGGCGACAAAAGGATTCGTACAGGTCTGTGCTGAAATTGGAGTAAACGGGTGTCTTTTTGTATGGTAAAAGCACAGACCTGTACGAATCTTTTTGTCGCCGTACTGTATGTACAGTGTCTAGCCTCCCAAAGTGAGATAAAGTGGGCCTTGTAGAAATTTGTGTGAGAAGGAAGTCGAACTGATAGTGGGGTTGGTTATAACAACGTTGCACTTATACGCTGTATTAAAATCAGATGTACTATTGCATACAAGTAAAGGGCCAGAATACAACAGTACATTGAGCATGTCTAAACCCATTGCACGTGGCTTTACTACCTGGAGCCGACAGTAGGACTCTACTTTGATGCTGCTGAGATCTCAACCACATTTACTACAGTACTTGTGGTGTTTTCGCTGCTCGTATACCCCACCGGAGCAGGACATACACTATACTATTTGTATTTTAGTGCTGTTCTATAGAGACAGAAATAAAAAATCAATTACTGTGTACTACTACTCTAGTATTTTGTATGCCACCTGTTAGCATCAATAACAGCCTGGCAACGTGTAGGTATAGAATTAATAAGGTCAATTACCTCCTTATTAAGAATTGCTTCCTATGCCTCAATTGTAAGGACACAGGGCACCTAGCTTACAGTAATAGCATTACCTCTATAGTACAGGTACAGTGCCTCGCTAGTAGTATTTGGACAGGGACAAAGTGTATGTCTGTGCGTACTACCCCCCATTTCTTGTTAAATGGCTCATTTTTTCGCTGTATGCCGTGAGAATTCATTCCCTTGCGTATCACATCAAAGCCGCTACCTAGCCCCTGAGGATTAGAAACACTACCCAGGAGTTGGTTGATAGATGGGTCTTCCTTTGAACGAACCTCAATGTTGACTAAGCGTTCGTCGGGTTATATTATTGCTAACCACTCCTTCCTCTTTACCTCCTGCATTCCCCTCACACTGGTCGCCCACATGTATCGAAATCTGACTTCCCCACGATAACCCTAGAAGTTCCAGATGGATATTCTGGTGAGACGTTCGGGTTCAGGCATCGGTGGGGAGATCGTCGAGGCTTTTAAGACCAATGCCACTGGAATTCCAGCCTATGTGACTCAGGAATACCTTGCGGAGTCGCAGAATCATGTCACGAATGGAGGGATCATCTTTCTGGTGGTGTTCGCCGGTCTGATATATCTACTGCGTGCATACGCACGGTTATTCGTGATCAAAAGCTTCGCGCTTGATGACTGGCTGGCCGGTTTCTCGCTAGTATGTCAATCTTCGTCGATCGTTCAACCTCGAGTATTATTGATAGACATCTAACTCCCACAAGCTATGCTACATTACCTTTTCGGGATTATGTATAGGCATCATAAACACCGGTGCAGCTCGGCATAACGAGTACGTCCAATACATTATGACGAACTCGCAACTCGAACTCGCCCAAATCTTGGACTTTTGGGCTCATTTGGTCTATGCAACGGCCCTCTTCGTATGTCGAATGTCGGGTCTGGCGTTCTATCATCGCCTGTGCCATCACAGTGGCAGTCTGATATGGACAGTCCGATGTTCTGCCGTGTTCCTCATCGCTGGTTATATTCCTCAGATCTTCCTCATTGTCTTCCATTGCAAACCAGTGACTGCACTGTGGCCCAACTACTTTCAATCAAACTTCAACGATTACGAGTGCCTGCCATGGGTCATCCTCTACGCTACCAACTCCAGCATTTCCATCCTGAGTGATCTGATTCTCTTCATCATTCCTATTGTCATAATTATCAAGCTCAAGGCAACCACAAGAAGGAAGCTTGCACTCTCGGCAGTTCTACTCCCGGGTGTCTTGTAAGCTACCTGCCGCCCTTCCCACAATGACGAGACACTAATAAAACATGTAGAGTCATTATTATTTCCATCTTCCGCCTCTGGATCGTTATCCAAAGCAACGGTGTATTCGTCGACACTAGCTGGGTCTACGGTCCTCAACTGGTTATTGAATGCGCTGAAGTTGGCTCTACCATCATCGCGCTCTCGATACCTGGTAAGCCTCATTACATATCATTCAGCGAGCGAAGCTAACATACCGAACAGGTCTCAAACCTCTTTTCCAAAACTGGTTCACTCTCTTCAACCTCCAGTTGAAATCCTCCTCCCGTTCCCGTGGTCTCTCTCGCCCAACTCACAACACCTCCACCAAGATCACAGAGCCCGGTCTTTCCCGCGCCGATTGCTATGCTCGCGCGCCCTCGGAGTCATCCGCAGGCGACCGCCGATACGCCTTGGGCAGAGCGTATGGTGCCGATAAGGGCAGCGATGACGAGCTCTTGGATATGCAGAGGGGAAACCGGAAGCAAAGTCCTGGAATAGAGGTGACGACTACGATCATGCAGATGAGGGATTTAGCCAAGAAGAAGGAAAATATGTAAACTACCTTTGAGGAGGGTGTTTAACGCATGATAGCGTCAGCGAATTTAAGCTTTGTATGATTTTATGGACTTGTATATTCTAGTTAGCGAGGCTCGTACGAATAGAATACTTTCGTACCGGCTCCTTGGATTTCATCCAACTCGACGATAGGCAGGCATATATCCCATGTTATACTTGCCGGCCCAGATTATAAAATGAATTACTCGTCCTCAGCCTGGGCGCTGCCTATTCTGGACGCACCAAAGGACATACAAAACATTCTAGTAAGTAAGCCCCCCACTATGTCGTACAACTTCTAATAATGATAGTATCCTGACTCCAAGCTTAATGTGAACGAAGTGGATATATTGACTGGCATTGTGGGTGAAATGAGCAATTGGATAGCCATCGTGGGATGCCTCAAAGACAATCACGATGTCAAAATAGCCCAAAAACTTGTCGATTCGATTCAAGGGAGCAGAGATAAGCTCTCGCAAATATTGAGACCTCGAATATCGAAGGCACAAACTTCTACCAGCACGGTCGATCCTTCCCAGAAGCAAATTACCGCCATGCTCACAAAGCTCGAAGAACATCTGCGTGAATGCAAAAACGAGTTGGACGGCGGGGAATATTGCAACGCCAAGGCCAGGCTTGTGGAAGCAGAAACACTTATTCGTTTCAATGGCAATTCGATCAGCTTTTGTTAGTCAGTGCACAGTTCTACGTAGAACTACAGGCATGGTACTTTTTGAAGAGGATCATGTATTGAAGTTGGACCTAAACAGAGCTTAAGAGTCTGCAAAAATCAGAACCGCCCACTGTACAGTCTTAGGTTACATCATTAGAGTGATGCGGGGAAGTTCAAGAATGTATCCCACGGAACAAGCTTCATAGACTGCTCTAGCTCCATGCTAGATCGAATGCGAACTTTCAAGGCTCGCTATAGACTCTTAAAGGGTATCAGTGAAACCGATTTGGGGTCGCCTTTTCGAAAACTGCGACAGTCTCATGAATCATCTGGCACCACCCTAGATTTCCCGGGATCTAGGTTTATTCTGCTTTTGGCGCACGTAGAAATCATGTCGTCTTGCCTCTACCGTTTTGAAGCGATCGTGACCGGACTTTGGAATTCTACATCTTTCTACTAGGGATCACGTCTACAGGTCAGCGGTCAGACCCATGGTTCAGGGTTTGATATGATTCGTAAATGAAATGCAATACTATGGATATGAAAGAAGAAAGAGCGCCGAATGGTCGGATTACAACGCTGAGCTTTTTGTTTAGGTTGTGTGGCGCTATTCAGTCCTTGCGAGGTTGGCTCCTACAACATTTCTATACTATCTTCTAATATGCTAATAAACAAGCCATAGATCTCTTTTCAATCCTCGCTGGGACTAGTGTGCGTCATGGGGACTGTCGGTTCGGGACCGTCGGCTCTGAATATAACCGACGGTCCTGTATCACATGATATTACAAGTAGTATGTGATTATGGCCTCAGGATTCAGGCAGAATCAGGCACCTTTATAGTGAAACGTGTAATGTACGGGTATAGTTTCGTACGGTAGAGTAGCTTACGGGCCACGGCATAAGTAAAGGCCGTAGCCCCATAGAATTCGACAAGTTTGGTTCGCGCTCGGAAATCACAAGTATGTTATAGTTTGATCACATGATAAAGTACCTTTACCTATTTAATAAGTGCAATAGTACATTGTTAAATAATTGAACGGTTTCTTGGCAGACCGTTGGGGGACCGCGGTTTATGAGCTTCAGACCAGACCATGGTCCGGTCTGGGGTCCGTCCCGGGCACACTAGCTGGGACTGTTGGGCTTCGAGACTTTCAATTCGGCTACTATCGTATCTAAAAGAAATTAAAGAAGCTGCAAGGTGGATGATGGTCTCTTCACCTCTGGCTGCGCACTCGCGAAGGCGTTTATGTTGGAGACATCTGGAAGAAGTAGTATTTTATGAAAAGCTATTTCGTCGCATCGAGTGAGAATTTAGAGCGATAAGTTACCAACACCTCAATGATAGAGATAACACCCGAGGACAACAGGATACTGACGTCCTACTTAGTGTCCGTCACGGGGAACGGACCCCAGACCGGACCCTGGTCCGGTCTGAAGCTCATAACCCACGGTCCCCCAGCGGTTTGCCAAGAAACCGCTCCATATATAGATGATGTACTACTGCACCTATTTTATAGGTAAAGGTACTTTATCATGTGATTATATTATAGTTAACATACTGCTAATTAAAATATTATATGATAAAGTACCCTTACATATAAAATAGGTGTAATAGTACATCGACTATATATGGAACGGTTTCTTGGCAGACCGTTGTGGAGACACGTTGGTCTGGAAATTTTTCGAACCGACGGTCCCGAACCGACGGTCCCCCATGAGGCACACCAGTCCTACTAGACGGCGGAAGTGATGCTCATTCTTCGACCGTGTCGGTCTCGCTCCCAGATATAACATTTCACATAAGAAACTTGAAACAGCTTAATCGAGGGGGGAAAGCGGGTTGCGTCAACTCGTAAGCGAGGGGAAGCGGGTTGCGTCAACTCAAATTGCGACCGTAAGTACATAGCCGTAGTAAATTGTATGTAAAGGTGCTTAAAAATTGCATTTTACGAAATTATCACTTCCTCATTCTCACGCTCACTCTCACTTCCACGCCCACTCCCGCTCCCACTCCCGCCCTCACTCGCACTCTCATACTGGCTCTCAAATTCGGCTTCTGGGTCAGTAATTGGGTCTTCTAACTCCGAAGGAATTGGAAGGCCCAATTTAGTGAGCTGAGCGATGTTCTTCTTCCGGAGCCGCTCCAGCGGAAAGCGCTAATCACATTTAGTCTTACCATGTGACTACGCTTAGTAGTCACATGGTAAGACTAAACGCTTAGTAGTCACATGGTAAGACTAAATGTGATTAGCGCTTTACGCTTCTAAGTGTCAGTTTTTACTTAGACAAGCGCCTATTATATATGTGATGGCACGTATGAGCAAAGTCAAGGGTAAATCGGGTAGGACATACTGTCCCACTCTCGTAGAAGAATGCCTTTATTCAAGAATACTAAGCTGGGGAAAGAAGAGAAGAGAGTAAAGAAGGACTGATCTCGGATATATACCTCTCAGCTTCTGCTCTTATCTATGTATCATGTATCGATGTGGACATACCTTCACGTTCGGAAATACTTTAACAGTAAAACGGTAACATATATTTTCTGTGGCGCACGTGCTACAGCTACTCTCTGGGTGGCACATCAAGGAAGAACATTGGCAATCCTTCATTAAGAGTGGGATGCGCAAAGATCAAATCCCTGATTTCCTGATAGCCGAGGCCCTTTTTCATCGTCAACGACACCACAGGAAGCATTTCCCCAGCGTTGGGAGCAAGTGCTACAAAACCCAGAATCTGATCGCTATCTTTCGCCAGCAATGCCTTCGCGAATCCCTCCGTCGCCACTGGATCCAGCGTTTGAGTACGCAAGAATGTTGAGCCCATGGACGCTGTCACAAGTCGATACTCGATGCCTTTAGCATTGGCTTCTTTTTCCCTCAGCCCAACTTGCGCCAACTCTGGTGAGGTGAACAACACACTCGGCACTTGTCGCCCTCGAGTACCCTCTGGACGGGGTGAGCCCGTGATACTGCCAAGAATAACCCGAAAGTCGTCCCATCCCATGTGGGTGAAATATGGGCTGCCGGCACAATCACCTGCAGCATATACACCCGGTACAGCTGTTCTGAGCTGCTCATCCACAACTACATGCCCTGCGGCGGTCTTTTTGAGGCCTGCTTTATCCAAATCCAGGTCTTCGGTATTGGGCAGCCTGCCTGCAGCAACTAAAATATGCGATCCCTGAGCAGAAGCCTTCGCTAAGGCTACCCCGTTGGTAGACTTGAGTTTTAGGGTAACACTCTGGCCACTGAGACCGCTCACAGATTCCACGGCGGTGTTGGTGAGGATGCCAATGCCCTCCTTCTCAAGAATTCCTGCGAGACAGGTAACCACATCATTATCCTCTTTCGGCAGAATCTGTTCATTGCGCTGAATTACGGTCACCTCAGCTCCAAATCGCCGGTAAGCTTGGGCAAGCTCTACTCCAATGTAGCCGCCTCCAATAATGATCAGGTGAGACGGCAGGACATCTAAGTCCAATATCTCAATGTGCGTCATTGGCTTTGACTCGACGAGACCGGGAATACTCGCATCAATACGAGATCGCGAGCCGGTGCAGATCACGATGTTGTCGGCTGTAAGAAGTCGGCCATCGCTCACCTGAACGACTTTCGGTCCGACAAAGCGTCCTTCACCACGGATAAGCTCTACCTTAAACTGCTCGAAGAGGTCGAGGAACCCATTTACAGTTTTCAACATCTCGACCTTGCGGTTCTTCACCACGGCCATGTTGGACTTGAGGCTTTTGGCGTCGTTCAAGTCCATGCCATGCTTGTGAGTCATGCGAGTCTCGTGAGCAATATCGGCCGAGTGGATGATATTCTTGGAAGGAAGACAGGCGATATTGGGGCATGAGCCGCCAATCCATTTACGCTCGATGACGGCGCATTTCTTGCCGTACTTTCCTGAGAGTATGAAGGGGACAAGCTTGCCTGCTTCACCGGAGCCGATAGCGATGCAATCATATTTCTCAGTGGTCGCCATATTGTTTTAGTGATGGTTCACCAACATGATCAATTACACATGTATGTGTTTAGAGATAATTACTTATAATATGATAGGTAAAATTTAAGATTCCGAATCATGCGGCAGAAGCGTGCCTTTGTGCCGTAGTAATCTGACCTTATATATACTGACCCTGCACATGCATATTCGCTACGTAACGCCAAATTGAATTAACCAGTGCTGTTTCGATGGTTCTCGATTGACACTTAGTTGGTGGTTTGGTGACGTAACCGAACAATTAACCCGTGTTCTGTATGATGGTGCACACATAATCGACACCCGAAAACGTAATCAGATTAGACCATGCAATAGTAGCACACGATGATTGCTCATGGATGGCGAGCTTCATTCCAAATGTAGGCCAGAACATCCGAATTATTATACGTTGAATCTCCAGACAACGAAGCTTGTAGTCTGCTAGAGGCCGCTGGGGACTCGTAAAGTGCTGCCCAGTAGCGGATTCGGCATACCTCCTCCTTTAGATCCTTAGGTGTGGAGATGTTGTCACATGGGGCAATATCTATATCATGACGTATGCTCACAATCTCAGTTTTGGTAATCTCTACTCCCTTGCGGCAGTCTCTGCATCTATCCCCGTGCTGCAGCCAAAGTGATCCGCAATATCATTCCACATGGCTAACTGGTTCCGAGTTCGCGTTCCCCAACGTCTGCTCCCTGACCGTAGACAGGAAAGATTCTGGTAAGAGGTCGATTTGGTGCACCCCGGTTACGGACGCAAGCACCTCGCTCAATAAACGTGGCTTACGCTCTGGTGAGAAATAATTGGCTTCCTGTGGTCTTTCGGTCCTAGGTTCACAGGTACATTCTCGATTCCTGCAGCTCAGCTGGTGTTTCAATTCTCGATTGGAGTATTCCCGCTCCCAACCCGCATACGCTTTGCTCCAACGACTATACTCTTTGATGTTAAAGGTGCAGCCACTGTAGCTGAACCAGTCTTCAACCATTGGGTGGAAGCGAGTCGTCCTTGAGACCAGCGGTCCCTAAGAACCTTAATGCTGGTCCGTATTCTGACAGAATACGCGAGAAAAGTCCAAGCTTCAAATGAGTCGCCGCGTAGGACGCGTCGGATTCCGACAGAATACGCGTAAATCGTCCGTGCACCAACCCCTAATTTGCTCCCAAAACCTCTTCTGACTTCGACTACTCTTCCTGTTCACGAATAAAACTCGGCTCTCCAAGCATTCTTCTCCTCGGCCTTCCAAATACTGCGCCGTCGAAGAGGTGAATGCCGTCAGAAGTAATCTGGTACCTCCCTGAAGGTCGCCTTTGCCAGTTCTTCGTCTACGTCCCTGGCTTGACGTTTACGCCCTTGCCGTTGTGATCTTCAATTCCTCATAGCGCTTAAAGCTAAAACTTACCAGACCCACATTACACGGTATATCGGTATCACCGGTGGGCCAAGTTCTCACCTAGTTATGGAGTTTGTCCATGGGGGCAGCATGGACGACCTAAGGGGTATTATCTCCCGCCATGAGGCTATTCTAATGGCCCGGCAAACTAGCCAAGCCGTCTCCTATCTCCACGATCAAGCCATTACTCATCGAGACATCAAGCCGGCTAATATTCTTGTCCCATCTCGGGGCGACAAGTTTTTTTGTAAGATAGCTGATTTTGGTGCTTCGAGCCGCCAAATTTTGGATCTAACCTCATTTCATGGAACACCCATGTACCATGCACCAGAAATCGACACAGAAACCGACACAAGGAACTATGATAAATCCGTGGACATCTGGTCCCTTGGCGTCATTTACGCCGAGTATTTCTATCTCTGGAACCGGGAAGATGACGATTGTTTGCCCGACACGGCTACTGGAACGCCCTCCCCGTCCGAAGTAGGCTTATACGATGGAAAGCTGATAACGGCATAACTCCGTCACGAATCGACCGGCGTAAAGGCCTAGCTGGTACTTGGATCACACACGAGCAAGGGTTGGAGTTATCTAAATATCTAGGGATGAGTACATCGGCTCTGATAATGGCAATACGTGATAGGGTTGACTGTGTATGGGTGCCGATTAGTGAACGACAGCAAGCTAAGGTTTCACGCATAGGTGAAGGGTCATCCGAAGGAGAGACAGAGGGGCCATCTAAGGGGACAGAAACTGAGAGGTATGAGGGCTTTGGTGCTGCCAATTCTCAAGCGTATGATCCAACAGCCGCCTATGCTGATTTATCGGATATAAACTGGAATGTGTTTCTAGAAGAGCTTCAGGAGGACACGATTCGCTAGTATTGTATATTTGGATTCCGCGAAAGCGCCAGATCTTGTCTTAGACTTGCCCTCTCCATAGTCTAAAGAGGCAATGGGAGAAGAGGGTTCGGAGACCGGGAGAGCACGTGATTGCGATCATCCGGGGAGCACGCGAGAGCACACAGCCGCTATAAGGGAAATTGAAATCTGTAGGGTCTGATATGAAATGTTTGATGAATCTTGATGACAAAAAAAAAACTTCTGGACAGCCGTCGGTCCAGAGACGTGTTCAAAATCTCATGCGCTGCCTTATCCCCCCATGTCACGTAGGTCCACAGGTTGCAATGCCTGGATAGGCACGTGGAGTTTGGCGCCAATTACGGAGCCATGATGACACAGCAGATATATGCCAAAGACCAGCAGCAGCTTGAGAAAATCAGAGAGCTACTAAGATTTTGTCCTCAAACCTCCCACCAGTTACAAACGTGCTTCCTGGGCCGTCTCATCAGAATTTATGCCAACCTTACCAATGGCAGATAAGCCTCCTCCGATCACGCCCCTTAGTATCCCAGGTTTCCGAGATGCTGCGGTGAAGGAATACAGTAATTGGCAGCAATCAAAAGTGGTTGAACTTACATGGAAGGTAGGATTCCAGAAGGCATGTGATGTGGCAATCACACATGGACTAGATCTGGAGCAAATCTACGAAGACCAGGATCCTTATTTTTTCATAACGAATGGCGTAATGCTAGGTATTGCTCGGCGATTTGTAAGCGATATTAAATACTGGGTTCAACAGCATAAAGTGGTTCGGACAGATACGCTAAATTAATCATCATATGAAGATATTACATAGAAATAAAAACGCTTATATCCTTGACTTAGCACTGCTTTTCCCACCCCCCACCTCATCAATACACCATTCTAGGAATATGTCAAAACCTACTGGGATTATGGTGGTAAGTCACAGCCAGTTTTATGCCATGTGCTTTTTCTGCCTCAGCCATAGGGCATATAGGTACGTACACTTTTGCAGGTACCGGAGTAAATATAACCGATGTCACGCAATGTGTTGGGCGCTTGAAGTTATGTTTGAGTGGGTGCGAGTGTGGGAACCTACAAGTATTGGCTAATTGTTGGCCCGAAGGCGCCCGTTCCTGGACATGCTGACTCCATTGTGGCGGGGAACCACATCCAGCTGCAGCCATATACAGCCTGTACGCGCTACACCCAGGGACTAGCTCGGGTATACTCGTACTACAGTATGACGACTCCACTGCCAAGTCCTAACTTCTTACGAATGAAAACTTTTCCAGTATATTTAGTAGCGCTTAGCGCGCTGCCCACTGGGCAAGCGTTTTGAGCTCTAAGCTTCAATAGGAAACTCTGGCCATGCGGGGTAATCTATACCTAAAATGTACACTCCTACACCCTCCTGTCCATGACCGAATATACCGACAACCTAACCAACGCCGTCAAGCGTACACAGAAATGGTTCAGGAAGAGAGGAACTCGCCATTTAGGCGCAAACTGGTCAATTCGTGGATTGCTCCTTTGGTTGGAGTTTGTCAGACTGATTATTCTCTCATTATGACTCGTAGATATACAATAGCATTATTGTGCCTATACCAGTAACATTCAACAGCCTTTTCTCCTGGAGAGTTTTGTTATTTGTGACTGAAGCCACCTGTGACTGATCCCTTTATCACAGATGGCCCCTCCTCTTCAAACGTTCTCGCTCAAGAGTGTAGATAATGCCATCCAAGTCGTCAATGATATCTTCGGAAGCCCCGATTGACGCCTTCCTATTTCCCTCGCTCTTCCATCTTTTGATACGTTGAACCTCCTTCTGGCGGCGACGCAATTTTGTCGCGATCAGATCACATATCTTACAGCTCTTAGATCTGTCTTCAACACAGTTCATGATGAGTTTCATGCCACATGTCTCTCCAGTGCGATACTCCTTGACACAATGTTGGCGGAACGTTTTCCATTTGTAATCGCCGCACCGATAAAGAGTCTGGTCAAAGAAGCACATTGTGGTATAACAAGGCTTTAACTTGACTTGTTAGCATGTTCTGGGAGGCATAGCCTGGATAACTGCTTACTTGTACTACTGATCATGAGAGATCGCAGTCACTCAATGTTTCACGGAGAACGTGGCGTGTGGTGAACGACGTTGTGGAGTTGTACCCAGATGGAAATATATTCAGCGGACTGCATACCTTAGGAGCCTAATAGGCTACTAAAATGCTACGAGAGGAAAAAGGAAAGAGGTATGTGATTGCTTGACCTGATCCACATCTGTTGAATGTCCAGCTCTGAATCCTCGCCTGGACCGGGAAACGATGATGGAGATGGCGAGATGTGCCACATCGGTACCACTGCACTGGGTCGCCCCGGTCCAGCTTTCTCGGGCGTTTCTCCCTTTTTAGACCCTCACATCCTTGACGATAAATCGTGATTGGTAGTTCGTGCAGGTGCCACTCGTCGGTACCATTGTCTCGGGTCGCCCCGCTCCGAGACTCCCCCGATGTTGCTCCGCATGCCACTTCAAAATGGAACCAACGGCAGGTCTTCCAGACATTACTCGACACGGCAACGCTACCCGGTGTTGGAGCGCATTCGTGAGCTGAAAGTAGACCAATGAAACCGACATTGTCCGGCCGTGCAAGTAGCTCAACGAAACGTGGCTGGAAGTACCTTCGTCTTGGCCAGGTTCAGATTATCAATGATGGCAAACCAACAGCGGAGGGAGACCCTGCTGCGTCCATTGGTGGCCATGTGTTTTTGCCCGCTTTGGCTGAAGATCCCAACAGACCTCCTCCAGCCCTTGGAAACCATACTCCAACCGGTGAATGTCACTCATCTTCCAGCGTAACGTGAATCCCTGCATCACGGGACGCACCCCGTGACGGGACAAACTATTGGTACTTTGAATTCAATTGATTCTAAATTTGTGAGTCCATTGAAAATTCCAGTATTTTTGTGCCAGTCATGTTGTGTGATTACTTCTGAACAGACCAAACCCCGGATACTCTGAAATTTACGATCACGTCGTCGCTGTCGCGCCTGATTGCGGAGGGCGTCAATTCGAAGTATAATAGAACCCCTCGAGCTACAGCATCACCACGACTCTTATCGCTCCATTTACCCATAAAAGAGTCTTATCTAAGCTTTAAGGCTCCACTACGATGCAGGAGATCGTCATGAGCCTTGTGGCGGCTGTACCGCCCAAACTCATGCATGGTCGCCACGCAGATTAATACCTCCCGCGGTTCTATGATGTAACTCGCTTACGACACGCTTGGCAGGGCTGTGGTTGATCAGGGACTGTGGCTGACCTGGACTGTGGCTCATTATGCTGTGGCTGAATTGTTTGGATGAATACGAATACTTGTCACGGGGGGGCTGGCCTTGTTTTAATCAGCCACTATACCTCAAGCCTGGTCATATGCGTGGCGTAGACTGGTATGCGTGTGGCGTAAGAGCAGGTTTCTCGAACTTTCTATAGGGGGGCAGGCGCGCGGCAGCGCGCTAGTGCCCTGGCACTGGGCCGCCGTCACTCGTCCCCTTCACAACACCATCACCACGGTAGGCTAACATGGACAGAGCCAGTCAAGCACTCGCACAAGGCGTTCCTCCTGGCGTGCCCGATTCATATCGTGCCCTTGCAGATCATGGTAATGTTCCTCGTTCTACCCTCCATTATCGTGCTCGCGGACGACCCTCGATAGAAGAGAAGGCTCAAGGCCAACAGTACCTCCAGCCGTGGGAAGACATGTGTTACAAATGTACGATCTAGGACAACCAATACGAATTAAGTTTATCCCTTCCTTAGCCTTTAGCATCACTCGCCAGCGACGCGAGGCAGACAGGCCGCTCAAACCTCCCGGGAAGAATTGGACCAAAGCTTTGGAGAAGCGTCATCCAAGACTCCAAGCAAGAAGAGTCAGCCCGTTGGACTGGAACCGTCACGAGAAAAATATACGTGGGAAGGTCACACAGTGGTTTGAGGTGATTGGAAAGATCTTAAGAGATCCTGTTATCCTTGCAGAAAATGTGTATAATATGGACGAGACTGGGGTGATGTTATCCATGCCAGGCTCTGTTAAAGTCCTCGTAGGTAAGGATGACAGACGAAACTATAGAGGCGCGCGTGTCAAACGAACAACAGTGACAGCGATCGAATGCATCAGTGCCGATGGTAGGTATCTTGACCCTATGATTATTTGGCCAGCCAGTACCCATCGAAGCAACTGGACCACGTTCCCTACCCCCGGATGGCAGTATGCGTACTCCGATTCTGGATATACCGATTCTAAAATCAGCTTCGAGTGGCTTAAGCGTATATTCAATCCCCAAACTCAGGGACGAGCTAACAAGAAACCACGGGTCTTAATTTGCGACGGCTTTGGGACGCACGAGAGCCTCGAAATCTTGGAGTTGTGTTTTGAATACAATATTATCCTATGTCGTCTCCCATCTCACACTTCCCACAAACTCCAGCCCTGTGACGTTGCAGTGTTTGCCCCGCTAAAGGACGCCTATCGCGAACAAGTTGATCGACTAGACCAAGGAGGCGTGAATACAATCGGCAAGCAGCATTTCACCTCTCTCTACAGCCCGGCAAGGGTAAGAGCGTTTACGCCGAAGAATATCAAGGCAGGCTTCGCTGCGAGTGGTTTATTCCCGTTCAATCCAGATAGAGTACTCAGACATATGCCAAAGCCCCCCGCCGACTTGAATATTCCGAAAGTCGATGAGGTGAAGGTAGGGCCTCGTCAGCAAGACGTAGAACTGCAAACGCCTGTGACGCCAGTGTCAGCAGAGGCTCTTATGTCGCTGCAAAGCCTAATTATCCAACGAGATGCTCACGCGCTTGATGAGACAAGCAAACAGAGCCTAGCGAGGCACTTGCAGAAGTTTGTTAACGCCGGTCAAAAATCCTTTGCCGAGGGTATCCTCCAGGAGGACCGGATTAAATTCTTAACCACAATCAATGACGAAGCCAAAGTTCGACGATCAACCAAGTCGTTGGTGCTAGGGAAGGCGAAGGTCATGAGCTATGAGGACCTTGAGGAAGCACGAGCGAAGCGTGCTGAGAAAGAGGTTGCCAAAGAAGCGAAAGGTAAGGGCAAACGTGGTCGGAAATGCAAAGGTGCAACGTCAGAGCTAGATGAAGCCAGCATGGGCAAGGCGAACCGTGGTCGGAAGCGCAAAAGTGCTACGCCAGAGGCAGATGCATCAGAGCCAAAGGCCAAGGAAGCGCGGACAAGTAACGCGCCAGAGTCAGCGAGAGACTCAGTGGCGCAGATGACCGCCCCAGTGGCGCGGATGTGGTAGAAATTGTTGTCCGAGAGGATCAAATAGACTGATCCTCATATGGGATCGGTTTGAGGCAGGCTAGCGCGGGCTTCGCGACCTGTTGCTTTGCTGTTCCGTAGAGTTGGTATTCGTCGCCGTGTTGGCGCAATAATAATAATGGTCGTATTGAGGTACAGACGGGCAAATAGTGATAGACTAGCCTTTGGTGTCCTTCCGCCGTGGTTGCCGTGCCCGTGCTTGATATGCCCTGCGGTGGCCGCTGCCGCCATCGCTATGCCCGCTATTGTGCTTGTTATTGTCATGCCCGTCAGCACCTTGTTATATATTCGTGTTGTCGCGCACACCGCCGTGTTCGTAGTCGTTGCCACGCCGTCATCGTCTGAGTCGCTATTAAGGTCTTCACTAGGTTATCGTAGTCTCACCGTGCTGCTCTGATATATCTTCGCACTTCAGCCTGGTATTCCATTCGCGCTTCTCGCGGTGTAACTGGAAACTTGAGGGCGGTCATCTTGACGAAGGAGGCAATTTAAGGATTAACGCGGCGGCGGTGGCGACGGCGGCGACAAAAGAGCGGAATTCCGTATGGACACCAGGACTGACAATTGTAGAGGTTTATCGTTCTGTAAAAGCTTGTTCGCGACAGAGGGATAACTCTCAACCAAAGGAGAAAACGGCCGATTTTGGCAAATATCGGCCACTTTTGCTCCCGCTTGAGAGGGTACAGTCCAACTCGGAGTATATCGGCGCTAGGCACAGATTTGTCAGCAAAATATTCAAGATGAAGATGACATTTCCAGGGGTTTCCCGATTATATCATCTTAACTTACAGATCAACGCTATAGTGCTAGTGATTTAATATTAATGCCAGCTTCTAGAAAGTAATGGAAATTAAATAGAAGTATATAACAAGAGGCTAAACTTTGGAGGTGGGTGGGAAAAGTTAAGTGGAGAATGATCAAAGTGTAAATAGCGCTATAAGGCCTTAAAAATCTTCTACTACCAACGCTCCTCGCTTGAGTAAAAGCTGTTCTACCACCTCGTACCCATTTTCTGCCGCCCAGAACAGCGGCGTCCGGCCATCGCCATCCTTCGTATCCACCTCGGCGCCCTTGTCGAGCAGAAGCTGCACGACGGCCTTGTGCCCGCTCCATGCCGCTAAGGATAGCGGCGTCCGGCCATCGCCATCCTCCGTATCCACCTCGGCGCCCTTGTCGAGCAGAAGCTGCACGACGGCCTTGTGCCCGCTCCATGCCGCTAAGGATAGCGGCGTCCGGCCATTGCCATCCTCCGTATCCACCTTAGCGCACTTGTCCAGCAGAAGCTGCACGACGGCCTCGTGCCCGCTCCCTGCCGCTATCCTTAGCGGCGTCCGGCCATATTTATCCTCCGTATCCACCTTGGCGCCCTTGTCCAGCAGAAGCTGCACGACGGCCTCGTGCCCGCTCCCTGCCGCTAAGGATAGCGTCTGGCCATATTTATCCTCCGTATCCACCTTGGCGCCCTTGTCCAGCAGAAGCTGCACGACGGCCTCGTGCCCGCTCCCTGCCGCCTGGTATAGCGGCGTCTGGCCATATTTATCCTTTGCATCCACCTCGGCGCCCTTGTCCAGCAGCAGCTGGGCGACGGCCTCGTGCCCGTTCCATGCCGCCTGGTATAGCGGCGTCTGGCCATATTTATCCTTTGCATCCACCTCGGCGCCCTTGACCAGCAGCAGCTGGGCGACGGCCTCGTGCCCGTTCTCTGCCGCTATCCTTAGCGGCGTCTGGCCACTGCCATCCTTTGCATCCACCTTAGCGCCCTTGTCCAGCAGCAGCTGGGCGACGGCCTCGTGCCCGTTCTCTGCCGCCTGGGAGAGCGGCGTCTCGCCATATTTATCCTTTGCATCCACCTCGGCGTCCTTGTCCAGCAGCAGCTGGGCGACGGCCTCTTGCCCGTTCCATGCCGCCCGGAAGAGCGGCGTCTGGCCATTGCCATCCTTTGCATCCACCTCGGCGCCCTTGTCCAGCAGCAGCTGGGCCACGGCCTCGTGCCCGTTCCATGCCGCCCGGTATAGCGGCGTCTGGCCATTGCCATACTTTGCATCCACCTCGGCGCCCTTGTCCAGCAGCAGCTGGGCGACGGCCTCGTGCCCTCTCCCTGCCGCCTGGGAGAGCGGCGTCTGGCCATTGCCATCCTCCGCATCCACCTCGGCGCCCTTGTCCAGCAGAAGCTGCACGACGGCCTCGTGCCCGTTCTCTGCCGCCCAGGACAGCGGCGTCCGGCCATAGCTATCCACTAGGTAAGCTGCGAGGCCGGTCTGAAGAGAGCTGTTAACAGCATCCTGAAGACCGAAGTATGCGGCTAGATGCAGCCCTGTCATTTGCCTAGCGAACCTTTGGCTATACCCTGAGTCTTCTAAGTATAACTTCCGTGCAAAAAGTGCTTGGCTGGAAGCTTCTACTTGAGCCTTTGTCTGAAGAAAGTTAATGATTTCCGGAATTAATGTAAAACCCATACGAGCGTGAAGTCCCCAATTATGTGAGGCATAGTCGTAAAGCGGATTTGACTGCAGCCGTTCTTCCAACTCCTCATCGTCTTGACAGATTCCAATTTCGAAGTCTTTGAATGAGATGTATGTAACGCAAATTTTCGTGATATCATTTTCTGCGTCTGGGAACCAACTTTTCTGTGTTCTCTCGAAGTATTCCTGTGTTGTATAGTGGACTAACCGGATGATAGCGCTTTCCTCATCGACTGTAACTAACCCAGCACACACAGAAACCATGTCTTCTATTGGAGACAAATTCTCTTCGTCAAATTGCGACTCACCAAGCTCTACAGCAAGTGCATGCTCAAGTTCAGACGTCGTCAGCGGCCTCTTTGCGCAGGTGATCCATGAGAGAACCTGCTTTGCAAGCTGTTTTTCGCCTACGAGCTGGCCTTCAATCCTCTCCATAGCGTCGTTATATGCGACGTCGTATGCCTCGGATCCAGTTGAGAGCTTCTTTAAAGCAGTACGGATAGCCTTTGGTGACGTTTTTCCTTCTAGTGAATTAAAATGGAGCTTTGCAAGCAAAAACCTATGACTCGTAAGCACTGTTCACTAACAGCTAGAAGTCACATACATTCCATTAACTGCCTTTACAATTTCGGCCTTTATTTCACTCTGCAATACTAAACTGCGAAGAACACATGTAGACAGCTCCGACATATGACCATCTAAGTATCTCTGCACATCATGATCGCTTGCCCGAATCTCCAATCGCATGCTGGTTTTGAAGCGTACGTCGATTTCTGGAATAAATCTCGAAGTGGAAAATATATTTGCTCTAGATTTTGTCTGCAAGGCGAAAATCTCTGTCAAAAGTTTTGTCCTACAGCCATCAGATGCCTGGCATTCATCAAGTGCGTCAACGACGATGAAGCTTCTCGAATATAGAGCAGCGACAGCCTGGAGAGTACTCGATATTTCATTGAATGTTGGTCGCGTCCGCTTCTCCTTATGGCTGTCGTAGAGAGATTTCACGTTCTCTGGTAGAGGATATAGGCCTTGTGCTAGCTGCTTTAGCAGACTTGCGAGAAGTCCATCGGCATTCTGCTCGTCTTGCCGACGGAAGTTGCAATATAGATATGCGATGCCAGTATTCGTGTCTTTCTGGAAATTGGCATATAGATAGTCGACCACAATTGAGCTGAGAATTGTCTTTCCCGCTCCAGGAATTCCCGGACAGAACAACACCTGCTGGCTGGTCTTTACCCATGCCTGGAATTCTGCCGATTCCAAAAGCCACTGACCAGTTCCTGCCTCCCGCCGACTAATGAAGTCGCTCTGTTGAGTACCAAAGTCAATTGGGGTGAGCCAGTTCAGCACTGTTTGACGTCCTTGATCTTCTTGGTGTCGCACTAACTTGACCACATTATCTCGAGTAAGTCGTCCGTTGAACGCGTATAAGAAACCAATGTTTGTACTGATACGACTCCGAAGCTCGTCGATGTCTTCCGGCTTCCAGTTAAGCCTCTTCCACACTCTTTTGATTCTCTTGCCGACACTCGCATATTCAGAACCAAGTTCGCTATATTTGTCTAGTATTCGTTGGAGCTCGTCGAGAACATTTCGGCAACCCTTGTCAATGACTTCCAAGTCTCTCTTCTGGTCGGTGTTAAGCTCTTGTTTTGGAAAGGCAACGTCGGCATCTTGAAGGACGATCGATAGACCTCGGATCCTATTTGAATATAATAGTCAGCAGAGATCAAATTCTTATTGAAATAACGCACTCATCCGAGACAGCCTTGAATTGACTCGGCGCATCCACGAATTCCTTCCGGATCTTGTTCGCAAGCTCGATTGCGGTTATGAAGTCGCCGACGCTAAATCCAAAGCTCATGATGAAGTTTGCTTGCCCATTATGCTACATGAAGTGAAGAAAGAATGGCAGAGAGTGGGAGTGAAAGACATGTTTGTCGCACTGGACGACAAAGCATGTTGTCTGCGCTCAGCCTCAAAAGGCTGACTTTGGCGCCTAAAGGGCAGACTTCTGGCATGGTTGCATGACCCCATGTCGAGCTTCTGATGGGGTCGCTCAAATGCATGATTGATCGGTAAGGCTTAGCAGTCCGCCACACACAGCCACAGCTCAGCAGCCACAAGCTCCTTGATCGCTTAATCTAGAGGTACCAACCCACGTGGAGACGTCGCATGATACAGCACTCCCTGGTCACCACAAGGCTGAAAATAATTTTTCAGCATCGTGGTGAGACTCGGGAACCTAGATCAAAGTGTTAAATAAGATTTAAAGCTGCAAAGAGCTCGTGGTGGTGCTGTAGGTCGAGGGTTCTATTATACTTCGAGTTGACGCCCTCCGCAATCAGGCGCGACGGCGACGACGTGACCGTAAATTTCAGAGTAGCCGGGGTATGGGCAGTTCAGGAGTGGTTACGCAACATGACTGACACAAAAATACTAGAATTTTCAGAGGATTCATAAATTTATAAACAATTGAATTCAAAGTACCAATATTTGTCCCGTTACGGGGTGCGTCCCGTGATGCAGGGATGCACGTTAGTCAAACCTATGCCGCAGGTTGCCGTAGCCACAGGTGAGCCCCTATGCATCAACTGATGGAATCAGCAGGCAGTGGGATTCCAGGTTTTTAGCCTGGCTTGGCAGGAATCCCCGAGTTGTCCCACGGGCTCCCGTACGCCACAGCTGGCGTACGGCCAGCTGTGCTGACACCCGACTGTGACGCAGTCGAGGCGCTGAGGGTTTCAGCGATGCCTACAGAATTCTTATATAGCTAGCGTAGGCCCATTAGATAGTGTAGTAATTCAATTGATCCATATACCCTATATACCGTACTTCTGTTCTGTTGCGCCAAAAGTGAAGAGTTCCGGCCACCGGAGACACCATTCAATTCGCGCGTGGTCCCCGTATTCCGGTCCTTCCTCCAACACATTCTGTTGGTGTTTTAAGTCATGTGATTACGGGTGGCCACACACACATTCTCACAATTCCCTTTTCGTGCCAATTATATTGGGCTGAGAAAGGTGGGGGCACGCGGAAGCACGCGACCGCGATCTACCCGCGGGCTACACTGAATTAACTGACGCGATAACATCAACAACAAACAACAGAATGCCGCCTCCCGTGCTGTGTAGCTTGTTCAACAGTAAACTGCAATCATTTCCGTCGCACATGAACTTCATCATCTCTGCGTAAGCCGTGAGCGCACCGCAGCCACTGCATCGGATCAACCTTTGTTCTTCGTTGCACAGTTCTACGTAGAAATAGTAGCTACCAATTACAGGCATGGAACTTTTTTAAGTGTATATCTTACGGAAACTGGTGGCCTTGCCGAGAAAGCGCCAGGCTGGTCGCTCTACTTTTGCATGGTTCTATTTACACCCTCATCCTCCCCCTTCCTCCTCCCTCTATCCCGTCTCCCCGAGAGCGATGCTCCCAGTTCTCCTAGACCGAAACCCCAAGTATCCCCCGCCGCCCCGGGCCCCCCCTCCCTTCCAACGCAATATCTTGTAGGCCTCCGCAGGGATCGTTTGCTGCAGCGTTTGCTGCAGGCGGCTCGAGGGGTTTGAACATATCACTTAGCGACAAGCTTTTGAAACACTCCGACTCTACCTCGCTGCGGGGCAGCTCTTCAAACCGTAATTTTCGTGTTGGAAGTCTGCCTTTGTCAATATAATACGACAGGTGGTCAGAAAGCCCTTGGAGGTCTTCTTTCAAGCTCGGGTGTCGCTCATCGATGCCGCCTAGAAGGAGCTCAAGATTGGATTCTCTTAGTCGTCGAACACTATACATAAAACGTTATCTCCAAGGTCCTCGCGCATCTGCACAAAGGCACTTACTGGTCTTCCTGCAAGGTCTCATGAAGCAGCAGGAATACGGCGATACCGTAACGCTTTAGCATCATCACCCACAGCTTCTTTTTTTGTATCTCGTTTTGAAATTGCCTCTTTGCTTGGGCACGGGCACCGATGGCCTGTTTAGATGGAAGCTCACCATCCGGGATAATAGTCTCGGGGGAGCACACGTCCACGTACAATTCACTCGGATGTAGCAGGTTCCCCTTTTCCTTCCGCTCATTGAATGCGTCCCTATCGTCAGCATACTGGCCATAAAAAAGTCCGGCAAAGACTCGCTGAAGGCATTTCTCCCATCTTTCACCTTTCTTGTGGACGTCAAGGCCATCCCACCACATTTTCAGACCTGGCCGGCGGTCCGGGTCATGCTGCTGCAGCTCGTCCTGGTCTATGTGATCAGCGTGGTCTCCTCTGGTAGCAATAGAATCCCGATGTAGTGCGAACCGCTCAAGGACAAAAATTATGTCGTGGACAGTCACGGAGTCATCCATCAACTTGCTAGCCTTTGCTAGCAGCTTTTCTTGTACCTGATCTGCCGCAGACTTCTTCTTGGGCCTTTTGGATCCTGAGGTAGAGGGGTCCGGCTTTCGTTTCTGACCATGCGGCGAGTGCGATTTGGCAGTGGAATGGGAATCCGCGTTGGAGTTTGAAGGCGATGAAACATCTTCCCGAGTCTGGGGCGGCTCTTCAGCGTAGACTGCCTGGGCGACGTCGAGGGATGTGTTGGTCGAGTGTTGGACGGCGCCGTCACCTGCCTCTGCTGGGATAGCCGTCTCCTCCAGGACAGGCACGTGTGGATGGATATCATGCTCTAGCCCGCCCTCTTGAATGAGACTGGGGTTTGCAAGCGAGCCCTCGTTGGTGTCTGTGGAGTTAGGAGTCCCTGGGACAGAGGAATCTGGCGATGCTCCCTCCTGTGAGGAGACACGGGTATGCGGTACATCGGTCCGCAGGCTGTCGTGCTCATACCCGTCCGTTGAGAGACTGTCGGATGGTGTGGCCATCTCCTGGCAGATACCCATCCCTCCATTTTCCTCATGTTCATCTTCTAGGTGCCTCTCTGAAATGCTGCGTGATGGTGCTTGCGGGGTCTGGTTGATCGAAATGGGGGTTGCGGCAGGACTGGGCGGGGCGTCGACAACGGCGAGCTTTCCCAACGCCACCAACTGCGAGCGAGCAGAGGGTTGACGATCTAAAAACGGAGGAATGGCAGCTTGTCTTCGGTGTAGGTGGAGAAAGATGTAGGACAAAACCTGTGCACCACTTAGTTGCAAGACGACGACAAAAGGGGCTTTTGAAGACCTTCTCATCAGGAAGAATTTCGAGCAAGTGTTCGAGAGCCTGCTCATCGTGCACAGTTGTTAGTACTTTACCTTCATGATCTTTGTATAAGCCATCACTCCCATTAGTTGACGCCTGTGGGCTAATCAAGTCATCATTGGGGGTGGTGAATGCCATGGCTGAGCAAAGGCATGGAAAAGAGAGGTTGAGGAGAGTAGGTGGGCGGGATAGATAGGCTCACCTCGTATCAATAGCACCTCTGTGCAGAGCCATGAACAAGAAGCCATTTCTTACTCTTGCATATGAGAAGTCACATTGGCTCCATTTCCCCTGCGCATGACCATGTACCTGTACCGAGAAATGGTACGGTAATGAAAATTACTTGGCGCCATACAGTATCATCCATAGGAATTGAGGCAGCAATGCTGTACCTTAACTCCAAAATTGACGCCCTGGCTTCGTGCCTAATTGATGTGGGCCAGGTATACGGACAAGCGCAGCACGATACCGCATGTAGGCAGCGGCTTGGCGCTAGAAACAGGCCTTATAGTTTTGTTGCTCCCATTTTCGGCGCTCAGCCACTCAGTGTCGTAGAATGAGGTTGCCTTCATGTCAGTCTGTTGGCCTCGTTCACAACTATCCTCTGGTTTCCGTCAATGTGGGTGGGACATCTTCCAACATCATGCAATTCTCAAATAGTCCACCGTAGATGCCGCAAGTTGCTGTAGCCACAGGTGAGCTCTTATCATCAAATGATGGAAGTGCGCTCGCAGCGATCGTGATGAACGATGAGGCAGCGTATAGAAGGGATCCGCAGGATCGCGACACTGGCGGGGATACTGTAGAATACGGGACTGTAAGAGCTCAATAGTGGAGCTGTCGTAGAGGAGCTTTGTTTCGCTGTAAAGGGGGATACTCTACAAAAGCATGAGGGTAATGACGCAAACATATTTATTTAATGAGAAGGGTTCAAAATGTTTAGGAGTAGCCACGGAACACGATTTATACAAAAATATAAAACATATCACTGTATGCACAGATTTTGAGATACTTCAGGTTAACGTATCCAACATTTTTTCCCACACAGTGCGTTTACTCTTCTCCAAGCATTACCCGCCAACAGCCTCATTTTCCCTTTATATCCGGTTGTAAAAGCATTTCAAACAATGACTTTTGATTTTGCTCTTCCACTAGCCGCTTGTCTCTTTTGGCACCCTTCTCGATACACTCTTGCCTCTCTATCTCATCTGGTATATCAGAGAATAGCTCGCAGTTATGGGGTTACGCAACCATAAACCATAGACCTCTACCAACTTCCAAGAATTGAAAGGATGTCCCTTGAGATAATGGTAAACATGGGTGAACATGGGTCATAGGGAATATCCTCTGGATTCTGAACAACTCGCAGAGAGTCTTTGCCGGTGCAGAACTGGAATAACTCCTTTAAGGGCCGATTATGAAGTTTTGATAGTTGATCGGAAGCGTATGTCTCGAGTACTATCCTTTGTAATGGTAACCCAGTTTTTACTACGTCTGGGAGAAGTGAAGACAGCTCGCTGATATCCTCTCTCAATCTTGGATGAAGAAAGTCGATATAATCCAAAAAAGTTTTAATCCGATGCCGAGGAAGTAAATGAAGGCTACATCATAATCAGCTGAACATAGCAAGAAGATCAGCTTGCAGTGAACTTACTCTTTGTCAGTCAGCTTCTTGGGAAGCAGAAGTATAATACCAATCCCATAGCGCTGGGCCATCATCGCAATCGGCTCCCCTAATGACATCCAGTACTCGAGTTTCTCTTTGGCCTTCTCCCGCGAGCCACTCTCCCCCTTTAGCAACTGTTTGCCTTCCTCTTTGCTCAGCTGTTTACCGTTATTTGTTATTGTTTCGGCGAATAAGAGATCAGCATATCTGTCCTTGACCGATAAGTGGTGCAGGGTTTTCTCCCGCCTCTTTTTAGGCTCGGCCTTCCTAGCGGCTGTCTCCTCCATGTACTTACCTGCTACTTGGGCTAGATAGACTCTCTTCTTGACCCGTGATACTATTTCCATACTCTTGATGGATTTAATAGTATTTTCCAGTGTAATAATACCATTTTTGAGATTCCTGAGTCTTTGATCTGACGATGAAGTTGAGGGCACGTCGTCGAGTGTATCTTGTTCAGCAAACAACGACTGTGAGCCCATCAAGTTGAAGAAATGCCACGCATCTCCTAGTGTCTCTATGTTCCCTATCATTTGCGCCTTTGCCCGCAAGTCCAATGGCAAATCTGCAAAGCTGTCGGCACTCTTGTGTGGATTATCTTCGATGTATGAACTGCTTATGGAGGATATTTGCCGCGAGCTGTGAGCTTTTTCTGGTGTTTTTGATGCGGTGGCTAAGGACGCTACGGACCGGCAGTCCTGATCGGCCTCACGTTGCGGATCGTGCGTCTCATCGCTCTGGTCAGGAGCAGACTGAAGTTCAAAAGGTTCTGAGGGTGGAGGGCCTCTGCTTTCCAGATACACCTCCATTCTATCCGAAGCTTGACGTTGCAAACGTTAAAAGGTTCCTGCGTCGCTTAAAATTTTGTTTGCGTTTATATCGTACGATGTTTGACTGATATAATATAGATGTAGTTAGTGGCCCGCCTTGACACCCATCACCTCGGTTTCTGAGTCGTTTTCGTTCTTTGAAAGCGTTTGGTTTGGTAGGTGAGCGCCGAAAATGGGAGCAACAAACCTATAAGGCCTATTTCTAGCGCCAAGCCGCTGCCTATATGCGGTATCGTGCTGCGCTTGTCCGTATACCTGGCCCACATCAATTAGGCGCGAAGTCAGGGCGTCTATTTTGGAGCATTAAGGTACAGCATTGCTGCCTCAATTCTTATGGATGATACAGTACTGTATGGCGCCAAGTACGGTAACTTTCATTACTGTACAGTACCATTTTCCGTACAGGTACATGGTCATGCGCAGAGGCGTGGAAATGAAGCCAATGTAACTTCTCATATGCAAGAGTAAGAAATGGCTTCTTGTTCATGGCTCTGCACAGAGGCGTGGAAAGTGAATCCAAAGTGCGCTCACAACACGCTCCAATAACTAGAGGCTCGGATGTCATTGTTAAGTCCTATTAGACTAGTTGTCCATTTCTGGAATGTGAATGTGCGCCTTCCTCGCTCGTGCTCTCCTTAATCTCATCTATTTACAGTACTATGACCGTAAAACTAAGAATATCTGTTAGGTAATCCTTTCGACTCTTCCCAGCCAAAAACGGGCCATCCTTGCTATTCTTTCGATACTCGCTGAAATCAACCACCGCATACGCAACCCCACCCCAGACAATCATTTTGGAGCGGGTATGGACCATCGCCTAAAAGGTAGCTCGTCAATGCGTTCCAATGGGAATGAAGAACAATCTTGTGTTCATTGTCTATTTCGCATGGCCAATAAATCTCGATTTTCCGCAGAGAAAGAGACGATTTCATCCCCTCCAAAAGGATTTTCCAGAAACCATCTGTCAGGGTTACCGTGCAGAGATTAATGTCTTTCAACGTGCCAGAATGCCTTGTAAGCAGATCTAGAAAATCCTTTTGATCAACACTAGTATCGCTCAAGGTCAGAGACGTTAACTGACTCCAAGTCGTAGTGCTCAGAATAAATTCTGTGGATATGGGGAAGGTTTCGCCGAAACAGCCGTTAAATCTTAAGGTCTCCAAATTCGCTGCACCTGACAGAATCTTAGGCAAATTTCTCGTCATCCAACCATCGACATTGCGTTTGGTAGCGGTTATCGATACCTCACGAAGGCCGCGAAAGGCATTATAACAATGGGACAAATCAGACTGAGACATTCCTCCAAACACCGCTCCATCTATTCCACCATCACCGTCCAGGCTTTTAATGCTGAATTTTCGAATCTTCACACCCGTGAACGACAAAACGCGGGCCAGCAGAAGAAATGTTTCGTTATACTCCGGCTCCGGCCCCAGAAAATATCTCGAGGAATATTCCTTGGCTTCGCAACAGTAGTATTCAGGCGAGACCGCGATCTTTTTGACATTTGGCATCCGCATTAGAGCAGAGCAAAGAGTGCCTATGACCTCGCCATTATTTTGCAGCGCAGTCTGATCAGCGTATTGCTGACGGTATTGCAAAAATGCTTTGTTCAGGTCTATATTCTCCTCGTCGGAATTCGGTTCAACAAATTTTCTGGATTCTCTGCGTAATGCCACTTTGTAGTCCGAAAGACTTTCGATAAGGCGATACTGGTTGCAGGTATAGATAAATTTCGTTACAGATCTGCTAATAGCAGGGTGACGCGACACAGCTGTGAGTGTAGCTAGCGGATTCGACAATGGGCCGCAAATAATACGAGGCAGGAGGAAAGGTGCTGCGAGACTTGCAAAGAGTTTACATGTGAGGCGCACGTTATTAAGGCGTGTTGGCCAAGGCGATGTATCGGCAATCGTCTGAAAGATCATAGTCCATAGCTCTAGAGGAAGCCAAACTTGATAACCCATCGTTGACTGCAGAAATCCTTTGCCTGTCCTGATATCGACAAAGCAACTAGGTTGGAAAATGGAAGGAAAAACTGGAATAATTGCGCTATTGCTACTGTTTGCTAGATCCCCAGCAGCACCCCGAGACTCCTTTCTCTACTTCTAAGGCTAGTGCGTAGGTCATGATATCCATTATCGACGTCCTGATTGTCAGCCAGTTTTTGATCCCTGGGAAGTCTTGGGCAACCCTGCACTAACCCCTGTAATAGTCCACCTCAACAATACTGTAGGCGCGCCCTTCTCAATGCATTTAGTGATACTGGTGATCCTGGCCATTGCAACAAGACACATAATGCCATTTGGCCAGCTCTTTTGTCTTGAATAGCGACTTGTCTGCTGTTAAGTTCAGTGCTCAAATAAAACCCGAAATGGGATTCGCAGTGCTCTATGTGCTGTGAATTTATTCAACCTTTCGATAGTTCAGCGCGACATACCCGAGGTCGCATTTTTAATGTCAATACAGTATAAGGAGCCCAATGATGCATCGAAGGTTGACCGCAACGAACGCAAACGCAGCTCCATCAGCTATAAGGCTGACGAAGTCTGCCGGTGCCACTAACGCACCCAGTACTTCCGGAACAACAGAATGTCCTATCAAGTTTGTCTGCGTGCCTCGCCCATTCTGGGATTTTAGACTCGAGTACAAAGGCGAAAGTGATGATGACGACGACGACGAGAACGCAGATGGCCCACGGGAGAAGGCGTGGAATGAGACGTTGGAGGAAGCGAGAAAGACATGGCTGAAGCCTGCTGCAGAGTTCCCAGGTTATACTTGGACGGTATGCTGGTTTTATCGTTATGCGTCCCATGTGATACTAATTCTATAGCGTACAGCTGTCCTTAAAAGCGCGAAAGTTGAACAAGAAATACGATCTACAGACTCAGAAGAGGGACCAAGACGCGTTTGGAATGTATATCTACAACGACTTTACAGGGTACGGACTGCAGGAAGTTATTCAGAACCAGTTGTCTGCGTTCAACAATGAATTCACATCCGAGAAGCCAAGTCCCTTCACATTGTGGTATATGATAGAGTCTTTAGCGTGGTGGTTCAACAGCAGTGATACGATGCTCTGGAATAGTATGAGTACTGCAACTTTGTCGACTGTTCCACTAGCTAATTCGATTACAGTGATCGACGATGGCGAGAGGGTATATGAGACGCTGCAGATAGTCGGCCATACTGTCCTGTCTACTCTCAATATTCTCGAGCAAGCCGATCTACTTAAGAATAACTCGGTTATCCCAAATATCCCTCTGATTTTATCCCTGTTCCTAGGCTTCTTGGGTAACTTTGCTGACGCCATGAGCGTAAGAGGCGAAGATCAAGACTGGCCTAACGCAATCACGGCTTACGCAGAGAAGCATGATATTAAGATTAAGGGCAAGTATGGTATAAGCGGGAAGCATTATCGTGCTGATAGGTTGTCTGCCAAGAAGATTGCTCTTGTTGCGAAGGCGGCATCCGTAGATAAATGGAAGTTTAAGCAGCGGTATAGAGAGTTCTCGGCCGCATATGGAAATGGAGGCGTGGAGTTTGATATCACGAAGATGCCCGAGGCCGAGCGCAAGGCAAAAGCTTTTGACAACGAGGACCCCTTAGATGAGATGCCTCCGGTACCTAGCGAAGACCAACCAACAGAGGCCGATGAACCTTTCGGAGAGGTAGATAGCGAGTAGGGCGAGAGCTTTTCCGGCTTAACTTAGCTTATCTGACTTCGGATATTCGACAAAAATCAACACAGATTTATCCACAACTGCTAGAACTTCTCGCCCGGACATAGTTGGTGGATTACCTTCAAACGGCGTTGATGTCCATCCATTGCAATCGCGAGTCATAGTCATAACATAGAGAGCAACTCAGAACTCAAAACCATCACACTTAACCTAATTTACCTGAAGGAGAGCTCGTGCGAAAACAAGGTACTGTAGAAGCGGGAACGTAGAAAATATATTGGACGAGGATCTATGTTCTTGTGTACAGTGTTCCAAGATGTTCTCTCAGATTCGCCTCAAAAAAGGTCAGACCCTCGCCGTCCCTTGTGCTGTTGTACCTATGTTGTGCAATAAATCTCTTGATCAGAGACATATCTATACCTGCCGATTCAACCATACGTTGTATTTGTCAGGGTTGATCCTATGATGCTCAATTCGCCTAAGAATTTCCATGTTGTACCTATGTTGTGCAATAAATCTCTTGATCAGAGACATATCTATACCTGCCGATTCAACCATACGTTGTATTTGTCAGGGTTGATCCTATGATGCTCAATTCGCCTAAGAATTTCCATATACACTTCGGAGTCAATTTCCCACAGTGTCGTCCTGCCATCCACTGTCACTGGGTATTTGTAGTCAAGAGGTTGCAAAATCTGTGATAAGCCCTCTTTTTCTGCTAGTTGACGGCACTTAACAACGGTAGATTTTGGTATAATCCTTCGTTGCATAATTAATCCTAGGTCAGGCAATATACCAAGTAGTGGCTTGCAGAGATTTGCAATTTTCGACGTAGGCCGAGATTGCTTCTGAATGAACTCTTGTCGAATTTTTCTATTTCGTGACGCATTTCGGTTCCCTGGCACCTTTGGTAGGTTGCGAAAGGCCCCGAGGATGCGAATACAAGTTTTCTCAAACATGGCATGGACTATTATGTCGCTTGAGGATTTGAATACTTCGTAAGCAAGCTCCGAGGCTTCGATCATTGATAGGAGAGAGGTGGAATCCGGGGCCCGTTGTAAAATCTCAGCAACTAATTCTGGAGGAAGGGTTTCGAAGGACATTCTTGATTGATATTTTTATCTTGGTAAAGATTAGTTCAGAGGTACATATGCTGGCAATAGTGTCTTATTGTGGTCTTTTGACGCTGGTGCCACCCAACGCTTCAGTGTTCGGCTTTGCTCGACAAGGGGCCTGTCGACTGGAAGGACGAGGGCTGAGACGTGAACTTCACTTACAGGTAGGGGCGATACGAGTTATGCCGCTGGACTGTGCGATCGTGAAGGTTGGCAGTATGCCAGGCGAGCAGCGGCAGACGCGTCGGGGGTGTGGGATAGAAGAGCGATGAGAGAACAAAGGTCAAGGAAGGGGACAGAAGTGAACTTATACTTGAGGCAGGGTAGAAGCTCGCGATTTCTCGTGCTTCAGTTGGTTGCGACGTAGCCTTACAGAGGGTTGGTGTCACGAACAATATCACGTGCAGAATGTAACATGTGCATGGGGATGCACTGCCCCGAATTGACGCCCTCAGCCAATCAGGCGCGACAGCGACAATGTAAATCATAAATTCAGCGTCGCCAGGGTTTGGTCTGTTTAGGAGAAGTCACACAATATGGCTGACACAAAAGTACTGTAATTCCGATAGATTTATAAATTTAGTAACGTCCGTCCATACGTAGCGAGAAACCAACTGTGCCGAGAAAAATGATAGGTACATTGACTTGAAGCATCTTAAAATCTGTACATTTATAATTATCTCTAGTATTTTTGCATAAATCATATTCTACAGCTACTATTAAGCACTCTAGACCACTTCTTTAAGAAAATTATGTTTACACTGTCGCCCTTGCCGCTAACTTGCAGAGGGTCTGCTTTTATAGCACAATAGACTTCCTCCACCACAGGTCCACGTTTCAGCTCTTACAATTCCCGAAACATATAAAGCGACTATACCTGATCTCTAAGGCCTCACTAGTGTGCGGGAGATCGTCACCAGCATTGTAGCGGCTGTGCGGGACAAATTCATACACAGTTGCTAATGAAATAAAATACCTCGAGTGGAAGCGCTAACGATTTTTGGCTACTGTAAAAGGGCCCCATGTGATACAATGCAAACTCGCTTATGTCAGCATTTGGCGAGGCTGTGCAATGTGCATGATATGAAACTAAGGTCTGCCTAAAGCTACAATCTCAGTTTCCCTTCCGGACCTGACCAGTATTGCTTGTAACCTACCCGTTGTCTTCTCACTGTAGGACAAACAGAAATGCTTTTCACAAAAGTAGAAAGTGAGCTGTGACACGTTCCTTTGTCCCAGGTTCTGTTCAGTTTTTGCCGCAGATCTTGGGAATCTACGGAATACTTAATTACGCTCTTCTTTCGCGCGACTTCATGGAAAGTTGCGCTTCCTTGTTACGATGATTGGGCAGTATCGCGATGCTGCCCAACCACCGTAATGCGGGCGTACCGCCAGCTTACTTTGGACCAGCATTGCAACATTCAGACCCTGCGCCGCTGCCAACGCATGAATGCAGCTAGTGGCACTCCCGCTGCCCCCCAATAAAGGACTCGTACCGAAAACATTTAAAGACAGCCATGCAACCCAGATTGCAAAACGAGAACCTCCGTCGCAAACACTCTGGCACACAGCCACACCATACGAACCCATGAATCCACTAACCCACAATCCGATCCTGAAGCCACGTCTGGGTCATAAATTCACTTTCGCGGCGCTTTCATATTGAAGAATTGTTGTAGTACATTGACAGCCTAGATACGCCTATCGAAACCAGCATCGATTGCTATGTCCGGCGCTGAGGCTGCGTTTGTTGTTGGCCTCATTTCAGGTGTGATCTCGATCATCGAGGCAACTAAAACGATATACGATGCCGCTAAAGACACGAAGGGTCAGCCCGAGGCATTTCGCCAGGTGCATGCACGACTGGTGCTAGTGATCGCAATCCTCGCCAGAGCTAGAGAGAGGGTACAGGTGGTCGACAAGACGACGCAGGATGCATTGAAACCCATTCTGAAATCATGCAAGGCGAAGGCTGAGAACCTCAACGAAATATTCCAGGAGGTTATTCGGAAGGAGGATGACAAGTGGTACGATCGATACAAGAAAGCCCTCAGTACGTTAGGGAAAGAAAATAAAGTGGAGTGTTTGATGGAAGAGATATTAAAGGACGTCCAAGTTCTTGTATGCGAGAGATTGACGGGAACCGCTACGGATGCTCAAGTGAAGGAGATACAAGAGGCGATCAAGGAGATGAGCGAAATGCCTTCCTCTTTCCAGGATGAGACTGGGGGTGTCGCCCAAACACATAGCGGCAGTGGTGACAATATTGGGCACAGTGGTTCGGGGAGCATCTATGCGAGGAATGCTCATCACAATCAAAATGTTGGGAATGTGACTTATGATTATGGCAGTAAGAATTAGTATAATCCGAGACCATGCTCTAGATTTAACAAGTATAAACTAGGCAATACTACTAACAATAATTATAACGCTCCTGGTGAGTTGCAAAGGGTCCAATATGATGGGCGCTAACAGCCCCACTCTAGACGATCCCCTCAACTGCCTCCCGAGTGCGACACAGGCGCCTTTCAATTCCTACGACCGCCAACACGAACCTGCCTGTCTCTATAATACGCGCGTTGGCATTCTACAAGAGATATATGACTGGGCTGATAGGAAAGATGGACAAGATGAGAGATGCATCTTCTGGCTGAATGGCCTGGCTGGAACGGGAAAGTCGACAATCTCCCGCACTGTTGCTCGCAGATACAATGAACAGAAGCGTCTTGGAGCTAGCTTCTTCTTCTCAAAGGGTGGCGGAGATGTGAGCCATGCTGGCAAGTTTTTTACAAGCCTAGCAGTGCAACTTGCGAAAACAGTGCCGTCTCTCCAAAAGCATATGTATGATGTTATCGCCGAGCAGAGTGATATTGCAAATCTGTCCCTCTCAGACCAGTGGCGCCAGCTTGTTATCGGTCCCCTATCAAGGATAGAGAAATTTCACCAGTCGTATGTTCTTATTGTTGATGCGCTCGACGAGTGTGAGGGTGACAACGATATCCGGAAAATCATAGAGCTCTTGGCTGAGGCTCGATTATTAAAGACAGTACAACTTCGAGTCTTCCTTACTAGCAGACCCGAAATTCCAATCCGACACAGCATGCAATATATCATACAAGCCAAACACCAGGACCTTATACTTCACAATGTGCCGCATTCGATTGTTAACCATGACATCACCGTATTCCTGAAATACAACCTATCGATAATCAGGCAGGAGTGGAGACTTGAAGCGGACTGGCCAGGCGAAGTGGTTTTGCAGCAGCTGGTTCTACACGCTTGTGGTCTCTTCATTTGGGCGGCAACAGCATGTCGTTTTATTCGCAAAGGAAAGCGATTCGCACGCAAAAGACTGGATACAATTCTCAAGGGCAGCAGCAGCAGAATTACCGCACCAGAGAAGCACCTCAACGAGATATACCTTGCTGTCCTCAAGCACTCAATCTCCTCAGAATATTCGGATGAAGAGAAAGAAGAGGTGTGCGATATGTTAAAGCATACGCTTGGAAGTATAGTGGTGTTGCTCTCACCTCTTTCGACGTCTTCATTAAGCAGGCTATTAGACCTTCTAAGAGAAGATGTCGACCAGACACTTGAGGACCTTTATGCAATCCTTGATATTCCAGAGGACTCGACTCGCCCGCTCCGCCTACACCACCCTTCATTTCGCGACTTCCTCCTCAACAAAGATCGATGTGGGGAGTTTTGGGTGGATGAGAAGGCGGCAAACCAGATAGTAGCTGCTGGCTGCATACAGCTAATGTCCCAAACACTTAAGAAGGATATTTGCGAAATGCATGCTCCTGGTAGTCAAGTCAGCCAGGTTGAGAGCTGTCATATTGAGAAATGCCTTCCGCCCGAAGTTCAATATGCTTGTCTTTACTGGGCCCAGCATCTGCAAAGGGGTGGTGCTCAGGTTCACAGTGGCGAGGAAGTTCATCAGTTTCTGCAGTCTCATCTACTGCACTGGCTTGAGGCACTTGGGTGGATGGGCAAGATATCAGAAGGGATCCAAGCAATATTGGCCTTAGAGGCTCACGTTATGGTAATCTATCTATCTATTATTTATGAGTTCAATTAACTTATACTTAGGTTCATGAATACCCCAATTTGTACGCGTTTATACATGATGCGAGACGGTTCGCCTTATACAACCGATCAGCTATTGAACAGGCGCCACTTCAATTATATTGTTCATCCCTTATCTTCGCCCCAGAGAAGAGTATTATTCGAGAAACATTTAAGAAGTGTATCCCTACTTGGATAGAAAGAAGGCCAACAGTTCTAACGTATTGGAGTGCGGCACTCCAGACGCTCGAGGGCCACTCGAGCTCGGTCACTTCAGTCGCCTTCTCACCCGACGGCAAGCAGGTCGTCTCGGGCTCTAGGGATGAGACAGTGCGGCTCTGGGATGCGACGACAGGAGCGCCGCTCCAGACGCTCGAGGGCCACTCGAGATCGGTCAGTTCAGTCGCCTTCTCACCCGACGGCAAGCAGGTCGTCTCGGGCTCTTACGATAAGACAGTGCGGCTCTGGGATGCGACGACAGGAGCGCCGCTCCAGACGCTCGAGGGCCACTCGAGCTGGGTCAGTTCAGTCGCCTTCTCACCCGACGGCAAGCAGGTCGTCTCGGGCTCTGACGATAAGACAGTGCGACTCTGGGATGCGACGACAGGAGCGCCGCTCCAGACGCTCAAGGGCAACTCGATTTCGGTCACTTGGGTCACTTCAGTCGCCGTCTCACCCGACGGCAAGCAGGTCGTCTCGGGCTCTACGGATGAGACAGTGCGACTCTGGGATGCGACGACAGGAGCGCCGCTCCAGACGCTCGAGGGCCACTCGAGCTGGGTCACTTCAGTCGCCTTCTCACCCGACGGCAAGCAGATCGTCTCGGCATCTGACGATAAGACAGTGCGGCTCTGGGATGCGACGACAGGAGCGCCGCTCCAGACGCTCAAGGGCCACTTGAGCTCGGTCACTTCAGTGGCCTTCTCACCCGACGGCAAGCAGGTCGTCTCGGGCTCTTACGATAATACAGTGCAACTCTGGGATGCGACGACAGGAGCGCCGCTCCAGACGCTCAAGGGCCACTCGAGCTGGGTCAGTTCAGTCGCCTTCTCACCCGACGGCAAGCAGGTCGTCTCGGCCTCTGACGATAATACAGTGCGGCTCTGGGATGCGACGACAGGAGCGCCGCTCCAGACGCTCAAGGGCAACTCGAGCTGGGTCACTTCAGTCGCCTTCTCACCCGACGGCAAGCAGGTCGTCTCAGGCTCTAGGGATGAGACAGTGCGGCTCTGGGATGCGACGACAGGAGCGCCGCTCCAGACGCTCGAGGGCCACTCGAGCTGGGTCAGTTCAGTCGCCTTCTCACCCGACGGCAAGCAGGTCGTCTCGGGCTCTTACGATAATACAGTGCGGCTCTGGGATGCGACGACAGAAGCGCCGCTCCAGACGCTCGAGGGCCACTCGAGATGGGTCAGTTCAGTCGCCTTCTCACCCGACGGCAAGCAGGTCGTCTCGGGCTCTTACGATAATACAGTGCGGCTCTGGGATGCGACGACAGGAGCGCCGCTCCAGACGCTCGAGGGCCACTCGAGTCCGGTCACTTCAGTCGCCTTCTCACCCGACGGCAAGCAGGTCGTCTCGGGCTCTTACGATAAGACAGTGCGGCTCTGGGATGCGACGACAGGAGCGCCGCTCCAGACGCTCGAGGGCCACTCGAGCTGGGTCAGTTCAGTCGCCTTCTCACCCGACGGCAAGCAGGTCGTCTCGGGCTCTGACGATAAGACAATGCGACTCTGGGATGCGACGACAGGAGCGCCGCTCCAGACGCTCAAGGGCCACTCGAGCTGGGTCACTTCAGTCGCCTTCTCACCCGACGGCAAGCTGTTACCAACTTTACATGTGTCAAACTATTGGCTAGAAGAAGGTACTACGAAATTCCTCTGGCTACCTACTGATTATCGACCTACTTGTGAAGCTGTTCGGGATGGACTAATCATTTTAGGACATCCGTCAGGGAGAATTTCATTTCTACAGACTGAACAAGGGTCGGAGCTTATTATATCGAACTAGTAATATACGTCAATGAACATTGTATGAACGTCTTTAATATCTGTTTTTCTTTTCACCTCCATTTCATGGAGAGTTCTAAGGTAGGCTATAACTTTAATTAATGTAATTTTGCCACTCGGTTTCTAGAATCTGCTAGAATAGTCGTGTACTATGGGTACTTTCCATGAAATAAGTCGCGCGAGGGCTTTGCTGGTGCGGTCTCATGGCTTACAGGTGATTATGCAGATGTTGAGAGGAACAGTTGAATGGCAGGTCACCATAGAACGAAAGCAGGCACGTAGTCGCTCATGGACAGTTCCAGAGGGCGGCCTACATTTCAGCCTCGCCAGCTATAGTGCTCACCAGCCGTAGCCTTGCAAACTGATGACATAAGCGAAATCACAATCGCAGGGTGTGAGGGTCGCTTCAACTAAACCACAACTCGAGGTCACGATCTCTGTAGCGATCATGCATGTATTTGCGCCGCACAGCTGCCACATGGGTGATGACGATCTCCCGTACAGTAGTGAGGCCTTAGAGATCAGGTATAGTCGCTTTATATGTTTCGGGAATTGTAAGAGCTGAAACGTGGACCTGTGGTGGAGGAAGTCTATTGTGCTATAAAAGCAGACCCTCTGCAAGTTAGCGGCAAGGGCGACAGTGTAAACATAATGTTCTTAAAGAAGTGGTCTAGAGTGCTTAATAGTAGCTGTAGAATATGATTTATGCAAAAATACTAGAGATAATTATAAATGTACAGATTTTAAGATGCTTCAAGTCAATGTACCTATCATTTTTCTCGGCACAGTTGGTTTCTCGCTACGTATGGACGGACGTTATTAGTTAAATTCAAACTGTCCTGTTACGGGGTGCATCCCTCGACGGAGGGATGCATGTTAGCTGTAAAATATGATTTATGCAAAAATATATCAATGCGTGTACAGATTTTGAGATGCTTGAAGTCAAAGTAAGTTACCTATGATTTTTCTCGGCACAGTTAGTTTCTCGCTACGTATGGATGGACGTTACTGTGGCATTCCGTCGCTGTCGCCCTAAGTGATCAGCAAGGTCGCCACCAGTCAACACCACACCTACCACTCGGACCGACGGCGCACGTGATTCTTTCCGATGCTTAATTAGACGACATCACTTTTGATAAACATGCTGATTGAGACATCAAATTATGTTAAGCTAACAACAACTCATACCTTCATATTTAGTCATAGCCGCCGGCGCTTTACTGGTCTTCTATCGTCGCTACCTTTTCGCTTCCTCTTAACGCCATCCTTCCATCCGAACTGCCGTCCTAATCCCTGTGATTCAATCAACCAGTTAACTGAGAATGGAGAGCCACTTATGTTATACGGTTCTGAGCCTCTTTCCTGAAGTTCTAGCGAAACTAAGTCGTCTTTACTAGTGACATCAAAGCATACTCTTTTTCTAAAATTTCCATCTCTTGCGAGAGATGAGCGATCCTGAATAGAGCCTGGGAGTTTGCGACCCCGAAGGAGAAACGCCGCTGACGACCTGATCAACCGTCCCAACAAGGCATCAAATGTAGGACCGGCTCTATGGCAACACAGGATATAACCAGTACATGGGTACCTACCGTTCTCTTTTCTAGGGATGCTGTCTAGCTCTAACTCAAACACGAAAGACTCTGCGATGAGACAGCGTGCGAGTTGGTCCAGCTGGTTTGATTGAAGCAATACCTCTTGTTGAGCGAGTGCTTTCATCTTAGGCATCTTGCTTGAATCATCTAAACGGGGCTGGCGGCCTTGAAAATCCATGTTAAAGCGGAAGTACTCACCTCGCCGTCTCGTTGTCCCCATCTTCAGCTCTTTATCGTGGCTATTTGTTTCTTTTCTGCAAATAGCGTCGCTACTCTCTTGACCATCCATAGAAAACCAAAGTGCGCGGCAAAGTCGGAAGAACCACAAATCTCCCCACCATGAGCGGAAGCCGTGAATTTCCGCATCATCATCGGAAGACTTGCCTGTTCCTAAAGACACCTTCAAAGCAGACCTCTTTGCAGATGGATCTTTAGGGCGTAATAATTTTATCTCTACTAGCCCAAGCTTGGTTGGGTTGTTGTTTGTTAGGCCTCCGTCTTGGAATTTTCCAAGGCCCGCAATTTTCTTTAATGTAAATATACTCCTCATGTTAGTAATACATAAAAATAAGACTGTCTGACCTCACCCTGGAGCCGCAGATGTACACCTTGCACTACACCATGTTAGTTTATGTTTATATAGTAGGATGGGCCCATTACATTTCCCAGACGCGAGCGTTTCCTCGCAAGACGCCATACTTTGCAACCTTCTTTTCGTCTCGATTCCCGTTATAGTTAGTGAAGAGAAAGGGCTCTGGCTTTAATGTGGAAGCAACTACTGCAACTCTAATGCCCATTGCTGTTGCGGGTGAGCAGTCAAGAATATTGTCATCCTCACCCATGACTTTCTTCAAGGCCGCCTCTAAGTTACGGGCCGGATAGATACCGTCCATAAATAATGAGGCTAGTATTGCTTGAAGGTACGAATGTAGCTTGAAAGCCTTTTGAGCTAATCGTTCATACATATATATGCAGTCTTCTACCGGCAATCCCTTGGGACCCAAAGCTAGGCTTGTAATTCCCCCTATGTACAGCAGAGTCAGCAGAGATTAGATAAAGCGGAATACTTCTTGTGCTTCTACCAGAGCTTGAGCCAATTATCAAATGGAAATGTCCCTGGACTGGGTATGGCAGTCCCATCTTCTCCTCTAATGCTTGCAGGAAAACCAATGGGATGATTCCTCTTACTCCACCTCCATCAATGCTAAGGAGTCTTACTGTAGCGGTGGGTGGTATTACTTTTACGCTGATACCTGACGTCTCTGTGCCGCAAAGGAAGCACTGATGAATCTCGAATGTCCAGATATCTCTCTCGTCTCCATGCCTCCGGACACAGTTTTCACATATAATGTGTCCACATGGAAGGCCATATTGGGGCCTCTCCATTAGACACATTAAACATGTTTGGTCTGAGTAAATGGCAGACCAGTTCTGTTTAAATGCAGATATATTCTTCTGATGCCACTCACTACTTGATACGTTTGAAAGTCCAGCAAACGCCTCTACCTGCTTCGAAAACTCAGTTTCAAGCAATCTTATAAATATAGATGGGAGTATCAGGTGTTTCGACCCTGCGTGTGCGAGTGCTCCTACGCGGCAGATATGGCGACAGATGCCTTGGTATAGGGTACGGAAAACCTCTGATGGGTTGAATACTATATATACGTTAGTAATGACTTTTTAGAATGGAAAACTCACGATGCATGTCAGCTGGGTAACCATCGAGAACAAGACTCGAAGCAACTATAGGTATGGCAAACTGCAACAGCTGTTGAGGGGTACGGATATTTTGGAGGAAGCGAAGCAAATGATCTTGTAAGGTGCTCGATATAGGGTTCTCAATACGTGACGCATGTACGAAGCTGAACGGTTTTTCTGAAGCTGTTACCATGTGATCTAAAGCGTATTGGAAGAAGGCAGCAAAGTGGCGAGCAGAGAAGAGAGTCTGCGTGTTAATCCTTGCTTCTCGTACTTGGTCTGAAAAATTTAGTAGACACTCGAACAGTTCGCGATGCCGGGCCTTGTCAGAGAGATTCTTGTTACGGGCAGCTAGGCTAAGAATGCGAATGTCTGAGAATTGCTCAAAAACATCCATTGTCGTCTCCTTCCTTAACATCCTCTTAAAGACGTTTAAATCAGACTCATCGTCTTCTTTGGCATTGGTTCGCTCAGTCACAATTAGGAGTTTAGGACGAGTTGCCCTAGGTAAGGTTGACGGTCTACCTAAGTCTAGCCATAGAGCTAAACGCTGTGCGATGGGTTTAAATCCCCCAACATCATCAGCGAAGAAGCAAAATACGTCGGTGAAAGGGGAAAGGAGTTTAAAGTAGATCCTGTTAGCAGTCTCTGATAACGTTGGAGTAATCGAGTCCCTAGCGTTTAAGACCCTGCTTCCAGTCTCATGACACTGTTCTGTGGCCAGTGCCTGTGTCAGCTTCGAAGTGCTTGGAAGGTCCCCCTCAGCAAGTAAAACGGGCCTACTGCTAAAGACGCTTGGAGGGTGGATGTGAAGGTGAATCTCTCCGTGTGCTCGTCGACCGCTGATCTTCGTCTCTCCCCAGCGTAACTCATCATTATAATAAGACTGTTTGCGTCCATACCTTGGCTGCGGAGAGAAAGTCTTCGCTAGCCCTTTTATGGCAATAGCCTTGGACCGGTTTCCAATGAATACAACGAGACTTGGATACTGTTTGTCTGGGTTTGGAAGGTCCTCTAAGATTGTCTGGAGCCTGTCGGTGTTTTGAAGGAGCACATCCTCGTTTCTGGCGGCTAAGCTAAGCCACTCTGTATGCTTACAGTACCTCATTGCAGAATATTAAATTGAGATAAAAGATTGTGGGGTAATACATCTAAAACTAGAGACTAAAATTTTGTAATAGAGGATAAGAATCACGGCGACGAAGGCTTATATTCTTCCCTTCTATCTGGCTGCTTTCTGCAAAATTGGGGCCAAGCGCCACTTCTGACGAAGCCATTTTACGGCGCCTACCCGCCCGTGGCTAATAAGGGGCCTGATTTCTAAGGTTTAGAGCTGACTAGACAATGATCAGGATCAATGGCACGAAAGCAGGGAACTCGAGACGCTACATGGAGCACTAGACCCTCGGGTGGTGGAAAGCCAGACGGATACACATGCGTATATTGTGATAAGCCCAGATCACCATCGTATCACGCAAAGCATCCTTTAAGCGAGCCTCCTCCGCCTCCGAGTCTGTGCCGAGTCTGCGTCGAGAAGATAAGAGCAAATAAACCTCCTACACCAGCTGTCACGATTTACGAGATCCATCACCACCATACTCACCACCACCATTATTGCACGTGTACAGAAGAACAGCACTGTTCAAGTTACTCATGGAATGAAGATAATGACGGTAGACCACTTGGGGAGACTCTATCGCACTGTGATATGAGGAGAACTGCTGAGCTTCCGACATCGCCAGCATACCCCTCATGTGTGGAGCTTCCGGCAGAGAATCAACAGAGGAGGCTTCCTGCTCCGCACCAGCTGTTTGAACGGACACCACCCCCTGTGGCACCTTGGACAAAACCTGGCTATCAGAACCTTTAAATTGTAGTTGCAGATCGCTAGCATGAGGAAGGTGACGTCTTGACGTGATGCATTTTATTATAAATTGAAAATATATAACTCTATCCTATGCAATAATAAAAAAAGTTTGAATCTCCCTGAGCTAACGTAAAATCAACACGCCACCCTGAGCTGACTACAACAAACAAGACATTAGATATCAGGTGGTGGGTTAACGTCATATGGTTCTGGCATTCTGTATCCCGGATGACTTTGACCTTGACTAGGAGTATCGGAACCCTCAAGAGAATCTTGTAGAGAGGTGCTGTCGAGTGTGGCCCTGAAGGCAGGATGTATGCTGCTGGGTATGATGGTGACAGGTGTCTGTGAACATCGCAGCGTCTCATCCCCAGGACCACCGTTGATGTGGACACCTCTGTAGATGGCGGATCCGTCGCGTCTATTCCATTCTTGTTCATTCCCTGCCTCATGACCATCATAAACAGGTTGTACCATTCCAATATTCAGTCCAGCACTCCGGGTACCACTTGGAGCGATATCGCCACGACCAAAAGCATGGCTAGAGTGCTGGTTTACACCGCTCCAAGGATCACTTGCAATCGAGGTTACAGGTCTCCCGGCGCGATGAAGAGCACCAATGTTATAGCCCAGTTCATCCAACGTCTGACGGCGCCTCTCGCTCTCTGATGGCTCGGGCATTTCACTGACAGGGCTACGCTGAAGCTGCTCAGCGTCCGTATTCTCTTGTGTCATCGACGGGTTGTGCTTGCCGTATGGCCTCGGGTGTCCTTGCTCTACATCCGGAATGAGAGCATCGCGCCAACGACTGATTTTCTGCTGAAAAAGAAAGATGAGGAGGTCGAGGAGGTCGAATGCGGTAACCAACGCAAATGGAAGAACCCGCTGCTCCCCATCTTGCGTAGGCTGGAACCAGAGGATTGCGAGCAGAAGACAAAGAGGACATTAGTAGGAGACATAAGGTGAGGAAAGGGCACCTACCTGACGCATAGGTATGCAGTGAAACTTGGACTGGAGAGGGGCTGGGCAGAGAAGACATGGACGATGATGTGAAAGAAGGGAAACACTGCCAAAACAGCGACAGCTGCGGCTATAAATGCAATCGTCTTAGAGGACGAGTCCACCAGCCAGATGAAATAAATGCTAGCCTGGCTGCAAACCTTCGCACCGTAAAGGATGTATAGTAATGCGAATGGATTCATGGTGAATAGGAGTTGGTATGAAAATGGGATTTACTTTTTGACGTTTCTGGGACCAAGTACGGTGGCGCTTTTAAGTCGCCTGTCTGCTAGCTGTTCGACATTTTACGAATAACAACCGTCGTCAATAACTGATGACCGCTGGTTGCCCGACAGTGTATATTTAGTGATGTTGGTTCAAATATCATTGGGTTGTCTGGCAGCCGGTGGTCCCAACTGTTGGGCGGTTTACGAATTGCGACCGCAGACAGCGGCTGCTGGCAATGTGTTGGGGTGGCAGGTCTGCTCTTTCACCACTGTGACCATGAAGGCACAGCCCAGCAGTGCAGTTTTTTGGGATGTTGGTTCCAGGCCCTTCGAGGAAGTGTGGGGTGCCTCTCGCTCGGTGATTGGCGGGGCGACCGCTGATCATATATTGAATCGAAGAATCACCAACATCACGACAAGGATACAACATGGCGTGCAAAAAACTAAATTAGATTCACAGTACAATTGCAGGAGGAGGTGTATGCCCCAATTCCCTATTACCATTGCCCTTGATTGCGCGAAATGAATTGCACTTGACAATACGAAGTATTTCGGCGGCCAATGAATCTGTGCCATTCACGCGACTAGTGCCATTCTCATTGCGCAATCGGTAAGACTCCCGCGCGTAAAGGCGCGTCCTGATACGTCGTGGCGGAGTCGTAATTCGCTTGACCCTAAGCGGTTCCAGTAGCGATGACTGGTCGCGGCTCCAGCGGGTTCAAGTGGGGTCGGAAAACCCAAGCCCAGTCGAGGAGGAGCTGCCTTAGAACCATTCGTCGCGTTGGATGTGACATTGCCGAAGTAACTATCTCGCAACTACCATCTCCAGAAGGCGGAGAGCTATCATCTTGGAGTGACGCGTGGGGTCCGTTGGATTCCTCCAACAAGCTGAAGTCTGCCTGGAGATCACTCTGCATCCCGGCCGCGTCAAAATCAATCACAACGCATCCATCCACTCTCGTGTCAGTATTCATCCCCGCCGCACCGCTTGAGGCGCCTGGCACGTCGTCCGAATTCACGGGCGTGTGGTTCGATTCCAAGATATTGTCGGACGCCGTTGTATCCGGTTCGTTAGTCACGTCGGCTGCCATATGGTCAAGTCCAATATCGGACGGACCTGTCGCTGATCCAACCCTCGAGTCCCTTGTCTCGCAACGTATTTCGACGGAGTCATCCTCTAACTCCCCTGGTGTATCGGATGTTCCATCGGCATCGTCTGGTTCGAGTAGTTGTACATTGTCCGGTTCCTCAAGCGGGGTAACTGGGGGACTTGGGGTCGCCCCCCAGGTTTGTTCGTCCTCCTCAGTGCCAACAGTTATGTTCTGTTCAGTTTCTTGTGTACCATTGCTAGTATGGCTTGGATCATTCTCTACTACTCTCCAGAAACGAGAGTCTTTCTGCTTCTTAAGGAACTTGTGATTGCCCGAAGGGTACTTTGCCTTTTAGACTTAGTCAGCTAGGGAATTCTGAGAAGTGATGGCCTACTCTTATCTCTCCCATTATTGGCACCAAATTACGCTGTTCACCCGCCGCAAAGCTTCTGCATTTGCCGTTCTTGTCAACAGTGAGAAGCGCCATCATCTGAACATCGGTGTCTCTGGCAAACTTTTCGGCCTTGCTATACATACTCGGCAACCTCTTCCTGTACTTGCTTACGCGGCTTTTGGGGGTCTCGACCGCCTCAGTCCTCCTCGCCTTGGGTCGCGGCATGGCCTTCAGACAACAATTGGTGGTTCAAGGGACTTTCCCACCCCCTGGTCATTGAATTGTGATCTGAACCCCTCTCAGGGCAGCCACAATGGAAATAGCCCGTTATAAGCCGTTTCTCACTTCTCTACTAACCTTGTCGCCCAGAGTGTCCAATCTTGACCCTGTCAGTGACACGGCCATACCCTGTCACCCTAAATGGTTGTCAGTATCCATTCTTGCCAGCCCATCCGCGCCTCCCCGAGTATCACACGCATTCTCATGCATCTTGGTCTCGGTTCACGCGCTTCCGTCTGATCCTCCTTGCCTCACTCCCTGCACTGCCACACGTTGGTAGTCTGCTTCTTGCTCCGCACATATTTCGTAATCTCGCTACTTGATCTTACCATGGTACTGGGACTTCCAAAGTGTCCAATTCTGAACCCTGTTGTTCACTCGACCCCACCCTGTTGGCTTTCAATGTTCGCCATCTGTTGTTCGCACCATCCAACTGTCTCTCATTGTTTGTCATTATCCGTCGCCTGACGTTATTCGGAGTGTCCAATTCTGAACCTTGCCAGACCTTCCACACCTCCTCGAGTGACACACGCACTTTCATGCATTTACACCCTGCACTATCACACGTTGGCAATCTGTTTCTTGCTCTATACATATTTCCTAATCTTACGACTTGCATCGTTTTACCATGGTACTGGGATTTCCCTATCATCAAAAGCGTCCGATTCTGAACCATGTCGTTCATGCTATCCAACATGCTTCTCTCAATGCTTGCCGTTGTCTGTCGCCTGACTTCATCATCCCCCCTCCTTGACTTTGTTATCTGTCGATCAAGCGTCCATTTCTGAACCATGTAGTTTACGAGATCCAACATGCTTCTCTCAATGCTTGTCATTGTCTGTCGCCTGACTTCATCATCCCCCCTCCTTGACTTTGTTATCTGTCGATCAAGCGTCCATTTCTGAACCATGTAGTTTACGAGATCCAACATGCTTCTCTCAATGCTTGCCATTGTCTGTCGCCTGACTTCATCATCCCCCCTCCTTGACTTTGTTATCTGTCGATCAAGCGTCCATTTCTGAACCATGTAGTTTACGAGATCCAACATGCTTCTCTCAATGCTTGTCATTGTCTGTCGCCTGACATTGTCATCCCCCCTCCTATATCGATCAGAGCGACCAATTCCCCTCCTTGACTTTGTTATCTGTCGATCAAGTGTCCATTTCTGAACCATGTCGTTCACGCGATCCCTCATGTCGCTCTCACTTAGTTCTTCTTACTTCACACCCTGCACTGTCACACGTTGGCAATCTACACATACTTCCTAGTCTTGCGACTTGCATCTTTCTACCATGGTACTGGGATTTCCCTATCATCAAAATTGTCCATTTCTGAACCATATTGTTCATACTATCTATCATGTCGCTCTCAATGCTTGTCAATGTCTGCCGCCTGACTTCACCATCCCCCCTCCTTGACTTTGTTATCTGCCGATCAGAGCGTCCAATTCTGAACCATGTCGTTCACGTGGTCCATTATGTTGCTCTCAATGCTTGTCATTGTCTATTACCTGACTTTGTCGTCGTCCCCCCCTTTTGACATCCTCCCCTCTGACATCCTCCCCCTTTGACATCCCCCCCCCTTTTGACTTTGGTATCTGTCGATCAGAGCGTCCAATTCCGAATTTTGTCGGCCTATCCACACCTCCTCGGTGTCACGCCATACATCTCAGATCTCGTTTCACACACTTTCACCTGATCCTCTTTGCCAAAAACCCCGCACTGTCATAACTTGGCAGTCGGGCTCTTCCTCGGCATAGATTTCCTAACATTGCGTCTTGCATCTTTGGCCATGGTACTGGGATCCATCTCATAAACTAGTTCTAATTTGCCTCTACGTCGTTCATTACCATTTTCCCATACTGTAAGCCACTTATCGTTGTTTCCAACACAACACAGTACAATCTCGTCAAACTTCTTTGTTCTCCTGATTCGCACATCTTGACTATCGCCAACCACAAGCAGGTTGACATGTTGAACCGCAGTTGGGAAATATGCCTCAGCCATAAACAAATTACTGAAACGTGTAAATCATAATCAAAGAATATTATAGTTGGATTTAAATTTAATCTATAGAATTCCCTACTGTGGTTCTTGCCGAAACAATTTCTGCTCACAGCTTCGCTGAGCCTTGCCTAACTTTGATACTGATTCCTCGAGTCCCCTTGCAGCCAATGCGACTTCATCTCTGAATTCACTCACATACGGTTCTGCCTGCCGGAATGATGCCACTTCTTCACTTAGTCTTCCGATCTGCCGCTGTAGTTGCTCAATCGTCTCTTGAATGGCTGATTCTGCACATTGCTCGTAACCATGCGACGTTTGAGTGGCTGTAGTAAAGTCTTGGTAAAGACTAATAATCCTGTCAACTGGACTCGGCGGAGCCTTCTCCCTGAGTTTGGCTAGCTCTTGGTCAACACCTCGGTCGATTTCGTCCAACTTATTTAAACTCTTTACAAGGTGCCTTGATACCCTTGACACATCATCTTTAAACTCCCTCCTAGATGGCTCCATCTGTCGGAAATATATTGCTTCGTGATATCGAATACGGTATTTTTGCTCCAATTGCTCAATCTTTTCGGCCGAGCTGGGTTCTGGGTATTCCTTCGATGCCTGCAGTCTTTCACGAGAAGCTTCTATTGCCGTAGTCGTACCGTGATGAAGGTCGATAATCTTGTCAACTGGACTGAGACGAGGTGGCCCGTTCGGCGGGGCCGCCTCAAGTCGTCGAGAACGATGACGATGATGACTATCCATCGCCAGAGGTTCGATACACTAGCCGTGGCAATAAATTATATCCTGGAAGTCGCGGAGAGGGATTAGTTCTACTTTATGGGACAGAGGGGGTTCTAGAACTGGCCTCCTATGCACATAGCTCAGCCGTAAGACAAAAAGTAATAGTTTCATTCTCGTGCCAACATTGTGATCTGATAAACATAATCCGTTGTCCTCAGTTCCACCTATCACTTCGACTTGCGCTTTTTGCTCGGCTTCGCCCCTTCGTCACCTTGGCTCCTCTTATTCCCACCCTTATCATCAATAGGCCACGGGGAATTTCGCTCAGCGGAAATTGGAAACATCGGCGCGAGCTGCACGGGTACATTCGTGGGTTCGGTGACCTGTGTAGCTGTGACGGGATATGTCTCACTGGAGTCAACGGCGGCACCAATTCCGTAATCGACGTTTTCCTGCAGGTGGGGACTGCCTGGGTTGATTATAAAACTGTTCGGATTGTGGGTTGGCGGGTCGTAGGTTACGGAGTTACCGTTATATTGAGGCAGAGTCTCATTCCCTTGGACCCCTTGTACGAACTGATTTGGATGTCGTTCGGTATCGTAAATTTCATTCAGCCCCCTCATGGTTTCTATGTGCTCAGCGTAGCGATTATTCATTACCTCCAGACCGTCTGCTTCAATTTGCAGTCGCTCATTTTCTTCCCGAAGCTTGACCGTGTCGAGATGAAGCTTCGAGTACTCAGTTTCACGTTTAGCTATCTCGTTGTACAGTACAGCGACCTTTGTAGTGTACTCCTTGCTGCATGTCTTGAAGGTATTTGTGGCATACTCCTCAATCTCGGCTAGAAATCTCCGTAAGTTTTCGCTGTAGCGTTCAAGGCATTCAGAGCGCTCCGACTCAGCTTTGTAGCTGTGGAGACGCGCATTTGCGTAACTGAGATCTTCTTGTAGGCGTTGGCAGCGCTTGGACTCTGGGAGGTTTTGATCAAACTAAAATACGTTAGACTATTTCCTGCTGCTGGGGGCTTCTCATGAAAGATGGCAACCTCTTGTTCTGGTGTTGTGGACAGCGGCGTGTCCTTCGGATGTGTGTCGATTGCAGACATTACGGGAGTATGTTTCTCGGAATCAGCTTAATGGGTGCTTTGATCTGGGTCGAACCCGTCCATGGAATGGTAGAGCTTTAAATAATCCAGTTTGTTTGTTGCCCAACCTGAAGCGGGGATATCACAGATTTGCTTGGACAGCACTGTCAGGTCTGTCTTCGCCCGGAGAGGGCACTCGATAATCGTCCATACCTGGGGGAAGAGGATTTGTGTCATATCGTCCACAATTGGAGTTGTTGGTGGCGCGCCTATCCCTTCTAAAACCGGTATCTGCATGTTCCTGGCAGGGTTGCACCATAATCCCCTGAGTTTGGAGCTTGGACCTGTCGGTACCTTTCCCATGTCGCAGGCCACCCAACATCGTCTCGAGGTGATAACCGAAATCGAAAAGTAGTGCCTTCGCTTGGAGGAACATGTCACATCTAGCGTAGCTAGAACATGCTTCCCTTGTGTTGTAGGACATCCATGCCCCGCTCTTGATCACTTGTGGCTATCCCCTTCTGGAGGCAAAATCGCATCTTTGAAGTATACTAAAATGGCCAGGCTTGGGCCAGACTTACCGGCGACATTGATGGTGGTGATCCCTTTCTGAGCTCCCGTCCATTGTTTTTGGCACCTTCGCTTCTCGAGACTCTTGATCTTGTCCCAAGAGAGCCCGCACACCCAACGTTGGGGCCGTTTTCAACTGATGCCGGATGGCCGACTCTGATCACTTCGCGTAAGTAGTTGTGTTACGACCCCTATGGGCTGCAGTGCACTTTCATTTCAAACATTATGGCAAATATGTCGAATGTCAGTGGGCCCCCGATCCAAGAAGGATACGGCCCTATGCAAAGAGAGTTGGAACTTGAGAGGCGCCGAAGGCTGCACTTAGAGAGCCTCCTTCGGACAGCACAAGGGCAGCTGCACCCCACGAGCAATAATCCTTTGGCGCCACAACGTCGGTCCCCACAACGTCTACGAACACAGTACTATCCACAAGCCTCTCATCGAATCGTACCTCGAAATTCTCCAAGATTACTAGACAACAAGCAACTCGACGATATAGCGGACAGACTGGAAGAATTGAAGGCATCCATAGAGGATATAAAGATGGCTCTATATAGTTTGAAAGAGTATAATCAACCTCCATCTTAGAAGCACATTTACTGAGACAGTTTATTGCAGCTACACAGAACAGGGCACGACGGCGATGCAGGAAGGGCTCACAAGGCTAGGAACTGTTGGCACAAGCATACTAGAGCAGGCGTTGGAATCTCAGCCGCGAAATGGGAATTCGTCTCAACCTCACTCTTCAAACCCCCCACAGCTCAATCAATATGGACCCCAGCAATCGAATAACCTCCCCATGACAAACCAAGATCGAAGTACCGCTCAGCCTTCAGCATCATTCCAACCCTCGTCAAACCCGCCACAGCCACTGTACGGCCAATCGTCGTCGCAAATTCAAGAGTCAGATTATTATACTATGGACTATCCTTCGTTGGACTTCAATGAGAGTATCTAGATCCAAGGTGGATGCGATCCTACACACTCCTTATATATGCCCCAGAATGCCAGCCAGTCTTTCTCTGCATCTTCCACAACTTTATCAAATGTGACTTGACTCCTTTTAATGATTGCAAAGGCCCGTATGACTGTATTTGCTAGCATGATTGTCCCATTCCACGCCTCCCGGTAAAGTGCGAGTTCCTCCTCGAGCATCCGATTTTCACTTTCATAACTGGCAATTAGCTGATGTTCCTGCTCCCTCGATTCCTCAGAGACCATATGAATTAGGCAAGACATGGTGTTCATATCCGACGCGTCGTCGCTGTAGACGCTGGAACTCGGGCGAGGATTTGGCGAAGGGTACGGCGGGCGAATCATATTCGGGGTATACTGTCTGTCTGGAGTTGCCATCGCAAATTCGTGAGAATAAGGAATTAGTCCTTCGTGGATGCCACCTTCGGCCTGAGTGAGCCCATGCATAAGGGTAATTTGTACCAGCTGATCTGATGCTGGATCCCATACTGGCCACAACTTCAGCAGCCAAAAGCTGCGCCCATAGCACACATAAAAATGCTCGGATATCCGATCAAACCGCTAATTGCTTTTCCTGCAATATCGTTACGCGATGAATACCAATTGCAGCCCTTCTCTGACGACGGTCAAGTCCTTCTATTTCGAGAGCGACGAGGATATCGTGTCGTCGGCTCCACCATGGCAGATGAAACGACTGTTAAAGGTCGAATTTAAGAGTCCAAAACAAGATTATATATTCATCCATGAGCTGGAATCAAATCAAGGCACGGTCATGTGTCATAGGAAGGGCTCCCATCACCTCGCCGTTATGCGCGAGTCGTTCTCTCCAAAGCCGTTGCAAATGCTGGAGGAGATATCAAGGGTCCAGAATCCAAATATCGCCAACATCCTCAATGTGTACTTCTACCAGGAGAGGCTAATAATTGTCAGCGAGTATCTTGACGTTTCTCTTCTTGATCTCCAGTTCAATAGGTTGCTACCCGAGGAGTGGGAGATAGCTACAATTGTTTCAGAGGTGACTTCTCCAAACATACGACCCGAATACATATTGACCTCATTAATATAGGTTATTAAAGCCATGGCATACCTTTTGAAACTGTTTCCAGGCTTCGAAATCCATATTGACAGTGTGCGACTGTCCCTACAGGGAGATGTCAAGCTCGGTATTCCACCCGCACAATTGTCCGATTATTACTGATAATCAAGTCCACGACATGCATTATCAAAATTCACCCGCCGCATACAATCCAGTCCATCAGTACAACTCGGAATTTCTCGTTGGCATACTAGAAGTTCTCATGCAGTACGGCACGTCGAGTGGGAGGGATTGGTCCCCAGAAGCGATCGGGTTCTCGACGATTAAAGCCTCTGACTCTTTAAAGCCTTTCATGGAGGTAAGCATAAGACTGCGTCAGTCTCAGCTGAGTACTTACGCTTTATAGCACGTATTCTTGACCAAATCTGCGTCATCATCTAAGCTGATCCCACGTATCCGCCTAGCGATGCAGATACTATCCTGTCAATCCCGAGTTCGTCTGGAGAACATCCAGTGGCTTCCTGATGCAAACATCTAGCCATAGCCACTGCATGGGGATATTTAGTTGGAGATGGTTTCAACTCAGATAACCGGAGCTATGAGCATCTCAGTGACTGGTGGAAACAAAGCAGAAGTGATAAGAGTAATCAGCTTAATGAGAAACTTAGTCCAGTCTATCCATAAAAATTTACTCCAAGCCTTGCGTATCTCTTCTGCCTGCCTATCGTAATCCAAGTTCTTTTGGATGAGAGCTTCAAGAATGCGTTCCAGCGGGCCTCTTGCCAGCGGTATCATCTTCGCTAGCTATGACGGTGTGCTAACGAACCTACATCTTAATTCGCTGATATGAGAGCAGGTGAATATCCGAGGAAACACAACGCTCAGGATGCAAAGCCTCGTCGCTGGAGTATAACCTACTGTTCCCACGTGACATTAATTTGGCGAATGGTGGCGGCATGCGCGCCCGCGGAAAGCTGGTGTGCCGCCTGCCAACCACGTCGTGGCCACGAAGCTAGCGATCTGCAAGGCTGCGCCGCATCCAGCATGAAGCAGGAGAAGTCGCGAGCCCTTACCCCGCCTTAAGTATAAGTTCACTGCTGGTCCCCTTCTTCGACCTCTGTCCTCTCATCGCTCTTCTCTCCCACATCCCCCGACGCGACTGCCGCAGCTCGCCTTGCATATTCTCAACCCTCACGATCGCACAATCCGGCGTCATAACTCCTATCGCTCCTAGCTGTAATTTCGTAAAACACGTTACTAGTATATAACAAATACTGTATTGAGTTGAGCACGAAGCTCCTATCTAAGAACTAACTATCTACTTATATAGTGGCGTCGTGCCTAGCGGACTCTATAGAACTCACTCGAGTCCTCAGAGTCCTGGACTCTTAGAACTCTTCTCATAATTCTGAGAGTCCCCCACGTGATACTTCCGGAACTACTATTCCCCGCTGCCCCTCCAGGTACCAGGGCCTGTCTCATGCAACCTTCCTCCTTCTCGTCCTGTAGTTGGCCAGCCTTCTCGTTCCTTCGTAACATAGATATACATGGGTGTCAGCCTGCGGCTCACACGAAGCCTTCGAAATGGTATTGGAAAAGGGGCTTTGAACTGGGCTCGACATTTGCTAAGCGACCGCTCTAGGGTTGAATTGGAATTAAGCATCATCACGAGAACTCCCCCACAAACTGAATGTTTGTTGTTCTAAAGCTTCAAGTCGAGACAGTTCAGCGCGCAGATCTGGATGAGGGGTAAATGATATGTCGCCGAGTGTAACTGGTTCTCTTAACCAGACCCCTGACAAGGACTTCACCCTCCCAAGCTGGACATTGATCGAGGTCCACTTGCCAGAACTACTACTACTAGTAACAACATGAGAAACAACTAAAGCGAAAAGTCATAGCAAGAGGAATCGCAGGCGTTTAAGAAGCTGAACAGCTAGGATACTAACATCTGAAACGAAACTTGTCAGGAGTTCGTAGACGATGCGGAGGGCTCAGACGAAGCTGGTACCAAGCAGAAACACTACCTGTAGAATAAGACCACGTTACACGCGAGCGTCTGGAACAATTCAACGGCTGGCACCAAGCAGGAGCACCACCTGTAGAAAAAGAAAGTATAAGCACGCACACGTGAGCGTCTGGAACAACCGGAATGCTGATATAACCCGGACCGGGTTAACTTTCCGACCCAAAACGGGTTAACAAAATGCCGAACCCGCCGCGCTCTCTCTCTCTTCGAAGAACCTTCTCTCTGAGCTTTTCAGCTCACGTGGGTGCTCGCCTCCGGCTCACACGAAGCCTTCGAAATACATTAGAGTATTTGAGTATTGGAATTTAATTAGGAAACGTTAGAACGAGCGGTTGGTGGGTGTTGAGTGGATGAAATCGACATAGTTTCAGGCATACCGCACGGCCACACCCAAGCGAGCACGTGACAACAGAGAAACAGCAGGTAGGATTAAGTTCACTGTGAACAGTGAAAAGGATGGTCTATAGGAAGAAACGGCTTATATATGTTCCAGGCCAGCCGCCAATGCTGCTCGTTGGTGAATGGACTAGACCATTCACCAATGGCCTAGGCCACCCATAAATACGAGCATTGGTGGGTGGCCTAGGCCACCCGTAAATGTAAGTAGGCAATAGTAAATTGATTCTAAATAGTGTTTCCTACTGTATCCGCTCGTGCCCGCTTCCGCTTTGGTCTCTCAACTAAAGCTATTTCTGTACGTATAGCTAGACCTGATAAGTAGCCACAGTCATGATCATCGTTATGGCAGTGTACACTACACTCCTTAGCTTCCTTATAACACCGGCACCTCTTTGTACTGCACTGCCCTTTGCATTGACATGATATTCCAACCCGAGCACTTGTAGAAGCCTCTCTAGCTGCAAGCCCTAAGGCTACTTGCTTTGTAGAAGTAGGAATTATAATATTAGACCATAGAGCTTGCTCTACAACTCCAAGTGATTTTGTAGGGATAAGGCGTTGTATAATGCCAGAATATGTAAGAACCCGATATCTATGAGGGTAAGGCTCCTCTAGAATTCGTGCAAATAGCCTCTTATTATCAGTTGAAGTTCTATCAGGCCGAGGGATCTTTATAGAGACTATAGCTCCAATATCAAAGTGTTGAATATCATGCTTCTTTGTATACTTGCGTATCATAGAAACCCTCGCCCTTTGAGTAGCTGTTATAGCTCTCTCAATTATAGGGTCGGGTGTAGCCTGAAGCTCAGTCCTAGGCTGAGCTGGCACTCGAGCCCGGGTCCCACGCCGGAGCTCGGAATTGAGCTCTCGAGCCGGCTCTAGCTCAGAGCTAGAGCTAGGCTCGGAATTGAGCCCTGAGCCAGAGAGCTCAATTCCGAGCCCAGCTCCGGCTCGACTTCCAGCTTGAGCTTGGAGTCCTGAATTGAGCTCTAGCTCAAGCTCAGAGCCAGGCTCAGAATTGAGCCTTGGGCTAGAGAGCTCAATTATAGGCTCAGGGGCTCGAGCTCTAATTCTTGAGCTCTCGAGCTCGCGAATGAACTCTGGCTCGGCCTGGAGTTGAGCTAGAGCCCGGGCCTGAGCTCGAGTAGGAGCTCGACGACGGAGCTCGGAATTGAGCTCTATTTCAAGCCTAAGCTCAGGGCCAGAGCTAGGCTCGTAATTGAGCTCTGAGCTAGAGAGCTCAATTCTGAGCTCCAGGCTCGAGCCGGAACTCGAGCCAGAGCTCAGGCCAGAGCCCAGCTCCGCCGAGCCCCTAAGCTCAACTCTGGCTCTGAGCTGTGCTCTGGTCTGAGCTCGAGCTTGAGTTCCGGCTCGAGCCTGGAGCTCAGAATTGAGCTCTCGCCCTAGCTCAAGCTCAGAGCCAGAATTGAGCTCGAGCTCTAGCTCTTGCCGGAGCCGTGGGTCGATTAGAGCTTCCGACTCAAGCTCAGGCTGGAGCTCACTCTCAAATATTGGTGCCATCGTTGGGTCTTCCTGCTCAACTCCAATTGAGAGATCCTTCCGGGCCTGGCTATTAAGCCAGTTAATATGAGAGCTCCTGTCTCGGAACAGCAGCTCAGCTGGTGCGCACCCAATTGTAGAGTGGATTTGAGTGTTCATTGCAAGCATAACCTCAAGTAGCCCATCCTTCCACTCAGTAGACCCATGGTCCATTTTCCATGCCCGGAGCTTATTCTCAACAACTCCATTAGCCTGCTCAACTAGGCCTTGGGTTTGTGGCGACCGTGGCGCTCCATTTACCACCTGGATTCCATACTTCCGGAGTAGAATAAGGAGAGCTCCCTTAAATTCCTTTCCATTATCAGCTTGCATAATCTTCGGAGGTAAGAAAGCTGCAATAAATTGAGCAAAGCAGTCTGAAATTGGCTCTGCGTGCTTGCTTTTCAATGGGTATAGCTGTGTATACTTTGAGAAGTGATCCTTTATATGTAAAATCCATTTATACTGCCCTGAAGGCTCGTGGCGCATATCAATTAGGTCGATTTGAACCCTTTCCCATGCTTGGCTAGAGATAATTGGAACTAAAGGAGCTTTAGTAGTAGCAGGCCGATTTAGAACACAGTTCTTGCAGAGCTTAAGGACAAAAGCTACTTCCTGTCGACTAATTCCGTAGTACTTCTGTTGAACAGATGCCCATACTTTGTCCCGTCCTGCATGTAGAAGCTGTAGATGCTCACTAATAATAAGATCAAGAGCTTCACTCTCTAGAACTACATATCGTGGCTCTTTATGAACTAAATCAGGGTTCCGATATAGCTTCTCATCTATAAGATGGAAGTTTGTAAGAGTACGGTGCCTTAAGTTTGATTCTGTAGGGTTCTGTGGCTTCAAAGTCGAGTCGGTAAGGAATATACACATTTGGCACCATTTTGCGTATGGAATCCGCTCTCTATTACGCTTACTATACTGTGGACTCTTAATATAAGAATCAAATGCAGCACGTACGTCGTTAGGAAACGGATTAATAGCAGCAATAGTAGCCATATTGTTGTAGTTAATAGGTTTTCGAAGTGTATTATTTGAGGCTATCTACATGTTCGTGCTCACCGCTACTCTACTCACCGCTACTCTGCTTACATTTACGGGTGGCCTAGGCCACCCACCAATGCTCGTATTTATGGGTGGCCTAGGCCATTGGTGAATGGTCTAGTCCATTCACCAACGAGCAGCATTGGCGGCTGGCCTGGAACATATATAAATACATGTATGGAGGAGACGTAAGGTTGTTATCACGAGGCAGATATGGAACGCGGAATGAAGCGAAGAGTAATACCCAAGGTTAAGAAAGCCGTGTCACAACGCCACAGGGTTCCATTGCTCACATTAAGGATCAGGCGAACTCTCCCAGAGACTAATTGTCTGCTGCTCTAAAGCCTCAAGTCGGGACAGTTCAACTTGGAGATGCGGATGAGGGGAAAATGAAACGTCTTCCAGTGTGACCGGTTCTCGCAACCAGACCCCCGACAGGGTCTTGACCCTGCCCAGCTGGACATTGATCGAGGTCCACTTACCATGCTGGTCGACGCCGCGCTGCTTACCAAAGAGGAGATCCAGAATGAGGCTGGTGAACGTACTACCTTGGCTCTTGTAATCGGTGAAGGCGAATCCAAGCGTCAATGGAACCTGATGTCGGTAAAAGAACAGACCTGGCATACTAGGGATCTGACCTCTCATCTGTATCGGGAAGACGGGAACTAGACCGTCAGGAACATTAGAAAACGATAGGCTGTGGTCATGTGAAGGTCGAATAAGGACGCAGAGCAGAGGAATCGTACACAGGACAAACAGGTCGTCAAGTTCCATCCATGAAGCTGTCAATATAGTTAGCAAGTGAAGCCCACAAGAATAACCTCCGTCTGTATACCTTGCACGCTAGCATCTAAGACGACTTCCTCGGCGGTGCCTCTCATGCCATTGACCAGGCCAGCATACGTGTTTGTGTTCTGTTGGAGCATAATAGGCATACCTTTTGTAAAGGCAAAGAAGCCTGGGCCTTTCAGATACCCTTCCTCACCAACCTGGTAGATCGTCCGGAGCAGGGCAAGATAGTCCAGATTTGTCCCGGTAGGTGCGTCGTGCCTGGCGGGAAAGAGGTAGATCTTCTGTCCTCGTGCTTTGGCAAATGCTCGGAGATGTACAAGGTTAGCTTGCTCCCGGGCGCGATTGAGTCGTATAATGGCCCTCTCAGGCGGAGTCTCACCATTAGCGATCCTGTTCTCGGTAGTACACGAATTGAGAGTAGCAACGTCGTCCGCTGTCAGAGTAGCCGACCGCGCTCTCTGCAGGAGATCCTGGAACACCAGATCTTCCGCCTGACGCATCTGCTCCGTGAGGAATACCACGCGAGTAAAATGGCCCCAGACAGATCTCCCTAACTGCAAGACCGCGATATCGTTAATAGTCTGGCTCCATATAGCATGACCACGGACTGGCCTAAACTGGTTGAAGTCCCCAAGAAGTATGACGATAGGCAACCCACCAAAAACCGTGTCGGACGCTCGATTCAGATCCCAAATAGCATTACACCGTTCGCTGATCTGGACCAGGTCCTCGAGGCTAACCATACTAATCTCGTCGAGGATGAAGATCTTCTTATGAGAGAGCCTTGACCTCGTTGCTTGACGTACGGGCTGGCTTGCATTCTTGCCATACCCGAGGGCAGAATGGTAAGTAGCGCCGCCGATATTCGCAGCAGCCGCACCGGTCGAGGCAGTGAGTAGAACGTCATCATGCTTCTGGATTATGGAGAGGCCGAACATAAGAGCCTTGATGAGGTGAGTCTTGCCTACCCCACCAATGCCGCCAAGGTAGAGTAAGAACTGATCACGAACAGACCTGATCTGAAGAGGGTGTAGGACGCGGAGGACTAGAGCTCTGATAATTACCAGCTGCTTCTGGTTCAACGGGTACTGGCTGATGATCATGGACAGCAGATTGTCGACAGACGGGTCGGCTTGGAATGAAGCCTGCAGATATTGCAAAGACGCCATAGATTGCGTGCTATAGCCAAGAACTGGAACGAGAGCCGCTTCCGGCGGCCCTGGATCGAACCGAGAAGAGATGTTGGCAGCGTCGTCATCGCCGTTGTGATCTGACCGGTCTTGGTCTTTAAAGGCTTTCAACTCTCTGGACCAAGTCTTGACTAGAGCAGCAGGGGTGAAATGGGCACCGAGCAATTGAGGGTTGCGAGAAAATCGTAACGTAGAGAGACCGTCAGTGGTAACACCAGGGAAAGCCAAAGCAGCGTGGAGCAGATTGCTTTCCGTCGGTCGAAGCGTAGCAAAGTCTATATCCACATTGGCCTCCTCGTCCTCATTGCAGACATCATGGTCTACAGCTTCTAGGTAGTCATCGAACTCAATACCACGCTCCTTCCTATCCTGATCAGCAGCTTCCTTGCTCCGCCGGAGGAGCACGACGTTCTCTGATACCTGGACCAGGTAAGGAGGGAGAATGGGGAGGAAGAATTTCCACAGCCACGTATTTTTGTACGGTGAAGCACGGAGAGATTCGAGATGGTCGCCGTGGAGATCGTGAAGCCTATCCCATGGATAGAATAGGCCGAGGAGAACCTCATGTATCTCGTCTTCAGTCCATAGCGTAGTATCCAGAACATCAGTGTCCTTGTCCGACATAGAAGTAAAACTGCCACATAGAGAGGGAGTCTTTAATGACTTTAGGGAGCTGACGGAGACCTGGATATGAGTCATGTGTAGTGGGTGAGAAGGATCGAATGGAAAGAGAAACGCTCGATTCTTAGCACCTTTAAACGTCTGCATGAAGATCTGGGAGGCATATTCGTAGAAACAGAGGTGAGCAAGCTTGGCGCCTCGGTGTTCGTAGTTCTCATATATCGACGTGCGGCGAGTACGGCCGTCAAAGTTCACGTACTGATCTGCGGATTCCGCAACGTCCTCATCGGTAGACTGGTCAAGTATGTTGTTCAGAACCCTCCGGATGTTCGTCTTGACCCAGTAAAAGTTGATCGTCACAGACTTGTCGCTCTTTGGAATGTACGCAGACGGTTGTCCAAGTAGGAAGTGAGCCACTGCGGGAGCGCCGACCTCCACGTCTCTTGTGAAGCGATTGTAGGCCTTGAGCGCGAACTTTAACATATCAAGCGGTTCTGGCGCTGGCAAGTCACTACTCTCAGCAGCGGCTGTTTCAGCCGTCTCTTGGGCCTTCTTCAGCACGGCCGCAGCGAGTACAAGCTGACCGCGATCCACCTGAGCTTTGGTCGCATAGTTCGTCATATAGTAGATGGCAGAAAGGACCTTGGGAGACGAAGGGGTGAAACTGATGTCGTGGTTACACCGTATAGCAGATGCAATAACAGGGTTGTACTTGTTTAAGTATTGGTGATTCCTCTCCATGCGGATATATCCCTCTTCTGTGACCATAGACTCTGGAACAAGCGATTTTGGAAATAAGAACCGACAAATCTGTAAGAGTAACTGCCTAGGAACTTCGGAACACGGTAAAGTCTCGCCGATGTCTGTCGCCATCCCTTCACACTGGACAGCCCGAACAGGATCTGCCCTGATAAGTGGTCGTCGAGTGTTCTGATATTTGGTACAAGTCTTGCTATGAGTATGCATCTGGTTCTGGGCCGCTACATTGTTCGAGTCGATATCAAGAGCCTCTTGAAACTCAGACGGAGTCATATCATCCAGTATAGTGAAAACAGAAGTGCCAGGAGTCTCTGATATAAACCTTTGACCGAGAGTGAGATCTACCGTCTCCCTGATTATCGAGCGGATATAATGGAGTATCCGGTCCTTGAATTCAGGCTCCGAAAGTAGCCTCTGATACAGATTCGCGGCGCCAAAGTTGCCAGCGAGCCAGGCAAATCCGTGGAGGTGTAACATCATCCGCGTTGTCGACTCGACTATCCCAAAATGAGAACTTACCGTGCCGAAGATCCCAGGCTCCTTGGAAAGCGTCTTAAAGAAGCAGGCAAAGAACGAGGTGATAACGACGTGGAAGAACTGAGAGACGAGACTCGGGTTCTTAATCGTCAATTGTAAGAGTTTCGACTTGATACCCGGCTCGTCTAGTAAGATCTCTTCCCCGGCAAGTTTAACCACGAAGATATTACCAATATCCTTTGGATTAAGCGTAAACCAAATAAGTGGGAGCCCAAGACGGGCGACCTTGCCGAATATCAGGTTTCTGAACCTCATCTTCTCCCCAAACGACTCTGGATTGAACGACGAGATGATCCTCATATTGGTAATCAGACTGTGGATAGAAGGGTTCGAGATCTTCTTCCCGTCGGTAAATTCCTGCGCCGCACGTTGGAGATCATCTGCTGATAGCCTGGAAAGTTCCTGAGTAGCTTTGGCCCAATAGCCATTCTTGACCTGGACGTGATTCCCGAAAGAAGCTTGCCGTATCAAGATTAAGTCGTATAAATAAAACATAAACGTGTGGTGTTGAGAGAAACTGTAACTATTAGAGCGATGCAATAGTCAGGAGTGGACACCCACAGCAAGGAATGGTGAAGCATGGTATATCTCGCAAAGGCCTTGAGAGATATCTCCTCTGGACGGTTGCCATTCGCATCGCCAAGATGGCCGCCTATACCAAACGGAAAGAGAGTAGGGAACGCTGCCGTGAAGTAGTCTGGGTCGGTAAAGGCACTCATAGCGGGTAAGTGCTGTGTCGTCGTGTAAGATATATGCGGCAGGCGAGAGCTATCGTTTGGTGCGCTCTCCTCGTCATCCCGGACATCAACAGCATCGTCTCCCACTAGCTCGGAACGGTCAGGATCCTGCTCCTGGAGAATGGCCTGGAGGGTTGCCAAAGTAGCCGGGGTGGAGTGGAGATCCTGACCATGAAGGTCGGAGAAGAAGGACCGGCTGAGAATGCTGCCAGGCTCGGCATCCTCCACCTCCGCATCTAGCTCGTTCTCAAAAAGCCCATCCTGTAGCGATGTGGCATAGCCTTCCCGTTCGTCCTCTACCTGAGTATCTGTAGAGCCTGGCTCAGAACCTAATGTAATAAATGCGTCTCTAATCTCCTGAGGAATGTGGTGATCAGGCCAAGAGTCCAAAACAGAGTAGTCGACGACCACTGACTTGTAGCCGGGGTTGTTAGCACACAGCCATAGCAAGGCATTCACGACCTTTGCCTTATCGACGGAGCAAAACCGCGCAAGATTCTCTTCTGACGGCGGGGTCCCGCGGTCCCAGCTGACAGTAATCGTTGTATGATCTCGCAGCCTTGCTGCTGGTAAGATCTTCAGAAGCTCACTCGGATCCTGTCTCACGGCGACAGAGTGACCGCGACTTCCCCTATAACTGATCCCCGCCTTAGCACCCGAAGTGAGCTTTAAGAAGATGCCAATAACATGAGCCCGTGCTATGAAAGCCTCTTCGACAGTATTGAGATTCTTTAGAGCCTCTGGGTAATCTTGACAGAACAGGCAGTTGACAAAGTTACCAGCCGAAAGCGGAGGGATGGCCCGTTTGGCAATCACCGAGTTACAGGTCGTACACAGGCTGACCATATCGTCTTTGACGGCGCAACAGTCAGGGGCCGTCTTCGTTCTCTGGAGGAAGTACTGTAGGTCGTCGGCTTGAAGGCTAATGCTCAACATTTCGTCTTCCTGGAACAGGCCCCCACAAAGCCCACATGGCAGACGTCTCGAGGCATCTGAGATCGCCCTCTGGTAATCCCTCATACACGTCATCTGGGTATCGGACGTGATCCCCTCCGGAAAATCGGCCGAAGCCTGCTTCATATACTGGAACTCCTCATCTAGGAAAGATGGAAGGACACCATCGAAGGCAACAATACGTCCGTCTGTGAGTGACTTCTGCTGGGCCTTCTGAGCGTCAAGGGCAGTTTTATGACGCTGAATAGCCCGTCTACCAGCCTCATCCCGCCTTTTCTTATCCTCACGCCGTTGTTCGTCCTGTATAGCTCTTTTACCGTCTCTCTCATCCACAGCAACTTTCGTAAGCCTCGGGCGGCCCCGTTTAGCAGACGATTCTGGATTAGACAGGAGCTCATCCTGATCCAGCCCGTTCTCGAAATGTAATCGATGCCGTCGATCGTGAGATGCTTGCCCCTGCTCCTTTGGAAGTCGCTCTCTCTCTATAAGCCTTCCTAGCCTGCGCTCCTCGGCCTCCTGGGCCTTCTTCGCCTTAGTAGTAGCCTCATGGCGTATAAGAGCCTGCATACAAGCCTCATCTCGCGCCTGTCGCTCTAGGCGGTGTTGCTGGTCTTTCTGATCTCGGAGTAGCTGCTTCCTCTCCCGCTCTGCCTCTCTCGTCAGCCTATGCTCTTCAAATAGCCTATGGTCCTCCGCCACTCGAGCTTTCCTAGCCTCTGTAATAGCCCTCCTACGTAATAACTCCTGCGCGTCCTCCTCGTCTCGTCTCTGCTGCTCCATCCGGCGCTGCTGATCCTTTTGGTAACGTAAGGCCTGCTTCTGCTCCGCCTCTCTGAGCTTAGCCAGCCTACGTTCCTCTGCCTTCCGTGCCCCCTCTGCTTTGACAGCAGCCTCATGACGTTCAAGTGCCCGTAAACAAGATTGATCCCGGGCCTCCCTCTCCCTACGACGCTGGTCGTCTTGCTGACGAGCAAGCAGTTGACCCTGCTCCCTCGAAGCTCGGTCGCGAGCCTCTCTCTGTCTAATCTTCACCAAATCACGAGCCTCCTTCTCTCTAATCTTCACCAACCGACGCTCCTCTTTCCCCTGCTCCTTCTCCCTAATCCTCGCTAGCCTCCGCTCCACGGCCTTTTGGTGGAAGAGGGCTTGCATAGCAAGCCCATCCCGTTCCAGCTTATCCTCACGAAGCTGTTCTTCTTGAAGACCAGCAAGCGCCGGTCCCTCTCGGAACACATCCTCTGTGTCATCTGCAACACTTGCTTTATGATCCAAGAGACTCTGCAGATTAGTTTCCTCCTGATCTAACCTATCCTCACGACGATGCTCCTCTCGTCGGCGATTAAGTATGAGTCCATCCTCTGTGCTCACCGCCACACGAAGACGCTGGCGCCTTATAGACTCTGCCTCTCGAGCTCGTTCTTGGATACGAAGTTGATCAGCTCGCCTGCGCTTCTCGGCCGCAAGCTCAAGGGCTCGAATCTTTGCGCGTTGTTGTTCGATCCTCACACTTAACTCGTCCTTACCCTGCCCCTTAGCATCTAGGGCTAGTCTGCCTCGCAGGTTAGTAAGTAGAGAACCGGAAGGAGTAAGTAAAGCAGGAGGAGACATTATCGAGACAACCGTAAGTATACAGTAAGTATAAGAATACTGACCATGACAAAGAATATAAAATCGCAGAATAAAAAGGGTCTCTAGCAGTGAAATAAAGAATAGTATAGGATAGTGCCCTAGGTGGTGATACAAGGGTCGAGACAAAGCTGCAACCAAGCCGAAACGCCTTGTATAAAAAGGAATATCAAGATCCGTCAAACCGGACAAGGATAACACGTGAGGAGAAACGTATAAGGAGAACACGGCGCGGAAAAACGTTTTAGGAGAATACCGAAACAGGTTGAGAGAAACGCCCGGACAGGAATTTAGTCAAGGGAACTTGCACGGACCACAATTTTTGGATTAACGTTTTGCCGAAGCCCGCGCTCTCTCTTCTTGTCGAAGAACCTTCTCTCTGAGCTTATCAGCTCATTTCGAAGGCATTTCGAAGGCATACAAACGCGCTGATTTTGAGATGCTTGAAGTCAAAGTACCTATGATTTTTTGATGTTTTTGGTGCTCTGATTGGTTGACCATTATGTTCTTATTGATCTAAAATACAGGAGGGGATCGCTGACTATATACCCAGTCTCGATCAGGGGCTTGCAGTACTGACAAATTTAACACATTTTGCGTCTGTGAGGTGTACGGCGGCATTGGATCATTGGCCATGAGTGAGCCATCCTCGGACAATGGGAAATTCTGCATCTACGCGCTGTCCTGTGATATTGTGTCATCCTGCATCAAGAAGATGTTCCAAGGGACTAGACCAGTCGACAACGGTGAGACGGAGGTCGGCATTGGACCTGTATTCATGAGGGAGCCAAGCGAACAGTCCCGCGGCATTGGAACACTGTTATGGGTCAATACGCCGTCCTGCATTTTTGGTACGTGCATTGGCATTTGAATGTCAAGCTGCATTTTTGCTACATGCGGCGGCATCGGACCGTCCTGAATCTCTGGACCGCTGTGCGCCGTAGAGCCGTGCATTGGACCATTGTGCGTTGTAGAGTCATTTCGCGGCGGCGGACTGCATGGTGAAGGTCCACTGCCGTCTGTAGGATGGCCGTTTACAACATTCTGCCAGAAAGCTCTGCGAATATCTACGCCATCTGCCAAATCATCAGATGAACTGTTGTTCTCACGTGGCTTTGATGAGATCGTTGGAGTTGTGCCGCTTTCCGTTGGGGAGATGCTGGAAGTGGCGAAGCCATTTGAGCTGGTTGGTGCTGGCGAGAAGTCCGAGTTGTTAGGGTGGCCGGCTGAGCTGCTGTGTTCACTGCTGGTGTTCGGATTCTCCGCCGGCTTTGAACTGGATTCTTCAACTCCGTAGTATTTGTCAAAGTCGAAGTATTCGCTGAAGTCAATGTCATTGTCGGGGAAGTCTGCCGGCTTTGAAGAGGATTCTAATTCAGGGTATATGCTGAAGAGGTCAACATCATCGAGGAAGGTGTCAATGTCGTTGTATTCAGCGTAAATGCTTTCGGACATGCTTTCGAAATCCATCATGGTTTCGAACGTGTTGTTGTTAGCCCAGACAATACAGTATTTGTTATATACTAGTACAGATTATAACTATTAAAATGTTATGGGAGGTATTATTTTATATTTACTGTCATCTGTTTCAATCATTAACCGTTAGGATATACAGAAATTTTAGTATCGTCAATGCAAAGGCCAGCAACCTGGCTGGATATGGAGTGCAGAGGTCGCCTTTGCAACCAAGAATAAGCTCTTAATTTACTTCTGTTCTACGCGCCTTGATCTCGCCTCTTTTTTGGGCCGTTTCTTGATAGTAGCTGAGCTCTGTATAGAGTCATCACATTTCCTCATCTCCTCTGGCCCTTTTCTAATTAGATGAGTTTCATCACTACGAAAACTTAGCCCGACTTTTCTGTGACTCCTTTCGGATTTACCGCTTGCAGCCCCTATCTTATCTCTGTGATTCTCTGGACCTCCTTCAACTAAGCGTTGGTTTTTGGGCAAACCCTGGTCCCCAGGCATTAAGTACAGTGTGTGATCATTATCGGCTTTAGCAACTCCGTAACAGTCTTGGTATGCTAACCTCCGAAGATCCTTATTATGAGGCGTGAGGTTGGCCGCGGAAGACAGAAGGCTCATCTGTGCCATGACATTGCTCTCTGGGTCTTCGGTAGGTACTTGTATTTGCGTAAAGTCTTTCCATTCCATTTCTTCTCGCCGCTTTCCGGCATCATACGAGCTTGCTACTACTTTCTTCAAACAAATAACAGTCATAGGATTATAAATATGGGCATTAGCCGCGTTCCCCTTTTCTTTATTTAGTACGCTGTTGTCTGATTCCTCCCCGTCTTGTTGTTCTCCAGGAGGTGTGTTCACCATTGGCTCTTGATGTAGCATGTTTGATTTGTTCGTTGGAACATGTGGTCGAATTCCGGTGAAGTCCCCGTTATCCCCAAGCTCTAACTTTATTTCGGGATCTGCTGCCTCCGTTCGTGGCGCGAAAAAGGCGTTACTAAATTCGTATGGACGTGACCGAAAGTTGTGTTTTGGTGGCGGATGATGACTGCGCTGTTTTGGAAGAACATTCTGTGCTTGGTACTGAAAATGGGAAGAATTCACCTCTCCCATGACCTTAAATTCGCCTACATCATTAGTTAGGAAGAGAGTGTTATTGTTCTCTTCTTTCGTCGCCACTCTATAGCAATCCTTTGCTGGTATATACCTTTCGTTTCGATCGCACACCCTCTTGCCCATCTTCGAATAGTTCGCAACTTCCTGCGCGACAAGAGACTCTGGATCGTCATGTTTTACAACAAGACATTTTGCATGCTCCTGTTTGTTCTCTAACGGCTGCTCCATCATTGAGCCCGCATTACGTTCGAGGTCCACAAACTTAATACAAACGTTCTTTCCAATTTCACTGGCCCGAACTGACCCTGCAAAATTCATGGGTACTGTTTTGTAAATTAGTAGAGGTAAATCAGTACTTTTCAGATAGTCCTCACCAAACAAAGTCTCCTCCCTTGTTTCCGAAGTGGTGGGGCTCGCTTTAGCTTGCACCACCCCTCCGCTGCCCGTCATATCTACATCTCCACCCGCATTTGTATCCTTGCTTTCGCTTTGGTGCTGCTCTATATCAGTTAGGTCTTTGATAGCGTCTTGCTTGTGTGGGGATGGTAGTCGGTCACGTCTCTCTATGTCTGTAACAGGTCCAGTCAATGGCCCAAAGAAGGCTATGAACCAAGATTTAAGAGCAAAAAATGAGGTAATTCCTTCCCCAGTCGCATCGTTTTCTTCGTATAGGTTCCGTAAAGATAGATAATTTTTGTCTGCTTTGAATGTGTCCATGTGTGGGAGGCCGCACCTTCGCTTAAGGCTCACACCTGGGCCAGTTGTAATGGTGATAGGAGCAGGTGCGTTATCATCTACAGCCTTTAGAGGCTGAAAATTTTCCGTTAATCTCTCTATCTCCGGAGAGCTAAAGCCTTCTTGTCTAGCAAACGAAGCATACTTTTGTATCACCTCCGCATCGGCTCTAGCCCTTGGCATCTCCTTTAAATTTTTGCCCGCAGGTGGCTTGGGCATATCTTTGTAGTTTACCATTGCAAATATAATCATATGCAAGTATCCAACCCTTATGCGATTCGTCCGATTTCCTGTTCCTGTATTTTGAACTAATTGGGCGTCATCTAGAGATTGGTACGCTTTTCCCAGCGTCGTAAATACGGTCTTCTCCTCAGGGATAGTAATTAGCCACCTTATGCAGTCAACGCAAGCTTGCAAGAAGTGCATATCCTGAAAAAATTTAGACAGAGAAGGTATGATGCCCTTAAATCTAGTAATATTACCCCATATTATGTCACGTTCTGAGGGGCTGAAAGCGTTAAATATTTTACCCCGGACCATTAGTGGGTACAGGTAATCAGCATCCACGCTTGAAACCCCAGGTGCCCTAAGCTCGGTCTCCTTCACGGTAGCCGTATCCACTCTCTGAAGTCCATTGTCGACGTTGTTTAGGAAATCAACCCAAACAGATGAGATATGGCTGCAGTAATGCTGTATTTCCTAATAAAATAATAAGCAAGGAACGCAAGGGGGAGAGCTTTACTAGCCTCGTCAGCCTTTGTTGCCATCACTTTGTTCAACGTAGTGACCCTCATACCAGCGTCAAAGAGACCTGGAATTCCGCTCAAGGCATCAAATCCTGCGGCAAGCATGCGGTTTCTTGGCCGATCCCGAAAGAGACTGCGGAGCTTCCTCTCCTTGCTCGCATTAAAGAGGGTCCACCAGCGCGTCTCGAGGCGTACACAGGTGGTGGGAGAAATCCGATTGTTAGCTTGGCGAGACAAAAAATAATATTCGCGGATCTTGCGATAGATCTTGCCTTGACTAGGTCTCTCTGCGTCATCGTACTCCTCGCTTAGCTTGATCTTCAGCTCGTCGCTGATTTCCGAAAGGTACAGATCAATAACCCACCATTTATCTGTTGTCTGGAGATATACTTTTCCAGCTTCAATCCTATGCAGCCCGCGGAGACACTGGACGCCACCAGGAATGCTGAGCTCCGGGTAATGGTCTGAATTGGCATTGTTGGTCGACGAGATGCCAGTATTTGATTTCTCATTTTGTTGAGCATCCTCGAGAGGGTTGTTGAGTCCACTTAATCTCGTATTCGATTGAGCGCCCTCGAGAGCGGCGTCGAGTTGGTGCTGATCAATGGTAGCTGGTATATGGTTTCTCGATTCTAGCCGGTGGCATCCCGCCCCTTGAAATATGCGTACAATGCGTTCTATATGTTTAGGATCTGGGACCCGCTTTTCCTCGTTTAGCCTCTTATACTCGTCCCATCTGAGACACTCGAATCTAACCAGAGCGGACCCTTTAAAAGTGAGCCTCCTCTCAGTACTGACTCTGAAGTCCTCGACAAGCGCTTGTGTTTCCATATCAAAACTTGCAACCCTCACTAGCAAGACGTGCTTGGTCTGATGCGGATTCTTAGCTTCAAATCCTCTACGCCACCGAGTAGCACAAAATGGAGTAGGTGCAGTTTTCGGCCCCTACAGTACCAGCAATTATAATTCTGACAGTTATTACTCCACGCCGTTAACTCTTTGAAGGGGGATTTTTTCTTTCCTTGATACAATTAAGGTAACGTAGGTGCAGCATGAGCTTGCAGAGAAGCTATACCCGGTTTGGTGTACCTAGAGGTGCACCTAGAGGAGCTACCCCTGATTCCGACTATAGTTCTAGTGGTACAGCTTCTATTCCGACGTCGCCCGATAATGGATTTTCAAACAAGCTGAGGAAGAGACCGTGGGCGGGCCAAGGCGATGAACCACCACGGAAAATACGCCCACCATCACAGTCTGTTATGCCAAAGGAACCTAACGAAAGGCCACACACCACAGGATCAGAAAAGACCGACGATTCGCTGCCATCGGAAAGCCTCACCATGCACTTCACCCTATTCCTTGAAGATCCAGTCATTATAGCCAGCCGTCGAGGAGCCTTAGTTGCTGTTAAGAAATCCTCTTCTAAGAACGCTGACCGAAAACTTAACATGCTAGAACTGGTACAGCATGATACGTTTATAAAGTTTCTGCACTGTATTACTACTGAAGATGCTCACTACTTCATTTTCGAACATGACCTTCCAGGCAATGAGGGAAGGTTATCTGTTACCCTTAGCAACTTGGTTACGAGTCCGGTCCATATTACAGAACCCCAACTCAAAGTTTTACTCAGACCGGTTAGTCGACTCTTGAGTGTCTTGCACATGCTAATATGTAGAAAGATTCTAGACGGTATAGAATACCTCGCCTTGATGGGTTTAGAACACGGCTCAATTAAGTGCACGAATATCCTCATAGGTACCTTGGGATCCATCAGAATAGGTTGGTTTCAGAGTAGTATTGCGAGTTGTTCTGACATTAAGTAGCGCGCCAGGAATGCTGCCGCAAACTCGTCTCAAGCCGCAATTCTGATAAAGATATTAAGGGGGTTGGATATGTAGCGATGGCATTGATGAATAAGGAGGAGGTGTATTCCGGGTCTATGGGGGTTCATGATACTCGACGTTGGCCGCTCGAAGGTGCTGCGTCTCAGTTTATTTTATGTGCCGAGTCTGCAACCTCATTTGACGACTTAAAAAAGGTATGCAACAGGGAATCTACTATCACCAGATACTGACTTCAGTAAAGCAGCCACTAATGACTGATAAGAAAGAGGAGAAGGAAAATTTTAATGCTAAAGAGGACGAAATGGCAAAGATGGCCAACATGATGGCGCTTGTATACGTGGCTGAGATTTCAACTTATAGGGGTTATACTACTAAAGTAGACGAAAACGACGTGGACGACAAATACATAGATGATAAATAACCTGTTTGGATTGTGTTTTAGATAATTACTGAACTTGCACAGGCCTCAAATTATGCTTAAAATTATAGGGTTAAGACTACTTATACGAAGAAACGTTATATCAAAAGATGATGTTGTAGCAGCTCTTCAAAAATTATGACATGGGCTTGCTAGACTCTGTAGGCCACACTGCGGGCATGACCTCCTTTCTGATGCTAGCAATCATAAGGGACATTGAGGATCAGGCTCGGGCACTTTGCGTCGGCGACATTGAACCAGTCAACATTGATATACTTGGTCTTTTCTATCTGTAGCCTCTAATCGCCCTAACTAAGACTTTCCCAATTAGCTCTTTCATTGGCGCAGCCATTCCGCGTCTACCTGTGATGGCGACGGCGTACTTGTGGCAGATGTCTGCCGTCGTTGAAGAGATAGAAACCCCTGTAAATGAGGAACGGACGTCTTGATAGAGTGTGAGCTTAGTGTGTACCATAGAGCGGCGCCCACGCAGAGAGTCAAGAATTCCATCATCGTGATCCAAAAGCCGCCCTCATAACATTGATGTGACGATTTGACCGATTTCTGCCGAATATTAATCCAATAATTCGCCATTTCAGATGCCTGATTGAGGACGGCACTTACCGTGATAGGTGTTCGCTTGAAAATGTGGGCCAAAAATTTAGGCCCAGAGTGTTTAAGTTGTGACGCCAGTTACCGCACAGATGGAACTCCTAATATCTATGCAGATGCACACAATGGACAGAAAGTGGAGGAGAACTAATGTACCCTCGCATTAACTCAGTGCCTAGAGTAGTAAGGTGTCTTACGCCACCTGGGTTGAGTCAGAAACAGCGATGTGTCTAATTGTGGACCATTTTCGCACTCCTCAGATGCTCTAATAATATGCCCGCATTGGCCTCCTCACGGCCTACACTGGCGCCAAAGCTTGCAGAATTGCAATGCTGCATATTCGTACGTTAACATGACTTACACAGTCAGCGACAGCTCGACAAAGCGACCGCCATGCAGCAAGAGGTACTCAAAAGGCAACAGTGCATGCTTAGTAACGAGCATCTAGAAACAATTTTAGCTACATCCAACCTCGCCGTCACGCTTAGCGATCAAGGCAAGGTCGATGAGGCAGCCGCAGGCCAACAAGAAGTTCTCGAAAAGCAGCAGCTAGCGCATCCTTGGCGACGAGCACCCAAACACGATCACATCCATGACAAGAATGAGTATGATGAGGATTTTTACCGAGGCGGAGAGGGGATTCAAGAGTACTCGATGGATGAGAACGACCTAGCGGTGATGTTTGCAATGGAGAAGAATAAAGTTGACGCTACGGATATGGTTGATCTGGAGTGCCGTGATGACGCCAAGGGCGAGAATGCAGACTCTTGGTGGGGTAGACATGGGGTTTTTGAGAATGAGACTGAGAATGAGAATGAGAATGCTGACCCTTGGTGCCGTATGCATGAGGATTTTGTGGATGAGGTCCATTTTGAAGACTGGATAAACAATGAAGATGAGGATGATAAAGAAATGAGGGGCGCGTTCTAGGCGATGGATTCATTGCGAGGGGGTGCATGTAAGATATCACGACTCTATGAATTTGAGCCATCCGAACTGCGCCAAAATACATATCCACTCCATCCATGTTGACCGTCCCTTATTGTTGAATCCCAGGTCCGCCGACGAAGTGTCGTAGGGTGGTACTTCCGGCAAACGGCTGCTGCCAGCCAATTTGTATGGTGGATATAATGCGAGGTGAGTACCTACCCCGAATTTTCCCACGTAGTGGTAGAGAATAGAAAATAGGAATTGAATCACACCAATATTGGCCCGCAAATCGAGTGAATTAAGTATAGTAGATTAAGGTAGCCATTCTAACTATTCTATATATATGTTCCGGCCCAACCACGGGTCATGCCCACTCGTGAGCTGGCCGGCCCAACCGCGAGAATTTCTGACTTTTGGTTCAGCTAGCCTAACTAGAAGACCAAGGTTAAGTGCGTTTAAGTAGCATTACACGGTAATCGTATGTAAAGTGACTTAAAGTAGTAAACCTTTTACTGTACACTCTACTTCTAATTATAATTATAGCATATATCCTTTAGAAATGTACTATATAGTAGTGGAGGTAATAATACATAAAGATAGAAGTAGTAATAGTATAAAACTAACTTTCTAAAATAAGTACCTTTACATACAAATTAATATGTAAAGCTACCTTAATCTTCTAGTTAGGCTGGCTGAACCAAAAGTCAGAAATTCTCGCGGTTGGGCCGGCCAGCCCACGAGTGGGCATGACCCGTGGTTGGGCCGGAACATATATAAGCTACGGTAGGTCCCTACCCCTGAGCTAACCTGGAGTAGGAGTGCCAAGACTCGCCGACCAAGCCGGCGTATGGCGCTCGGTGACAACAGCCACGGCACCACGGCTCTAGGCACTGGCACGGGATGAGGATCCAAAACTTATTTGCACTTCACATGCACCTATCACTTGTCCAGAAAAGGAAGAAAAGAGGTTTTTCTTGGCTACCCGGTAAATGCTCACCGAAAGGGCTGCCCAGCTATAGATCTAGCGACTCGTCGATAGCTAGACGTCTATAGCCTCATGCGCTGCCCTAGGCTTGCTTACCACTTACGTTCTCGTGGTTAGTGGGATCCACTCTTGAGAGTGTCTTGGCATAGACGGCAAGCCTCACTGTTGGGATTCACTACCGTCTGATCAATATCTAGACAAAAGCGAGAGGAGAGAAGGAGCTTCTTTGTATTGCAGAAAAGAGTGAATATGAGCTATATCTGACTCGGCATGTCCCAGCAACCTCAATGGTCTAACAACCCTTATTGACTATACCATTAATGGCATCAATTGATTGCGTCACATTGGATTGGAGGCTTTTTTGGAAATCTAGATGCTCGAACCAGATAGCAACAACCCGATCCCAGATTTTCTTGAAGTGCTCAAGGTTGTTAGCCTCTCTTGCTATCCTCGCAGCCTGGAGCAACTCTCCAAATTGCAAAAATCTCGGTTCAGATTTACAGTGTTCTTTCATACTAGACAGTAGGTTCTCTAGTCCCCAATAAGCCTCAAGCACTTGATCACACTTCAACGATGGCTGGGAACTCGACAGATCTTTAGACCAGCTGTTAAGGTTGTTGGCAAAAGCCCTAGTTTCACTAGAGGGAATGCAGCTAGGAAAAATCTCTGCAAATTGACGATTTCGAGGGTCGTTTGCCGTGATAGAAACTACCCGTGGTCTAGCAACGTTGAAAAGACGTCGAAATGGGTTCAGTAGATCCCACGAGGCGATAAACACTTCTTGGAAACTTAGTGACTCGACGTTTGAGTTGGCAAACTTGATGGTAATCTCCAAACGAACAAGGGACAATTTCCTCAGTCTCTCGACTAACCTGTGCAACTGGTCGTTATAGCGAGCGAGCCTCGATACAAGAACTCTCAGTTTGTCGGTGTCTGAGGTTGACAACCCGGGAGATCTATAATTTATTGGGTGGTGAAACAGAAGTTCGATCCTGAAAGACTGTATCATTGTGAAATATCTCTCAGTAAGTTGCGGGTTCCAGATGGGCCCCGCTGGCTTATATACAATAGTGGGAAGGAGCATGAAAGGAGTAGGTGTTGGATGAAATACTCCGCTGCTGGCATCCTCAGTCTCCCTTGTCGGAATAACAATCTGGTGCTAATGGTCAAGATATATTAGCTGAATCTGCACGTATGTGGTACAGTATGAACAACAACGTACACATGGTAGTTTGTCTGGTAAGTTGCACATGATCAAAGTATTTTCAGAGACCTCGATGGTGAATATTCCAGTACGATAGAGGAATGCTGTCGCTTCTTCATGGATTTGATGATTGACGCAGAGGATTGCTGTATGAACTTTCCTCCAGTCGGTCCTAAGGTATTCGGAACTCCTAAATCGAGCCGGTATAGGTCTATCTGGAAGTAAAAGGCGATAGACGCGGCACCGTATTTCGACAGGAATCTTGAAGAAGAAGCAGGCCATCGTATCTTCCAAGTGGCCAGAGCAAAGCTGGAACCCATGAGGCTTCCATTCGAAAAGTCGGCCGCACTCATAACCGCAAGCTGCTAGTGCTTTACAAAAAGCAGACACCTTCAGTTGATGTCTATGGATTTTGCATGTAGGCATGATGCCAGACGGTAGAGGGCCTCTGGCGTTGTTGGTGCAGGTTCCACCTCGTTTCAAGGTTCCGGAGCACTTTTGTTTTCTCTTGTCGTCATGAAGCCTGCAGATTTGATAATGTGCTATGGAGGAGACACCACAGACGTTGTTGGCCATCTGAGAAAATCTTTACTAGTAAATCTGGAAACCTTATTCGAATTGTGGCGATGCAGATTAAAATAGTAGAAGCGATTGTCTCCCGAGGAACCATCTACTCCTCCTTAGTAAGGTAAGCCTAGGGAGAAAAGGTGAGAATATTTTGTGATCTGAGAAAGACGATGTCAGCTGAAAGGCTCTTGTTCGTCATGATGGAAAACCTCAAGAACAGGAATGGGCTCCTAAATTGGATTCAAGTTATGGCTGTTTTCAAGTAGGGCTTGTATGGTTACTGTTTTGGTACCTGGGGTATTTGATTTGTGAGCTAATAATACACGAATTGATTCAAAGGTGGCTGCAGGTTTGTCCTCGACCTCTTGTATAGGTCACTATGGGGCGCAACAATTGCACCTTTAATTGATACCAATTTGGTGCTTGGACGACACGGACGAGACGGATCAAACAGTGCATACTGTGTGGATACGTTAAGGGAAGTATGCGCTGTGGCCTAGAATGTCAAGGTGGATCCATAAATGGCTGGAATTACGTGTTAAGTTTTCGCATTATCGTGAGGCTACAGTAAAAGGCGAGTCGAGTTAACTATTCTAGTGGGGTTCATTACAAGACACTTGTGCAAATTAGCATTGTAGATCTGAGTTGATTATTGTAAATTCCAAGTTGCATCTTCAAGCTCAAGTTTTGCAAGCAAATAGTCTAGTGACTTTGATACGACCCTAGTTCACCTCCATTTCTACACTACTCATGACAACAATCTCTAACTTGTAGAACAAGCTCCGCCTCACCCTCGATAGCCTTTCGGCCTGCTTTATAAAACGCTTTGTCCCTGCCGTCATTGAAGTGCTATCAAATACATATAATGAGATGATACCCTCTCAATTCTCGTTATTCCCAAAGTTGCCAGCTGAGTTACAGTTCTGCATATGGGAATTTGCTTATTTTGAACCCCGATTTATACCGGGCTGCTGCTTAAAGGCCAAATACTTCATCCCTCCTCTTCTTCAGGTATCTCGCAACTCACGACAAGCAGCGCTTAGGCATTATCGGCCAATTATGATACTCATAGTAGACCAGGCGGATGTTTCTCTTAAAGATGTTCAAAAGTTGCACGACACCCGGCTTTCTAAGTTCCCAGAATCTTTAGATTGGTTTCCCAACCACGTGGAAACCATATTTGCATTCTATCAGAGTATTCACAACAGCTTTCTCAGTAGCAAAAAGTGGGATGAAGCTGAAGACTCAGCCAGATGGGTCAGCATCTTATACGAGAGTTCTGAGCGAGTTGACGAGGCAATAGCGGTGTGGATACGCCTACTTGATTTTTATTGCCAAGAAGGGCACTTTGATAGAGTTGGGTACTGCGCCATGCGCATTAGTAACTTTTACAAGAGTTACGGGCGAGTCGATGACGCAATAGCAATGTGGATGCGTCTATTCGACTTGTATAGGCAAAGGAGGCGCTTGAAGATAGTTGAGTACTTCTGCGCACGGATCAACATGTAGATAGGGCTGTGACTAGGCATGTGTAAGGGCGTAGTAGGACCCAGGGTCACACGGGAACTATCTATGGCAATCGTCTTTGAAATTAAGCTAAAAGGCAATTACTATCGTGTTGATAATGCTTGAGTCCAGATGCCCCCTTGATGACAAAATGCACACGTATAGTATTTCATTTATGTAATTCACATTCTCGTGCTTTTAGGAATAGTGATGGTGAGCAAGCCATTTATCATGTAAGCTTGAATGTCGCCATGGTTTACTTGGACATGGAACGTGAAAGACCGACTGAAGTTTCTGTCGCCTCGCTCAGAAATCCAGTATCTGTTGACCGCCTCAGCTAGTAGTGGCTTGGGGGCATCAACGTCGGGTTTGTTTTCTAAAGCCCGCTCTTTAACTATCTCATATGACTGGAGTAACTCGCCATCTCGAGATTCTATAGCTTTAGCTGTGCCCATATGTCGTGATGATGGGGTTCGGAAGCTGTATGAGCGCCTAGAGCGGCCCCGGACAGTAATAGTATGAGGATCAATAAATTCGACTTCCACATCATCATGTTGCACACCTGGCAGCTCACCGCAAAGGCTGAAAAAGTCCCCAAGCTCAATCAGATCAAAGCGTGGATTAAACGCATTGTGGCTGGAATCATCACAGACTGGTAACGGCGTACTGATGAGTAATGGTGTTTGTGATGGCGGAATGAGCACAGGTTGCGTTGGCATAATATCGGGCGTTGCAGGCACCAAAACCATATTGGCAATAACGGAATTACTGAGACAATGCCAGCTTCACCTCATAATTTAATAGATACCGAAATTATCATCTTAGTGGCTCAGGTCCAAAACTAGCCCGTCCTTATACTTTGCCAGCAGGAGGAGCCCTTCGTAGGAGCTCCATTGTTGGCCGCCACCACTCGACGATCAGTTGAAACTGACTGCCATGTATTTAGGGTTAGTCTTCAGCTGTTCAACATAGTTAACTCACTACACTTCAGCCATTTTTGGAGGCAAGCCGAATGTGAAATAAAGAAAACGTTGATCTTGCTCAATCGCTTCTACTGGATCTCCAAAGCTCTGCTAGAGAGACTTAAGAACAATTATCTGTCCACTTCACACTTCTCTGTGCTATTAGGCCACAAAAGTTTACAGCGAAACGTCTTAGATATTTAAGCTCGCCAAACACGCTAATCCACAGCTTCGAAGTTTTAGTGTGAATGCTTGTTGTCTGCGCTTTACGCTTCAAATCAAAGCAAAAATGGAACTTCAGGTGCCGAGGCTACTGCTTACAACTATACTTGCAAGTCTAGCCACTTGGCTGCTACTTGCTGGAGTCATTGTTATTCCCACAGTAGTAACCTTTATTATTGACTCCCACGCACTAGACGGCATTAACAAGGCATGGAATGCAGTGTTAAACGTATTTGAAGAGATCCCTTCTTTAGTTATAGCGACAACGTGTTGCATTTGTGGGATTATTGCGTTGTCTTGGGTCTGCTTAGAGAGTAAAGATCGCCCTGCATGGATGACGGATTGCATACTTTTGTGAGCTGATGTTCTGTCCTTCCAAATAGCATTCTTTTTACATATTAACCAAGGACAGGTGTGCTATCGTCAACTCTATAGTTAGCATTCTCGCAGCACTAGCCAGCGTATATTCACCGCAAAGTGACCACTGGGCTGTGGTGGCACTAGAGACCATAGGGATGGCGTTAAACATAACCATTGCCGCCATAGTGCTATTAGTGGCTTATTCGCAGTTGAGTGAGGATTTTGAGAACGATTACGTGCGGAAGGTTCATACAGCGTAAAGAGGTGTAAAGGCAATGATATGTATCTCATAGTATTTTGATAGTTGAGTGGAAGAAAGCAATATGGTTAGTTAGTGCTGAATTATTAGGTTTTGTAAGTTAGTCTTAAGGTATCTTAGAGCATTTCTAGCATTAAATCAGCGAGACTTAGGGCGATAGTAAACGTTATAATAATAATAAAGACACTTATAATTTAGTTTACTATGTTAGTTAGTAAATTATTATAGATTAGAAATATAACCTACACGATAGGACGCACCCTATTGGTACTTTGAATTCACTTGATTTTAAATCTTGTGAGTCTATTAAAAATTCTAATACTTTTGTGTTAGTTATATTGTATAACTGCTCCTGTATAAAACAGGAATATGCGTCACATATAATTTGTTGGGATCGGGTGGTATTTTCCGGCCACCATAATCACTTCCTTTAGACAACGGAGTAGGGGCTTCACAGTAGATTACAGTACATAGACTAATTAACATTGAACTACTACCTAATCTATGGGCCTACATATAAAGGTTAACATAAATATTTGTTTATGTTAAACTATTTATTCAGGGTTTAACATAAACAAATGTTTATGCGTAGTATGCTATTTGTAGGCCTGGGGGGGAACCCCAAAAACCTGTCGAGTCCTGGGCTCAGCTGGGTCTGAGTCAGTAGCCAATAGTATGGGTGTCACTGTCTCACTCTCAACCGTCCAAGGAGCTTGACCGTCCTTTTGGGCGTAAGCCCACTCTACACTATAGAAATACGCATTTCCTCCCACTTAATTGTTACAAGCATTGACAGGTTCGGCCTGCCCGACCTGCAGGAAGGTGGACAGGGGTGTTTCTATTATGAGTCATATGTATACACGGTCTAGATAGCTGGGGCGTAAGGCGACAGGGAGAGGGTGAGGGAATTTTTAGTTTCAGCTTATAGAGTAAGGCGGAGGAGGGTATAAATATCTCGCATTATCCCCTTCCCTTTGTTTCCCGTTCCTGCAACAGATTAACTCAGTTCTCTCTAAACTTTACTACATATTGCAACTAGTATATCCTGGGTGGGTTTCTCATAACTGCTGTTTTCTTTTGCTAATTCTCTTATAGTTTGGAATCTCTTTTGCCCCTCACTTTGTCCGCCTCACAACTATTGAAGATGGACGAGAATACGGCGATTATCAACGCCGTCCAAGGTTCTTTTTCGAAATCGACAGCTTTAGTCAACCTTGAGGTCGCTCCTGGATACGGCTTATACGGATTTCTCCTGGATGCAGAAAGGGGTTCTCAGGGAACAATTAGTCAACACCGTCCCGAATTTAACCCTAGTTATGCGACTTTTTCAGACGACACTCAGCAAGTCTTATCTATTGATCTTGGGGCAATACCAGAAGAAATTTGCTTTATCAAAGCCTATATTGGGGACAATCAACGATCGTCGCAAAATCAGCATACACCGGGATTGATGCAGTTGTATTATCGAGGACATGAGATGGAGGTTAAGAAAAAATTGCCAGAGATTTATGTAGGCGACGTAGAGAGCCATGCTTTGACCCTCCTTAGGAAGCCGGATAACACGTGGCATTTTGGGTTTGGAGATTGTGAGGATTTTGACAAGTATATCAGGGGTAAGGAGCCTGATGTGTTATAATTGTCTTTTTAGTACCTTTTCCAGTTTAAAGATCCAGAATTAAATCAGAGCGCGTTTAAGTTGGTGTGAGGCTAGATTTGCTCCCTACCGTATATAACTCGTGTAGTTCATTATACGGATAAGACCTCCCACTCTAGATGATATCTCTTCATATAAACAGTCGCATGAAGTATAGGGCCCCAAGGTTATTGCCATTTCATCTCCCGATCTGTTTCAACTATCTACTCCTTGCCAACTCGCAATGCCCTATGTTCTGTATGTACAACCTATATCCAAGCAGCTGTGGTTGTGCCCGACTTCACCCAACCTTCTTCATTCGTATAGTATCCCAGACTTTTCAATCACTGATTTTACTTGAAGAAACGTATCCATCTTGCTTATGCTCGGGCTCAGGAAATTCTATCTCGAATATCTCGTCGTTCCGAAAGGGATCCGTCCACCCTCGTTTGAACGAATCCCAAGTTTCTTTCTTAATCTCCTCCGGGGTAAGAACTGTTATTGTCTTCACACACCGACCCCCTGCCCTGGGTCTGAACATGATCTGGAGAGATTCACCGTAACGTCGCGCAAGTGAAATATCCGGCGAGGCGAGACATAAATCTGGTGCAAAATACACGATGTTTTGGAATTGAAACCATTCCGATCCAAAGTGATTACTCTCATAGCAATAGCAGCAGGAATGCATATAAAATGGAAGAGGTCCATGTGCAAGGACAATATACTTGTCCCATGTGTTCAGTAACCTTCCCTCTTGAAAATCGACAAACGTTGTAAAAGTAAGATTTCGTGATTCACGATTCGCGTGGACTAATGCAGGGATTGGCGAATGGAGAATATGCTTTTGACGGTAAGTCAAGTACTAGATGCAGACGGCTATTTCCTACTGGGTGTCTCTCGCAGGCACACTATAAAATTTGTATAAGCAGACATAATATAAAAGAGCAGCCGACTTACCTCAAGTCCATCAATGTGCTGGTGATCGATGCTGGAGCAGTCTGATGAGACTTTGTTGGGCTCGAGGGTACCGCAGATAAACATTCCGTGCTGATCTGCAGCTTCTTTCCATATTATCTCTCGTAGTTCGGTCGGCAGCTTGGAAAACAGGTGAAATTTTTCTGTTGTTGTATGTTCAAGAGAAGGATCAAAGCTTTGTAAGATGGCCATTTTGTTGCTGTTGTTCAAGATAAGATAATGGGCGAGGATGAGGGAATGATGGAGGGTGGAAGCTGGGAAAGTCAGTAATTTATATGGTTGGATGCCTTTAGATGTCGTGAGTTTGAGGCAGTCATACACTCCAAGAGCCTAGCAGAGCAGCCTGGGGCCATCCACGCAAGCTAACTGGGCTGAGGATTGGTCGGGTGATACATCTTCAAGGAATGGATTGGCTCTACGTAGCATCAGTCTGTACCTATGCGAGGACGGGACAGAGATCATGTGGTGGTCCACAGGCAACTTGCATAATTTCTCATGCAGAATCCATGTAAAGCCGTCTAAACGAATGAAAGTTCTTATTTGCATGGCATGCTGGTCCTAGAAGCTCCACTTCTTCTAGGAGTAGCGGTCACAGGAGACCACGCCATCCTGGGAGCACCAGAGGTTCTAAGAGACCGGTTCCCAGAAGCGCTGTTTGTTTTGGGAGCAAGGTTCCCAGGAGCGTAGGGTACCCTGGGAGCCGTTGAACTTCTAGGATCTTGTAATGATCCCATGTTGATTTTATTGATTTCATTTGATTTGTTTAATAGGCTGCCAGCCGGCGGCTGGTAGCCAATTTTAACGTCAGGGTTTGAGAGTAAGTTGGGTACTCAGCATGGCGTTTAGCCGTTTGTGGCCGTGTCACTCATCATAATTGTTAGCACAATCTAGTCACCTGTGCCATACTTGAGGGGCATCATCAGCTGGAGCTCACAGGGAAGATGGGGCAAGGTAGTGTGGTACTTCCTATGTCATGTGCAGCTCACGCTTTAATTCATTATTGACTATCTTACTAATCTTACGAAAGGTTCATCGGTGGTGGGTGGTGAGTACGTTGACGATCAAGCTGATCTCTCCCGCATTCAGCAAGTTTTACCCGTCTTAAGAATACTCTTTGCCTGCTGCGCGTAAGTGCAGCCATTGTTCACGGTGGCGTCCGAGAAACCGGCCGCCCACATCATTACACCACCAAATGCCGTGTCGGAGCTGAATTTTCCAACAAGAGTGGCAAGGTTACTTGGCTCCAAGAAGTACTGAGAACCGCTCTCGGTGCCGGTGGCGGCTAATGGAGAAGCAGGAACACCAATGAAAATCTTGGCATTAGCAGAGGGGGTTCCGGCGATTTTGGCCTTCCAGTCGTTGTAATTAATCTGACCGTTGGCAGAGCATCCAGGATTGTTGTAGAACTGAACCCAGAGGTAGTCAAACTGTGATTTGGTAATGATGACATCCATATTAGGCTCTGGTATGGGACATTGCGGGGCCCCGCCGATGTAGTAAGTATTTACGGGGTCGGTCTCGAAGTTGGAGCGCAACTTAGCAATCATATACTGGTAGTACTCGTTTCCGTTATTGTGCTCTATATTAAAGTCCCAGCCGTTGACAAAGGCATTACCGAATGGGCGTGGCACACGACTGTCTCCGACAGGTGCGCCGTAAGCATCCCACAGGTTCTGGCCTATTGCCTCGGCCTCTTGTTTAGATTTCAGCGAGTAGGACCCCGACGCACCACCAAGAGAAAGAATAACTTTGACGCCATTTGACTTGCACGTGTCGATGGCCTTAGATAGGTCTTCGCATAGCTGGGGCTCGCCATTGGGAGCGATATAGCAGGATTGTCCAATGGTGCCAGAAGCAATTTCGTTGCTGTTGCCAAACTGATATAGAAATGCCAAGACAATGATATCAATTCCGGAGTCCTCAGCGCAGTATGTAGACAAGTCGTTGTTTTCGACGACCCCGCCGCCATTTTGACCCCAGTAGACAACATTCATACCTTGGGGTGGTTCATACGAGCACTGTGTTGCCGAGACAACATTAGCCATAAAGGCAGCGCTAGCTACAACAGCTAAAAAATGCATAGCGTGGAGATTTAAGAAAAGACTATAAGACAATAATATCAACGACGAAGATAAGTATGGTATATATTAAACTATCTGCAGCAGTTAATGGCCCACTTGCTGGAGCCAGTTTCATCACCGCATTATTTTTAGAAGCCAGAAGAGGGTGTTCGAAATTACAATTGCCAGATGGTAGTGGTCATGTTGTTAATACGAATCCGTTGGGCCCGAGCTGAATCATTCATACTTTTACTAGCCGATCTTGGTTGCAGTTTATAGTAAATGTCAGAGAACAATTTTGAGAAAATCAGGCAGCTCACTAGCTATAGCGGGACCTGCTATCTGCACTACACCATGGGCAAATAGACTAGACGTAATTTAAATGCATATAGATTAAACTAGGTACTGCGATACTGTACTCCTGAGCCTCTTAGGATCCATATCCACATCCCCAGCAGAACCCCGAGGCTCTTTTGTCAACTTCTAATATGTCACTAATTAATGCCCACTGCCCATTTCTGCCTTCCAAGAATTCAGGGCATACTCTAACTAAAGCTTTGCCGCCACGAGCTACTCCTACTCGAATGTGAATCAAACCTGACCGAGAACATAGAGATAGAGGTCCCTCGCCAGTCGTGCTACCACATTTCTCGCATTGAGTAAGTACTGTTTTGCAGCAACAGCTTGAATATTCTACTATAGAACCGTCGCATTGGTTGCAGCGTCTAGTTTGAATGTGGTATTGTTCCATCACTGTATACATCTTTACAGGAGATCCTTGATCGTTTGGATTAGAGACATCAATTTCAATTGACCAGCTTCCACTGTTGGGCCGAGCTCCATCGTATGCTGAGCTTGTTATGTGTATTATGCCACGACCTCGCGCGTCGTCGCAAAGTTTGATTTCCTGGCAGGACGAGCGCTGACAATTCGTACAATTTGTAATAATGGCGTGGCACATTTTGATAGCAATTTGATGCGATGCGGCACAGAACCTTATCCGCTTTCCTACAACAGTGCTGGTAAAAGATTCGGTAAAGAATTTATTGTCGAAATCCCCCGGCAGCATGAAGAGATCAAACAATTCAGCTAAGAACACGAGAAAGCTAGCTTCGCAAGCAACCGTAACTGCATACAAGTTACTCTGCTTCTATAGATCAAATGACTTCCTTTTATTTATAATTTAGTATGATCTTTCCCGGCCCTCCTCTACAAAGCTTCTGTAACTCTAGTTCCTGCTATTCCAGTCGTGGCGTCTAATCTGGACCTTAACCAATTTACGGCGTAACCATATTCCCCTAAATTGGGCTATTAAGCGTACGTCTCCTTTGCACTGTAGATGAGTAAAATAAACGCCGGGTAATTAGTGAAATTACCGCCCTGGATTACATAAAACCTCGAGTAACAGCTGCGTTGGCAAGTGATTAATAGTGTAGTTTGGCTTGGCACCTTTTACGAAGGCAAACAATTTATTTTCTGTGAATAGATTCAGACATGGGAGAAAATCTAGGTTTACCTAACTCATCTGTAGCACCATCCGGTGCGGAGGTCAACGTTGTAACGCCAGTGGAAGGCCAACGTTATAGCTGTGGATCATTCGAAACTAAGTTGAAGACTATGGAGAGGGGAGTTAAGGCTGCTTCCGGTAACGCCCGAGAGGTAGCACCCGCATTTGGAGGTGCCAAACTTATCCGGGACGTCGTACGGGACTCTGAAGTGAGTTGTGATGGGCTTTTAACTCCCGAACTGGGCATCTATCCGAACCGATGCACCCCATTAGAACCAGACTGGCATTATTCTTTGTTGGGTGATGGAGATATTCGAGAAGGAGCCACCGTGACAGAAAGCATTGATATAATGCAATTTCCCCAATATGCCAGCCGTCAAAGCATGGCAGACATGGTCAAGGCATGGGATCTTAACCCCCATCGGCTTCAATGTCTGGAAGTGACCCAAACTGAGGGAAGTTCGCCAATTGCAATGGAAGGAAGGTATGCCTGTATTCAGGAAGATGTGTTAATAGATGACCGGCTACCGCTGCTAAATTCAGACTCGGATTGGGAAATGGTAGAAAGTGATGACGAGGACGATTGCATCTTTCCATATAGCCCTGACGCTAGTGTGATTGACTGGAAATCAAAGAAAACTCTTGCACCACAATCTGTCGGTATCGAAATCTTTGACGAGAGCACCACAGTGGCACAGAACCTACCGACGAATGGCGGACAAACGAAGCCATCAACAGAGCCTCCACAAAGCCAAACAGGTGTTGTGCAACGCTCATCTTCGCAATAACGACAGCTCTATCGCTTCAGCCTGTGAAAGTTGCGAATCTAACGCAACTCCACGGCGCTAACTAGCTCGTTTAGGGATGTAGTAGTCAATACTTTAGAATGGACAGTGCAGTTGCGGTCTGAACTGAATGCAGTGCTGTGTCTCGTAAACGCACGTGAGAGCGATAGTAGGCATGTTCAAATTTGGTTTCGTGTAATCCGTCTACCCTGACGAACAAGCATCAACGCCCTCGACGCCCTAACCATAACTTATATAGACAGCGAATTTATTAGTCGCCAAACTATTTCTATCCGGGGTCGCTCTAGGCGCCCATATAGCTTCCGAACCGCATCATCGCAGCTTGATTACATATATCTTAGGTAGGTAGTGTCTAAAATAGATCTTGCTGCAACTAATCAACTAAAAAATCAGCCATGACTCATATACTATAGCTTAGATCTCAGAAAAAGGCTACTGTACTAGTTGTAATATACTATGGGTATAATGTAAGCTCTAGTTAAAGGGCTGGCGGAAGGCTAAACTGTATATTTGTTGCTTTGATAATCCATCCACAACTCTCCATTTCTCTCATGAGATTACTTGGGCGGTTCTTATATACGCCAACAATTATCCTTTCTAATAAGGGCGAGGTAGCTCTAAACAGAGTATCAACTAGATTTAACACCCTAGGAATTATCTCGGGGTTGTCTTGTTCGACAAGCTCAAACTCCATAGCAAGTATGTTACCCATAAACACTGTAAGCGTGCTTAGGTTAGCGCAGTTACCTTGGATGCTTGCAAAGATGCTAATGCTATCGTCTGAGAGAATAACGCCACTGAGCTCTCCTCGATGGTGGAATATTGGAAAGTCAACATATACATGCTGGATATACCCTGCGTTTTTGCGGCCAATTGCCTGAAGGAACAAGGCTATGTGCTTAGGGGTAGCTATAGTAAAATCAAAACAATTATAGGCATAAAAGAGCGAACTGGCTTCGTGGTGGAGGATTTTGTTTGTGTAGAGGAGGCTAGTACTAAGCTCATGTCGTTGATTGAAACCAGTCCAAAGGGCAAGAGGCTCTTTATGCAATAAGCATAGCTTATATATTCTGTTGCGAAGCTCGCCAGGGAGGTCGAGGAAGTTAGTTAACATGTGTTCAGTGGTTGTAAGCGTACTAGAGGTCGTTTAAAACATCAAGGGCGAAAGACAGAGCTAGTCTCTACAGTATTTATGTGACACAGCTAAAATATTATAACTGGAGCTATAGTAGAACAGGCTACTTATCTGTTTTTGGCGCCTATAGAAAATATTAGACGTTAACACACTGCTTAATCAAAGGATATATACAAGTGTCTTCTCTATAGTCGGCTGTAATACTACAATACTGTAGCTTTATCTTTATAGATAAGGCGCTAGAAATTCTTCCCCCACTACGAACGTAACATTAGCTAGGTTATATAGAACATTTCGTTACTCTTACTTATGGTTGCCAGCCATTGGCTAAAACATAACGTTAATCCCTGCGTCAGGTGATGTACTCACCCACAGGATTTGATTCAGGGTTTACCATCACGTTGTTGCCGTTGCGCCTGATTGCGGAGGGCGTCAATTCATAGTTTAATAGAACCCATTGACCTGCAACATCACCACAAGCTCATTAACCTTTCCAACTCATTTACCACTGTGATTTGGGTTTCGAGCCTCACCACGACGCTAAAAATCTACTAATTAAGTTGAAGTGCTTTGGAAAATAAGAAAAAGTATTTGTTAGCAGATTATATTGTAGTGTTATTCAAGGTTTCAAGCTTAATATTAGAATTTTATTAAGAACCTAGAATTAATAAAGCCAAAACATGCATCCACTGTTCCGCTAATGTAATCTGTCCCCTGCGACAAGAGTCTGCAATACTTACAACGTTAGCGACAATTCATAGGACTATTTCAGCCGACGCCTTGGGTAGCTAAAATTGGCCCACATACATGCTGGATCTGTGTTTGTCCGTTCATGGCAGTAAGCCACTTATTGCTCTTTATGAGACCCTTATTATATTGTTGAAAAGAAAATAAAATTGAGGTAACATTAGTGGCTACGACTAGAATTAAACCGTTGACTTATACTGGCATGCGTCTATATGTGACGTTAAATTAAGCTTCGCATGCCTGCATCCGCTTGCAAGGGTCGGTCGAGGCACGCCTTCCTATTTGTTGCAGAACAACACGTGTCTTAGTGAGTTCTCGTAACCCAATTCAAGTCGCCTAGCTACAAAAGCAACGATCTTCAAGATACTATAGGACCTGTACAGGCTAAATCCCGTTTCAATATACCCTACCTCCCTAACATAATTCAATCTGCTAAATATTTCGCTTTGTCTTCGAAACTCAAGCTGGTTTCATTGGACTCGATGGGAAGAAGGTCAGTAGACAGATTACCCCGCACTAGCGCTAGATATAGAGGTGTCGCTGATCTTAGTCTTGCCACAATCTCTTTGTCTTGCTGTTGGACTCTTAAGCGGATAGTATTGAGGTACTTCTCGCGACTAGTCAGTGTTAACTTCTCTAGTGTGCTTGTTGCGTCTGCGACAGCGCATAGAGCAACACTAGGGTGCTCTAGACAGTCCCGAAAGACGTCAGTTAGTTCAATCCATACTAACGCTCTTCTTGCCCATTGGAGGATATATTTCCAGTTAGTCTCGCGAGTGACTTGTAGAATTTTCATCATCCTAGAGGTAACCGTGATAGGTATCGGTCCACGTTGGCGCGGGTTTCTCCCCATTCCCTGCATCTCCTCCCAAAACTTGCTGGAAAATTCGTAGTGCAAGTAGCGTTGCTTCAAATCTCGCTTTTCCGTGCTAACCATAACCCACAAGTCAGCAAGCTTCATGCTCCCAATTTTTAGATATCTCCCTTCCTCCTGCATGTACCGCTGTATGCGCACAGCCTCCTTTAGTGTTTTTAGCATATATTTCTCATCTCCAAAGGCCTCCGCTAGTTGCTCGGGGCTTCTCTTTCCCGGTGGCAAAAGCGTTAATTCAAAACCATCTTCCTCTTGCTCGGAGATATCGAGCCGATCCGAGGGATCATTTCCCGATTCATCGCTATCCACTACAAACAGACCCGACTCAACCCCGGATGCGTCCCTTGTTTTTCTTGGGTCATCGATCACCATGATATCGTCATCACTGGCATCCTCTTTTTCTAGACGCACTGTATCAGCTATTGCCTCCTTTTCCAAGAATGCCTCGTGTTCGCTAGCTGATGGGTCGAGCATTGATGCTAATATCTCCGCTAGAATTCTTTCTCTCAGTCCAGGAATAATGGCATTACTTTGCTCTTGTGATGGGTATCCCTTGCCAGAGGACAACAGACGAATTCCAAGGAGAACAAATAGACCACAGTCAGCACCATTATTCTGCTGTGGGTAGCCTTGAATAGGATCCTCTTTTACATCTCTAGGAAACACGGCTCTTAGCCACCTTCGGAATTCATCTGGTGCTTGACCTCCCATGCTGCAAAAGTGTGTCCATCGCACAGTATCCCCTTTGTTCTTTGACACTATGACGCTAAAGGACCAGTGTTTCCTAGAGTTAATAGGGACGTATAATGTGTAGCTGCCAGTGTCTACAACTTCTTGAAGACTATTAGGTGTTGTGTGGGAACGTAGAATATGGGGTATGATTGTGGTTTTTTCGATACGTTGATTGGCAGGCATCTTAAGAAGCTCAAAATATGCATTGAGAATCTCGTCGTTTAGCCATTCTCCTCTCGCTAGACGCCAGAGCGATTCCCTTAAATATGCTTCGCTATAACCCGAGAGAGCCATTTTCGTTATGACGGACGAGCTCTTACGAACAAGGTCAACCTCTTCGACAATAACATCCTCTAGTCTCTTTCTACAGTCTGACTTCCAGCACTCCGGAAGGTCCGGTAGTGTATTTAAGGAAGTAGTCTGTTGAGGCTGCTTTATCACAAATACTGGTGCGGATTTGACACGTGTGAATGCATGTGTTCTCTGTATTAAAGCGGCTTGATTCTTGGGTATACGCGATTGTGCGGGTAGAATTCTTCGCCCGGGTACTACAAGAGGAGACTTCGACGAGGCCGCCTCTATAGGCACAATCTTAGGCGTAGGCGCTGCTGCAGGCAAGGGGTGCCGATAAGATGTGTTGATATTGTGATTAACTGTGGTGAATCTGGGTTCCGCAAGTTCCGCTGTATCTTTAGGAGCTGACACGTTTTGCTCGTCTGCTAGTTGAAGGAATTTTTGCTCTAAAAAATTTGGATTTGACTCGTTTTCTAGAAACGCGCGACTTAATAGCTCCTCGGATGAAGTCGCAATGAATAAGTTGAATTTCTCTTGGAGATATTGTATACCGCTCTTATTTAGAATATTAGGGCACCCATTCCCCCACCAGCTTGACACGTGCATTGCTATATCCTCGCAGTTCCCTTTAACGGCGATGTCAAAGCATTTGAGGTCATTTGGAGGATGTTTGAGGTTAATCCAGGCAGTGCACCCGCGAGCTTGCTTAACTACAGTGCACATATCCCGCACAAGGTTTTTGGCCGCGCCAACTTTAAGCGCTGTGCCTACGACAATGACTGCATCGGGTTTTGCTTTGAGATCATGCTGTATCACTTTAACGATGGAGTCTTCGTCTTCAAAGTCGAAATGATCGTAGAGAAATACCCTTGGTTTCGTCACATGAACTTTGTTTCCTCTTTTCCGTGACCCCCTAATTTCGTCCTCACACATAAAGCACTGCGGTTGAGCGCCAGATTTAAAATTCTCAGGATCGAACTTCATTTTGTGTGTCGCATTTCCGGTACATTGAACTGTCCGTAGGTTTCCGTGCAACTGAATTGTCTTTGGCCACGGCGCCCGACAGGGTAGCGGGATTTCAGTTTTTAAGGCTTCCAGCTGCGTATCTATGCCGTCTATATTTTGAGTATATAGGCGATGTAAACGACCTTCCTCTGCAAGAGAAGCAATCAATAGATGAAATTGGGTAGGGTTAGCAGCCATTATAAGCTGATACATTTCGCATATCGCCTTATGAAGTATGGCCCTTCTCTCGTCATTAACATACGAGATTTGGCTGAAGACATCTTTTCCTTTCACATTCTTCCCATCCACTTGTAACTTTTCAAATGTAGGAACTATCCAATGAGCATGTGACGATACTTAGAGGGAGCTACTCACTGCCTGCAGACGCCGAGATTCCAGCTCCTGCAATAACTACAATTTTCCTCTTCTGGCGGAATGTATCTATTAATGGGCGGAGTGCCAAATGGGCGGAGTAATCGTCCAAGGCGCTAAGGTCAACTTAAAGTGCCATATTTGCCTGCATTATGAAAATCTGTACTGGGAGTTATGACAATTTATTACAAATGCGGGTATTTTATAATTTATACTACGCTAGTTTTGGCGCAAGGTTAATTATTGGCCACTTCAGAATATCGTCACCCACCCCATTATAAGCCACCCTTTTTGCTTCCCAAAACTAGCAACTGTTTTGCCATCACTCTACTCCTGAGGTTGATAATCTAGTTGTTTTAAAGTAATATCTTTGTTAAGATATGGCCACAATGCTGATCGCACTTCGTCCCTGATAGTTGTTGATGCAGATACTTTGAATCGTCAGAAATTGATCAGTCTAATGATAGCAATCTTACCTGTAATGAGCATTCTAGAATTTTCGGTATATACTGGCAAGGTTGATTGAAGTCTTATCCCACTCTCTAGCTGTTTAGTCCTTCTTTGTTGTTGTGGCATTCCCCATGGTCTCATTTCGTTCATCTCCGATGCTTCATCGTTGGGATGTGTCCCGTAGTCTCTCTCTGTTTGTTCTATTCTCCCTCTTTTAACTTCAATGTCTCGTTCTGCTAGCAGTCTTGCCATGGCCCTTTCTTGGATATTCTGATCGTTGACCTCTGCTATTTCACTTTTGATGATGTCTTTTGGTACCATGGGGTCATTGAATATTTGTGCTCGCTCGCTGAGATCTTCCGCCCGTATCTTCATGGTATATAGGGAGATATTAAGGGCCTGGTTTTATTAGAAAGTAGTACAAATAAGTGCCTTTAATACATACACGATTGCCTAAATCACCGTCCCCTGCCAAGGCCAGATTTAAAAGCGGACGCACCGCGTTATATAGACCTGTGACTATTAGCGAGAAGATAAACCTCATGTGCATTAGACTCACCTTCATCCTTAAATTCCCAGACCAGGCGGATTCGGCGAGCTTGAGCCTCACGTGCCTGCATGCCTTGGACAAGTCTATCCAAAAGTGGCAAGTGTGCGATAATACCGTACCCGCTTGCAATCATCACATGATGCTCGTAATCACATACTGGTACAGGAACCCCATGTGGGCCGGTGAATAAAACCCTCCCCAGGCCCCCATCCGGCCCACTTCCCGAAGTTTTGCGAGAATGAAGCCTTTTAGTCCATCCATGGCGAGGCTCGATTATGAGCTCTAACTTTGTCTGCTTCTTCCCAGTCCAAGAAGCGACGACAAATGGATGGCTTTGTATCAAGGATCGGATGCCAAGAGATGGAATGAACACGTTAATGTACTGCCCAGCTTCCACTTCCAATGGCTTTCCGAGAATTATAGTTAAGGAAACTGGGCCACTGTTTTTTTCATCATGCTTAAAGACTTCTCCGACCACGGGCAGCTTCATGGGCAAACCGTTACGTCGTAATAATATAGCTCCTTCTAGTGCAAGTGCTGCCGTAAATATACCAAGCGAAGCCCAGATATACACTTGAGGGAGAAATCTTGTTCGGACATGCAGGATAACAGAGGTGGCAAGAACAGCTGCTAGCATGTGATGTAAACGAAGAAAGAACTCATATGACAGGCGAAAAGGTGGCCAGGGCAGTCGGCGAAAGGGGGGCCAAGACACTAGACTAATCAAGCCAAGGGACGACCCGCCCTATACATAGTGAGCAACGCAAAACTTTTATATCATGATATACTTACTATGACTGCAGCAATGTTTGCAGAGCCTTGTAGTATGAATGAGGTGCCAGAAGTGAGTATGACTGCCATATGGAAAGCCATCAAGGTGCACGCCATCAGCCCAGAATAACGATGAATTCGCCCAACGGTGCTTAGAGAGACCCCAAGGATGTTAGTAAGAAAACCTAGATGCGGAGCAAGAAATAGGGGAATTAGATTTATCAGTGAAAGACTGCCGGCTCGTACACCAGCCTGCGCAATATCAGAGGCTCGGAAGCCAACGCAAAAGAAGTTGCTAGCAATGTATACAACCTGAGTTAAGGCATCTATGGTGGTCCATGGACCTAAAAATCGATGTCGACGAAGAAGGTAGGGATAGGCTAAGTATCGAACCCCTCGGTGGATGAGAGGCCAGGTATGTGGTATGAAAAAAGGAAGACATGGAAGTAGATGGATGAGAGTGGCGACGAGGATGGCTCCACCCACAGCGATGGCATATCCTAAGGTAATTTCCATGATGGCACTACAGAAGTGACAAATGTATGCTTAGATCTTATATTTATACAGCTCGCACAATACTACTGAGCCAAAAGTGGCGCCTTCAACATCTTGTGAGGGATACAATTTAAGACTAAGCTAAGGCGTGCCTCTGTAAAAACGGCTGAGTAGAATGATCTCTTGTTCGAATACTACAGCAAAGGTGTGACCGATTTTAAAGCGTCGATAGTGCAGAATGAAAACTTGGTACTATGAAACTACAGACACTAATAGTTAAAGAGAGTAATTAACACGACTAAAATATCGTAGCTTATACAAAAACAGCAATTTGCTTCAACTAGTCCTGCCTGCAGGAAATAAAAGCCATAATAGAAGGAGCTGCTAATTAAACAAAGAAAGAGGCTATTATTAGAATTGTTAATGGTGGAAAATAATAGAAAACATTGATCTGAAACCATTACGTAGATGCTGGCAATTTATTATACTCATCCTCGAATTTTGTCTTTTGCTCTACTGTAAATTCAGCATTTAGGTCAATGAATTCTCTTGAGCGGAAGTATAACTCATAGTTCTTCTTTTTCTCCTCTTGCTTTTTCTTGATTTCTTCTCGCCTTTTGTTTTCCTCGTCTTGCTTTTTCTTTTCCTCTTGCTTCTTTGTTTCCTCCTCTTTCTCCTTGTCATTCTTCCCGCTGCTCGGATCTTCTGATGCTTGGCGTGACCCTATAGGTGTCCATGCCAAAGCATCAAGTTCAGGTAAAGCTTCTTCTACTGAATAAAGTCCTCCATTTTCCCTATATTTTTGCTCTGCTGTCTTTGCAAGGTCATAAAGTACCTGATTGGCTTTTTTAGCGGTTCCATAGATAGAATGACAACCTGCTCTGCTTTCAAAACTGTAGAAGTAGTTTTCAGATATGCCTTTTACAGATTTAGGTAACTTCCATTGTATGATGAGCTGCACATCCGCCTGCCTTGGTAGGCGTTCTCCTTTAGCTATTATCTCCTCCTTCTGTGCCTCTGATAAGCGAATAGGTAAGACTAACTTTTCTGGATCCCCTTCGTATCCTGGCGGCACTTCTATTGCAATACCAACCAAATCTTCTATGTCATCAGAAGTCCATTTGTTGTTACCACGACTTCCTTTGCCAAGTACTCCGGTACCTGCACGTCTTGTTTGGATGATATCAACTTTATCAGAGCTAACAATGATGTCGCGCCTAATCCTATAGATTTGATGGCCTGGTACGTCAGTTTCAGCGACAATAGCCACCCTTCCATTTCCGGTCCCCTGTTTATAACCTAGAATAGCTTGTGTTTGTCTTAATGTTGTATCAGCCTGTTTATATTTACAGACGGTATCGTCAAGAACGAGCCCCTTCTGAAATGCTTCTGCAAGGGCATCTGCGACATTAGCGTTGCCTTGTTGGTGTTGGTTTTGTCGATTCCCTGTTTGAAATTTATTTTCTAGGTTATTTGATTCGGTAGTTTGTAGTGGGTTGCCATTGCTATCGCTTGGTCCAGCATCGCCAGGTTCGCCGTCGTCATCGTCAGGTTTCTCATCAAGCATATCTATATCTTTATCTGCTTTATCTGCTTCGTCTATTTCTTTATCTGCTTCGTCTATCTCCATTTGCTCACTTTGTATGTCTTTCTCAAGCTGAGCAATATCGTTTTTGAGTTTCTCTTCATCTTCGGGATTTGCGTCTTGGGCAAGCTTTAATAGCTCGTCTCTTTTCTTATTTTTAGCTTCAAGATTTGTTTTAATTGCTTCTCTCTTTGCGTGAGCAGCTTGTCGTTTCTCGCTAATGACTTTTTTTCTGTCAGATTTAGATTTATGTATTGCGCCTTGGGATCTGGATGAGAAGTTTATTCTTCTCAGAGGCTTGTTTTCTACAACCATTCTTAAAATAAGAAATGTATTTCTAAATTCTTATTGAATAACTAAATAATGGTGTACTTATAATACAAAGCATTTATAGCCTTGCAGCAAGTTAGTGTGCAAATAATGGGCAGGAGCAACTTTCAGCCTCTTATCTAATAACTTTATGCTTTAATGCAAAGAGGTCATAAGTGCTGTCCTTTATAGTAGTATCCTTTTATGGATTATACTCTTATTATATTATATCAATCACCTTATATGTAGTATAGTACTATATAAGGACCAATACAAACTAGATTGTAAGTAGAAGCAATATTATTTCAAAAAACTGGCTAAGTTAGATGTATAGTCATCTTAATGACAAGTCATTTAACATCTTATACTATTCCTCTAAACTCTACAACATGTCATTTAGATTCTAGTAATGCAAACCAAGCTACAATATTAGTATCAAACCCAACAATATTAAGGATGTCAAAACCCTTAGTGTCTAGCACCTCGTTAAATACTCCTTTTGCTTTTGGGAGTAGGCAAACGAGAATAGACAATAGTACAACATCTATTCCGTGCTTATCTAGCATAGCCACAGGGTCTTGTCAGATATTATCTGGAACAGCTGCCCAAACTCAGGGTGTATTAGGAACTTACAGTAAGGTTGAAGGGTTAGGAACTAGAAATTATCCTTGGTCTCATGTATTCATCTGGGTGGCAATAATAGAGATGTTATGTTTATTGAAATAGACTTTTAAAGAAGCTTAGATATAACTATTTTATCACCTAACTAAATACGATTTACATTACTATCACTCTATCCTCATACTACACTTTGCTCCATCGTATTTGTCACTAACGAGAAGTCACGTTGCTAAATCTATGTGTTATTTCTAGTTACTATCTAGATCTAGATGTAAACTACCGACACGCGTACTCCTAATATGGCCTATAACTGTATATTTATTTCTAGGTAGATGTTGCTGCTGCCTCTGTTAGCTTCTGTACTACGTGTACTGTACTGTAGATATAAGACATAGTTATACTATTATTAGCTTGCGTTATGTTTAGCAAGGGCATATGTAACAAATAAGGTTGAATAGAGGCAGAATCAGCAATGCTAGATGCCCTTTCTGGCTTTTACAGGTAAAATCAGCTTTATTTTAAGGCGGGATTTTAGTAGATTACTACTATTACAGTAAAAACTTTCTATCCTTTCCTTAGGCTTCTCTTTGTAGGGCTTTTAACAAAATGCTTGGAAGAGTTGCTAAATCAAGTGGTAACAAAATAACTTCATCTATATTTTGTAGAACTTGAAGCGGGGAGTTAAGGCGTGGCTCCATAATTAACTCTCTTTCTAATATTAGAGATCTGTTAATGGTACTATGTGATAGCTCTGAGGGTGACGGCGCCCTAGACCGATTGAACCTCTCTAATTCAATAGCTGATAGCCCGTCAACAGTAGATCTATAGTAGCTAGATATGCGTTTTAACTTCAAGCTGAATATTTTATGCCTACAAAGTATTTTAGCCATATTCTGTATGGCTTTAGATAATTAATAAAAGTATGACTTATAGAAGTCGACGCCACTAGGCCAGAGCTCATAAATGGGCCCTGTATCCTATTTAGCTGTTGTCTGTTCAGTTATGGCTCTAAATAGCTCTTTATAAAAGGTAGGAAGTGGCTCCGTTATAAACAAGCTTAAGATACATATTATTAGTCTTGGTAGTAAACTACACTATACAGTACCTTCACGCTATCATTTAAGTTATCGCTACCATGGCAACACAAAGTCAAACGGTACTTAATATTGAGAAAAAAAAAGCATTGTGGAGGTGGAGAATAGTGGGGGTTGTACTTGCTCTCGGAGAACAGTGTCAGCCCCCTCAACAACATATTGAGACATGTTAAGCATAAGCCGTTGTGATGCAATAGAACGGGAGAGTCTTGCCAAGGCTGAGCGCTTAGCGTTTCTGGCGCTCTTGTCTTGCATCATGGTAATCATAATCCTATCACAAGGTGGCATGTTAATGAGATGAGCAGCAGGCGTGTAGCAAAAGGAATGTGCAGAGCCAAATTGTGGTGAGCCGCCAGTTCTGCCTCCCTCGGTACGTACTACCTCGGCACCTCCACCGTACATGTACCTGCAAAGCCACAACAAGCCACTGGCCCGCCTCGTGTCTAATAAAGCTAATCAAAAAAATCCTGTGACCCTCCCAATTCGCCGTTTACTATACTGTACAGTCCACTTTAACTATAACACTGTGCAGTTAAGATTGGCCGCCAAGTGGTGTTTTCAGCTATTTAGATGAATAGCTAAGTATATAGTATATATATGAGTAGGCGAGCCATTTTCAACAGTAGCAACACAATCCATCTCCCTTTGCAACAAAGCAAAATCGGAAGAAGCATGTTTCATATTCTAGAGTATGTACACACCTTAAATCATCAAGTTACTAGTGTATTAAAACAATGTAGTGAGCGGCAGATTCTCGCGCGAAAGCTCAAAAGTTCTATACATCAATCAGCAAAACCGCACAAACCCCTTAGCAAAGGGGAAATTGCTGCAATTGTTATTGCTATAGTTATGGTTTTCTTAATAATTTTTTTGTGTAAGTACCTACAAAAGCGTCGTGCTAAAAAGGCGGCTATGAATGATAGAGAATCGAATTAGCATATGGCGGTATTTATGTTTTTTATTTTAGAGTAGCTAAGTTATTCTACGTTCTTGCGCTTGGCCATAAACGCCAAACTATTTAGTATTGATTGGATTCTCGAGTTTTCAACAATATACTTTGTGTAATATCGTTTAGTTTAACTTATTTACTATTCTATCAAACCACCCTATATGACCTTCTTGAACCTTTCTACGAACATCCATGCAATTCTTGTGCTTCATTTGAGTGGTTCTCAACATCTATTATACCCGCTAGAGAGCTCACTTCTTTACACAGCGTTAGAACAATGGAGTTATCGTTTCTACACCCATGAGTCGCCCAGTCGTCTGTAGAGTGTGTATAGGCTTGAACGCAAGTTGAATTACCGTAAGGATTGCCACTAGGGCAAATAACCGTAGCACAATCGCTGCCTGTGCCCTCTAAAATTAGGCCTTGTTTCTGGAACGGCCAGGGCAGCACCCCGTCCCAGCCATCATATGTATCCCTAACATACCCGTTCACGTTCGAAATATCATACCAAAGACCAGGCGGTATTATCGGATGATATGTATACTCAAACTGTGTAATTGTGCTTTGCAAGAATGCTTCCTGCTTATTAGTAGCTTCGGCGATGCTCTGATTAGATGAGAGCATAATGCTTATGCCGCCGTATTTAGCCCCCCCAAAATAATCTTCCCCGACGTACCTTAGTTTAAACTGCTCTCGGTAGATTCCACCTGGAGGGAGTGCGCTCACTGAACCAGAGTCTCCCACGGATGCAAAAAAGACAGGAAAACTGCACATATTAACTACAATAGCTTCTCCGTTTTCATTCTGCGGAGCATTTTCAAGCAGAGCAAAGGAGGAAGATATTCCTGCAAGTAACCACACAGTACTCTTTTTTGCATGCATATTAGGATTCAACGGTGGCTACCAAAAGGACAAGGCACAGCTGTACAATATATGAGCGGGTGTTGCCCGTTTCCAATTATGGCCACTTCACTGTACAGCCTTAGTCAAACGTAGCTGTCGGAAAGTGGAGCATTTATTTTAATGTACTCTTATTTAAATGTGTTAAGATGTGTTCATGAATACTGTCGTGACGTACAGTAGAAGGCGAATTGGCTGTCGTGGAATTTTTAGTTAACTTTATTTGTGGGGGCCTGTCGCTTGTCATGCATATACATGTACGGTGGAGGTACCGAGGGAGATACAGAGAGAGCTACGTACCAAGAGAGGTAGTCACCCTGAGACTGGCTTTCCCTCCACCTCCCCCTCCCAACCTTCCCGCCAGAGTCAGCTCTCGTGCAGCGCAATAGGAGATATTTATAAATGTACAGATTTTGAGATGCTTGAAGTCAAAGTAACTTAGATCTATGGTAGTAGAAGTCTATTTCGCAATAAATCATGCCCTCAACAAATCAGGCATAAGGTTGACAGCGCAAATATAATTTTCTTAAAGGAGCTGTCTAGAGAGCTTAGGAGTAACTTCACCTATCATTTTTTTTTAGCAGGGTGGTTTTTTCGCCACTCAGGGACAGACGTTAAACACCTATTTATACAGTATATTTTCCATCTGCCACTTGTTCAAAGCTTTAAGGGAAATCTTTGTGTCAGGATGATGACAGCCAAGGACCTGTTTGCGTAGCCGAAAGCATGTCTCCATTAATGAAATAGCCTCCTTGTTACGGCTTTGAGACTTTAGTGTAAACGCAAGGTTATTTATAACCGTGAGCGTGTCAGGGTGCTTGTGCCCAAGCACCCTTTGCCTCGTCTCCATCGCTCGCACTTCCATATCTTCAGCCTCTTTCCACTGTTTTGTACTCCACAAAGTCGAGGCTAGGTTGGCCATGGTAGTGGATGTAACTAGGTGCTCTACTCCAAGCACTTTCTTACTTACTTCTAAAGCTCGCCGGTGCATTGCTTCTGCCTTTTCATACTTGCCCTGCCTTGACAACACTGATCCAAGCTTGCTCACGCTAATGAGTGTATATGGGTGCTCTACTCCAAGCTCAATCACCCTTCCTTCCAGGGCTCGCCGGTGCATGGCTTCCGCCTCTTTGTACCTACCCTGCCTCTCCAATACCGATCCAAGGTTGCTGACGCTAGTGAGCGTGTCCGGGTGCTCTACTCCAAGAGCCTCCTCACTTCCTTCTAGGGCTCGCCGGTGCATGGCTTCCGCCTCTTCGTACCTGCCCTGCCTCTCTAAGACCAAGCCAAGCTTGCTGACAAGGACAAGATACCATAGTGTGCTATCTGCCTCCGCTCGATCCAGTGTTGCCTCCCTCTCTTCTGTAATGAAGCCGAGCACCTTTCGTGCGTGCAGAAGGAGCCCGTTAGTTTTATCTGAAAGCCAATTGTATTTAACGGCCGAGTTCGTTTCCCTACTCGACAGTCTAGTGCTTATGAACTGCTTCAGAGATATACAGATCTGGCGGTAACGTACACTGTCTTTGCTGCTACACTTAGCCATTTCTATATGATCCGCGTTAGTTGACGCCAGTGTATCTTGTTTCATAGCGAGATCAGCTTCAAGGAGAAAGAAAGTATCCACTACCTGTGCTTCATAGGAGTTTCTGCAGGTCCATAGCTTACACTTCGGTAGCTTGGTTTTAAACCCTTCTTTAAGCAATGTGGTGATCAAAATATGCTTTCAGCATCCAGTTGCGGCGCCGTAATAGTGGCTGACACATGAGCGCTGACACGAGAGTGCTGACTCTGGTGGGTTTTGGAGGAAGATTGGGAGGGGGTCAGGAAAGCTAGTCTTGGGGAGTCGCCAATTTTACCTCCTTTGGTACGTACCTCCCTCGGTACCTCCACCGTATATGTATATGCAAAGCCACGACAAGCGACAGGCCCCCACCAATAAAGTTAAACTAAAAATTCCACGACAGCCAATTCCCCTTCTACTGTAGTGCAACTCGTTAATTAACTACAACAATGAAGGCTCTTTTCACCTTGCTAGCTACAATGGCCACAGCCTCGCTCGCTCACATGCAACTGAAATACCCACCACCACTTCGGAGCAAGTTCAACAGTTTTTCAGCTGAGATTGATTGGGACATGATTTCGCCCCTATTGTCTTCTGGCTCAAATTACCCTTGCAAAGGCTACCTAACTGACCTAGGAACCCGAGCAGGTAATTCAGTGGCAATATGGTCTGCTGGATCCTCCCAGAACTTTATTGTTGATGGGTTAACAACGCACGGAGGAGGATCCTGTCAAGCGAGTCTGTCTATTGATGAGGGTAGAACGTTCAAAGTTATCCACTCGTACATTGGCAACTGTCCTCTCGCCTCTAGCTATTCTTTCAGGGTCCCTAGCGATACCCCTACAGGAGCAGCTCTCTTTGCGTGGACATGGTTTAATAAAATTGGCAACCGTGAGATGTACATGAACTGCGCAAGAGTTACAATTGGCGTAGGCTCAGGCACTGAAACCACAGCCTTTAATTCTAGACCAAATGTTTTTGTAGCTAATGTCGGCAATATTGGCAACAACTGTGGCACCTCGGAAAATACAGACGTTGACTTTCCATACCCTGGCCCAGATACCACTGAGAATAGTGCTGCTATTGCTCCACCCAACTGTCCACATGAGTCAACAACCGGAAGTCTAGATTCAGCTACCACAACAAATACGATGAGATCTAATACTCGTTCTAGTAGCTGTAAAATATCTATAACACATTCTACTAGGGCTTCCACTCAGTCCACCACCCTGGAATCATCGCTAAACGGCAGGTGTGGTGGTTTTCAGACGTGTAAAGGTTCCAAATTTGGCCGTTGCTGCTCGAAATTTGGTTACTGTGGCATAACGGAAGCGCACTGCGACAAAGGGTGTAATCCCTCCTTTGGAATTTGCAATAGCAACGCCCCTATCAATCCGGGTTCAAGCACCACTGCTGTTGACGTTACTCATAGCAGTACCACAATGAATCGTAGTCGAGGTTGTACTAAGGCTAGCACAGCAAGCGCAACGAGGATTGCCACACCTGGTAGCCCACAAAATACAGCCTCTAGCACTTGTGGGTGTTCCACTACAAAGTCTGAGTCTGTATCTACGTTAGGTACCTCTACTAGTAAGCCAAACCCCAGTACTGCTATTCAATCATCATCCATTAGTGCTAGCCACTCTACAAGTTTATGCGATCCTATTATTGGGTGCTCATATTATAACCGAGTCATTGGGGAATTTGTAGGAATTAGTGCCACTAGTTGCAAATCTAAATGCAATGAGAATCCACACTGTAAGGCTTACGAGCATGGCACAGATAAAGATGGCACTGTCAGGTGCCTTGTTTTAGATGCAGATGCTTTAACAAGCTATTTTCCTCCGCAACAAAAGGAAATAGTTGAAGATCCCTGTTTCAACTATGTCATTTACAATCGTTCGTGTCCTTAAAAGTTTATGCTAATATCTTCTACAGGCATTTAGAATAACAGCATTTGCTCTTATCTTATGTTTAATTTAATTATTGTCTCTTAAATAAGTTAAATGCACTTCTTTAGACCCTTGGTTTAATCGACTCCGCTTTGTTACAAAATTGACATAGTATGACGAAATCAAATAATGAAACTGAAATTAATTGCTAAATAAGCATCGCTGGACCTTCTCATTCTGAAACCGCTTTATATTGTGCTTCACTTTCGTCTTCGACCTCTCTTAGGCGGCGCTTCCAAAGTTATCTCTGTATCGTCAAGTCTAGCCCTTTTCTCATTTGCTGGAGATGAGATAGTTTCTACTGAATTGCTCCGCATAGAAGCACTTGGTAGACACTCAGACTCGACGAAATTTTCTTCTGCGACATCAGCTCTATCCGTTGAAATAGCTAACGCAATAGCCATGTTCTGCTTGTCTTTCTCAAGTTCAGCGATCTTTTGGTTAGCCATTTCAAAAGCGTCATGCACATTTTTCAAGGAATTCTCGTAGTCCTTGGCCATATGACTCTTCTCGTCGTTAAGCTCATTAATCCTACGCTCTGCTGCGTTAATGCGATCAACAGCGTTCGATAGGCTCTCCTTCTGCTTCTGGGTCATTCCTGTCATTTCTCGCTCGAGATCTCTGATTCTGCCTTCGAGAAATATCTGCCTTGACGCATCATGCTCCCCTATAAGACGTTGATCATAGTCCTGTATCGCCGACTTATAAATGGCAAGAGCTTTGCTGGCTTCATCAAGCTGTTCATTCATCGAGGTATTTTTAGATGACATGCTGTTTAGCTCTGCAACTGTTTGGCTGTGTTGGTAATACAGTCGTCTATATGCATCGGCGCATTCTAGTCGTTGCCTTTTCTCCTGCTCCATCGCCACAATTTTATTCCATACGAACTTTCGAGAAGCTTCGATGATGTTTCCCACATTATTGTGTGCAGCAACAAGGTAGTGGTCAAAATCTGCATCGATTATCTCAGGTCTGGGCTGAACTCGTGTCTCCAAATTGTGCATCCCAGGATGCTGTTTGACGGTGGCCGCCTAGTCGGTTTTAGAAATATTAATTTACTTTGAAAGATTCTTACATTGATAGCATTTTGATTTGCGACATTGGTCGCGTCTTGGTTCAGAGTTGTCGAGTATTCGACGGAGGACATGTCTACTGTGAAGATACAGAGGTGAGAGGTTTATCAAATCGAAAACAATATCGTAGGGAGATCCTTATAGTATTTGAGTATTCTCCACACAAGAAATAATTAGAATACATATATACAAAAAGGCTAAAAGTAGGGCCATATTTAGCAATAAAACTTTAGGGGGTCATACTTCCGAAGCCAAACAATGTCTAGTGTCAGTAAATCGCTTCCGAGGAGCAGATTTTGGCTCCAAGACCTTCTGAGATGGAACTACTATAATCTGCTACAACATAATTACGGCTCTAAGCTCTTTACATTTTGTTGTGCTGTCAGAATGTCTATCCGACAAATAATATACCTCCATAATCTAATTAACAAAAAGATCATTCGGGATGAGGAGTGCCTTCGCAAACTTGTTGCACACCAGAATTTGTGGACTTGTATTTATCAGCACTTGAAAACAATCAGTAATAGAATAAACAGCAGCCCTGACGATTTTCTCATAATTCTAGAGGGAGTCCGGAGCCGGGTCGGGCCTAGGAAGTGGGATGAAATTGATGAGCTCAATTATGTAACCACTATCGGTCGTAATTGCCAACAACTCGCGGATCTGTGGCTGGATAATAACTAGAACCCGCACTACAAAAATTGAGCCTGTCAACCGTTATATCAGCGGGTTTATTGTTTACTATTCTGCTATTTTTATAAATCGGACCACTATTAGGTGTTATCTTCCTGGTAATTTATCTCTGCTACCATAAGAATTCCAGGATCTCCAACAAATAGCTCTATCTTCTCAACGATGAGTTTAAGTAGAGCTCTAAGTAAAGAATAATTGAGCGAGCTATTATCTCTTCCATTTTGGGATTCTTGTGATGCCAATGTAATGTTATAAAGCGAGGCTTCGATCAAGCACCTGCTTTTGCTCGTAACTCATTTTAGGACAGGGCAAGGATTGAAGTACAAACATATTAAAAGTTCAATTATATAATGCAACTACAGCCTATGAAAAGGAAACCTTGATGATATACTGTACGCCTCATTCTTACTAGCACAAAGCTTTGCCGCTTTTAGTGAAGCGCAGCACGTCTGTCGCCCAACTTGGGGTTGCTCCTTCATGAGAATGGCGAGGTGAATAAGTGCGACGCTTCTGTCGTTTATGCATCTGTGGGTGATTCCGGCCCCGTTAATACTCTTCCTCCGGGTGGGATTTTGGGAAAGATTTAGATCAAGGTATCTTAGGGATACTCATGATGGAGAAGTCAGATACGGCGGCATCAACTTGCACAGATGGCCACAAACTTCTCACTGGACAAGCGCGGACTGATTCCGCGCGCCAACATCAGTTCCATCTACGGATTTGAATCCGATACTTGGTAAATGTTGCCTGCACTCTCTAAACTATGCTACCACTGCTATTGTCGTTTGCATATTACTATTGATATACTAAAGTCCGAGAATCCGAGAGACTTTCATGGTGGGTGGTCATGGACGAGCTTCAGACATCCTTACCGGACAACTTCGGAGACTCTCCCCCAACCCTTCTCTCGTACAACGAGATACCGGAATGGTACCAAGACAACATCTTCATTCGTCAGGGTTATCGTCCTGAATCAAAGTCCACCCTTGCATGCATTGGTAGCTGGCTGTACATGCACAATGAGACTGTCAATATTTACTCACATTTGATACCTGGAGTTATCTTTCTAGCCGGTGAAGGTGCGATTTATCAATACTTTCAAGCCAAATATCCAACATCCTCAATTGTCGATCACATTATATTTGCATTCTTCTTTCTAACGGCAGCGACATGCCTAGGATTTTCAGCAATGTACCATACATTGTTAAACCACTCCGTGCACGTTTCTCATCTATGGCTACAGCTTGACTTAGTTGGTATCATTGTTTTGACTCTTGGGGATTTTGTAACTGGAATTTACGTAGTATTCTACTGCAAACCGACTTTACAAAAAGTATATTGGGCCATGGTACATACGACATACCCTTCCTTGCAGCACAATATCTAATATATGCATTATACAGATACTCACCCTTAGTCTTATAACAATATTTCTACTCCTAAGTCCTAAGTTTCAAGGTCGTCGTTGGCGTCATTTTCGTGTCTGCATGTTTATTAGTATTGCTCTTTCAGGCTTTGCGCCTCTCGCCCACGGTATCAATATCTATGGATTTGTACAAATGAGGCAGTCTGGAATGCCATATTTCCTCGCTGAAGGACTGCTATTGATTATGGGTGCACTATTCTATACTGTCAGTATTAAAATCGTTTATGTGACCTGATAAGACTACTAATTGAAGTGTAAAGATGCGATTTCCGGAGTCACTTAAGCCTGGTAGGTTCGATATATTCGGATGCTCCCATCAGGTTTTCCATGTTCTAGTAGTCATTGCAACTATAGTCCATTTGGTTGGTATTTGCTCTGCATTTGACTATAACTATAAGCATCAAAATTGTCAAATTTCTTGATCTTAAATAGCTTTTGAAACAAGCCTATGACAAACTTCCCTCTGGCTGGTAGAGAAGTAGTCCTTTTGCGGGCAAGAACAGCTTCGGGATTACGCAGAAACTGGGACGAGCCAGAACGGGTTTAGAGAATCAAAAGGGCATCATTAAGTTAGACGTCAATGACGATGAATAGACGCCTACGGAATCCTTCCAAGCTAATTGTATCTTGGTTCAGCAACTGAATAATATTATTGACAAACATGTATTTGACGTTTTCTCAGGCGACAGCCTGCTGTGTTATTCTAAATCAAAATAATCAAGTTACTCGATCCATTCCATATTTTCGGGGCTTTATAATTGAACCAGCATTAAACGTCTATTTCTAGAGTGTATTCTCCATCTGCTGTACAGCCTGGGCTCAGTAATGTGATTAAAGTTTTGTACGCTAACCAGATTTGGAGTCTGCCTTAGCTAAGATCCAGTTTTGCAAGCAATGATATCCAAATCTAGCCATCTTCTGACATTACCCGTGGTTCATACATTGTCTCCTACCATTGAGTTATAACTGCGTAGATATTAATTGTTATTTTATTTCGTAAACCAAAATCTACACACTTGCATAGAGGATCGCTTAGTTTATTTCCCTAGTGGAGGAATATATAGAGAGGATTCTGCTCCGCAGATAAAACTTATATACCGCTACTTTTCACACCTAAAGCAAATTAATTCCTAGCAGTCTATCATGGTTGAACAAAAGCAAGGTATTCAGGACATAATGCCGCTTGCAGCTGGACCCAATGCTGCCGATGGCGACAACCCCACTACCAACCAACCTGGCTTCATTAATGGTTATACCGGGATTCACCATTTCTTTACTACCGCATCAATATTGACATCTAGTGGGGTGTTCGAGGTTAAAAAGGTTGAAGTTGACGAAAGAAGTCCCATAAGCCTTCTACCCATGTCAATAGCAGTAGACCTTGGCTTAATCCTGTCCTCTGGCGACATATCGGCTTTCACTATCTCCGATTGCTCTGTTCAAACAAGCCAGTACTCCCACGTCTCTATTCAAGTAGCGGGCCACAGCACAACAATTTTGGCTGGGGTAGCGTCTAATATCGACATGATTATTCTTGGCCGCGACTGGATATATCGCGTCAATCTACTGAATGGGATAGGAAATCAAAAATATTATATATCTATCCCACTTTCTACAGCAGCACCTACGAGGTCTGGCATCAAGAGTGGCGATATAAAACTAAGAAGGATTGCCGTGTCGGAGAAGGCTAGTAAGAGGTACGATGAGTTTTATTTGTCCGACCGTTCGCTATCATTAGATGACAAAACGTTATCCGAAGATTCTTTTAGTCAAGAATGTAGCGAAGATGAGGATTACGATGATGATAGAGATGAATATGAAGATGACGACGAAGATGAAGAGGAGTACGGACATGACGACGACGAAGGCCTTAGTGAAATTGGGGATATTAAGATATAAGGCGTAGAAATATTTAAGCTAGTTACCCAGTATTATAAAGAAATCAATGAGGATACTACTAAGTTATTAATTAAATTTAACGTAGAATGTATTTCGGCTATTCGAGTTAAATTCTAGTGTCTTCTATCTCTAATTAGCAAAAAAACCGCTGTGCCGAAAATAATAATACGTACTTTGACTTTAGACATATCAAATTCTACACATTCATTAATAACGTCCGTCCATACGTAGCGAGAAACCAACTGTGCCGAGAAAAATGATAGGTAACGTCCGTCCCTGCGTGCCGAAAAAACCACCGTGCCGAAAAAAATCATAGGTACTTTGCCTTTGGGCATCTCAAAATCTACACACTTATCAATATCTCTTACATTGTAGTATAAATAATATTCTACACCTACTCCTAAGCACCCTAAACCGCTCCTTAAAGAAATTTATATTTTCATTGCCACCTACGCTCCTAGTTTGTAGAGAGCATGCTTTTATTGCAAAACAGACTTCCCCTACTGTAGCTTAACCACTAAGCTCTTACTATCCTAAAAATATATAAAGGGATTATACCCAAGCTCTTAAACCCTCACAACTAAGCGGGAGATTGTCATTAGTCATGTGGTGGTAGTGCAGGGCTAATTCATCTGTGGTTACCATGGAAATTAATACCTCAAGTCAAAGCGCTAAAGATTTTTGGCTACTGTAAAATCCCCCCCACGTCTTACAATGCAAACTCGCTTACGTCAGCATTTGGCGAGGCTGAGCTGACATGTTTTGGCGTTCCTTAGGAACTTTCCATGAGCTGCCCACGTGCCTGTTTTCGCTCCGTGCAGAATCATTCCAATCCCGCGAATATATGGCATTACGGCATAATTACACGAACTTCAAATTTTGACCATAAATGTAACCACGTGATTCGTTGCTCCTCCAGAGTCAACATAGAGTGATGGGCCATGAGTGATCTACAAATTAGCTCCATAATTTCCTGGAGGTCGGTACGGCCCGTATAGTTGCGTGGTAAACTCCACAAGGGTGGGTCCAGGGTCTGCTAAACTGAGTTTAGCGAACACAGTAATTATCCAAGTGCCACTGAACCTCGACCTCTCCAACATTGTAACCCTTCCTCGCAAAGTGCGGTCTAAGAAACCATTTAAGATTTGAATGGCCCCTCAAGGGCCCAAGAGGATTGTCCTCAACAGTCTGCTAGTATATTTGAGCTCTTAAGTCATTGAATCTCTTCTGACAAACTCCGTTAATGCCTCCACTTAATTTGCGCGACGTCCTCCGTGGGTATAAAAAAAAAAAAAAAAGCTGAGTGGCAAGCGCGACACAGGCGAAAATGACAGACACGGGCCTTCTAGCGCAGAAACCTGACTTGTACTCCACAGAACGGTCTATTGGCAGAAAGTTGTGGCTGAGCCCGAAAATACTGTTCTTGAGTATTTTAAATATGATATACTTTATTTTACATAGAGTTTACTGATAGCGTTCCTTGCACAGCGTGGACTATCAGATTAGACGATTTATATTTACCGACGCCCTACAGCAGGATCCAACTGGTCTAAGCTCACTTAGAGTAGGGTCAAGGCAACTTGAATTCATTCTTCCTCTGCTACTAATTACGTACAGTATATGCTGGCTCCACTAGGTAAACCACGTCGACAAGGCATTTCAAGAGTTTTTCCCGAAGTTGTTGGTTTGCTGGCCAGAGAAGTAGCCTTGCTGGAGACCGTGGTTCGTACTGCCGGTGAAGCTGATGTTGAAGGATTGTGCTCCATCTGATATCACTAACTGGATGGCCGCACCCAGCTCCGGGTCTTGTTCGGAAATAAGAGCCTGAAGCAGCGTCATGTTCTTGTCAGACGCCAGCTCAGCTCCATCCTCAGTGCACAGTTGCCTTCGCGTGGGTTCAGCTGCAGGAAAGAGCTCGATCAGGCCATCCACCAGCTCTTTTATGTCCTCAAGGAGTCGATTGAGTTGTTTCTCGTAGTGAAGCGCCCATTTCGTCGCCTTTAAAACCCTGCTAGGCTTGTAACGCTTCAGCGATAGTTGCTGCAATTTCTGGTGGAGTGATGTAGTTGCCTCGTCCAAGTCTTCGCCTTCATACGTCCCAATGTTCATGCTGTTCGGTTGTAACTTTGCTGATTTCCTCTTCGCTTCCTCGAATAATTCAGTAATCTGCTTGATGTTTCCCTCTGCTTTTTTGAGATCTTGTGGCGATGCGAGCATGCCGGACAAGCTCTGTACACCTCCTGCTACTTGATCCAATCCCACTGACCGACCCCATCGCGACAGTCGAAGCTTTGCAATATCCAGCTTCATAGTCGCTGTCTGGAAGTCCCGATCAAAATTTCTCGCCAGCTGGATATACTCAAAGCATTGCACAGCGTCGTTGAAGGCACCCAACACACCAAATGCTAGCCCGGCGGCCTCGGCCATTATAGGTAGAGCTGGTTGTAATGGTCTGATGGCTTGATATTCTACCACGAGGCACCAAGACGACAAAGAAAGACAAACAAAGACGACCTCCTTGTAACAGTTTATCGCTGAATGAGTGAGATGCTCTGGTGATCTCGAGTGAACGAACGGCTTTTGACTTATTCTTGGTCATTAACTTAGTATCGATAAGCGAACCTGCCCAACGATGTTATGCAATGACCAATGTGGGTTATGGTACGGGGAGTGGGCCCCTATAATTCGCTAGAGTTATTGGAAAAATGGAGCAAACCTGCACGAGTACCCACTACTGCCTTGATACCCAACCATGCCGCTCCCAGCCCTAGACGGAGTATACTACTTTTGTCATCACATAATTTGAACACTATTGGCTGTCTTTAATTTCAGCTGACCGATAGAGATCTCAGGCATAACCAGGTGGTACAGTAGATGCTTTGTTAAGGCTGCGATCTTCATCTGTTGTCATCATCATGCCGACACTTCCGTCTTCTGTCATAAGGCGCTCTGACCAAGGTGCCTGAAGCAAAGCCCAAGAATTCGCTATGGCAAATCATGGCGCTCAAATTGCCTGGAATTCTGGCACAGTCACCAACAACTTCCATGCCACCTCAGGTGGGTAGGACCCTGTCGCAAGTGCAAAATGCGTAGAAAAGGTGTTCCAGCTAACAATCCGAACGTCAGGTCACCGGGCTACAATCCCTCAACGACATAATAAACACTACGAAGTCCCGCGACATCCCAGCTCGGTGTTTACAGGGCGAAATGAGATCCTCGGTCAGCTGAAAAGTAGTTGTTTGCCAGCGGAACGTTCGTATGCTCAGCAGCAGAAAGAACATCGTCATCATCATCGACAAAAACGATTCGTTATCCACGGGTTGGGAGGATGCGGGAAAACCCAGCTGTGTTTGAAATTTGCTGAGGAGCATCGTCAAGAGTAGGCTAGAATATCCATTATTGACGGTCACAAGTAAAGTCTATGCTGACAGCGCCTCAGGTATTGGGGAATATTCTGGATCGATGCGAGCAGCGAGGAAAACATCCAACAAGGGTTTTCGAATATCAGCAAAACGTGTGGATTGGACGATGACGTGCGTGTCGTCAAGAGATGGTTATCCAACATGCCAGAATCATGGATGTTGATCCTGGACAATGCGGACGATCCGGACTTAGACCTTTCTCCACATTTTCCTCTCGGCGACCGAGGAACTATCCTGATCACATCGCGAAACCCAGAATGCAGGATCCACGCCACAGCAGGAGTGTGCGAGCTTGGCCGGATGGAAGAGGAGGAGGCCATAACGTTAATGCTTAGAACGATTGAACATAAGGATTTGTCAGACGAGGCAGCCCGTGAGATAACGAAGCCGGTGGTTTCGATCCTCGGATGCCTTGCGCTCGCTATCGACCATGCGGGAGCCGTGATCAGACAGGGCCTTTACACAATGGAAGAGTATCCTCAGGTCTATTCTCGACGGAAAGAACTTCTTGACCAAAAATCTGTTCAACGCAGCGGTGACTATGCACACACGGTTTACACAAGTTGGGACATCTCGCTTCGGATGATGAAGAACAAGGGGGGCGAGGCGGCACAAGATGCAATTGAGTTGTTACAGACCTTCAGCTTCTTCCATTATGATGGAATATCAGAAGAGATCTTTCGCCGGGCGTGGGAAAATTTACAGGGAGGCCAGTGTTCGGAGTGGATGCGTTCAAATCAACTGAGTTTGCTCCGACAGGAATCGGCAAAATGGGACACTGGACGCCTCCGTACTGGGTTGTCGCTTTTGTCTTCGTTCTCGCTAATCAACCGTGATGATAATGGTGTTGTCTCCATCCACCCGCTTGTTCACACGTGGGCTCGAGATTATTTAAACAACTCGGACTATGAACGAATGTGGATTATATCCACATGCTCAATAGCGGTATCGATTTCTTACGCAGTTCAAACGGTCGATTATCGGTTTCGAAAACAGCTTGTACCTCACATTGACACATGTCTTGATGCTTACAAGGATGGGGTTTTTCATCTCCGTCATGTGGGTGAGGAATGTCTGAGGATGGCTCTGCACTTTGCGCTGGTATACAGCGAGGCCGGCAGGCAACAGGAGGTGCTCCAACTTACAGAAACGGTGGTGGCGGCTCGCAAGAGGACGCTAGGGGAGGAACACCCAGACACCCTAGGCTCAATGCACAGTCTCGCCATCAGCTATAGCGAGGCTGGTCGACGGCCGGAGGCGCTCCAGCTCGCAGAAACGGTGGTGGCGGCTCGCAAGAGGACGCTAGGAGAGGAACACCAAGACACCCTAGGCTCAATGCACAGTCTCGCCATCAGGTATAGCGAGGCTGGTCGACGGCCGGAGGCGCTCCAGCTCACAGAAACGGTGGTGGCGGCTCGCAAGAGGACGCTGGGAGAGGAACACCCAGACACCCTAGGCTCAATGCACAGTCTCGCCAACAGCTATAGCGAGGCTGGTCGACGGCCGGAGGCGCTCCAGCTCACAGAAACAGTGGTGGCGGCTCACAAGAGGACGCTGGGAGAGGAACACCCAGACACCCTAGGCTCAATGCACAATCTCGCCATCAGCTATAGCGAGGCTGGTCGACGGCCGGAGGCGCTCCAGCTCACAGAAACAGTGGTGGCGGCTCGCAAGAGGACGCTGGGAGAGGAACACCCAGACACCCTAGGCTCAATGCACAGTCTCGCCATCAGCTATAGCGAGGCTGGTCGACGGCCGGAGGCGCTCCAGCTCACAGAAACGGTGGTGGCGGCTCACAAGAGGACGCTAGGAGAGGAACACCCAGACACCCTAGGCTCAATGCACAGTCTCGCCATCAGGTATAGCGAGGCTGGTCGACGGCCGGAGGCGCTCCAGCTCACAGAAACGGTGGTGGCGGCTCGCAAGAGGACGCTAGGGGAGGAACACCCAGACACCCTACGCTCAAGGAACGCTCTCAACAGAAAACGTTTCCATATGGGCCGTTTATGGAGAAAATTTAACTAAGGCCGTAAAGATCGGTCGCAGTGGTTGTACTTGAATTCCCAAATTGGCGTTCATCATTGAAATGGCCGCCCACATCACAGGACGTGGAAAAGAGCGCCGTATGCCGCTGTCCTGGGCCGCAAGGAACGGGCACGAGGCTGTCGTGCAGCTGCTGCTGGAGAAGGGCGATGAGGTGGATGCGAAGGATGGCAATGGCCGGACGCCGCTATCCTGGGCCGCAGAGAAAGGGCATGAGGTGATTGAACAGCTTTTACTCAGGCGAGGGGCTTTATTGGTAGAAGATCTTGTGGCCTTGTAGCGCTATTTATATCTTGATCAATATCCACTTAACAGGTCCCACCCACCTCCTAAGTCCATCCTCTTGTTTTATACCTCTATTTACTTTCTGGTAGTTTGTAGAAGTTGGCATTAATAATAGATCAGTAGCACTATACATTGATCTGTAAGCTCATTTTGAAAATCTCTACAAAGCGGGAACCTTGGTAAATGTGTGCATCAGCTGTTTGAAGTGGGAATGTCATCTTCATCTTGAATAATTTGCTGACAAGATCTGTGCCTAGCGTCGCTGATGTGAGGTGATTCGACGTCATCCGTAGCAATCTCTCAGCCTCACTGTGTGGCTGAGAGGCTGATATTGCATTTCGAAACGGCAATCGTAGCCGAGTCCAATTATTGCTCCCAGATCTCTCGTGGTAGACGGTAGTGAGAGGGACGCTTTAAAAAAGCATCGTATGTCTCTCTAGGCAGAAAGCCCTCAGCAAGGGCTTTACTGGCGCGTGACCTAGGGTGCTCACGAGTAGCTATAGAATACGATTCATGCAAAAATGTAAGAGATATCAATCAATGTGTAGAATTTGAGATGCCCAAAGTCAATGTACCTATGATTTTTTTCGGCACGGTGGTTTTTTCGCCACTCAGGGACGGACGTTACTTTGACTTCAAACATCTCAAAATCTGTACATTTATAATCATCTCTAATATTTTTGCATAAATCGTATTCTACAACTACTCTTGAACACCCTAGACTACCCCTTTAAGAAAATTATGTTTGCATTGTCGCCTTCGCGCCTGATTTGCGGAGGGTCTGCTTTTATGACAAAACGGACTTTCTCCACTACAGCTCTACCATTCAGCTCTTACTATTCCCAAGGCATATAAAGATATTGTACCTCAGCTCTAAGGCCTCACTACCGTCCGGGAGATTGTCATCAGCCTTGTGGCGGCTGTGCGGGGCAAATTCATGAATGGTTGCTATTGAAATCAATACATCGGGCGAAACGCGCTAACGATTTTTGGCTACTGTAGAATGCCCCCCACGTCTTGCACTGCAAGCTCGCTTATGTCAGCATTTGGCGAGGCTGTGTGTGGCTGTGTTGTGGCTAATGCGAGGCTGAACTAACCATGCATGCTTTGGAGTTCCTCTTGAACTTTCCATGACCAGTCATGTGACTCGCTTCACGTTGTCCAGAACTGCACTCACTAGAACCAGAGCCAGAGCCGGAACTGGCGAAGATGACGGCACCAGTTGCACGAATGGTCTAAGCGCTGATTGCGGAGAATTAGGTTGCTGCAGCAAAAATAATTTAGTCTTGCAAATATCGTGCAACTACAGTACGGCTTTGTACCATCTAGCGCATTGATGAGGGTGAACGCTCAAAAGACTACTCGTTCAGGACAGTACTTGAAAGAAATGTAATGCTCGACCGCCAACATCTAGATATCATTCCCTCACTTTCCTCCAAAACTGAGTCCACTAACTCCGCCATTAATGGTCCCAGCTTGAAAGCCCGAATTCTGATTGCCAAAGGTCACCTTGGTTGAAGGCACCGCGGCTTTCGCAACAGCTTCTTCCTGCGACTTGGACAGCAGCTCGTTCAGCAGCTTCTGCGACACTTTCACCGCCTTGAGTTCCCCTTCAAGTTGTCGCAATGTCTCCGTTTTGTCTTCCTCAGATCCAGCCGCTTCGTCATCATCGCTGAGGTTCAAGTCTTTCAGCTTGCTCTCTAATACTACCAGCTGCTTATCCGCTGTGGTAATGGCACCCTTAACCTCAGCCTGAGTTGTAGATATCGTCTTCTTGATCTCTTCCGTGATGTGGCTATGGCGAACGGAGATGTACCTGTAAGGCAAGATTAGCTTATCTTCCGTACCGTGACGTTCAAACTGAGGTTACATACAAGGTCGCTATGCTGACGGCGGAAGTAATGGTGAGCTTGCAGTTTGAAAGCTGCTCTGACATAGCCTTGATTTGCGCTTGCTTGAAGAATCCCACATTTGCGCGATCTTTCCACGCTAATTTCCCATCTTCTGAGTGTCTAGTCCATCGCTGGAGGTCAGTTCTAAAAAGATCGCATGCTTGCTTGCAGTTGCAAATCGTCGTCTTTAACAGCTCGGCTAGATCTGCGCCAAGTAAATCCCATTCTCTATCCTCCACATCTTGGACCAATGTGAGTGCTGTGTTGACAGAGTGCACCTCTTCCACTAGACGCTTGACAGTTTTGGGTGCATCTTTGAGCTGCTGGAGGTCTTCTAGAAGCAGTCGTGTACCATGCAAGGCTGCCACAGTAATCCCAACGACACTGGCAGTAATGCTAAGAGGATCAGACATTTGTGTTTGTTGATGATCTTAGCTAGGGTGAGCGTTAAATGTGCTCGAACTTCGATGGTACGAACTGACTTAACCACATATTCAAGACTAACCTTACCATTGTGCCTTCATCGTGTCCAAAGCCCAATCTTGGATTGAGGGGTTGCTGTTCAATCTGATTGGACCAGAAGCCGCTGCGGCTAAATGATGGCGAACGAGATCAACACGCTCAACTGTCGTCAATACTTCGTCGCAACACCACTCTAATGTGATGGAACCCCCGATCTCCTTTGATGGCGCCAACTCCGGCTTCCAGGCCGGGATCGTTAACGGTTCGGTCCATACCGAGTTTCATCACCATACCGCTCCCGGTGAGTTGCAAAGGGTCCAAGCTGGCGGGCGCTAATGACGGCCCCACTCTAGAAGATCCCCTCAGCCTCCTCCCGTTTGCAACACACGCGCCGTTCAATTCCTACAACCACCAACACGAACCTACCTGTCTCCCTGACACGCGCGTCGACCTTCTACAAGAGATATATGACTGGGCTGATGGAAAAGATGGACAGGATGGGCGGAGCATCTTCTGGCTGAACGGCCTGGCTGGAACGGGAAAGTCAACAATCTCTCGCACCGTTGCCCTCAGATACAATGAGCAGAAGCGTCTTGGAGCCAGCTTCTTCTTCTCAAGGGGTGGCGGCGATGTGAGCAATGCTGGCAAGTTCTTTACAAGTCTTGCCTTGCAGCTCACTTTCAGTGTGCCATCTCTTCGACAGTACATCTGTGAGGCCGTTACAAAACGGAGTGATATTGCGAGCCTATCCCTCTCGGAGCAGTGGCGTCAGCTTGTTCTCGTCCCTCTATCGAACCTACAGAGCGAATCATATCAGTCTTACATTCTTGTCGTCGACGCGCTTGATGAGTGTGAGAATGATGAAGATCTCCAGACTATTTTGCAGCTCCTAGCTGAAGCCCGGTCTTTGAAGACAGTACGACTTCAAGTCTTTCTTACTAGCAGACCTGAAATTCCAATTCGATACAGTATGCACAATATTCTACAAGCTGAACACCAGGACCTAGTTCTCCACAACGTGCCGCTTACGGTTGTCAACAATGACATCTCTCTATTCCTGAAATACAATCTGGGGATAATCGGGCAGAAGTGGACTCTTGGTGCGGACTGGCCAGGCGAAGTAGTTGTGAGACAGCTGGTTCTACATGCTTGTGGTCTTTTCATTTGGGCGGCAACGGCATGTCGGTTTATCCGTGAAGGGAAGCGGTTCGCACACAGGAGACTAGATACAATTCTCGAGGGTAGCAGCAGCGCTATTACCGAACCAGAGAAGCACCTCAACGAGATCTACCTTGCTGTCCTCAAGCACTCAATCTCCTCAGAATATTCAGACGAAGAGAAAGAAGAGGTATGCTATATGTTAAAGCATACGCTTGGAAGTATAGTGGTGTTGCTCTCCCCTCTTTCTACGTCTTCATTGAGCAGGCTATTGCACCTTCCAAGGGAAGATCTCGACCGGACATTTGAGGATCTTTATGCGATCCTTGATATTCCAGAGGACCCCACTCGCCCCCTCCGCCTACACCACCCTTCATTTCGCGACTTCCTCCTCAACAAAGATCGATGTGGGGAGTTTTGGGTGGATGAGAAGGCGGCACACCAGGTATTAGCCGCTGGCTGCATACAGCTAATGTCCCAGACACTCAAGAAGAACATTTGCGAAATGCATGCTCCTAGTAGTCAAGCGAGCGAAGTTGGGAGCAGTTGGCTTGAGAAATACCTTCCGTCTGAAGTTCAATATGCATGTCTTTACTGGGTCCAGCATCTGCAAAGGGGTGGTTCTAAGGTTTGTGATGGCGAAGAAGCGCACCAGTTTCTGCAGGCTCATCTACTACACTGGCTCGAGGCACTTGGGTGGATGGGCAAGATATCAGATGGGATTCAAGCAATATTAGCCTTAGAGGCTCACGTTCCGGTAATCTATATACCTATTATTTTGAGTCTAATTAACTTGTTCTTAGGTTCATGAAAGTCCTACTCTACACGCATTTATACATGATGCGAGGCGGTTCGCCGTATACAACCGATCAGTTATTGAACAGGCGCCACTTCAATCATACTATTCAGCCATTATCTTTGCCCCAGAGAAGAGTATTATCCGAGAAACATTCGAGAACTGTATTCTTAGTTGGTTAGAAAGGAAGCCTAGAGTTCAATCACATTGGAGTGCGGCACTCCAAACGCTCGAGGGCCACTCGAGCTGGGTCAGTTCAGTCGCCTTCTCACCTGATGGCAAGCAGGTCGCGTCGGGCTCCGACGATGAGACAGTGCGCCTCCGGGATGCGACAACAGGAGCGGCGCTCCAGACGCTTAAGGGCCACTCAGACTCGGTCCGTTCAGTCGCCTTCTCGCCCGACGGCAAGCAGGTCGCGTCAGGCTCCTACGATGAGACGGTGCGGCTCTGGGATGCGACAACAGGAGCAGCGCTCCAGACGCTCGAGGGCCACTCTGGCTTGGTTAGTTCAGTCGCCTTCTCACCCGACGGCAAGCAGGTTGTGTCGGGCTCTCACGATGAGACAGTGCGGCTCTGGGATGCAACGACGGGAGCAGCGCTCCAGACGCTCGAGGGCCACTCGGACTCGGTCTGTTCAGTCGTCTTCTCACCCGACAGCAAGCATGTCGCGTCAGGCTCCGACGATGAGACGGTGCGGCTCTGGGATGCGACAACGGGGGCAGTGCTCCAGACGCTTGATTGCCACTCAGAGTCGGTCTATTCAGTCGCCTTCTCACCCGACGGCAAGCAGGTCGCGTCAGGCTCTGACGATGCGACAGTGCAGCTCTGGGATGCGACAACGGGAGCAGCGCTCCAGACGCTCGAGGGCCACTCAGAGTCGGTCTATTCAGTCGCCTTCTCGCCCGACGGCAAGCAGGTCGTGTCGGGCTCCGACGATACGACAGTGCGGCTCTGGGATGCGACAACAGGAGCGGCGCTCCAGACGCTCGAGGGCCACTCAGACTCGGTCCGTTCAGTCGCCTTCTCGCCCGACGGCAAGCAGGTTGCGTCAGGCTCCTACGATGAGACAGTGCGGCTCTGGGGTGTGACAACGGGAGCAGTGCCCCAGACGCTGGACGACTACTCTAGCTTGGTTAGTTCAGTCGCCTTCTCACCCGACGGCAAGCAGGTCGTGTCGGGCTCCCACGATGCGTCAGTGCGGCTCTGGGATGCAACGGGAGCGGCGCTCCAGACGCTCGCGGGCCACTCAGACTCGGTCCGTTCAGTCGCCTTCTCACCCAACGGCAAGCAGGTCGCGTCGGGCTCCGACGATGCAACAGTGCGGCTCTGGGGTGCGGCAACGGGAGCGGCGCTCCAGACGCTTGACGGCCACTCAGACTCGGTCTATTCAGTCGCCTTCTCACCCAACGGCAAGCAGGTCGCGTCGGGCTCCGACGATACAACAGTGCGGCTCTGGGATGCGGCAACGGGAGCGGCGCTCCAGACGCTTAAGGGACACTCACACTCGGTCCGTTCAGTCGCCTTCTCACCCGACGGCAAGCAGGTCGTGTCGGGCTCCAACGATGCGACGGTACGGCTCTGGGATGCGACAACGGGAGCGGCGCTCCAGACGCTCAAGGGCCACTCAGATTCGGTCCGTTCAGTCGCCTTCTCACCCAACGGCAAGCAGGTCGCGTCGGGCTCTGACGATGCAACAGTGCGGCTCTGGGATGCGAAAACGGGAGCGGCGCTTCAGACGCTCCACCGCCACTCGTACTCAGTCCGTTCAGTCGCCTTCTCACCCAACGGCAAATTGTTACCGACTTTACATGTAGTCAACGATTGGCTAGTAGACGGCGCTACACATTTGCTCTGGTTACCTACTGATTATCGACCTACTTGTGAAGCTGTTCGGGATAAAGTGGTCGTTTTAGGACATGCGTCCGGAAGAATCTCATTTCTACAAATTAAGCATGGGTTAGAGTTTACTATGTTAATAGAGATTATTATGTCGAACTAAATCCATATATGTTAGTGAAAATTGTATGAACATCCTAATATATCTCTTTTCCTTTTCATCTGTCTTTCATAGAATATTTTACAGGAGCCAGTAATGTATTCTTGCCACTCGGTTTCTAGAATCTGCTACAATAGTCGTGTACTATGGGTATTGTCCGTGTAATAGGTTGCGCAAGGGCTTTACTGGCGCGGTCGCTCATTGCTTACTTACAGGTGATTATAAAGATGTTGACAGAAACGATTGAGGGGCAGGTCACCGCCGAATGAAAGCAGGCACATGGTCGCTCATGGAAAGTTCCGAAAGGGTGACATGTCAGCCTCGCAACGTTTTCACTAGCCGCAGCCTTGCTAAATGCTTATATAAGCGAATTTACACATAAAACCGAAATTTCGTTGGTCGCTTTGATTCAAGGTATTGATTTCCACAGCAACCATTCATGAATTTGCCCCGCACAGCCGCAACATGGCTGATGACGATCTCCCGCACGGTAGTGAGGCCTTAGCGCTCAGGTACAATCCATTTATATGTTTTGGGAATTGTAAGAGCTGAAAGGTGGAGCTGTGGTGGAGGAAGTCTGTTCCGTCATAAAAGCAGACCCTCAGCACATCAGGCGCAAGGACAACAATGAAAACATAATTTTCTTAAAGGAGCAGTCTGGTGTATTCAGGAGTAGCTGTAGAATACAATTGATGCAAAATCATAGGAGATATTGATAAGTGTATAGATTTTAAGATATTCAAAGTCGAAGTACCCATCATTTTTCTCGGCACGGTTGGTTTCTCGCTACATATGGACGGACGTTATCTCCTAATTTTTCAATAAATCGTGTTCAACTCGTTTAAGAAACTTATTTTACGTTGTCACCCTTATGCCCGACTCTGTAGAGGGCATGCTTTTGTTGCGAAACAGAGTTCCTCTAGCATAACTCTACCACTAAGTTAGTGAGAAACTATCCACAGAAGAGGACGAAGCAACACCACTACGCCTAAATTAGACAGCTCAGCAAATCCATCGTCTACCAAGGTGTCCTCTGCTACGCTAGTAGTGCCCTGAAGTCCAAGGAGCTCTTTAGATGGCAAAACTGTGGCATTGTCGCCAGGCAGGAAGCTAATTGCCTCAGCATCGCAAGATAAGATAGCACAGACTATATTAAAAAAGACAAATACCATTATTTCGCTCTGCAGACGCTCAAAGGCCCTACACACTAGGTCACTTCCGTGGTCTTCTCGCCTAACGGTAAGGTGGTGGCGTCCGCACCGCCCGACAAGACGTCCTGCTCCAGGATGCTGCTGCGACAGATCAGTTCCCTCACAATTAAACACTCACTATGTGGGTATGGTGCTGTACAATTCAGTATCCTCTTAGACATTAATTATAACAGCTACATAGAAAGCTAAGGGGAAGCTCTTAACTATATAGTAGTTCTAGTTGTCACTCTAGTATATGACCTAGTTCCGGTTTGTATTAAATCCTCGTGACTATGCTAGGAGGTAAATTAAATTGTCACCTGCTTGCCTCAATTTTTGCCACAATCTTATCTGTACTCCCGTGCTAGTCGATGCTGAGCGCAGCCTTTACCACACTTTAAGTGGCAGGTGAGTAGCAGGTGGGCGGAGGGTTGGTTAAGTTTTGAAGGATACGCTGAAAAGAGACCGCAGTCTTTCTAGCAGGGCTGAGCGCGGGTCACTTTATCGATGGCGGCCATCCAGGAAAGGGACTCCGGCCCGCACCGGTGGGCAGTATGCATTATCAGTATGTGGTATCCAATGTTTTCGCTTCACTCTTGCTCGGAGTGCTGTCTCTAGCTGGGTTGGAGAAAGAAAAGAAGGCGATAGGTGTCTGGAAATGGACTCTGCTAAATATAAGTAACTAAAAATTCAGTGGCATCGCCTTTTACTGTACAGCACATAGGGAAAGACATTACTCCAAGTTGTACTCTCCTAAGTAGAGCCAAAAGTGGCTGATACTTGCAAAATAGGCCGGTTTCTCCTTTGATAGTGAGATACCTATTTACTCTCATTAGAATACTTTGCTTTAGGCAAGATTGACATCTGGCTCCCTACGAAAAGAGGTATAAAGAATTAGTACGCCTCAGCTAGTGTTCTTAGGCTAGTACTGAGATTACCTTCTATTTATCAAAATGTCCACAAGTTTTGGTTTTGGGCAATCTCCATCTCGTGGAGGCTTCGGTCACTCGAAACGTCGTCGTCTTACCACGGCAACAGAAGAGACTAGCTTTTCCCAGCCTACTTCTACTAGCTCAATTTCTAAACAAAACCATCCTACCACGGAAGTAGAAGAATCCAAACCAATAGTAGCTGCCTTAACGAAGATGGAACAAATTATTGCTGATTGGCTTCAAAACATAAATAAGTTTGGGATAACTGAGGATCTTGAGACTGAAAAAAACTATATTAAAAACATTAAGTTCTATACAGATCTTGTTGAGGAAAATACTAAGAAAAAGGCTCATATGAATCGTGCCAAGTTTCAATCTATGTTAGATAAACTTAGTAGCTTTATTACTAGTCGCTAAGTACAAATTAACAAGGCAAGGTGGTAGGAGACAATTGGCTTTCTAATAACGACAGTTGAGTTTTTGTCGTTTATGTGTTGTTTATTCTTTCTGTTTGTAGGGTTTGCTCTTTTCATGTTGCTACTTAAAATATTAAACGTTTATCAAGTAGTATAGGTGATTATTACTTATATGTCTTAGATTTAATGCCATAAAGGGCTGCTTTATTATGGCAATAGGCGGTTTTATGAGCTACCTACTCCTAGCTCTACAGTGTTAAATTGATTGTTCTACTTTATAACTCTACAAATAGAGCGTTTCTAGGAGACTAAGGTTAATACTCTAGGTGAACTATGCGAGCTCTATTTGTGGCGCTTTAGTAAAGAAATCCTGTAGTAGAGCTAACTATAGATAAGAAAGAGGTCTATATTTGTAGATTTAACAAACCACCGCTATACTATTCGGTTCAGAATTGAAATATTCATTTTCACTCATTATACATAATGCCAGCTCGAAATTGGTCACACGGGAAATCTATTCGTCCTTTAAAGGTTGTACCTACATTACAGGCTATCCCGGAGGTCCCTGAGGATTCTGATTTAACTAGTATGGGAGCCTCTACTTCTATAGAGAGGCGTCAGACTGTAGATGTTTTGACAACGTCAACAGGTCGCATTCCTGGCAAATTTCCATCAGACGGGAGCTGGATTCCACATACTGCTCGGATACAAATGCTCTTAGAGCTAGATAACATCCCTATGTGGCACAACTTTCTTGCAATCGTATCCTCTTGGCTATTACTTGGAGGATATGTTGTTTTCCCTAGCACCTTTACGTCGATCCACAACTCTGAAGCATTGAAAGAGAGGGTTGATAAAGTAGTGTCAAATGCTGTTAATAACCAGCCTTTATTAGTGGTTGGTCGTGTGTGCTGTTTAATTGGAGCATCTAGTATGCTGCGGCTATCATGGCTCTGGAGGAAAAACTACGAATGGTTATTAAACCGAACAATTATGTAAGTCTGCCTCGTGTTACAGAGAAAAAGCAACTAATAAGCAATAACTGCAAAGACCTACCCTGCTCCATTCCACTGCAGGGTTACTTACTACCCTTGTTAATATATATACAGTACAAGGTGGGACATGGTCAGTGACAGCAGTTGTTATAGCTACTATTACAATTTGCTTGACAGCCTGTATGGCTGGTTTGTTTTTTATATATTATGTTTGGCTCCTTCAAAAGGTTAAGGGAAGACATACACATAAGATGGAGGAGGTAGGTCTTAGCTCTAGCTATGAGAAACCCTAATTCAAAGGCTATCATATAGATGCATATTAACTTGACTTTATTTTCGCCTATATAAGTTAGTAAGCTTCTGTAACTTAGCTCTTTAAATTATTTTAATGCTTATCAAATATGCTATACTGTACCTCCCACATTCCTATAATGTAAATCGCCTACATCACACTATATTGTTTCTCATTAGGGATGTGGCTGAATTGTCTAGGTGAATATGAATACTTGTCCTGGTAGTAGGCCAGGCAACGGCGGCGACAAATGGCCGAATTACGGACAGACACCAAGGCTAACAAATGTAGAGTCTAATCGTCCTGCAAAAGCTTGTCGCGACAGAGGGTACAGTATCTCTCAAGAAGAAAACAGCCGATTCTGGCAGATAACGGCCACTTTTTAATCCCGCTTGAGAGGGTACAAAGCTACAACAAGCCATAGGCATACCCTGGCTTCTAAAAATAAAAAATAACTAAAACTCCCGCGACACCCAAGTCGCCTTTTACTATATCAGGCTCTTATTATTCCCAATACCTATAGTGGAGTCATACAGTACTGTACAGTACTTATTGTAGCCTTGCGTCTTTATCATTTACTAAATACCGAGAAATGTCTCTAACCAAAAGAAATCTCACCAGCTTATCAAACGATATAGGACATAGCATTGCAATGTTACTTAGTCCATTGTTCCGAGCAAGTCTAGGTCGAGCGTTCGCCCAGGGAACTTCCAAATTCAACTTTACGCAGACACAGAAAAGGTCTTCTAGAGTCTGGGACCTGATATTTAAAAACGATTCATGGTTTCGGGCTGTCGATAGTTTAAATAACGATAATTCGACTCAACCCCCTAATCCTACTCTTGTTGGATACGATCTTACCAAGCTATATTATGGTTCTTCTACACCAGCATATATTGCTCTACTGGTATCTGATTGGAGCGGCGATTGCGAATACTTGAAAAACGAATTCTTTGCATCACTGAGAGATCATGATTACAACCAAGAGACATTTGAAGTTCGCTTCAAAGAATATAATATCACTCTTTTTATCCGAGATGCGATCCAGTGCCAAGAATGGATTGAGATGGAGGATCCAAGAAAGCTCTTTCGTTACAATAACGGAACTTACAGACCGCCGCCTTATACTACAAAGAGGAAAGTCTTGTTAAAATTGGGCCAGAAAAAATAGGCAGAGTTATTAACACGCCAACAAAAAAGAAAGAATGTATTAAGAATATATGCTCTCTTCAATTGGAATTTGGTAACGGGATGCCTGTATACCGTGTTATGAAAAGGCGCGATATGACTGTCAGGCTAGTCAACATACAGACGACAGACAAGCATGGGAGGGAATGGGTGAACAATTGGAGGTTGGCTAGAGAAGATGAAGACGAATGGTTTCCACGGAGGTTATAGTAGAAAGATTTTGACACGATCTGAAAGGGGGCTGACAAATCACAGTGATGGTGAATGTGAAAACAGCAAAGGAGATGAATAGAAGTTATTGCGCGTTTAGCAGCAGTTCTCATATACATGCTTTAATTTTGGCGCAAGTTTTAATCGTCGTGACCAAACTTTACCTCTCTATAGTAGTCAATTGTACAGTAGCAAAATGCTCGTCATAAGCCACTTAATCAATTCGGCAGCTTAGGGACCCTATTATACGTGGACTATGACAATGTATCGATGTCAGGCCTGGTAGAGTTTGTATTTCCCATATATTTTCAACAAGTCCAATCTTTATATAAGCTCGTATGTGATTTGGGGTGGACCAAGAGGCTCTATCAAGCCGGAAGGCAGAGGATATGCGTGTGCCTCAGATGCGGTATAGGGTAAGGTACTGAAGCCTGAATTTTCGCTTAGGGTAGTATTTACCGTAGACACTGATTGTACATACACTTGGCTGAATCTCCCTAGAACTTAAGAGGAGCCTCTTTGTGTCTCTGAGGCCGTGGAGCTGCTTCTATGCTAGATGGTCATCTTTCTAATACCCCAGTAAATCAAAAGCTTTGCGTTAGTCATTTTGGGATGTAGACATAAAGAGTAGATAGTGAGGTAGAAATATTGTGGGTAGAAAATTTCGACCAACTGTTTATTGGGAGGACCTGAACAGAAGCCATTTCGGCTTCTGCAACGTACGATTACGGGCTGACGCAAGGTGGTGGCCATATCAGACGAGAACATTTTTGTCGAGGTCGTCAGAATAAGCTCTGGAAATATGCACTACTCTCTCTAGTGCTAATGTAAGATGACGTATGCCTCAAGCTATGTTAGGCCCACGTCTACGCAATCAAATTTCATCCGATATTTGTCAAAGTTCCTCTCTCCACACGGTGCAGCAGCTCGATTTATAGTTGCTATAATTTATATTGCCAATGCATCAGCAATTGCTTAAGACTTAAGTCGTAGAAGTGGCACTATATGCTCCACTTCTAGACCTTTGTACACAGTCGACCTTTACAACGCTGCACTTGTCAATTACAGGAACAGCCATATTAGCCTTAGTCCTACACCTTTAACCTTCTGGCTTTCCTACATAGAACAACCTAGTTTAAGGATATGCATATATCTTTATGCTGAGACAAAACTAGATCTAGACCACCATCTTAACATTCCTAGGCAATAAAAGCTAGAGAAGCTCCATGTCATACAATGTATCATCGACCCAGGGTAGAGCGCAATCTAGCCGCAACATTAGTGTTACTGCTTTGCTTGCAGCTATTGGTATGGGTATCGCCTCTTCCGCAGTTCAGATATTGATTTTTACATTAATTAAGGACAAGCTAGCTAGGATATAGTGAGTTCATCATCTAGACCACGCATTCTTCTTATCTAACGGTTCTTAGCCAGCCCAAGACATATCTTGTTCCAGAGCGACAGCGCACATCCCCTCCTCCACGAGGCGCTTTCAGGTGGATAGCATCTATATTCACATACAACGACACGGAAATCATAAATAAGTGTGGGCTAGATGCTTACTTCTTCCTTCGATATCTGCAGACCTTACTATTCATATTTGTGCCGCTAGCATGCCTACTCCTACCAATATTGCTTCCACTCAACTATCTCAGCGGAAGAAACGTCGCAACCTCAAATGCTCGGGAATCTTCTGCCAACGATAATATTTCGGCGGGATTGGACGTCCTAGCTTGGGGAAATATCTCTCCTAACAAGACAAGTCGATACTGGATCCATCTTATTTTATCTGTAGTTGTCGTAATTTGGATCTGCTGTGTATTTTTTGCTGAATTGCGGGTATATGTTCGGGTTCGAAGAGACTATTTAACGTCTGCTGAGCACCGTCTAAGAGCATCAGCTACGACAGTGCTTGTTACCGATATCCCCAGCACATGGCTTACGGTTGAAGCTCTCTCTTTTCTCTACGATGTATTCCCTGGAGGAATACGTAATATTTGGATTAACAGAGACTATAGAAAGCTGCTTCGGAAGGTTCGCGCTCGGGAAGGCGTTGTTGCAATGCTTGAATCTGCGGAGACCGAGCTTATCAGAAGATGCAAACAAGCACAATTAAAACGACAGAAAGAACTAGCTAGTAATAACACGCTTCAATACTATACTACTATGGAGGAGGAAGAAAACTCTAATATAAGAGCTGTTCAGATTGCCAAAGGCGATGGTAAGAGCTCCGGCAACTTGAATCAAATTCATCAAAGTATAGAGGAAGCTGTTGAAGCTGCTAAGGCTAAAAGTGAACTTGACGGTTGGCGTAGTGTTAATAAAGCTACCACAGGTAGCTTAGCAACTATTGGCAAAGGTTTCGGCCGTGGACTAAGACTAGTTAGCAGGGTTGAAGAGACTATTATGAAGAATACGGAGAATGCCACAAAGGTTGTCGATGGCATTGTTGAGTCAACGAATGGCTTCTACGACGTTAAAAGCAATTCTCCCAAACAGGAATCCTCGAAAAATTGGCCTCGAACTTATATTTCGCATCATAATACAGACTATAAAAATTCTGAAGAGCCTGCACACAGCCGGATACCATATAGCTTTGGCGCTATTACGAAAAATGGCCATAAAGACGCGAAGCATAGCTGGTGGAAATTTTGGAATGGGCCGAGCGGTAGCTTCCCATCACCTCTACCCCATGGGTATGAGAAAATTGCAAACAGTCGGGGAAAGATACCCAGTGCAAGCGGTCTAGCGCAGATTGCTGCGCAAGCTAAATCAAAAGTAAGAAAGGGCCAAACGCAGAAATATCCCCCGCACGTTGATTACTATTATAAGGAGGACGAAGCAAAAGCCTTGTGGAGCAAATACATTAAGAAGTCTGACCGTAGTACCCATCGCATTCCTCGTTTTGGCATTTGTTTTCTACCATACATATGCCCCTGGATAAACAAGAAAGTTGATAAAATCTATTGGTGCCGAGAGGAGCTTGCGCGGCTTAATGTCGAGATCGAATACGACCAAGATCATTCTGATAATTTTCCTAGGGCAAACTCGGCATTTATTCAGTTCAACCAGCAAATTGCTGCTCATATGGCAGTCCAGGTTGTTAGCCATCATACTCCAATGTATATGGCGCAGCGAATGGTTGAGGTGTCACCTACAGATATAATTTGGGATAACATGTCTATTAAATGGTGGGAGTCATGGCTACGTACCAGCATTGTCTTCGCAATGGCAGCATGCATGTGTCTATTGTGGGCGATTCCCGTCTCTGCGACAGCTCTCCTTGGAAACATCCCGGAGCTGGTTAAAAAATACCACTGGCTAGGATTTCTTGTTAGGGGGAAAAATACGCTCGCACACGTAGCGGGAATCTTGCCAGCCATTATCCTTGCCATTCTCAAGGTTCTCCCCCCCGTTATATTCTACCACTTAGCTGCTCTACAGGGAAATCGCACAGGGAGTCTCCGAGAGTTATCCGTTCAAAATTACTACTTCTTCTTTCTGTTTGTACAGGTCTTTCTCGTCGTGTCAATTTCCAATGGAGCATTCGCCACATTAGCAAGAACAGGCAGTGTAAAGTCGGTCCCTACCTTATTAGCTCAAAATCTACCCAAAGCCTCCAACTATTTTTTTTCTTATATGATAATTCAAGCCCTTTCTACTGGCGCAGGTCGTTTGTTACAAGTATCAACACTGATAATGTGGTTTCTAATGTCCAAATTCGTTGACAACACTGCTCGGAAGAAATGGACACGAAACGTCAGTTTATCTACTATGAGGTGGGGCGAGTATTTTCCTACCTACACGAATTTCGCATGTATTACTATAATATATTCAACTATCGCCCCATTAATTTTAGTATTCGCAATTATCACGTTCACTCTATTGTGGATTATAAATCGCTACTGTATGTTGTATGTGTACAACTACACGGAGGACACAGGCGGCCTCCTCTATCCTCGGGCAATCAACCAGACCTTCGTTGGGTTATACTTCATGGAGGTTTGCCTCATAGGTCTCTTCCTTCTTGTCCGAGATAGCGAAAATAATGCTCCCTGCCTGCCCCAAGCCCTCATCATGATTGTGGTCATGATAATGACGGCCCTCTTTCAGATTCTCCTCGACCGGTCTTTTGGACCACTATACAAGCACCTATCAGTAACACTTGAAGACGACGCTATACTGCGTGATAAAGCATTTGAACGTGCTCATGCCGCCAGAATAACAGAAGATGATGAATTTCAGTCTGCTGCCTTCCCGGTCTCATGTGACGACTCCATCGAGCTCCGCAAACTACACTGCCCGGCTGCCAACACCTCGGACCCAAGCCCCTCTAGTACCATCCCAAACACCGCTCACGGCGGTGCGTTCTCGGTTGTCATACGCCCATGTAACCCTCGCACCACCACCTCTGGCGACCCCGACAAACGTGGTAGTGGCCGCTGCAAAGACATCGAGGCCCAGAAGACCATGACTGAGGCACTTTTTAGCGGACACCGCGACGAAATTGAAGATCTAAAACCTACTGAACGCAATGCACTAATAAACGTCGCTTTCCAGCACGAGGCTCTTCGGGCAATGCGCCCAAACGTGTGGCTGCCGCATGATGACCTAGGAGTGTCAGATCAAGAAGTGCAACGAACAGAAGAATTTTGCAAGGGCAACGTGTGGATCACAAATAAAGGAACTGCGCTCGATAGTAGACTGCGTGTAATCTATAGAACTAACCCCCCAGACTTCACAGAGGTAAGCCTAATTAAACTCTGAGTCGTGGTATACAGCAGCAATGTCAAGTAATTTGCAGTAGTTTGCGCTAGTAAGCGAGAAATCTAAGGAAAAAATTACAGAGATATGCCCTTAGTGTAGTTTAACAGTATGAGTAAATTATATACTAAATTGTGCATGGTATGTATTAGCATATAGTTTTCATTAGGGCCATAATTTACTACTATTCGCGGAAAGAACAAGAAATGGAGCATCTTGACGCTAATGCTATAGCTCAATAATTAACCATTTGTTGCCATAGGGTTACATTAGTATATAGTAATTATGTCCAGCGGATTACGTTGAGCATAACTCTGCCTCCTAAGTCGAGATGTTTCTTAGAAAACTAGCTGTCTTCACCCTATTAAGCCCCGTCCTTAGCCACTATTTAGGAATATCGTTCAAACATCACCACGATAATAGGAATGCTAATCTAGGATGTACTTGTAACATTGCTACAACTGAGTATAGTATTATCCTATTATAGTAAAACCTTGCTAATAAGTATAGGTTCTTATATAGCTCCTAGTTCTAATGTTGCTTGTACTAAATCTAGTACTTTTGGCCCTACTTCAATCCTAAGTACTATAGTAAACCACCGTTACTGAATCCATATGTTCGCTAGTTACTGATAGTACCACGTCGCTAACGAGTGCACAGATACAACCAAACCTAACACAAAAAGTTCGGGCTATACTTCAATTCCTACTACAGTAAACGCCGCTACTGAATCCGCATCTTCGCCCTATTGTTACTCATGATACCACTGTATGTAGACGAAAATTCTTTGGTGTAGGGAAATATAATGGAGGCTTTAGCTTTGAGCGTGTTAAGTTAGTTTAGAAAAATAGTTATTGCCCCCTATGTACCGTAGGGGACCGCCCACTGTGTAGGAATAATAATAGTGCTTTGAATTCAACTAACTTAAGTCAGATAGCTAATGGTTGTCCCTATGTAGCATAAAGCCAACTGCGTTAAGAAATTTGACAAGTTAAGAGACCCAAAACTTGTCTAGACATTTATCTCTCTAATATCCCCGTCTTGTTCGGTAACCACTCTTCAACATTCCGGATTCCTAATCTTATTTGCCGTTGCCTTTACGCCAGGGTTCGCTGTGTCTGTTATGTGAAGCTGATTAAGGAGGCTGATAAAATTCTCATCATCCTTGTCCCTTCGCGAATTCATTTCACTCCGATTTTCGTCGTCAGATGAATTATTTTCCTCCTGCTCTTGCATCTGCTTAAAATTAATACCACTATAAGGTGTGACCTTAACCTGGTTAAAAAGGTTACTCATCTCCTCCTCCTCCTCCTTGCTTAACGGACTTATTTTTTCTTCTGACCGTAGATTTGGAACAAGGATTTTTCTAGTGTTTTCATTCTCCTCTAGATCATCGTTTCTTGGTTCTTGTATCTGCGTAAACTTAGAATTATTGAGCTTTGCGGCTTTCACCGATGCTTCTTGCCCGGAAATTCTCAAACAAGTCCGCGACATACTGTCAATCATAAACTTATAGCCATTCTCATGCCTGCTGAAGGGATCAGAGATGCAAGCAACTTGGAAAGAGCAAATTTTCGAAACAGCAATTGCAGCCTCCTGAAAACTAGCTGCGTCGTTAAGCACTCGGCCAAGCGGATCATAAAGCGGAAGCAAGTGGGTTACACTTTTTCCCTGCTGCCAATTCCTAACTTCGTCATTTTCGTCGGTTTGAATATCATCAGTAATTGAAAGGCTTGACCAGCCGCTACGGAGAGCATGAATTTCTAGCTTGCATTTGCCGTCCTCGTCTTTATATTCATCGTAGTTTCTCGAGCATGCTTGAGCAAAATCATGAAGTGAGATCAAACTCAGAAGTATTCTTTCTTTATTGTCCCGAATCTCTTGTTTCAGTAGAGCATCATGTAAAGTGTATAGATTTCTCTCAAATTCGCTGTTTAGAATACGGTAACTATTAAGGAACAAATTGGCGCTCTTTGTCAGTTCCCCTTTATGGAAGGCTCTTCCTGCTTGGGTTAGCTTAGCTCGAGTGCTTGGCTCTATGTCAAGGTTGGCGAAACGTTCCTCAGAAGCAAGGCGCTGGGAAAGAATAGACATTGCTCGATAACAGACGCAAACCTTACTAATACAGCAAGATTAATTAAGTTTCGAAATTAATTAGGCTAATTAACTGTATGAACTGTACGAACGACCTAATTATTAAGGATTAAATAGCCGTCCCATACCTAAAGTTTTATACTCTATTAATTCTACTATAGCCTACAAACGTCAGAAGTGGAGCCCTATATAAAACACTCCTTGGTGCACAGTCCAAGAAATGAGTTAAACCTCTGTGTTCTAGTGGGTTTTGGAAGACGGCTGGGAGGGTGGTAGGAAAGCTGGCTCTACAGAGTTCCAGTTGTGGGGTGGCCAGTTCTGCCTCCCTTGGTACGTACTTCTCTCAGTACCTCCACGGCACATGTATCTGCAACGCTACAACAAGCCCCAGGCTTACCCCATCTCTAATAAATAAAGTTGACTATAAATCCCGCGACACCGAATTCGCCTTTTAGTGTATTTAGTGTCTAGTTTATTATCTTGAACATAGCTACCCTTAAGTCAAGATGTTTCTTAGAAAACTAGCTGTCTTCGCTTTGTTAAGCCCTGTCTTTAGTCACCATCTAGGCGCACCGTATAAACATCATCATGATAATAGGAATGCTAATCTAGGACGTACTTGTGAAGATGCTTCAACTAGGTAAGCTATTATACCTATTTTTATAATCCCTTTTAAGAAGTATAAGTTCTCATGTAGCTCTAAGTTCTAGTGCAGCTAGTACTAAATCCACTACTTCGATCCCTACTTTAATCCCTACTACTACAGTATACGGAGCTATTGGATCTGCGCCTTTGCCTTCTACTACAGTTATTGATGGTACCACGTCGCCTACTGAGAGCACAAGTCCTAGCACAAGCACCTTCTCTACTCAATGCCGTGCACCAATTAATGGCTGCGCTCATAGTAAAAATATTATCGCTCAGTCTTACTTGACTAAAGGCGGCTGTTTTTCTAAGTGTGAGCTGAATCCAGATTGCATTGGCTATGTGGTTGGTACAGACACAGACGGGTACTATAGGTGTGATCTTCTAAACTGCAATGATGTAGCGGCTTTGGATCAGGACCTCACGGAATCTAATCCAGATTTATGTCACCGCTATTTTATTTATCATTCTGAATGTCAGGATGATTGGACGTTTCCCTAACCGTTGCGTTGCTCTACCTACCTCGATATATTCTCTATTAAGCTAATTAACAATGTCTATTTTTATTTAATCATTAGTTAGAAGAGGCTTAAATTATCGTTATATAACAGTAAATAATAATAACTTAGGTGCTTTGAATTCAACTAAGTTAGATAACTAACGTCCATCCCTACGGGCCGAAAAAAACGTTGTGCTCAAATATCTTTAATGTTTAGGGTCCCAAATCTGTTTGCTATTGTTCTTTAGCTATTTATCTATAAGGACTTGATTTACAGTCAGAGCTCTGTGATGACCATTCTATTAGGAGCGTCAAAGCTGTTTAAGCTATTACCCACTGTTCTATCATGACTGTTAATCTGTTCCGAAATTCGAGGCCGTGGTATAAAGCTTCTATTATGTTTAAATACTCTGCTCTGCAACGCTGTCACTAAACCTAACGGTCTTGCGAATAAGACGGTAGCATATCTCCATATAGTAGTGGTTACCCGCCATCATCCCGCACCTCCCCCTATTTGTCTTACTAAACGTCAAACCTTGGCCTCTCACTTATGAGTGAACTTGCCTAAGATGGCGAGCAAGAGAGTGTTTATTAGCAAAAGGCCTTTTGCTTCGAACACAATGTTGATTCGGACAATATTGTTCTAATGAGCCATGAATTCGGTCGCAATGGCGGACAAGGTCCCTTTTAAATGGAAACGGTCTTGTATGGCGAAGACAGTGTTGATGAGGACAAACGTGCTGGGTCTTGTTCGGCTTTTTCAGAATAGTTGGAGGTTGACTATTCTCGGGGGCATTCGTGCTGCTTTCACCAGAATCTTCCAAATAACTTGCATAACTATTGTCTAGGATCCGATGTAGCTTTTGTTCGTGCCAACGGGAATGGAGGTCTAGTGATTTCTTGGTCGCAAATGGTTTCCAACGGCGCGCACAACCATTATGAGGGCATGAATATATAGACTCGATTCTGGCGGAGCCATACTTAATAGTGGAGAGGTACTTAAGGCTGTGGAATAATTTAAACCTTTCCTCCTGTGACTGATCTACCGAAGACTTGAATAGGATTTCAGTTATTGAGATGCGCCAAGGGGGGATATTGTTTTCAGTCGAATCCCCGGCGGCTGTTTCTTGTCGTGGCTCGCCCTGCCGTTGCGAACGGAGGTAACGCGAGCCATCAGTATTGATCCAAGCCTCTCTTCGTTTCTTTGTCTCGTTCCTCCGGAGTTGCGCTAATTTGCTATCCATCTTCCTTTTCGCAGCAGAAATAAGAGCCTTATTTGCTGTGCTCTGCTTGAGATATTCCCACTTCTGGCGGTAAGCAAGATAGTCAGGGTGTTGCCGAAGATTCTGGTGTTGTTCTGTACCGCGGAGGTCGCTTGGAGCTCCGGGGAAATGCTCCACGGCCAAGGTTCGCAACCGTCGTACGCGATCGTTCCCCGTCGGCCTGTTATGGAACAACTCTTGTAAGCTGACACCAAGATGTCTGTTAGCATACTTTGACTGCAACACTTTAGGATTCTTGTGGCCTAGAATGAGGCCAGTTTCTGCCCATGTAACAGACTCTATATTGGGGTTAGTATGAGCCTTTACCTCGTCGCAATGTTACTTACTGTCTAGAACATTCGCTGCCCCACGCCGAATGCTATATGATGTTACCTGACATCTATATCCAGCACGGTATGTAAGGCCTGTTAATGCACTATAGCAAGAGGCGTACGTCCATGCAGTAGTTCCATCTAAGGATCGAAAAAGAGGCGTATCCAAGACTGTATCCTTAAATTTAATTTCAACAACATCACGTTCTATTGTGGCATAATAGAGCTCTTCCGGCTCGACATCAAATGCTTTATGCTCAAATGCCAATGTAAGGAAGAAGGTGATTGGGCAGAGATGTGGGTAGGCCCTGTCCTCCCAGAGCGTTATTGTAATACTAAGCAATGTTAGCGCTGCCTAACGCTCCATTAGATGATAGTTAAAAAGACGTACAATTCGTCTTCCTTTTCTCTATCATTTTTCATGAGGTTAAAGGTAATCGTGAGGCTCATATTTGGTGGGCCGCCCTCTTCGTCCCTACATAGATGAAATTTTAAGTCCTTAGACAGGTTAGCTAGCGTATATAGTAAAGGCAGATGGAGCGTACTTTGTACAACAACGCTTCATTGCTGTTACGATATGCATCTGATACAATGACAGCGCCTGTCCGGGCTGCAGTATATGCAAGGATAAGGAGATAAAGGTGCAATTTAACGCGGGTAAGTTCTTGTCGGAAAATGTGCTGATCCTTCGCCCACAAGAAATGGAGAAGCGTATCCAGATCTTGTGAGGCCATTACCGGTTTTGTGCGTGTCTTATTACTTAGATTGAGCGACGTTTTCAGATCTTTTTCGATATACTATTCACTTATAAGCTAATTTACCCTAGTGCGCACCCATTGGAAAGTATTTCACGTTACCTTTCTCACTGCTATAACGTCTTGGGGCGGTATCTTAACATCGCGGTCTCGCTCGAAGACTGTTCTGAGGCGCGTAAGGTATGTAGTTAATGTTTGAACTGAGAGGAGAGGGCCTAGGTGCCCTTTGTGCTCTTTGGCTAAAGTCTTGAAGAAACCCTTCATCCACTTTTCGTTCGGTACGAGTTCTGGCTCGTCGACACGGCACGCATAACTTACACATTTAGTCAGCGATTATTCTTTACCGTTACGTTGAGAGCTGAGCCTTACTCATCCCAGTACGAGATGACAATCTCGTATCCCCTTTCTGTTGGAGGGGCGACCTCTAATTTATTCTTTTCTCCTGAATCAAGTTGCTCAATATCTTGGAGTAGCTCCTCCTGCGAGAGCCGTACAGCCATCCCCCTCGTCCTAGAAAATCGAGGTTCTTATGAAGTGACGAAAGAAAGTGGCATGCTGTACCTAGGAATGGCCCAGACTGCGTTGAGGGAACAGGGCAACTAGCAAAACCACAATATATTGTAAAAATGGAAATCAAAAGGGGGAAAGGTCAGACTAAAAGTGAGGGGCTAGAGAACAGAGGCGGATCAGATTTTGGAGGGCGGGGGGGGCTAATACAAGCTCACGCTGGCCTCGCGCTGGCATGGTGTTGTTCCCCGTCTGTATGGGTTCGGGAATAGCAAGGCCACCATCGAGCAGCAGGTCCATTTATGGCAGCTGTTGAAAGCAGCCTTTGGGAAGCCCATGTTCAGGCAACCGAGCGCCAGAAGTTGCTGCTTTTCAAGATTCACAAAATGGAAAACTAGGAAAAATGAAAACCAGCATTGCGGCAGGTTAAAATAAGCCCCTCGCACTGTCATATTTTGTATCTCATAGGTCGTTTAATTTGTGAACCTAGAAAAGCTGTAACTTCTAGCTCTCGCTTGCCTTCCACAGCGCCGCTTAGAGATGGCAACTAAGCGCTAAAAGTCGCCGCCGTATATACCACAGTTCGGAAAACTAGGGAAAGTAAACGTACATCGCGGGGCCCAAAAGTTTTACTATGGCAACGGTGGATTTATACCACTAAACCACTGATGCTTTTCGTTGTTGACCAATCCCGTATTGCCACATATGATGGTTTCGGGCCCCGGCTCCTCGGCCCGCCTCCTATTTTGCGATGCGACACTTTCAAAAGCAGCTCCCCTTGGTGTTGGTGGAGCATGCGTGAGGTTGGCAGTGCTAGCAGAGTTCTGCCCCTCCTCGATAGCTGAGGGACTGGGTGTCATGTTTGGGCTCTCCTTCGCTTGGCTCAGCTAGGCAACTCCGGCATAGCCGCTGACTAAAGCAGTGGCTAGAGTTGAGAATGAATAAATCAAGCAATCAATTCTTTGGATAGTTACAAAGGTTGTACAGTACATATCTCGGCCCGACGGTAATCCCGTAACCCGCTTCATCAATAAAACGTATGTCTGTTTGGTAATCTACCTTGGTGAAGCGTGAGTCGATATGAACGCTCCTAACTCAGGCAATGAGACCGTCGCGATTGTCGGTTCGGGGTTGACCGGTCTGCTCGCCGCGCAGGGACTGAAGCTGGTGAGGGCTGGGCAGCAATCCGGTCGTTGATGCATTTTGCTAACGCGACCAGAATGGAATCACTGCAGTCGTTTTCGAGCGAGAAGAGAGTCTCGATGCACGATCTCGTGAATGGACGATACTGGTTCACTGGGCGATGCCCATCTTTGCGAAGCTGGTCCCTAAACACATTCTTGCGAATCTGAGCGAGGCTCTCTGCAATCCTCATTTAGACTTCAACGATGAAGTGGAGAGCCTTCCATGCTACAATGGCATTACAGGTGATCTACTCTTTAGTAGTTCTACACCAGGCGCTAGGCGGGTTAACCGGCAGCACTTACGTAGGCTACTTGCACAGGGCATCGATATCAGATGGAATAAGTCGGTGAGAGAGCTATTGCAGACTGGTAGTGGCGTAAGACTTGAATTTGAGGACGGAGGAACGTTTGATGCTAACCATATTCTTGGAGCTGATGGCTCCTCATCCAAAGTACGCGAAATGCTGTTAGGCGTCGAGCAAGCCCAGCCTCGTCAGTCTGGGTTTCTCTTTGCTACTGGAGTCACAAAGTTTGGTGACGCCGACAAGACTAATGCAGTCGTACAAGCACATCCTGTGGCAGCGCTCATGATGGGAGCAAGCAGCGTTGGTGCTGTTGGAGGTATGTTAACTTCAACCCTCAACATATAGTTGATTGGTGCATCTCACACGTATTTGGTGGCGCTCCCCAGTCATGTCAGTCGACGACCCCAATGACACATCCACCTGGACTACCTTTTGGGTCAAGATATGGCATGGAGATCCCGTGGATCTCAAGGGTCAAGAGGCTCTTAACTACATCAAAGAGAATACGGCTCCGTTGCGTGGGATATTCCAGTCCGCTATCGATTGGACGCCGGAAGGAAGCTATGTTAGCATAAACGAGATGAAATACTGGGTTCCGACGCCCTGGAACAACTACGGAGGACGGGTAACGCTTGCCGGAGACGCCGCTCATCCCATGCTGATTTGTAAGTACAGTGATCTCACGCATTATATATGGGGTTACCTAACCTCCATAAAGACAGGGGCCAAGGATTTCAGCACTCCATCACCGACGTTGACAACTACGTGAATGCATTAATCCAGCTGCGCTCGTCTAGTAGCGATGCTGCATCGAGGGAGATGATTTTCGGGGCGTACGATATCGAAATGATCGAGAGAGGCGCCACGGCGGTGCAGCAATCCCTCTTCGAGGCGGAGAATTCACTCGACTTGGAAAAAGTTAAGAAAATGCTTATGATGAGGCAGGGACATAGCAAGAGTGCATGACGGGGTATTTTGTAGTTCGAAGTTTCATATCACGTGACTTTTGGCTTGGATGTGATGACCGTCTCCCCTTCATGTATTGTTTTTCTCAAGTAGAAATGGTGAGGTGATTCAATTCATCACTTTTGTAATTACATCCTAAACTAACAAACATTTCAGACACGATATCACGTTTGTGGTTCATATGTGAGTATCTCTTTTAGATGTTTTTCACAATCACAATGGATGCGGATAAATATATGAGGGGCTATGGTTGCAGAGATGAACTTGTATACCAGGGATGCGCTGGGGATGGAAATTAATTGCATAACGCCTGTCGAGCAGGTTGGCACAGTTTTACTAGGACGGATTTGATCGTTGGTGATGGAGGAGTGCAGGGGTCGGGGAGCCCGGAAGACGCCCGCCTGGAGGGCCTCCCTAGCTGGCGGGATCTGTCAACTTTTGTTCTCATGCATGCCCACGTAACACATCTCGATGCTCTTAACACCTTTTGCTGATAAAAAATTTGCACCGCTGCGGATGCACTTCTTGGTGCAACACCCGCTCATTGATACCATAGTAAATTAGACCAACGTTAGTCCTGTCGCTCATGATGACTTCACCAGCCGGTGACCTAGCCAGCTGCCACGACGACGATGGTGCCTGCGATGAGGCGAAGTCGGGAATGCCCCTAAGCCCCGTAGCAGCGCCGGCAACAGAGGCGCTAGCAATTGAGGCAGCAAGTGAAACTGGCGGCGACGACGAATTTGATACTATCAGTGAATTGTTTGACGACACGACGAGTATCACTTCGAGCATTTATGCGCACACATATGAGCGTGGCCGCCGCTATCAGTCCTTCAAGAATGGTCGCTACCCTATCCCTAATGACGACGTCGAACAGAATAGAGAGGACATGAAGCACGCAATGCTAATGGAGCTGACGGATGGGAAGCTATTCTACGCACCCATAGGCGAAAATCCACAGAAAATCCTTGATATCGGCACTGGGACTGGTGAGTCTTGGATATTGGTTAGCGAGTAGCTGACTGAAAGAAACAAAACTAGGAATCTGGGCAATTGAAGGTTAATACACATTAGCCCGACTGTTTATTGGTTTATAGGATGCAACTGACCTTTTTCAATTAGTTGGCGATTTGTACCCTAGCGCTCATATCTTAGGCATAGACCTAACGCCAATCCAACCACTATGGGTGCCCCCGAATGTCGAATTTATAGTCGATGACTGCGAAAAGGATTGGCTGACGGGCGATGTCGACCTTGCTCATTTCCGGTTCATGGCTATGATTTTAAGAGATATACCTGGTGTTCTAGGACATGCCTACAAGTGAGTAACGCAAGCTCTACCTCGGTCCCTCTCCTTGCCTTTATTTCCGGCTTAGCTCTTCTCCGTCTGAAGTTTGTTGCTCTATGCCAGGAGCCTTCGCCCTGGTGGATGGATCGAGCTCCAAGAACTACACGGTCACCCCTGCTGCGATGACGGCACAATGAGCCGTGATGATCCATTTAAGCAGTTATACGATTTGGCAGGCCAGGCTTACCAGAAATTTGGTATGAGCACTGCACTACCAGCGCAGCTTAAGCCTTTGCTCCTCGATGCCGGATTCCAAAATATTCACTGCAAAATAATGAAAGTTCCTATTGGAACATGGGCGAAAGACAAGACCATGAGATTAATCGGCCTTTATCAGAAGACAGTTGTTGGCGATTTTATACCGACTCTAGCTGGGCGCCCATTTGAGGCCTTAGGGATGTCACAGGTAGAGGAACAAGTAACACTTGCCTTGGCTCGAAAGGCTCTGAACGATGCAAACGTCCATCGGTACTTTAACTATTACTTTTGGTATGCGCAGAAACCAGGGCTAGGCGGGTCTACAGTTTAGACAGTTGGTTTAATAAAACCATTCCCTAGGGCATTATTATATTTGAGAATAGTCATTTAGTAACAGTATAGATCCATTTATGCGCCTGTTAGAGCAGCTTTTGGGAAACACATGTTTAGGCGGCTGAGCGCCAGAAGTTGCTGCTTTTCAAGATTCACAAATTGGGAAACCACGGGGTATTAACAGCATTGCGGGGCCCAAAAGATCCTAAGTATTTATCGTGGCAACGATGGATTTATACCACTAAACCACTGATGCCAGATTCCTGTTAACCAATTGCTGTATTCCGTTCTATGTTAGCGGGCCCGGCTGCTTTAACCACCACGCCCGTTTCTCGTTTCTTGTTTCCCCATTTCTGCACCATCCAACACAACATTCCGTTTCTGGTTTCTACATTCTGGACTGTTATGCGTGTCCAGTGGTTTTCCGATTCTAGGATTCAGCTTTCTGCTACGCACACACTGTGGACATTATGTCAGCGCATGGCCCACCCAGTTTGGTGTCCACACACCTACTCCTTCTCTTCCCTTCATTCTCCTGTCTTCCCTTTCGTCTTTCCTGTTATCTTCCCTCAAATCTTACCTCTCATTTCTCTTTTGTCCCTGAGCATTTTCTTGGCTATTTTTCCTTTTTTACGTGTTACTTCTTTGCTTGTCTCTCAGTCCCTTGATGATTGAGGTAGTCCGTGGACATGAAGATCTCAAAGGATGAACTACTTGCAGATATTCAGGTTGTAGATACGACGAATCTGTGGACACGCCCTTCTGGATTCCCTTCTGCGGGTGCTAAAGATGACTTTGTGAACGTTGTGGAAGAGAATGCAAGCATTTTTAGTGAGAAGACTGCCGCAGTTGCTATGAAGTATGAGCCCTTCTGCTTGCGCCATTCTTGCATATTTAATGAGGATCAGCTAATCTTAAAACAGGGAATCCGAGCATCAAAGTGATCTCGACAAGCGCATTCACTACAACGGCCTATAAATTAGACAAGAATAACAATGTTATTTCAACTCAGCACTTGGTTAAACAGAGATAGGTGATGGTTTAGAGGCTAAGCGGCTGGGAGGCTCAGATTAGTGAAAGCTACGAGGGTGGAAACAGATATTTGAGGCGGTTGGTGCTCGTTCAACACGAGAATCAAGATATGGTGCGAGATCTGGGTTGTAGAAACCAATATAGTTCACGTCTATATAGTAGCCATGTTGAAATAAAATAGGTCACTGAGCCTCAGGTTATCCCTTGTCTTGCTTTTTGCACTTAAAGGTTCAATGCGAGGTGCGATAGATGCCCGAAGTCAAACTCGATACAGGACACTTCCTTCCGACGGGACAACTTGCTTACTCCGGCTGGGAGTGAAGCGACCAAGCCGATCCGACGATTAATAGATGATTGAAGAACGAAGATAATGATCAAATGGTCAAATAAAAAGACACATCTCAAGCCCGATCCTCCCAACTCCGCTTCACTATTCCCCAATATGTTGCTGGATCAGATCTCATGTGTCCCACATGGCTCGTACCCTCAAACTTCACCATCTCAACCCTCAGCCCATTCCTCTCCGCTTCTTTTGCATGCTCCTCAACATCCCTATCTAAAACAACCTCATCCCCATCTGAGTAGATATAACATCTCTTCGCCTCCTTGCGGATGAATTCCGGCCTAACAGAATTGAAAATCACCAAAGCCGAAATCTTCTGTCCTAGGATCTGTGGTAGGATATAGCAGAAAAGCAACAAGATGCTGAACATCAGCTGCATAGGCATTCTCAAGTACCAAGTTGCAGGTAGGCCGAGAGAAAATGTCGCGAGCCCTTGCTTAAAGCGCGCCGTTCCAGGTAACGAGTCATATACAATGGTGTTTGCCGGCAAGGGTTGTCCCGTCTCCGCGAGATATTGCTTGGATATTAGCGCGAGTTGCCCGCCGCCGCCGTTGGACATGGCATGGACTAGGAGGTCATTGCGGGAGACTTGCCTCTCGTCGGTGTAGGCGCGGATGGCACTGATTGCGGGAGCGAGTGTGGCCAGGCGGTGCTGGATTGAGACGGGGAAGAAGTCGGATGCGGAGCTTGTGACAAGCAAAATAGGGGTGGAGGGATAGAGGATTTGGTAGTGGGAGGTATATTTTGAGATGTGGCGAGAGGATGCGTTCATCCATGATACTAGGAAGATGAGATGGGGTGCATTGGTGTCTGGATTTGGCAGTGGTGCGGAGTCGCTGTCGTGCGTTCCAGAGGGGGTGTAGAGGTATGCTTTGCTGCTGAGGCGCTTGAAAGATTGAAGACTGTCTAATTGTGAGGCTTTAGCAGCTGTAAGTATAGGTATCTCCATATCTCTTGAGACAATTTCTACAATTTAGGAATCAAATTGGAATGGCTGGGTCAGGACTGGCTGGTGCAAGTTCTAAACAACGGATAAGCTGAGTGTTTATCTAGCCTCGATTATTATATGTGATTATAATTCTTCAATCACTCCTGTGAGAGATAGAAACATTGTAAGCATGAGCATTAACAGGATTCGAGATACGCCGAGCCCGACTCATAAGGTTAGGTTGGTAGGTCCAAATACTTAATACTTCGCTATCTATTTGATACATTTGCTGACATTAGCACACAGTTCCTCCGGCTTACATCTTTTGAAGACTTTGATTCACTTTGATCTCGGATCCACATCCAACCTGTTAATATTGATGTGGCATGGCAGCAGAAGAGGAAGCTATTCCCGCAATACGTCGTCGCGTCTGCCTAGTCTACACTCCAACCTCAAAGGTGAGCCGAGGTACGCAGGGATTGAATGGTCGTCCCGCCTCTCCGACGCACATAATGCTTGTTCGTACATAGCCTCACAGGACGAATTTACAGCTTACAGAACTCAAACGGGCTGCCTAATTATATGGCCCGAAATGGTACATTGAAGTCCAATGTACCATTTCAGGCCATATAGTGAACGAATAATAAAGACATCAGCATAAGCAGCTCCACGAGCGGGACAATTAATGCCGTGAGTGCAATTTCTGTTTAATCACGTCGGTGACATTCCCATTTAAAGCTAGAGATCTCCTCTTCACATCATCTAGCATAGAACAGCCATAAATCTGCTCGCAAAAATGGCCAAATATACGCCGACAACACCAACAATCCAAGTCCTCTCCAAACAGAACTACGAGGACCAACACCTCGTGGCCCTCCCCAATGCCCTCCCTCTTCCACCTCTCACCCCATACTCCCTACGCATCTGCACAATAATCCTTTCCTTAACCACCAACAACTTCACTTACGCACGCTGTGGTCATCTCCTCGGTTGGTGGGACGTGCATCCTCTGCCTTCGTCCATCCCTGCTGAATTCGCCAACCCGCGGGATTACGGAAGGGTATCGGCTTGGGGCTATGGCGTTGTGGTGGAGAGTACTGTTCCTAAAGGTCTAGGTATCGAAGTGGGAACGCACGTGTATGGCTATCTGCCAATTGGAACGCTACCTGTTGACATGCACGTCGAGATCAGTGCAGACGCGAACGGACAGTTTGTGGAAATCAGTCCGCAGAGAGAAAAATTGATGCCGGTTTACAACCGCTACCTCTTCTACTCGTCAGAAACGACCGCCTAGCAGAAGGCCGAGCGGAAGCAAAGCGAAGGCTATGATTCTCTTTTGCAAGTCCTATTCGAGGCTAGCTACATGATGAATCGCTTCGTCTTCGCGTGGGACTCGAGCGAGCTCGTGCATCCCTCCGGCGCCGATTCAGGCTGGACTACCGAGGACGCACGGATCGGGGAAGATACGATCCTGCTGCTGTTCGCGGCGAGTGGGAAAACAGCACTTGCGTTCGCCCACCAGTTGAAGTATGGCCGTCCAGCAGGGAAGTCCCCGCGCAAGGTTGTAGGGGTGGGATCAGACGCACCAAGGGCTTTTACTGAAGGAACAGGGCTGTACAATTCCATGCTGACGTACGATGCTGATGATGACTTAGACATTAGTGTTGAGGTTGGCGCGGATGCAGACTCGAAGGTTGTCGTCGTCGATTTTGGCGCTAGAGGCGGAGCAGCAGATCGGTGGGCGGAGAAGTTGAGGAAAAGTAGTAAGAGCGTTACGCTCCTAGGTGTAGGGGGTGAGGTTGCAGCGGAAAGCCAGGAGCTGACAACACAGAAGATGGTGAAGCGCATGGCAGCTGGGAGAATGCAGGTAAACACTTCAGGGATGAGATCCCAGGCGGTGGGGATTCTAGGGCACAAGATATATTTTGAGGAGCTTTTGACAGAGTGGAGGATGTACAGAGAAGGGGGAGTGCCGAAAGGGCTGCAACTAGTATGGGGCAAGGGAATGGATGACGTGGGGAAAGGGTGGGAGAGGTTGTATAAGGGGGAGGTAGGGCTAGATGAGGGACTGGTGTTTGAACTCGATAATATTTACAGCTCACCCGAGCCCAAGCTCTAGGAAACGTAGTGGCAAGAATGGCTTCGGAAAGGAGAAATCAGAAAATGGTAAACCGGCATTAGGGGGCCCAAAATCGGACGGCATCGATGGGATTAATACCACTAAACTCTGATGCTGGATTGTTGTTGACTAATCGCGTATTGCTGCATATGATGGCATGGCCCGCGGCTGCTCGGTCCGCTCCCGATGCTTTGCAATCCACTATTTGTTCCACCATCTGTAGCGCGGAGTACTCGTGCAACAGATCCAGAGGCGACGCCATGAGCGATCTGGCTTGGGCGCTCTGTGCGGGCTATACTAGTCCCAGTTCAATGCTGCCCATCTGGGTGTGGAGATGAGCTTCTTGGCAAAAATTGTTGTTTTGACGCGGCGGCTCCTGCTGCACTGTAGGCCTGGGTGGCTTCCCTCCAATTCCTCGCCGCAAACATAGTTTCCTATATATATGTTGTGACGTCGTCAACATGCATCCTCCTACCCCTCTACTGATTGCCCTCACAACCTGCGTCGTCACCGCAACCGGTGCAGAGACCGTCCCAGCGGCCATCACCCACACCCCCCGAGCCGTCGACCCTAAGGGTTGCCCTACCGAGTTCCTAACCCAGGAGGGGTTGGACGTGCCCAAGCCAACCGGCTCTCTCGCCGACGAGATCCGATCCTACGGCTGGAAGCTTTATAAATCATGCATTACTGCCACTGCCACTGTTACTGCCACCAATGTTGGCAGATGCCCGTCCTATGCCCAGTCAGACTGGTGCGGCTTCACTACTGCTGCGCCGACAGGCGTCCTCCCGGCCTATTCGACATACGTTAGCCAGGCGTACTCATGGTGGATGGAGCATAGCTCCGCGCTCGTCTACATGAGGGACAACTGCCCCGATACTTGGGAGCATGGCCGGTGGCGCGATGGAGACGGCGAGCGGTGGATTCAAGACACCTATGCCGTTGCTGCATGCTACTCCGAAGCGCTTACGACCGCTGAGGTGGCGCCGACGAGGCTGGCTACGGGGGGGTTGAGCACGACGGAACTGGCGGTTACGGGGGTGTCGATGACGACGGGGCTGCCGGCTACGGAGGGGTCGAGCACGACAAAGCGAGAGGCTACGAGTCTCACGAAAACGGCTGGGGAAAGCGCGACTCCGACATCGACGGACGCGCCGAGTGCTGGGATGGGACGCCTGGACGCGGAGCTGTGGATAGTTGCGCTTGCGGGGATCGCTGCTGTTGCGGTAGGCTGCGAGTTGTAGGGAGTGCCAATATTCGTGCGAGAGGTGCTGTATTGTATCGTCAAATATCCTAATTAGTGCGTGATGTATGCGTTTCTGCTCCACCAAAGTACATGGCAGGCGTCAAGGGATACACATAAAGGGGTTAGTCACCCACATACTCACGTCCTCATCATAGAATAATATAACTGAAAATTAGATCCGTCGCTCACTCATTGTATTCATTAACTCTCCATTCGTGCAATTTTCATATCGTCATAAAATCCCCTTCCCCTCATCCGTGCCATAAGGCACCAAGTACTCTCCCTCCTGTTGTTATGCGCGGTTATGCCTCTTAACGTCTTCCGTTTGGCAGCGGCGGAAGTATGCAAGGTAAAATCATAACGTCGCAATAAGGAGGCTATTTCACAAATTGAGGCATGCTTTCAGCTACGATAGCGCGTCCTTAACCGTCATATTAACTCAGAAATTTCCTTTGAAACTCTGATTGAGTGGCGGATGGAGAATATAGAGATAGGTGTTTAATGCTACTTTAATTAGTAGATATAGAGCCAGTGCAAACATGGAATCGCCTAGTATAAGCTTAGATAGGAGACATAGTACAGTAACGAAGGGGTACTCTTTCTAGCGCAAAGTCATCGGACTGTTTGCTTGTAAGTCTTAAGCGTGAAACGTAGAATCGTCAAGAATTAGCTCCGGTTTATGATTAGGAGCAGTATCTTTGAAGTACAAACAAGGCAGGGTACATAGTGACACATGTCTAGAAACGGACTCTGCTAATAAATTAACAGTCAGGCCCATTTATGGCAGCTGTTAAAGGCAGCTTTTGGGAAACCTATGTTTAGGCGGATAAGCGCCAGAAGTCGCAACTTCTCAAGATTCCCCGAATGGGAAACCAGGAAGTATAAACCACGCATTACGGGGCTCAAAAGACTTTATTATTTATCATGGCAACGATGGATTATTGCTCGGGGGGGGGTGAAAAAAGCAAGATCACAGCGACGCTGGCGGCAGGGGGTGGGGGTAATATGCTGTCAGATATCAACCCCGCCTTACGCCTCTGACATTAGCCCTGTCTTGCCCCGCGCCTAGTTAATCTTTGTTTCATTCCACCCCGCACGACAAATATCATCACCATTACTGGCGAGACAGGGCGGTGTAGCCGGTTTATATCACTCTGCGTGAGAGCCAGATGAATATCGCTTCCAATCTGATCAACCTAGCTGCATTATATTTCCTATAGTGTGCTTGTTGTTTTTACAAATATCCGACCCCTCTTATTCTAATTTGACCTTCTCATATGGTATTAACGTCCCGTCAGATCTATCTTTTGGTTAATCTAGGCACAGGGCTTCGGCTGAAAAGGAATAGATATGTCCACTCTATACGAGTTATTAAGTCATATAGAGCGACTATATTTCCGGCTGTTGACACAATGCCCATGCTGTTCTTTCGCACCACACTTTTTTTTGAGAGAGAAATGCCGCTCCTCTTTAGATCTCTCGTTGAACCCCGCGGACGGGAACTGACCATACATGGCAACTCGGAGTTGTAATGGAAGCTGTTCGTGCAGTACCTTGTCCGATATTAATATGTAGGCTTGGTTTGCTCCCCAAGTGCAAACGCTTCTTGCCAGTCTAGTAAAGTAATAATTTTATTTGCATTTATGTCATAAAATCACGCTGGCATCAATGCTGATTCTACGGCTATTTGTGAGATAATACTTCGTGGATGCGAAGTGAATAAAAATATTGTGCCCCAACAATTAATTCAGATCTGGTGACGCCAAAGAGCACGCCTATGCGAATTTTCTAAAATCAGGATTGCGCCTGAGTGGATGGTGATTGAATATGAACTGGTACGGTAAATTCGTAGTGCAGCTTTTGCTTTGGAAGTGTATCAATCACCACCGGAGGCCCACTAAGGGTGAATGTAAAAGTCAGACTCTCAGATATATCCAAAGCAATCTTGTAATCTCCTGGGAAAATAACCAAGTCTCCATTCTCGTCAGCTCTTGCGAGTGAGCCGAGAGTCAAAGGCAAGTTCAGGATCTGCTTGGTTCTGGTTTTGATATCATTCAATCGCCGGTACGACACTAGAGATTTATTTGGTCGTGGAGCGGGACCGGCATTTTGACTGGAAATAAAAAGCAAGCCAACATAGTCCGAATTTTCCTTGCCAACATTTTTGACTTGAGCTTTAACGGTGGCGAAGAGCGTGTTATCGTTTACGGGACCGAGAGGATGTTTCTTGCACGAGTCTACAAGCTGTCGGATATCATATACTTTGTCTAAAGTAGCCTCCCACTTGAAGTCAAACTTGGTATAATGAAGGCCATACCCAAACGGAATTACAGGCTTTCCTGTATACCATTTGTACGTTCGTCCAGGGTAGGAGATATTCTTGTTGGGTCGAAGGTTGATGTCAAACATGCTCACTTCATCAGCATAGCTAGCTGGATACTGCGTGATGGGCAATCTCCCCGCGATAGATCGTTTGCCCGTAATAATGTCGACGAGAGCTGGTCCACCATCCTGACTAGGATATCCAGCCCAAATCAACGAGTCAATATCTTTGTTTTTCAGAATGGCACTGTCATCGACCTGACCTCCGCCAAACTGGACAACAATCATATTCTTGGAGTGCTTCGATAACTGGGATATGAGATCGAGTTGGTTTCCTGGCCAAGTAAGAGAAGTTCGGTCTTTTTCTTCGTTCTCGATTGAACCGTCAATGCCACCGAGATAGACCACCAAGTCTGATTTCTTCGCAGCCTCAAGAGCGGCTGCGAATCCATTAGTGCTTGCGTCATTGATCTCTGTACCCGCCGCATAATTGACTTTCCACCCTTGGGCCTGAAAGGCGTCTAATGGACTATGAAGATATGGCGCTTTACCGGAGTAACCCCCTTGCATCTGGTCTGTGGCATTTGCGAAAGGCCCAATGACTGCAACACTCTTAAACTTGTGCCAAGAACCAATCGGAAGAAATTTGTCATTTTTGAGAAGCGTCATGCCTTCAACCGCTGCCTCGTATGCAAGAGACCGGGCACGAGGCGTAGAAACGTCTGAGAAACCGAGATTACTGTACTTTCCACCATCGAAGAAACCAACCGTGAATAATGCCGAATACAGCCTTGTCAGCGCGCGGTCTAAAGCTTTGACAGTTGTCTGACCTGCAACAATTGAATCGTTGAGCTTGACAAATGAAGAACCACAGTCGAGATCTGTCCCAGCATTAAGGGCGACTGATGCTGCGGCCTCCTCACTATCCGTAAATTTGTGGCCATTAAAGATATCTGCAACCGCCCCACAGTCGGATACAACGTAATTGTAATCCGCATTGAAGTTCCAGTGTTTCCTTAGCACATCTTCAAGGAGGTATTCACTTGCACAAGTCGGGATGCCACCAACTGCGTTGTATGAGCACATGATGCTCCCCACATCCGTGTCTCGTGCACAAGTTTTGAATGGAGCCAAGTAGTAATCGGCAAGATCTTGTTGCGTGGGGTTGTAGTTGTTCATATGCCTACCGGTTTCCAAGTCATAAGCGGCATAATGCTTGCAAGTCGCAATCACCTGTTTATCTTCGGGGTCGTCCCCTTGAAGTCCTTTAACAAAAGTGCGGATGTAATTCTGCACATGGAAAACATCTTCACCTGGAGTCTCCTGGCCTCTTCCCCACCGAGGATCTCTGAAAGGGTTGATATTTGGAGCCCAGAAATCATACCCAGAAAAGCCGTTGTTCCCAAACGCACGTCCTTCCTTGCCAATCACGGCAGCTATCTCAGCCATCAGGGCATCGTCAAAGGAGGCTGCCGTCAGTATTGGTGAGGGAAAGCTGGTGGCGTAACTGAAATTGGCCGGGGGGTTGGTGAATTGGACCCCTGGCGCAGAGCCGACGCCATGAGTTCCTTCATTCCACCATTCGTATGGTGCCAGCCCGAGGCGTGCCGATCCTGCAGAAGCATCGACGACATTAAGGACCTTTTCTTCCATTGTCATGGATGATACCAGTGATTTCACTCGCTCAGCGATGCCAAGTGACGTATCACAGACACCGTGGCTGGATAGAGGTTGGGTTTGGCAGGCGGGGATAAAACCAGTGTTCGTCGAGTTTCCTTCCGGGTTTGAAATCTCATAAAGAGACATTCTAAGCGTAGTATCAGTACATGGTACCCTCCTTATACAATGGTCTGTTTAAAGCATACACGTATGTTGCGCCACATGAGCTAGATGGTTCAGTCGTACATTTTGAGCTGCAGTGGCTGTCATCGGCTTTGGTAGCCTGGCTGAAGTTTGGATTGCTACCGCAGAAACACTGCCTATTTTCTGCAGTTTAGTAAATTTCAACATGTCGCACCTATTTGTGCAAAGCAATTCTCACATACGTCCCGAATTCAACACCACCATACGCAAAACCACGCCCACCGCACCAATTGGCACAGTACTGCGGCGTCATGGCAATTGTGCTAAGCTTTGCATCGCCCAAGATGCTCACATGCGGATCGTCGTAGCATCCGAGATATTTCGATGTGGCATGGTACGCCGCCCGGGCGCTCAAATTGAATGCAGTTATGAAGAGTAACGGGGTCGCCCCAGACAGAAATCGCTTGGAGGCCGTCATGGCGTTTTGTTCCCTCTCAAAATATACGATAAAATGAGATCAGTACCGGAATTCTTGAAGTTTTTCGCGCTGATTGAACCTACGCTACATGACAATTCGTGGACTATCAATTATCTTATATGTACGGTAACGAGTCGACGCCGGAAGAGAGTAATAGTTTCTAGCTTCATATTATGGGGTAAATAACCCCACTCATCCCCATTCCTGGCTAAATAGAGCTATAAACCCGATATAGTGTTACTATATTTTCATAAGTTGATCGTCGGATCCAACGGCGAGGGTTTCGTGATCGGCAGGAGGCTAGCTGCACTAATAAAAGGGTAAATCTGCCGGTAAATTATATTAAACTGGGATAAGGAGGATAAATTCAGATGATTGGATGAATGAAGTGACATCTGGCAAAGACGAGAGAAGCAGCCTTGGATTTTTTTTAGGGAGGGTGTGTTTGGCTATGGCAAGCTTTGGCATAAGTGCCGCTCGTTCTACCGCTTCGAACCGAAGGTGGAGTTCATCCAGTCAGTGCGCAAGTCTGTGCATGATAGCTCTCCCCCGCACCTCAGGGATGATTCCAGAGGGGGGTTGCTGCGAGGACTGGGTGAGCTGTCGGCCCCGGATCAAGAACTGCCTGAATTATATCCTATGTCCATATCCAACTTTCTTCTAGGCAATTGAGTGTCAAAGGGTCGCTGCTTTTGCTAAACTTTAGATAGGAGAAATTAGAAAATGGCAAACCAGTATTAAGGGGCTCAAATCCAAGCTACCATAGATGTATTAACACCGCTAAACCACTGATGCCGGACCGCTGCCAGCCATCCGCGTATTGCCACAATGGATGAACGTTGGATCCCAATTCCTCAGGCTGCTTTTGCGATGCGCAGTTCGTTGATCTATATACACTACACGTCTAAGTACTTGCGACCATCGATTATAAAGGCAAGTCGAAAATCCGCTAATAATCATGCTATCGCCTGTTGCCGACCTCTTTGCAGTGAGTCATTCATTTGCCTAGAATCTGCTTGTCTTATATGTCCCTGCAAGGACGGCTAGAATTTGCCCTGCGACATCTTGCTCGAGCCAGCATTGTAGTTATCGCCCATCCTCTGCCATGCTTTTCTCTCGGGCTAGACGGTGTTGCTTCTCCTCTCCAACACTAAACTCCAGCTTGGAAAGCACAGTGATTTGTGGGGATGTCCAATAAGGTGAAGATATTTGCCGTCGATTGCGATTTTCCTGCTCTTATCGAGTGATAGGGTGGTCGGCCTCATCTCTTGTTCGACAATGGAAATGGACGAAGTGCAGTCATCAAAGCGGCTTCTGTGACCGATAATACTGGTTTCCGTCGTTTTAAAGGAGGATTATCTACGCTGTAAGTGGGTGTGATTCGGCTTCGTTTTGCGACTTTACGCAAGCTACATAAGCTTCATTTGTCGCCGTATATTTCATTGTATCTAAATGCTAATGAAAAGTCTTGCTTAATAAAGCCAGGCTTTGCCTAATCTCTGAGATTCCTTGATTGGTATTATTTTGAATCGAGCGGTGTCCCTCATTGTTCACGAATGACTTCTGCAGGGACCGTTGAGGGTTGGGCCATGGGTCATGAGCAAGGATTTTACTCAACCACTGGGCGTTTCTTAAACCTCGGTGGCACAACTGACCAAGAATCATTCAAGAAGTGATGTGCCAAATGACCACTTCAAAGATATCTCTACCTTTATTTACTCCTTCAACAATTACCTCATCTCCTTGCCAAATCCTTCTACGAAACTATCATCTCAGCGTACGCATCAGAATGACAGCAGTATAGTGCAGGAGTTATTATTAGACTACAGCCCCTCCTTTCCCCCTCTGTACGTACTAACATTACTTATAGGCTCAACTCCGGGTTGATTTTCTTGGGATGTTGATTTTAAAACTAGATGTGTAAACAAACAGATAGCCCCAAGAATCTCAAGAACCAAGCGCATATTCCAAAGACTGCTGGATGCACACTACGCTGTGGTGAGGTGAAGGTTCAACGGTACCACAAACCTACCAATAGAGAGACAGTAATCTTCGAGACCTGTAATCTAGATGCTTACAGCCAAGTCAATACAATTGCGAAGACGAAGACAAAAGGGGTAGGTTGTTGTTAATATTATTCCTGAATGTACCTCGCTGCAACGCCATTTTCGGCCGGTTACTATATCGCCAATAGAGATAGGAATGTGTTTGTCGAATATTGTGTGAGATAGAATGAATTGAACGAAAATGGCCCTGCATCAGCGACCATCCCGAGGCACCGGAAGAGCCATACATGCGCTCGACAATGTTTCGTGGAGGAAAGAGGTGGTAGGTTGTCTCATGAATGAAGTTATGTCCAAGTTCTGGGCCGCCGTAGTCACAGTTCCCAAAGCCACCACCACATAGGTGGCTGAGAGTCAAGACCTATAAGCCGCTCAAATCTGGGTGGGAGGCTGGCTGGAGCCAGGTGAAGCCGGCGTTGACCCCGCAGTTGACAGCCCACTCAAGGCTTAAATTGGTGCCAGAAGCCGGCCTACAAACAGTACGTAGGCCCAGTAGATATATTAGTTTAGTCAATTATTTCAAGTTATACTGTATTACATACACATCACTCCACGCTGCCGCCCCTATTATGGCTGCCATTACTGAGAATGTGGCAAAGCGATGGTCCCGTCCGGCCGTGGGTTACTCAGCTGATTCTGGTGAACATTCCCGCCCTCGGGAAATGTTGCAAGACACTCCAGGTTCCTCGGCGTAAGGCACGCCCCTCCGGTCCCAACTGGGAGAACCAACCGTCATGTTTCCGAATGTCAGATGAATCCGTCCCACCACGTCAGCAATAGTAGCTTGCCTTGAGTGGCTCCCGGCGGCACTACGATGACAATGTTGTGGTTCCCAATTTTGCCAAGTGTGTACTTGCTAATGTCTCCATGCTGTAGAGTGACTGGGTTATGCCCCCCATTTAAAATCGCGGTATTCGCATCCCGAGAAGCTGTATATGGACAAGCCCAACGGTGTACGCCGCAGCTATGAGGCCCTTCTCCCCGGTTTCCATCGTGTCGCTCTGGAAGGAATGACTTTGCCTGTTCGTCAAATTGCTGCTATGAAGATTTCGGGGGTCGATTAAATTTCTTTTGGGAGTGGTAACAAGGCTCTGCAGCGAGCTAGAATAGATAATCGAAAACTGTACGGAGGTAATGTTTAACATTATGACTGGGTTGACTGCCGTAAAGGGGAGCAACAAGCTCGCGTAGGCTCCGCGCTGGCATGATGTCGTTCCCCCCCCGTCTCCGTACCGGCATTACTAGATTCGAAAATAGTAAAGCCACCATTTAGTCGCAGCTCAGGTCTATTTATAATCTATGATAATGTAGTTGTTAAAGGCTTTGGGAAACCTATGCTCAGGTAGCCGAGCGCTAGAAGTTGTATTTTAAGATTCACAGAATGCGAACCTAGAACAAGAAACTTGCATTATGGGGCCTACGTAAATACACCGACGCCGGATTGTATTGCGACATATGGAGTTTGGGCCTCAGTATTCCGTCCCGCTGCTCTTACAAAAGCACCTGTCAGGAGGGTGATAATGTTCCCTCCGCCCTCGATACCTCTAGATTATATGAGCACCCGGCAGGTAATCGTGGTCGGAAGCGGTTGCGTTCGCGAGATCGATGTGGAAGCGGTTGCGTTCACGACCACCAAAATTTATAGGTACCTTTACATAGTAATTTGTATGTAATGTAACTTAAGGTTCTAAAAAGAGAAAAATATAGTAGAATTATTGTCTTTAAAAGATATATATACTAACGTATTTCACAAGCGAATGAACAACCCAAGCGAGTGAACAATAGCAAATCTCACCAAAAATTAGGAAGTTTAGAGCGCTATATTTTAGTAACGCTATTATAATAAAATATGAAATTGTATATTTAGCCTTTTAGAAGCTGTTAAAATATTCCCTCTTAATTTTAAAGTAGTCTATAGGATACATTTAAAGATAGTAGGATTTAGGTTATATTTAGAGGTTAAAACTACCTAAAGTAAGCTATCTTAATAACTATTAAGTTAATTACTTTAAAACTTAACTAAAACACTTTAATAACTTATAAAAGGCTAAATGTATAATTTCATACTTTATTACAATAGCGTTACTAAAATATAGCGCTCTAAACTTCCTAATTTTTAGTAAGATTTGCTATTATTTACTTACTTAGGTTGTTCATTTACTTATGAAATACGTTACTCTAAATGCTTTATTATTGTTCTTAAAATTTAATAGATAGTAATGTATTTCATAAGCAAGTAGATAACCTAAGTAAGTAAATAACCAAAATGCCTAAATTAACTATTATACCCTACTATTATTATACTACCTTATATAATGACCCTTATTTAATTATAATTAAATCCTCATGCCTCTTACATGTATGGAAATTATGACCTATAATACTATATAAGCTATAGTGCTTCTATTAGGCCTTAGAGCCTACCTGCTAACTACCCTTACTTACTACCTCTATATAGATCTAAGCATTAACTTTAGTACTCTAAAGGATATCCTCTCCCTCTTATATAAAGACACTACCCCTTTACATTATATGCCTCTTATGCTTCCTTTCCCTCCTCTTTTTCTATTCATTTATAGCCTATAAAGCCTTAACTTCTACCTTAAGTAAAATAGTAGAATATATTATCATTTCTACTCCTTTAATAAGGTAGCTAATAGCATTATTAATTAAGGTAGGAGAGCTATTCTAATGTTATATAATGTAGTTCTTAATGTACTCTATCTAAAAGTTAAGCTCCCTTATAGTTTAAGGAGTCTTTAAAGTCTAATTATTACTCTTAACTATAGGAGGAGTTAGAGTCCTTAAGCATAGATTTAAGTAAGAGAGGACATTCTATAGCTTATATAGAACTAGCCTTATAGCTTAGAATCTACTCTTAATGTTCTACTCTATAAATGTAGCTTTAAATGCTTCTTTAAATGTAAAGAGGAACTTAAGCTTTATAATGTAGTTTAGCTAGTTCTATATAAAGGTTTTAATCTACTTTTCATATAAGAGCTTTAGTAGCATAAAGCAGCTTACATTAAGAGGCTAAAGAATATGTAATAAGTATAGTAGCATATAGAGGGTAATTATCTTCCATTTTATATAGTAGTGTTAAAATTAAGTAGAGAGGTAGCTCTTATACCTATTAAGAATAAGAAGGTAATAGGTTCTAACTATATAAGCATTTATATGCTAATTAAAGTGTTAAATCTACTTATACTTAATTAAATTTAAAGTCTACCTATTCTTACTTAGCATAATTACCTAATTATCTAGTAATCCTAAGTCCTTATACTATGTAGAGAGGTAATTCTACGCCTTAAAAATAATGAATAGTAGGAGTACCTATCTATATAAATTAACACCTTAGATAATTAACACCTACTCTTTATTCCCTAGCTATATAGTCTTTAGATAGCTCTTTACTTCTAAGCTTATAACTACCTTTATAGGAGTAATAACCTCTATTATAAAACCTACTTTATTAAAGTTATAGATATCCTACTCTAAGATTCTATATTTTATAATTATGTTTTATATAAGGGAGAACTACTCTTAAATTATCTTTAGATCTTTACATTTTACTTGTTTATAATTATACTTCTAACTAAACTTTACTTTAATTTCTATATAATGCTTTATAAAGTTAGTAGTCTAGTTCTTCCTAATAAGGCTTTTTCTTCATTTAGAGAGTAGTAGGTCTACCATTTCTTATATATCTTATAGCTAGAGTAGAAATCCATATGAATCTAGGTTAAGAATGTACTAAATAAGAGCTAACTCTTTATATAGAGTTAACCTATGTAAGTTAGGGGTATAGTTACATTAAGAAGTCATTCTATAAAGTCATCTATATAGAGTTAAAAATGATATGTTAGATGATTTTATAGCTACATTAACATTTTTAATATGCTATTATTTAATTAATTAGATAGCTAGAAGTATTCTATCTTCTTTATTAGGTAGCTTAGTTTAGTATTATTATAGCATGTTAGCTATAGTTAAGTAGATGCGTTCTAGGTGTTTTAGTTATTTACTTACTTAGGTTATCTACTTACTTATGAAATACGTTATATATATATATAATACTACTTATACTAGAAGTATTTATACATTAATGTATTTTATAAGCAAGTGAGCTACATAAGTAAGTAAGCTATAAAAACACTAGAATGCATATACTTAACTATAGTTAACTATGCTACTACTAACATAAGCCTAATACTCTAATAAAGAGGGTAGAATACTATAAGCTATTAATGTAATTAAAAATGAGCATTTAAAGAGTATCTAACAAGCTATAGAATTATATAATATCCCTTATATAATAATTTAATAACGAATCTATAGTATAACTTCTTAACGTAACTCTATACTTAACTTATAAAAATTAACTCTATATAAAGAGTTAGCTCTTATTTAGTATATCCTTAACCTAGATTTATATGAATTTCTACCCTAGCTATAAGATGTATAAGAAATATTAGACCTTTTACTCTCTAAATGAGGTAAGAGCCCTATTAGAGTTAACTAGACTACTAACTTCATAAAGTGTTATATAGAACTTAAAGTAAAGTTTAGTTAGAAGTATAATTATAAAAGAGTAAAATGTAAAGATCTAAAGATAATTTAACGGTAGTTCTCCTTTATATGAAACATAGTTATAAAATATAGAATCTTAGAGTAAGATATTTATAACTTTAATGAAGTAGGTTTCATAATAGGAGTTATTACTACTATAAAGGTAGTTATAAGCTTAGAAGTAAAGAGCTATCTAAAGACTATATAGCTAGGGAATAGAGAGTAGGTATTAATTATCTAAGGTGTTAATTTATATAGATGGGCACTTCTACTTATTATAGTAGATTCTTATAACCCCTATGCTAATACATCATTTAATAGGGTAATCTATATTATAGTGTTTTAGATGTAGTTTAGAGGGATATGCTCATGTGAAGCATAGGATCCTAGGAATGATAGGCTCCTAGGAGAAGTCTCCTAGGAGTAAGGTTCTCCTAGGAGAAATCTCCTAGGAGAGGAATTCTCCTAGGAGAGGAATTCTCCTAGGAGAGGAATTCTCCTAGGAGAGAATTCATGTAATTAGATATAGTAGATATATAGATATGTTATTATATCTATCATTATCCTTATATCTCTTTAGCATAATGCTACTATATAAGTAGATAGTTAGTTCTTAGATAAGAGCTTTATGCTTAACTTAATATAGTATTTATTATATACTAGTAACGTGTTTTATAAAAGCCTTTATAATTAATCCCCTACCTCCTCTATTAAGTAAACTAATGTAACAAAACCTCTATGAGTCCTATAAGTTTAAGACCTAGCATTATACTACTAATTATTATTTTTAAGGTATAGAATCACCTCTCTATATAGTATAAGGACTTAGGATTACTAGACGGTTAGGTAATTATGCTAAGTAAGAATAGGTAGACTTTAAATTTAATTAGGTATAAGTAGATTTAACACTTTAATTAGCATATAAATGCTTATATAGTTAGAACCTATTACCTTCTTATTCTTAATGGACATAAGAGCTACCTCTTAGCTTAATTTTAACACTACTATATAGAATAGAAGATAATTATGCTCTATATGCTACTATACTCCTTATATATTCTTTAGCCTCTTAATGTTAGCTACTTTATACTACTAAAGCTTTCGTATAGACATTAGATTAAAACCTTTATATGGAATAAGCTAAATTATATTATAAAGCTTAAGTTTCTCTTTACATTTAAAGAAGCATTTAAAGCTACATTTATAGAGTAGAACATTAAGAGTAGATTCTAAGCTATAAGGCTAGTTCTATATAAGCTATAGAATGTCCTCTCTTACTTAAATTTATACTTAAGGACTCTAACTCCTCCTATAGTTAAGAGTAATAATTAGACTTTAAAGACTCCTTAAACTATAAGGGAGCTTAACTTTTAGATAGAGTACATTAAGAACTACATTATATAACATTAGAATAGCTCTTCTACCTTAATTAATAATGCTATTAGCTACCTTATTAAAGGAGTAGAAATGATAATACATTCTACTATTCTACTTAAGGTAGAAGTTAAGGCTCTATAGGCTATAAATGAATAGAAAAAGAGGAGGGAAAGGAAGCATATGAGGCATATAATGTAAAGGGGTAGTCTCTCTATATAAGAGGGAGAGGATATCCTTTAGACTACTAAGGTTAATGCTTAACTCTATATAGAGGTAGTAAGTAAGAGTAGTTAGTAGGTAGACTCTAAAGGCTAACAGAAGCGTTATGGCTTATGTAGTATTATAGGCCATAACTCCTATATATGTACAAGGCATAAGGATTTAATTACGATTAAATAAGGGTTATTATGTAAGGTGGTAGTGTAGTAGTAGTAGTAATTGTTAATTTTTGGTGTTTTCGTGGCTCACTCGCTTGTGTGGCTCACTCGCTTGTGAAATACGTTATAGTATTATAAAGTTGTTAATTACTAAAAAGGGTGTAAATAATAGCTTCTATTACTACTATAGAAAAGGAAAAAAGTTGCGATTTGTTAATTTACTATGTAAAATCTCGCGAACGCAACCGGCTTCCGACCACGATTACTGTCTTGTGTACTTGTAAATACGAGGAGCAGTATGGGTTGTTTTCCGATACACGATGCCTGGTTCCTCTTGCCCAGCTTGGCACATGAATAAAGGGCGGTGCAACTTTATACCGCATTATGTCTCGGTGTAACTTTATACCGCATTATTATGTCAACAGCTGCCCAGTAGGGTAACCGAGTAAATATATAACTAGATGACCGTAGTTCCTTGCACTTTTTGGTCGACATTTTGTCAAAAGTGGTATCCCTCTTGAGGATGGTTTTAATGACATTCTCCAGCTGGTTTCGCCCTGCGATAGATGCGATACTCTCTCGTACTCTGCCATGGTCCCTCCGATGGCGACTCCTCGCGCTTCAACCAATCATGCTCCTCACGTACTCTATAAACTCTTTTCCATATATATTCTCTCGCCCTTTCCAGGTTGACTGGCTCCCTATAACACAAACTCGCTCACTTCGTGTCCTAGTGTTCAAATCAGCATCTCCAACAGGCGATGAGTCTAGGCCCCGGCCGCTACACCTAGATGTCCACGGCGGTGCCTTCGTTGGTGGCCTCCCCGAAAGCGACGCAATGTTCTGTGCGCGTCTAGCCCGCGAGACAGGAGCCGTCGTCATCTCCACCACTTATCGCTATGCGCCGAAGCATACCTTTCCAGCGGCTATCGACGACGTTGACGCTACCCTTGTGTATCTCCGCCAACACGCGAAGGAGCGCTACAACGCAGACCCATCGCTCATTACTGTGAGCGGTTTCTCAGCAGGCGGGAATCTAGCTCTTGCAACTGCGCTCTCCGCCCCAGCGGGGGTCGTTAAGGCCGCTGTTACCTTCTACGGCGCTGTTGATCTACGGCTAAGCCCAGCCGAGAAGCCAAAACCGACAGGCTTCCCAACCACGGATCCTCTGGTTTTTCTCCAACCGTTGTTTGACTCGTATGCTGCGTTGTCTAGGGCAGAGAATATGAATAACCCACGCTTAAGCCCTATCGTTGCTGATATAAGAAGCCTTCCTGAGAACATCCTCATGGTGGTCCCCGGAAATGACATCTTGGCGCACGAGCAGATAACATTCATCAAAAGGCTAAACGAGGAGGTAGCCAAAGATACGAAGGGACATGACCGGCGGTTTGAGATGCTATACGACGACGAAGGATTCCACGGGTATCTCGAAGGTGAATAGGCTGTACAGGAACATTCGGATGAGAGAAACTGACATTCTTTAGTCCCTTCGAGTATAGTCTCCGAAGATAAAAAGAATTGGGCATTTGGTGCAGGGGTTAAATTTATAACAGATGCCCACCAGAAATGTGGATGGCATTGGGCGAGTTATAACGAGACAAACGGCTGAGGCAACGTGGATCGCCGCTTTGGTTGGTGGAACAGATCAACTAGCAAAACCATGGTGTATTATAACGGAACAATTTCACGGAACCAATGATGCTCCTGTTGTTGTAAAGTCGCCTATCGCCACATATGCTGGTTGCAGCCTTGCATAGCCACAAGCTGCAGCTTCAGCGTAGTCTCTACTAATAGAGTTAGTCGCCTATTGACTGGCCAGTTGGTCAAGAAGTCGTCGAACTGCCAACTGCAAAACTAGTGGGTAGGCTAAATAGTTGGTGAGCCCGTTACCCAACAAAGACCCAGAATAAATGTTTTTAAATCCAAATCAAAGACAACATTACATGCTGCAAACAGACCAGACTGCGCCACCATAAACGCTTATTATCGTGAATAGAAGGAGAACAAAAGACTATTTTTCTAGTCTATAAGGAGAAAATAATTGAACTTACTACGGCTTAATCATGGACTCCGGTACAAAACTGGATGCGCCAAATGAATCGTCAAAAGCCGACGCAATTCCCCAGGTCACTACATCAGATGAGGTTCAAGAAACCATTCTAGAGAAGGACGCCGCTAAAGAACCGCCGTTTTCTATCTTCTCGAAGAGAGACAAACGACTTATTAGCTATGGTGCCTCTTTTGCAGCCATGTTCTCCGGTCTCAGTGGCTTCATTTACTACCCCGCAATGATGCCTCTCGCCAGGGATCTTTCGGTTTCTGTGCAACTTATCAATTGGACAGTCACCTCATATCTCGTTATTGCTGGCATTGCGCCTGCATTTCTGGGAGACATAGCTGACCAGACAGGAAGACGCCCAGTCTATATCATCACATTTGTGCTGATGATTGCGGCGAATGTGGGATTGGCGTTGCAAACGAGCTACCCCGCACTGCTGGTTTTGCGCATGCTGCAGAGTGCTGGTTCCTCAAGTATACTTTTCTTCTCCTTATTACGATAATATTTTAATAATAAGTAGGCACATATTCGATTGCATATGGTGTGATTGCTGATATTGCAACTGTGGGCGAGCGAGGCTCCTATGTCGGCACTCTGATTCTCTTGTAGGTTTAGGAATTCTGACATGCCATTTTCTTTTCTTTTGCTAATAAATATATGTAAATAGTACCTGCACAGCACCTAGTCTAGGTCCTGTTATCGGTGGTGCCCTGACAGACAAACTCGGCTGGCGAGCGCTCTTCTGGTTCCTTGCCATATTATCCGGCTCTCACTTCCTTGCGCTCCTCATATTTTTTCCAGAGACACAGCGAAAGATCGTAGGAGATGGTAGCATTCCTGCAACCGGAATCTATCGTAGTCTATTTTCTCATTTGATTGCCATGAATACGAAGAATAATGGTAAGGATAAGTATGGAAATCAAGAAGTGACAAAACGACCTCATCATGTTCCAAATCCTTTAGCCTGCATTCCTGTGCTTTTAGACAAAGGCTCATTGTCAGTGATTATGATTGGATCCATATACTATTCGATATCGAGAGCATTAGGTGCTTCACTTGCGGTTCAGTCAATTGAGATTTATAGCTTAAACTACTTGGGGGCTGGTCTGGTTTATATACCATCAGGAGTTGCTGGGATTTTATCCTCATATCTTACAGGTAACCCAAGATATCCTGACGCAAACTATCCTATACTAATATCTACCAGGGAAACTTATAGATCGAAATTATAAAACTGCAGCTAGGAAATATGGCCGAGTTGTGGATTTAAAACGAGGTGATGACATAGATGACTTTCCGATTGAGAAAGCAAGACTAGAGTGGATTTATCATCTTATTTTGATCAGCACAGGTGGAACAATAGGCTACGGATGGTCTCTATGGGCAAGAACAGTAAGTTATAAATTTCTATAACCTCAGCACTACAGATAAAATGCGGATTTCGCTCACCTGATATCCGTCAGCATATAGCTATTCCTCTTCTTATGCAATTCCTAACTGGCCTGTCAATAACGAGTATATTTACAGCAAGTTTGACCTTCGCCCATATATTCCGCTACAAAACCGAAACTAACAACTTCTAGATCTGTGGAACGCTTCTTACGGACCTCAATCCACAACACTCTGCGACTGCACAAGCTGCATACAACCTTGTACGATGTGTAGGTGCTGGAGCAGCAGTGGCTGCTTTGGATGCGATTGAAAATGTAATAGGCTTAGGCTGGTGTTTCACTATTTATAGTGCGTTGCTATTGGGTGTGATCCCTCTGGTTTTACTTCTCGAGACTAAGGGCATCAAATGGAGGAGCGCGAAAAACGGAGCCTAGAACCTTAAAATCAAAAGATTGAAGCTAAATCTATGAAAATTGGAGAGAAGCAAAGCAGACGGGAGAATCATGCATATAGCTCTTATTTCTAGACTCTTTGTCTTGCCATAACTTTCCTCTTTTCTGAGGCCATCTTTCCTCTTTACTGTCTCAAATCTTTGATGGAATGTCCTCTAATAGTGCCGCCTTCTCTACTACGGATGTGTCTTCCCCTGCAACTGTGCCCTCCGCTACTGCTGCATCACTAAACTTCTCCACAAGCCTTTTCATCTCATCCATAGCAATCCGACGGTACCTCGGTTCTTTCTTGTACATGATCGATAGCAAAACATGATATTTCAGCGCGTAAAGCGCATTTCGGTCGTCAAAGTCTTCTTCGGGCTCCGAAGCTGGAATTGCCTTGAAGTATTCCTTAATGTAAGATTTCCCAAGGCGATAACGCGGATTCCGGCACACTCCAAGGTCTGCTTCATTGTGTCCCCAATACGAACACCCATCAAACATGCAAACATCGTCGCCCTTGACTTTTGGTTTTATGTTTCCTGGCCAAAGATCCGAATGAATGATGCATGGCTGGATGCTTCTCCCATTTGTCTCAAGCGGACTTAGTAGTCGTGGAATTACCTTACTGAAATACCTTTCCTTGAGTTGAGTGAATTCTTCGTCTGCGCCATGGAGTGCCTCCTCCGCGTCAAGCAGACTTTTCATCTGCTGTGCCCAAAATTTCTCCCAGGAGGGATTCCACTTATTATCCACTGGCACATTGGCAAGATGAGTTGCCAACGGAAACCCAAATTGGCCCGTTGGCGACTTCCCCATGCTAGCAGCATGAAGGGCCGCAACTGCACCAGCCCATTGGCGCGCAGATGGCACGTCGTCTAGCATTTCGATGAATTCGCAAATGTAAAAATAAGTATCAGGCTGGGTGCAATAGGCTCCCCACGCAAGTGGTTTGGGAACATGCTGTGGAATAGCGTTGTACAGGACTTGTTCAGCAGCAAATGTACCCTCCATCATTTTTGCGCCTTTTTCACCAGTAGCGCCCTAGATTAGTGTAAATTAGCTTGAATATATGGGTCACATAATAAATATTAGTACTTACCTTCTTGAAGTATGACACAATGGTCCCGTCCGGAAGCTTTGTTGTGATGCGGACAGTGCGCACCCAAAGGCTAGTCCCTGAGGGAGTTACAGATAGGACTTTTGATCCTAGAGGAAGCTCTAGGTACCATGATAGTAAGTAAGTATGCTGTAACGAGAAAAATAACTCAAATGATTTGCAGTAGCAGTAATCTGATTTGAAAATATTCCTTACTTTGTGCGACGTTTTGATCGAGGTCGACTCCGTCGCCTATAGAATCAGCTTGCGTCGGGGGAGGTCTGTCCATAATATAATCACAAAATAAAATACTCAAGATAGGATGCTGAGGGTTATAACTTAAGAATAATATTAGATTATGAGGGACAGGAAGTAGATAATATACACACCATTGTAATCGTAGCCTAACCCCCCCCCCCCCCAAAAAAAGTATCGTTTGTTGAATTTGTCGCTGTTTGGGATTGACCTCACATCTCCGCGGCCTTCAATCTGTCATTGTGTCATGTTGGTGTAAAGGATACTCAGATATGCCTACGGAGATCCGACAGGCTGTTGCCCCTGAAACCGAAGGACAAGTAGGATTCTCCAGCGCGAAGTCTTGGTCTCCGGTTGGCTACAATGTCTTTAGCTACATGCGCTGAGGAACACGTAAATTATTATGATTCGTTCATTTCGGCGGCGGCTGTAGTTGACCCCGCATTTTTGCCTGGCGGTTAAGCGTTGCTAGGTATTTTTAGACCAGCGAGAACCTCAAGAGCTTCGCGATTCAAACGATCCTAGCGAGTACCGTCAGTTCGCAAGGGACAAATCCCCAGAGCCTTGTAGTCCCCACCTGCTAAACCGCAACCATCAAGTCTTCTCCGTTCAGACATGGACCATTGGAGTACATATCCAACATTTATATCGTGGCGCACATCAAAACTATCTATTTGGCAAAGCCCCCTGTATCCCGCCGTCGTGGGCAGTTTGTGCACCAGCCGAGCTCTATCCAGAGTGCAAACGCCAACATGCGCCTTAATTCAATGTCAACCTCCGTCATGTCCAAAGATCCAACGAAATACTGCTTGTAGGAAGTGTTAATACCTTGAATTTGTCGACAATTTTGTTACATAGAAGCTAGCGGCTTCTATTCACCATCCTGAGGCCAGCGAGCACTCATCGAAAGCGGGCTCTCTCGGTGGGGTGTGATGATTTGCGACTTGCAATTCAACTATGGCTGAAGTAAGTTAAAACTCTACTCGCAGCTCATATCTTTGAAACGCTTCTACGTACTAATCTCCTTCAAGGTTGCCTCGCTAGAAGAATCTCGCCGTCGCGGGTCGTCCGTCGCTTTTGTCTCGCGTCGATTGGGACAAATAGTAAGAAGTCAAACATCAAACACTGTTCAGGAGTCCGACGATTGTATCAGAGGTCCTCTAGGGCTAAACCTGCTGCATGAGCCCTCGGAAACCCGAATCGATTTTGTTTTTGTTCATGGGCTAGAAGGAGGCTCTCGAAAAACATGGAGCGATACCCCAGATCGCGCTACATTTTGGCCAAAGGAGTGGCTTCCGTCCGAGGCAGGATTCAAGCACGTCCGAATTCACAGCTATGGATATAATTCACAGTGGGGCCTGAAAAAGGACTCCCGACTCAGTATACATGACTTCGGTCAGGACCTACTTGCGAATCTCTATAATTCGCCACATCTTCAGAAGAATACCAATACGCCAATAGTCATTGTTGCCCATAGTATGGGCGGCCTTGTTGCAAAGAAGGCAGTTTTACTTTCAGAGCGGGATCCGATGTACCACGGCATAGCTGCTCGATTCCACTCAGTATATTTTCTTGCTACTCCACACAGAGGTGCAGATTCAGCGCAACAATTAGGGTCGCTCTTGAAGCACTCATTTCTGCACGGCCGGAAAGAATATGTGAAAGAGCTGATTCCTGGGTCTGGGACCCTACAAGTTATAAATGACGAATTTAGACACGTTTGTGGCAATATTCAGCTTTGGTCATTTTTCGAAGGAGTCGAGACTTCAATGCCACATACGTCCGGTTATATTGTTGATAGAGAATCCGCAATTGTTGGTTTACCTACAGAGCACGTACAGTCTCTGAATGCCGACCATCGCCATGTCTGCAAATTCAAAACCCCAGAAGATCCAAATTATATTATTCTGTACAGGAGTTTTATGACAACAATCCAAGAGCTTGAGAAAAATCATGTCGCCGTCTTTGAGGGTGATCGACGGGCCGAGATGAAGCAAATATCACTCCTACTAGAGATATCCGAAAGACCAGAAGCCGATTTGGTTACGGTGACAGATAAACAGTATAAAGGGTCTTGTTCTTGGTTATCCGATAAAGCTCAGTTTCAAGACTGGATTGAAATGCCAACGGAGCCTCGGGATATAAACCCGTTCAAAAAGCAGTCTTCGAGGAATGCCCTGCGATACCTCTGGCTTAACGGACCACCTGGGACAGGAAAATCTGTAGCATCAGGCCATGTTATTAAATATTTAGAAGACTGCAATTCCGATTGTTCTTTCTTTTTTTTTAAGCACAACAGCAAAACTCGATCGCCACTTTCAGAGCTCCTGAGATCCCTCGCATTTCAAATGGCTGAATCAAATTTTGAAGTACGGAAGTCATTTACTGCAATGATCCAAAACGAAGAATGTCTTAACAAAGATGACTATACCATGATTTGGCGAACTCTTTTTATGAATCGAATATTCAACGTCCAATTTCCTCAGCCTCAATATTGGGTCATCGACGCAGTTGATGAGTGCCCAAGCAAAGTTTTGCCAATTTTTTTCCAGATGCTAGCAAAAATTGACAGAAAAGTACCACTGCGAATATTTATAACAAGTCGTCCAGCAGGTCTAGTGGAAAGGCTCTTCGAGCAGGAAAAATTAGACAAACAAGAAATTCGGATGGATAGTGGAGATTCCCTTCGCGATATTGAGCTTTTTCTTCGAGCGAAATGGAGATCTTTTGACAACGAGGAACTGTCCAACAAATTGATTTCAGATATCCTAAAAAAGTCAAATGGTATCTTTCTGTGGGCGTCGCTCATCATGACACAGCTAGAGGATACGTACAGTATCGAAGATATGAACGAAGCTTTCAAGAATGTTCCATCTGAGATGAATGATCTCTACACAAGAATTCTTAGCAAAGTAGCTGAGTCGCCCAGCGCTGAAATAGCTAAGGCTATTATGAAATGGGTAACATGTGCCCCACGGCCATTAACAATCACTGAGCTCAAAGGGGCAATTCAAATGGACATCAGCCGTACTTTGACTGTATCTGAGAGTCAATTAGAGACAATCTGTGGCCATCTAATCTTCGTGGATAAGCAAGCTCGTGTGCAAGCAATCCATCAAACCTTTACGTCATTCTTAACGAAAGAAGAATCTGAGTTTAAAGTCGAGCGATCACTTGCAAATGCACGCATATCAGAAGTATGCTTGTCTCATTTAAACGGTAAACAGTTCACAACTCCACGACTGCGCCGAGGGAGCGTTATTCCAGCATCTGTCGAGGCTTTGCCGTTTTCCATATACGCGTCGAACCACTTTTCTGAGCATTTGGCATCTTCGTCATCAGCGTTGGATCCTCCATTGATTCAGTTGGACAGGTTTCTCAGAACAAATGTGCTGTCTTGGATAGAGCAAGCTGCACGTGCTGGCAGCCTTCAACCGTTAATAAAAGCAGCTGGATATTTAAAAGTATATCTCAACCGCCGAGCGAAGTACCGGTCACCACTCGGAAAAGAATTCCAGTTGGTTAATTCTTGGGTTAATGATTTTGTCCACATTACTGCAGCATTTGGACCAAACTTACTTGAATCACCTTCATCTATCCATTATCTAACGCCCCCTCTGTGTCCATCAACGTCTGCTATTTACACAAACTTTTCAAAGTCTCGACATTACAAAGTTATGGGATCATTAGAGCAGGAATGGGATGATCGTCTATCATGTTTCATATATCCTCAGGAAGCATCATCTGTTGCTTGCTCGACCCATTTTCTTGCCGTTGGGCTTACGACAGGAGACATCATTATCTATGACAGTGTTACGTTTGAAATCATAAAAACCATGCAACATGGAGAGCCGGTCCGCTTACTAACTTTCGGAACATTATCGTCTCTTCTTGCCTCGAGTGGTTCTAGAAAAATTATGCTTTGGGATAGTCACCAGACCTGTATTTGGCATGCACAGCTTGACGCCACAGATTTACCGATTGCACTGGGCTTTAATGCAGACGACACGCTGCTTATGTTGCCAAATAAAGAGAATCGGATGGCTATATTTCAAGTTCGTGAATTTTCTCGGCTTTCAGACGGCGAATTTTATAGCAATGGCTCAGAGTCAGATTCTTCAGGGGAAGAGGACAGAGAAACTCTCAAATGGAATCCACCTTGGCAAGCGCGTCTTTCGGCGGTGCATAATCTTATAGCTATCTCTTATCGGAATAGACCGATCCATATATGGGATCTAGAAAGACAGGAGAAGATCGGGATATTTGAGAAAGAGGGTTCAGAGGGCCAATTCCCCTCTCCACAGGCCAATGATATGGTCTTTAATCCCAACCCAGAACTGTCTCTACTGGCAATTGCATATAATGACGGCGATTTAATTATTTGCGATCCCTGGACCAGAGAACAAGTCTCTAAGTATGAAATAACTGTTCAAGTTACTGCCGCTTCTCCCGATGGAATGACACTTGCTACTGGCGGCACCGATGGTGTCATTCACCTTTTCACCTTTGAGACACTGAGACTCATTTTTAGAATTACGGCACTTGATGACAAAATCATGGGCATCGTCTTTGCATCAAACAGTTTGAGATTCTTCGACATACGTGGCTATCATTGCAATGTCTGGGAGCCATCGGTTTTGATTCAAAAAGACGGGGCGGATGACAATTCCAGCGAGCATCAGAGCGAAGAAATATCCCCGTCTATCCCTGACATGGCATTTGCACGCCTCTTTGAAGATGAGCATTCTATTACAACTATCACGCAAGTCATCAAGGGCGATTTTATACTCTGTGGCCGCGACGATGGGTACATTGATCTCTATGAGGCTGGAACTGGCAAGATGGTCAAACAATTCCTCTTACATAAGAGGCTGGTCCCAACTCGTCTCCTGGAGTGGAACACGGAGACGAGTATATTGGTCAGCGTTGATGCTTCTAGCAGATTCATTCTCACTCAATTTTCAACGACAACTACTGGCATGTGGCAAGAAGCTGGAATGTTGCTCGAAGGTCGTGCCTCTGAAGTAATCCTGCAGGTCCTTTTGGCCGAAAAAGAATCGAGATTCCTTCTTTCTACTACTACTTACGACCAACTTTGGGATATTAAGCAAAAGACTCTAGTAACTACAGTGTTCAGTTACGGAGTGCACAGACAATGGGTATCACATCCTACCAATCCGAAACATTTGATTCTTTTTAAAAATGGCAAGGCGTACATTTATAATTGGGAAACCCTTGAAAGACTCTCAGATGTAGGTGGAGCGTCTTTGAATTGCAGAGAATCTCTGCCTATCGAATCAGATAGGGCATGGTGTATTCGGACAGGATATAGTCTTTGCGTCAGGCTGATACCAAGCGCCGAAAGCAATGACGCCAGGCTTTTCTTACTTGACACATCTCAAATATATCCGGACTCTATAGAAGCGCAGGTCACCACGGCACACTTGAAGCTATTTAGCGGCGTCAAATGTGTACTAGGTCTGTATAAATCATTGCTGTATTTTGTTGACAATAAGGGCTGGGTTTGCTCTATCAACACGAAAGATGTGCAGAGTGCGGAATATTATCTGAGACATTTCTTTATTCCATTTACCTGGCGTAGCGGGACAGACTTAGTTCTGCGGGTTCTTTCGCAAGGAAATGTCGCCTTTGGCCACCGGAATGAGATGGTAATTTTCAATGGGTTTTTAGACTTTGAGGAGAAGATATACTTTGATAAGCGTTCGCATGCAGGGAAAGATTAATATAGAAATTCTAATAATCTTAAAGTGTGGAATAAATGCAATAAATCCAAAGAATATTTTCTAAAGGTTCTTCTATATGTGATTGTTAAGGTGCATTATAAATATGTACATTCGTATATCCCCTTCTATGCATCCTATTGCTTGATTCCCTCTTCTCTCAGATTGTACCTTTGTCTTTTTCTAACAGCGTCTTAAGATAGCTTCGAGTACAAAACACGTACTTCGGGACCAAGTATCCCAATAACTTAGCCTGCACGTAATCTTTCAGCTCCTGCTTCGTATCAACGGAACCGTCACTCTTCCTTCCGCTTTCCATCTCACTCATCCACCCTATATTCCTATGTAAGCTATAAATCCTGTTATATACTGCATATATTTTATCTACTATGTTTACTACACTTGCCTACCTTGCTAACAGAATTATAAACAGTACATTCTCCACCTCAAGCAGGTAAATATTTCACTGCCACAAAGAATCAAATCCTTAATTCGGCCTATAGTATGATATGTACATACTTATCCCTATCCGCTATCGGCTTCCCATCTGTGTATAACTATACCAATAGCCTGTGTCACAGAAGCCCCTAGACTCTACATTACTCAGAGCAAGATTAGGGTAGTATAATAATCTGGCTACTGAACAAGCATGGACAGCTGTGGTGAGAATGTAAATACAGTCTCGTTTGTTTAAATGTAATGATACTAATATTCTTCCGCCTCATATAAACACAAATATTTACACAAGCATACAGACTTAGCCTCATTAAAACATTATCTATCCCAACATGGTGTTCAAGGGGGAGAGTAGAACTCCAACGGTGCCAAGCTAAATCTTGGCACCAGAGGAGCGAATCCATACGGATACTTGATAAGCTCCGAGACCGCGGGGCCTGTTTCTGTTAGGTTACAGTGCACACCAATGTACCAGACGAGAAAGCGGTCTAACTTCAGAAAACCTCATCACAGAAACTGTCTACCCTGCTGCGCCAGATAAAGGAAGGGTTACCAGGACAGAAAGGGGAAGAGCAACTTCGCAGGTAAAGCAAAAACAACACAGGATCCATAGCTGTATTTTATTATTTATACTCCGTATGTTTAACTCGGAGCTTATCACGTGCTCGTATAAATCCAGGCCTCTAATACTAAGGGGATTCAACTTGGCGCCGTTGGGGGCGAGGAAACTAAGCTCCATCCCTCGAACAAACACCATGCCAACATGAACTAAAAATCAAAATCCTGCGCTTGGTGATATTATTAGTGCCTAGAGCTAGTTTGTTTTTGAACCTAGTCCCAAGCTGCTTTATATTTGGGAGATCTTTAGCCTCAATGTCACAGAAAGGGGTCACTGAATAAAAAGCCCTCGATAACCGTGAGCATGGCCTCATTGCCGCTAGAAGAGTAGCTGCTATCTTGGCGCATGTGCGATGACTAGTAGACATGGCCAAGAAACATATTTCAGCTGTACATTGAGGCGGAGCAACATTGGATGAGAAGCGAAGCACATTTGACAATTATGTTCGTTCCTCCTTCAGGAGAATGAATGGTCAGTTGCATCGAACTATTCATCTCCTTTCAATCACATTTAAGGATTTCCCGCTGCGCTGCAAGCTGACGCAGAGCAGATATGGGACCTTGATGTGACTAAATAAAGGCATGGCAAATGGCGTCTGGACAATGCCACGTCGCCGAGTGTGGTGAGCTTACCTTTGCGATTTGCCACGACTCTTCGTATACCAGACAGGAAAAATTAGGTGCGCGGAACTTTCCGTTGAGCATAGACCCAGGCGTGACGCCCCGTTCTCGTGTTCTTCAGAGATATGGGGCTTAGGGTAGAGACATTGTAGATATTTATATTCGCTATCATATGGTTCGTTTTGCAGCAGGAATGGTAATATAGTGCTTGACAAACTAAGGTGGCTGGTGACTTTATATCATATTTTATATACCAAGTGGAAAATCGCTTGGCCTCTTCCCTCAACGATTTCCAAGTACCCCAAAGTAAATAGGGAAACTTCTGGTATACTTATGGCGTCTCAGCATGACCCACTATTAAACGTGCATGTTTTGCAAGCTCTCTCGCAGCTACAAATCGCCCCGGATCTTTCTTTGACACCCTTCCTAGATCCGATGCTTTCTTGCGTATGGAAGTTGCAGTTTCCCCATCTCCAAAAACCCTCTGAAATGCAAGACCTAGCTCTTCAGCCGTCCAATATGGGGCCGAGTTTTTATTACCCCATACACCAATGCCGAGAAACTCAGCTCTTGTGGCATAGTCGTATAGATCAACCCACATTGGTAGCACCATTTGCGGGATACCAGTACTAAGTTATATTAGTAAACCATATTATATTCCATACTTTCGTCGAGGATAGCTTACCCAACAGCCTCATGATAACAATTGGCTCCACCATGGTGTACCGAGAGGACGACATTGCCAGTCTCCAGTAAAGATGCTGGGTCAATTTTTATCCACTTCTCCAGCCGCAGGCGTCCCTGTGCAATGAATTCTTGCAGTTCCGCAAGGAATAAGTCTGGAAATTCTCTCCTCTTATTAAATTTCCACAATACTTGGACGCCGGAAGTCTCCAAAAGCTCTTTGAGAGCCCTCGCCATCTCGGTTGCTGCTTTTTTATCGTAGTTAACAGTACTTCCTAAATTGATCAGAACTGTTGGTGCCTTTTGTAGCCATGTAGCCAGCTCCTTGTCTTGTTCAACTGCAGCAGCAGTGGAAAGAAATATGGGGCCGCAGGCAACGACGTTTGAGGGTATATTACTCATAGGAAAATCCGCGTCGGGTGATGACTGGGTGAGCCAGAGGAGGTCCTTGTTGTACACCGAGAAAAAATCCAACGGATTTGCAATACCATTCTCTTTTAAAAATGATTTCTTCCGGGATAGTTCCGGTGTCCAGGTAACGCTGTAAGCAAGACGAAGAGTTAGGTATATATTTGCCGGAATAAGGTGCCATGGCACTGGGTAAGTGTATCCGGAGCCAATACTATTTGAGTCATTAATATCGATACTCAGTTGTTAGGGAGTGGATTGAAGCATATACTGACCAGGGATACTTCCACAAGACAGCACCCCAAGGCTGCCTATCCGCAAAATTGTCTTTTAGAGCGTTTGGGGTTAAGATAGCATGCTGAAGCCCCAGGGCTCGAATGGCATCTAGTCCAGGTCCAAACTGCGAATCCACTGCGACCATAGCAGGGTCAACTTCCTCGAGAATTGATGTGATCTCTTGATAGAGTGCAAGATATTCGGGGCCAGTCCATGGCATGAGGTACTTCTGAAGATCGCTGCACAATTTTGCAATTCCAGCAACCCCAGGGCTTCCGATAGTCTCATCAATAAAATGCCCCACAGAATTAAGGGCAGCTCCATATGTTGTCCCTTTGAGTGTATGGAACTTTATGGGTCGCACATCTGGTGATGTTTTTCGAGCAAATCTAGAAAGGGTTGCTACATCTTCAGCCAGTCCTCTGAAGGAAACATAGTGGACTTCGATATCCTGATGCTCAACAAGCATAGCATGGCTTGTTGCTAAGAGGACATTTGCTAACCCATGCTCAGAGTTCGAAAGAAATAGAACCGTATTGTTCCTCCCCGGCCATTGCTGCGGTTTGGTGTCTTCATCCTTCAACGATTTCGTGGAAAAGAGAAAAGCTATAACTGGCAAAAACGCAGCGACCAAAAACAAAAGCTTGCGCGAAAACATACTTGTAGCTTGGGGCTTGCTACCGGCTGGGCGGAATGGATAAGTAACCTCACGCACGGTTGTGCAGTACCGTGCAATACAGTAAGCCCTAGAGTTCTGAAACCCAGCCACTTACTTTGTTATGGTGACAATTACTGGAACAAATAGAAATCGTGTCAGCGTCAGCAATAATAGGGGCGGCCGAGTTGAAGCGAGATTGGCATATATGGTAAGGATCCGCCTGATTCGTGGTTTCCAACGCGAACGAGGCTGACAAACTTATCGTCGCGCCGTTATCAATCTGCGTCCTCTAAGACCGAAAAACTTTCATGCCATTTACATGTATCGCATGTAAAACAGTTGGCACGATTCGCCAACATGCTCGATTCATTCCGCATTCCCGCTGTCGTCGCAAGCATTCCTGTGTCGCCTTATCTCGCTATCGCCTTGTTGACGTTCACCTTCAGCCTCGTCCTGTTCCCAAGCGTTTTCTTATTCACTTCCATCCGATACAGGCATGGTCTTGCCCAATATGATGCCGCTTCTAAGGGCGAGAAATCTAACAAACCACATACACCACCAATCATCCCATACTCACTACCGTTCCTTGGAAATGCGCTGTCATTCCTCAACAAGCGACCAGGTACCTTTTGGGAATATCTGTTCCTGTTCCATCCACGCGCTGTGGGCTCATGCACGATCCTGCTTGGTGGTATTCGCACTCATATTCTCTACTCGCCTACTGCAGTGACCGCGCTGTTGAAGAATAGAAATCTCACACGTGACGGGTTCAATTTTGACGTTATCACCAAGGGCATGGGCATCGACCCCAAACAAGCGAAGAAATATTATGGACTAGGGGAGCCGCCGAACGAACATGGTCTTACCCCAGTTCAAGAGCAGGAAAAAATAAACCATGAGTACCTTCTTCGCACTGAAGGCGTCAATGAGTTAACTGCCGAATTTTCGCAGTCGTTCAAGCAGACACTGGACGCAGAGGAGTTTGGAAGCGTGACTGGGCAAGGTGGCGGTTCACAAGAAATGAACATATTCAGTTGGCTAAAACAGCGGATGTTTTTTGCCTCGACTAGAGCGCTTATGGGTGAGAAGCTTCTTGAGATCTATCCAGGTCTAGAGGAGGACTTCTTCGTTTTCGACGAGGCTTTATTGAGCATGTTTTTTGGGATTCCAAAAATATTTATCCCAAAGTCACATGAGGCTCGCAGAAAGGCGCTTCAGGGGATTCTTCGATTCCATCAAGCAATGCAGGAACAATTTCAAGGCGATGTTGTCGATCCAAACGGCGATGTTAAATGGGAGCCAAATTTTGGCAGCCGTTGCAATAGAGCTCGGCAAGGATACTATGCATCGAGACATCTGACTCTCGAGGCAAGGGCTAGCCTCGACTTGGGTTTTATCTTCGGGCTGAATAGCAATGCTATTCCAGCCACCGGGTGGATGTTGTTTCATATATTAGACCCCGCAGCTGACAAGACGCTACGACCTCGAGTCATGGCAGAGTTGGAACGGTCCAGGGAGGTGGATGGCACATTAAACATCCCCATTTTGGTCACATCACCGCTCATGCAGAGCATATATCATGAAGTCCTTCGATTATATGTCGATGTTCTGGTAACGCGCGAGCTGACACATGATCTCATCCTGCCCCTCGATGAGGGGAACAACCGAGTGAAGTTTGACCAGGGTAGCATCATAATGGCCCCTTCCTGGCTGGGTCATCGTGACGAATCACTCTGGACTTCACCTCCAAGCTCCATCTTCTATCCCGAGAGGTTCCTCCGAGTCGACGAGGAAACTGGGAAGGAGACTTTTACGACGAGTGGCACCGCTGGCAAATTCTTCCCCTTCGGAGGCGGCAAGACCATCTGCCCTGGCCGCATTTTCGCGAAGCAAGAGATTTTTGCTAGTGTTGCGAATGTCCTCCTTGATTTCGAAATCGAACCCCTGACCTTTGTAGATGCGAACGGCACCACCACGAGCCGATTCCCTACGCTACGGAACGCGTATAATGGTACCGCAGTCATGGTTATGAACGGGGATCTCAAGGTTCGGATCCAGAGACGGGTTAGATAGGAAGAATTGTCCAAAGGATGGGGCTTTATAAATAGTGGATGGGATAAGCTTGTTCCGCTATATTATATCCATGCTTCGTGGATTTTTACTTTTATTCCTAGCTTCCTGATCCAGGGTAGAAGTCCATAGTCTCCGCCAGAAACGAAGGTCAATATAGAAATAGCAGAGATCGTGATAGATGCAATGGTGTTTACGGTAGAGGAAGACACGATATTGGCATGAATTGTTTAGTAAGCAGGGGCAACATTGCCAGAGGATATCGCGCTCGAGGGAATACTTTGGGACTTACGCCTCCATCTAGAAAACATCAGATATTCGTAAAGTGGAGTCGACTCCATGTAAAGAAAGTATGGCAATCGATGGTTGTGAATCGCGAAAGTATAACTTCAGCCTAAACAGTCCAGTTACCCCAGTTTCGCGAGCTTTGCATCGAGCAGTTCCCCGCACCCCGCATGCCGCGCTTGCCGGTACTCGTAACCCCTCATGGCCACAGTAACACTAAGCGCTAACTCCCCGCGCTTCATTTTAACCAAGTCTCTCCTATTGGCGACTAATGTCGACGCTACACTAAACTCTACCAAACCAAACCAGCAAATCTGGTTGCTCGCAGCATTTGGAAAAGATTGCCGGGCTCATCACCGAGTAATGAGACTTCAGGGTGTTGGAATCCGAGGAGCTGGGTTGGTTTATACCCGCCATGACAAATTGGGCCCTTCGGCCTTCCAAGACCTATAAGTAGCCCGACCACCTGGTTTTCTACGCGTCAGGGATTTTGACGCCGCAATATCACATCTGTCTCCCGTTGTAGAACACACGCATTGAAATGGAGCAACCCGACCGTACGAATGCCACTAATCTGGCCCTAGAATCGGATATCACTCACCTCCAAGAGCAAGACATCACACCATGGCATCAGAAAAAAAATCTTCGATCCTTATACTTGACCCTCGTTCCGTCCGCTCTCGGAGTCGAGATGACTAGTGGCTATGATGGCTCCGTGCTGAACGGCCTGCAGACAGTTGCCAGTTGGATTGATTATTTTGATAATCCTCAGGGCGCTATTCTTGGTATTATCACCGCCGCTTTCTCTCTTGGCTCTGTAGCCGCAATCCCATTCGTCCCATGGGTCAACGATCGGTTCGGTCGTAGGATGAGTATTAAATTTGGGAGTCTTTTGATCATTATTGGAGCAATTATACAGACAGCCTCCGTCAATAGTAAGCTCGTCGTCTTCGCTCTTTACAGAGCTCCTACTAAATTACAATAGTCGCCATGTTTTTGGTGTCCAGATTTATCTTGGGCGCAGGTATCCCATTCGCGATTAATGGTGCCTCTCAACTCATCGCCGAACTGGCACACCCGAGGGAACGTTCAGTGATTACTGGGCTCTTCAACGAAAGTTGGTATGTCGGGTCGATTATGGCTGCCGGCATCACATTTGGTACCTATCAGATGCAATCGACTTGGGCCTGGAGACTTCCGTCACTTCTGCAAATTCTTCCTTCGATGCTGCAGATTACTTTTATTTGGTGAGAATGTGAAGACACTCCAGTATTATTCACCTGGACGTCTAACCATCGGTTAGGTTTGTACCCGAAAGCCCTCGTTGGCTATTATCTAGGGACCGCTCCGAGGAAGCTTTCGATATCCTAGTTACATACCATGGAGAGGGCGACTCTGAAAATCCATTCGTCTTGGCGGAGTTCGAACAAATCCGCTCTACAATCCGCATGGAAATCGAAGCTTCAAAATCTAGCTGGTTGGATCTGTTCAAGACCCGTGCCAATTTGCACAGACTGCTTATCGCGGCTTGCGTTGGTCTTTTCAGTCAATGGTCTGGAAATGGCCTCGTATCATATTATCTAGCCAAGGTGCTCACAACTATCGGAATTACAGACCATCGCAAACAGAATCAAATTAATCTTGGCCTCCAGTGCTGGAATCTCGTATCCGGGGTTTCTGCCGCCTTCGTCACGAAGCAATTGGGCCGTCGAACACAATATCTCATCGCATTCGGAGGCATGACCGCAATATTTGCGTGCTGGACCGGAGCCAGCGCCGTCTTCGCAGAAAATTCCGAGAACAACCGGGCGGCTGGCGCTGTAATTGGAATGATTTTTGTTTACTACGGTTTCTACAACTTGATGCATCCATTGACCTACATCTACCTCACGGAAGTCTTTCCTTTCATCAGCAGATCTAAGGGGGTCGCTCTCACGCAGTTTTTCTCAAGGGCCGGCAGCTCATTTAACCAGTTTGTCAATCCCATCGGCCTCCAAAATCTTCAGTGGAAGTTTTACATTGTCTACGTCGCTTGGCTGGCTTGTGAATCTGGAATAATTTTCTTTGCCTACCCCGAGACGAAAGGCCCAACACTGGAGGAATTGGCAATCAGTAAGTCACATTTAAATCAGATACGTCTAATACCGCTAATTACTATTATAGTCTTCGAGGGCAAGAATGCTATGGTAGGCCAAGTTTCGGGCAAAGCAACTGATGACGCCGTCGATCAGATTGAAAGAGGTTGAAATAGCTGGAAAATCAAACTACCAAATGCCATAAAAGAGTATGTGAAGATTAATAAAGTTTTTCAACCCCATTCCTTGAAGTATTCGTGTTTATGATGAGCTGGCCTTTGATACAGCCTCACGCATGTGCGGTTCAAATATATACTAGTCCTTGACACGATTTGCGTGGGCTCGTTCAACGACTATTCACCAATGGCGGCGTGCGTAGTAAGGTTCAAAAGGAGTCCGAAACATCGCTGCTTTTCCTAGATTTTAGAGAGGAGAAACGAGGAAATAATAAACCAGCAGTCGATGGCTTAAAATTAAGCGGAATCGATGGATTAATATCACTAAACCACAGATGCCTTGTCGTTGTTGACCAAGTTGCTTTCATTTATGATGGCTTGGATCAGTGTAACAGGTTCATCTGGCCGCTTTTGTGTGGCCGAGCGTGAATAGGTAAGTATTAAAAAGATCGGCTAAATCATAGATGGCTTATATTTCTCCTCGTTTATTTTTGCGAGCTGTCTTTTTACAGTTACTGGTAAAGTTTTTACTAATAGAGTTCAGATCAGAGTCATCGTGAACGACGTCTTCAATAACATCCCCACCTTACAGCAGCCAAACCTCGATCATTGCTTCGACAATGGGCTTGTTTGACTCCCTGCACTATCTGTGACTCAAATTCCTTATCCCCGCTCTACGGCTCCTTGTGCAACTCGTTTCTCCATTGCTAGCAACTAAGCCGACTTAGTTTTAAGGATCTCATCTCGCAAAAAGGGACGGACAATCAAAGCCAATGTCTATAATCCGAGCATAGAGGCGGAACATACTGGTGGCCCTCGCCCCATTCTGGTGAATTTCTTCCGAAGTGGATTTGCTCTCCAATATCATGGTGTTGACAGGCCTTTCTGCCAGTTCATTGGAACGATGACCAACTACGTAGTCTTCGACATGCAGTGTCGCGTGGCACCAGAGAATCCTTTTCCGGCAGCAGTCAACGACGCTGAGGATGCTGTGAAATACGACCCAGGCGAGTACCGCATTTCTCATGTTTCCCTAGTGGATTCTCATATAGTGGCACCCTTGCACTTGTGAGCTCAGCTCTGAGGTAATTAGAAATTAAATTCCCTAGCCATTAGATCCTACTAATACTAGATGTCAATTAAGGCAGGCCTTTGTTATTGATAAATTTCCTCGCGCTGAAGTTGGATCGAGATTAAAGTCAAGGGTGATTGTTGAAGATGCAAGATAGGGCGAAGCGAGAGGGTCGTGTATTTATCCAAATGAAAACCGTGGGCAGATTGGAGGAGAATCTACTTGAATCTTAGCCCCCTTCGGGCTTCCCCTGTCACCTTTCTACTAATTTGAACGTGGACTCCCCCCACCCACCCCCCAAGGAACACCTTTCTTTATTTCGTATGAAACACAACCCAACGTCCTGTGGCATATAGAGCCTGCAAGTTAACATCTTATGATACACTGGCTCTTTCAGGGGATAAGTATATTATTGGATGAGGAATAATTACTGGGCATTATTGGATGACAAAGTTTACAAGCTTTGCATCCCACCCAGCTAATACGCATAACATCTCTACATGCTACCACCTATCTTAAGCGTAGTTTCTTGGTAACCAGTTCAACAACGCCGCATGGAAGCTGTCTGGGTCTTGGATTTGAGGAGAATAGCCAAGATTAGGGATTCAACCAGAGTACATACAACTAGAAATCTGCGCCGAGACTTGTTTGCCTAGAGCCTCGTAGTGGCCAAGCAATGGCTTGACGGCGTCTGGTGCCCAAGCCTGTCCAATCGCCGTGTTGTCCTTGTCGCCAATCACAAGCAGAGATTCCATTTTCAAGCTGGGAAGCTCATAGATGATAGGTTGCGTGAAGACCATGTCGGTTGTAGTAGCCATATTCCAGGCAAATTTGTCACCCGGTAGGCCTTTATAGATACTAAGTAGCATGTAAACCCATATATCGTAGGAATCGTCCCACGTTTCAGAGTAGTAGGTAGCTTGCTGATACTTTCTGATGCTGGCATAGGTTGTCTTCAACTCCGCTAGGTATGAGACATCTGGAGTTTGATATGGAACTCCGAGGGCGAACCAGTTCTCGAGACCTAGGGGATCAACCATTACGAGGCGGTAGGTCTCTTCAGGGAACATAAGCGCTTACCTGCCGGCTAACATACCACCCATTGAATGTCCCATAATTGTGGCGTTGGTAATGCCAATGTTGTGGAGAAGGGCGTTGGTGTTTGTGGCCAGAGAATCCAGCGTAAATTAATATTCGCTGGGCTTCGTCGAGTTGCAGAACCCCACTTGATCAGGAACGACAACGCGGTTCCCATCTTCGAGGAGAACTTTGATAGTCGCAATTCAAGTCGCGCCACAGAAGTTCTTGCCGTGGACAAGGACGATGTTTCCTTTTTGGGTTCCGTTTGGAGCTACATCCATGTATGACATAGTCAACTTATTCCTCTAGGAGGTGAACTGGTAGTTTTTCACGGGATACGAATAGACAAAATCCAGCTCATTTGCCAAGTTACTTTGATCTACTGTGGCTGCAACAGCGCAGCACAGCAGGCCAAGAAGGACTAGAACCTGGGTATAGAGCTTCATTATGAAATATCTATGAAGGAATGTTTTGTCTTGCTCTCGAAAATTATCGAGTTAGCTGAGGTTACATGTGATGTGGCACGACAATCGAGTGGTAGCGACGGAATGCTCTCACCTGCTCGAAAATACGGGAGGTTCCACCAAAGTAATTCTGCTGATCAGAATTGGAAATGAACGAAGGGAAATTCACGGACTTAAATAAATTGCTAACGTACCCACAAAATCAAATGATAGATCAACCATGGTTTGAGTTCATAGCCTCTCTCGATAGGGCGATACTAGCGAATATTCCCAGTAACGCATCTGCAAACCCTGCCCTAGCACCCCCCCGAATCGCCATTAGATTAGCATTTATGGTGACTGATTGAGCATGTTAATTAAAGCATGGACTGTGTTTGTGGCGCCCCACTTGAAACGATTCCATGGCACATAGGCATCATAAACAATATCGCCGATAAGAAAGACTGTAACGAAGTCCCGCTCCCATTCCACTATAGTCCTTAGTTTACATAAAGGTAGAGGCGGATTATGCTTATAGGTTACAAAACAAGCTTATAGCCTTTGTGCTGATATATTAGCGTAGCTCTATGTTCCATATTATAGTTCCACAGCGTCTATATATGCTTCATGGGCGAAGTAGTGTCATATTTCTAATATGAACTGAACCGCGTTATAAAGTCCCGTTATATAGTGCTATCTATTTTAAGTAATGAACTACGACAGGGGTTCTGGATGTACGGCCAAGGCTAAAGATAGTTAAGAAACCCTTTCTTACGTCTTCTCTATCCCTAGTGATCCTTGCTAGGATTTTAAGTAGATGCATTGGTATTGTCCTGGTTTCCATCCGCGTGGGAGATATGAGGGGCATGTTGCCACCGGGAGCTTCATAATGGAGTCGAGGGGGTCTTAGGTGGCAAAGCGAAAGTCGAGACTTCAAAAGGGGTAAGTTATGTAGCTTCTAGGTTGTTAATAGACTTGAGACATACCGTTTATTGCCCACGTCTGCTGTATTTGTTCTGTAATGGTCTTGCTCCCCTGGAGTCAAAGCGTCCCATTTCTTTGCTTTCGAATTGTTTCTCCATTTATAATAAAAGTACGTACTTGGGTATTGTATCACCTGCGAGCGGCATTAATTTCACATAGATGGCAGAGGGACAACGGATTTTATGACTTACACACATCCAAACACAGATAACTAGCAGGCCCTTGTTTGCTTTGAAGTATCGTGGTGAATCCTCAGATTGATAGACTGTGTAGTTAGCACTTATATTTTATGGCCATACTATACATGTAACTGAAAGACTTACTGTTCGCTCCAATCATTCCACTAACTTGAACCCACATGTTGTAAAGGCTATAAGTGAGTCAGAATAATAATAAATTGGGGGTGTGGGCTCGGCATACGATGCGGAAACTGTTCTGTTCTGGACTGTTCCTGCATTCCGACTCGTCCAAGCAACCTGTATAGGATGTGTGCTAGTAAATTCAATTAGCCTCCGATAAGTTACAGTCCTATGAGACAATACTCACTATGGGAACGACAGTAATACCGTTGCAATTGCAAAATAGGCCCAGGGACCGATTGGATCAGGCAAAGCTATCAGAGCTACAAAGCAAGGCAACAGCCAAGCGTCTTCCGCCATCGATACGATACTTCTATTATTCACTAACTCGCTCACAGCGGTTATGATTAACATCGATAGACAGTATCCAATAGTACTTGGGATGGTAAGAAGATTTGTCTCAACGACAGTGAATCCTAGGGATCTAAATGAGAGCGTCAAGTATTGGTCGACAGGGTATTTGGGCAAACCGAATAATAGACCCAGAGCGTATAGTGGCCACATGTCGTAGTCTTTTACACTCTCCCAGATCTGTTTGACGGAAAGACCTTGCCGGTTAAACATCCCTCCCTTGTGAGGATCGTCTCGGATTACTAAAGGTAATGTTAGAAACTATCCCAAGTCCGTCTATTTCAGCGACCCACCTGAGTTGACAATAATCTTCTCTTCTTTCTCTGTGAAATACCCTTTAGGTTTCCACCAAGATTTTGTCTTTGCTGGGGATTGAGGCATGAGAAAGAATGAAGCAACTCCAATTAGAACTATTTCAAATCAGTATTTCTAACATTGTAATTTTAGGCTATACTTACAAGTAAAAGCACCCCTGAATACGTTAGCCACGATTAAATATGTAGCAAACAAATAATATAGCTTACTCGATGAGAAACAACCACTGCCAGCCTGCATACCCCTGGAAGCCACGCATTGACAAAAGACCGACAGCAGCAAAACTAACACCGATGTCGGCTATGAGGGAAGTGAGAAGAATATTTTAAGCCTGCAAGACGAGTGTTTTACCTAGTGCCGAAAACAGCCAGAACCATGCTAGTCGGATCGGAAGCTAAGGAAATAAATAAGCTATTATTATACAGTGGTTATGATGGCAAATGTGACTTACAGATTTTCCGGTATAAAAGTAGCTAAGGTACAGTATAGTATCGCTGTCAACAGATTAGTGACGACCTTGGACTCTTATCGGACGATGAATACTTACGGTATAAAACCACCTTGGAATGTCGCACTGACTGATTAGCCAAGCTTGCACTGTAATCGGCCAATTAACTCACATCAAATATCTGGTAACGAGAAAAGAAGCCCGGCCTTTGAGAAAGAATTGCATGGCAGAAATTATACTAAAGATGCAAATTTGGATTGGTATCCATCGATCCGGACCAATACTAACAGTTCGGTTTAGCCATGCGTATCTTTACATTGGCTACCTTCACCGAGAGCTTACTGACCGTTTGGAGATCAGCTGAGATGGAAGTTCGGCGACTAAGAACCCAACACGAGCGATAGTTTGGCCAAGATTCTATCACGCGTTAACGTTGCCAGTCCTTATTGAGTGAGCAACTCACATAGTCATTTTTACTGAGAATTAGATCGTCGAGCATATTGTCTGAAACGGCATTTTTTATGTTCCCTCGATCGATATTTAAAGCGAAAAACATGATGCAAACCCAGGTCTAAAAAGTTAGCTTCAAGCTTCTTCGAGCCCTTCGGCTACAGTGTGAAATTCTTACCATTATCTTCCAATCAACCTTACGTCGTACTGCCTTTTCCTCCCTCCATGTCCAGCGAGCAGAAGGGTCGAAAGCACTCCAGTTCTCCCATTTTGGATGAATATACGCTTTTTTATACTCTTCGACATTTTCGGAATCCCAGATACTAGGTTGTGTGGCAACCTTGGTCAGGTCAGCAACCAGTCCTCCCTGTTGGTTATAAGATGGGCACGTACGGCGTCGAGGTCATACTCATCCTTCTTTGGCCCCTTCCGAATTCCAATAAAACGTAAGATGGCATCTCCAAGAACTGCCTCCATGCGCTGATTCTCCTGGGTTGCCAAGGGTGACAAAGGAGGTGGGGCTAGGTCACTGGCATGCTTGACGTCGGTTCCTTCTCTAGACTTTAAGCTACCATGATCTGAAGGCGTGGATGATTCGGTGATTGAGGGTGTGATTGCTGGTTTCTGAGTAGCCATTTCGTCTTTCTAGTCAACAAAGAAAGGAATGGCATACAGCGGAAGAAAGGACGTAGGCTGTGATAAGGTAGGAATGAACTCAGGAATTCTAACCATTTATGTTCTTCTTTATGAGGGGTTATACTATCATTATCAACATAATTGTCCAATGAAATTCCAGAATTTAATTTTTATTTGAGATAGCATCACATGAGTTCCATTTTGCGCCATTGTACATCATTAGCAAGTTGAATGTCGTGATTTCGTGATTTACAGCAAGGTATCAAATTGGAATCAGGTGACATTCAATCTCCTCATCGCAATAACATGACATCAACCCAACTCCGCTTTATATTTCTAGAGTAATTAATTAAACTACATGCATAGCAAGTACGGTCACGATATCGAATGGGCCACCCGCGTTTCACAACATTTCACCTTTCAACTAATTTTCACAAGCATCAAAAACGGGTAAATGAAAGCCAGATGGTCTTCACTCTCAGAATGAAAAAGCCTCAATCTCTCAATCCGAGTTGTAGGTAAAATCAGTCTAGTTTTTTATACCACCCTCAGTCGTCAACGGGCATCACATAAATCACTACCAGGCATGGCTGCTTTTACCGCCAGATTTTGACAACTCCTCCGACGGAGAGAGGATATAAGTCCGTTCTTGTCTCTCTCGACTAAGACCCCCTATTCTAACGTGCGTATTCCTGATAATATTACCTCTTACTTAAAATATCGGCATAGGCTAATTCTATAGTAATATCAGCCGACGAGAGAGGAATCCGCCAGCCTAGCGGAGCCTCAGTGATTCCAGAAGTCGCGACCGAGTAGTTTCTCGTGCCCGTGGTACATTCTACCCACGGTACCGCATTCGCCGTTGCCGGCACACCACGAAGTTGCGAGAGAGTAGCCCTGTTATCGCCAGTGCTGGGCACATGACTGAAGTTTTATCAGAAACTTCAGTCATGATTACCGTTGACGGTGGTGATGAAACCACCGTCAACGGTAACCAAGACCCCTATCGGCCCAATAAAGATCCTCCTCCTCACTGGGTCCGCCGTCTGCACACTAATCGACGTCCGCGAGCTAGTAAGCACACCACTATATGCGGCGAGTCCTACAACGCTATCCTGCACGACATATGTCCCAGTACATCACGAGACCCGCAAAATTTGGGCTATAGTCTCTGCTTAAGCCATCTCATTCCAAGGTATCTGGCCATGAGTGAAAAGATGCGGCGGCAAAACCATTCTCGTTTATGTTGGAAAGTGCCCCGCTGGTCCAGCCGTACCCAACACGAAGGAGGTAGGAGTCTGACGGGTCACCGCGGAACGCATTCAGAAGAACGAGAGAGTTCAATCCAGATCCGTAATGGTGGATTTGACGCTCTATGAGTTGAAGTTTGCCCCCGTATCTAGACATTACGCTGTAAGACACTGAAATGGAGGTATCCAGGACCACGGGCTGGTTGATGACAGCAGGGGTTGACAAGAAATTAAGAGATGCCTACATGTTGTCCCAATATCAAAGTGCATTGCTGTTCCATCCCCATTGCGGCACGGTTGGCATGAATCCCAGAACACTGTTCACCGTCTTAGTTACAGTCCTAGAATATCCAAAGTATCTATTCAAGTTAATTATCTTTGACACAAGAGTGAGTGTTATTTGTCAAACTAAGAGATGCTAATAAGAGACACAGAAGTAAACCTACTTTGGCCAGTAGTACACGCCTTACTGCTTCGTTGAGTCCCAAACCATCTCGCTTCCAAAACGCACTGCCTCGGTGTCGCATTGATCCGCCCGAGACTTCATTGCTACCGTTAGAGTCTACGGACGAAAGACCCTCACGAGTGAGGTCGGTGAGAATCTCGCCAAAAACGGCTTCGCCCATAAGGCCAACTCTATTAAATCCAATATCGGCTTTTATAGCTCGAATGATTGTGCTGTAAGCTTGGTTGAGATACCAGTCCCAAGTGTGGCTCTTAATGAGACTAGGGTACGCTCTTCCTACACGATATAGACCCAATAGGCGGCTGCGACATGAACATAGTTGTAGGCACGATCAGTTGCATAAGATGATGCTTTATTCCAGGATGTCCAGCTGGTCCAGTCTATACTACTGTCATAAGTATAACTGGGAATCGCACCTGGCTCGTAGAAGATAATGCTCTTCCTAACTGCAAAGTCGGACGCCTGAATAGTCTTCCATAGGACACCGTCTACAAATGGCTCCAGCTTCGTGATTTCATCTTCATTAGGCTGCGCTGAATGCTTCATGCATGCGGCGAGGAACGAACCCGCACCATCTTCGTCACTGAGACTGAGGCCCTTGAATCTTGTTTGACGATAATCTTGTTTCGTAATCATAGGTCGTTACTGAGGGAGCCCGACCAAATGGGTCCGACGTATCGTCGAACTATTGATCCGTCGTGAGGAACTGGCCGAGACTAGCGACTGCCTCTGTCCCAGGCTTTGTGACATAATAGTGAATTGTCTGCATTTTCCCGTCCGCATAGTCCACAGTCAATTGCACACGACCCCATGCACTCGTAGAAGGTGTTACGGTATAATTTCCATCGTCAGTGGAAGTAAGTTCCAGGGCACCTGTTGGCTCCACTGTAGTTGAGTTGACAGTAGATGGCCCCGAACAAAGAGACTGGCAGCTATGCCCCTGAGGATGATATATCCTGGAACTCCATGAGAAACGGGTGTTCAGGTCCCTAGGACCGTTGAGTCGAGATCCCTGACGCCACCTTTTGCTACTGAGAATCGGACCCCAAACGTTAGTGATGCGTCTGGCTCTAGGGCTCTCGAGGAGGTCTCGTTCCATGGCTTCTTTCCAGACCACTCGTTCTCAGCCCATGCCATACTCAATACCTGTCACTCATAAAAGCGTTTGAAGACCTGGCTGCCCTAAGCGGTGTCTTTGTAGTAAGTCTCTACTAGATTTCGATAAGCTTCCATCGGTGTGTCTCCAAGAGGAGTAACTACGAGCGTTGAGCCATCTCCACTTGTAGATGCAACGCGAATATGGCCTGCATGCATTCCTATGTATGAGTCGGAAAGAGAACACAGGCGTAGCATGTCGCTTGCTTGATGATTTGTGAATATGCTGTTGAACTCTGCTGGAAATCCCAGTCCTCCGATGTCGATGGCCGAAGATCCTGAATTGACCATAGCAAACTGCAGACCAAGGTCACTAGACACATAGATCCATTCTCGCGTGATATTTAAATGACCGGTAGGAAGTGTGGGTGTAATTTCGGAAGATACCAGTCAGTGCTCGAATAGAAAGTGTAGTTACTCTTTTTCGCGACGTCGAAGAGTCACCCATAATCCAGGCTGTGCTTCCGGATGTGCGATATCGATAGGTGATGTCTCCACAGTGATATTGGCCGTCCTTTGCTCGAAGAGAGAGATAATCAAAAGGGAGAAAGTCAAAATCCTCCCCGGCTGGCTTCAAGGATGCAAGAACTTGAGCATCGCCGACTATTTGCACATCGAAATTAGCGGTAGTTAGCTTTATATAACCATTGCTAAGACCCAAAGTATGGCACAATACTGTAGATGTGAGAATCGAAGCCACAACCAGCAAAAAAATTCGGACAACTCGAGGCCTCGTAGTCACATTTGACGTCTCAAAGCTTCAAACTAACAATATAAAGACAAAGGCACAAGTGGCGAAGTAGTCAACTATTAAGGTTCATAGCTCGATACCAGCAACAGTTTATATAAAATAACAACGAAAAGGGGATATATTAAAGATTAGCTATTAGTAAAGTAAATGTTCCCCATCGGGCAGGTAGGCCCCAGCCGTCCCCCAATGAAGGCAAAGCCACTGATGCAGAGCAAATCTCAGTGATGGACTAACTAAACAAATTCGAATATTCTACTTGTATGCTCCTGTCACTCAATCCAGCAGCGCGACCTCAGATCCCTTTGCTATCGGGGTAGCTGTTTCAAGCGACATACTTGGCACCTTCTCTGATGCTCATTCTTAAGGTCCGATCATATCGCAAAGCTGGCCATATCCAGGTAATACCATCCAGAACATCGACCGAGCACAGTCTTGGTTGATACATATGGCCGGGTGTTTATTTACTTTGGAACCTTTGGCGAACTCATGGGCTATGAGTTAGAGTCAGATATGGTTACAATCAAGGGCACAAGTCACCACTGTTGACTCTTTCACGGGCCTTTTTGAGGCTCCATGGCTCATTAAACGAGATAATACGCATTACCTGCTGTATGTTGACAATAATGCTAGAGAAGATTCACCTCATACCCCGACCAGCTATCATGCTTGTATAGTCTATGGAACTGCATCAAACCCCTTTTGTCCGTGGACATTTCGGGGCATCGTTCTTGATATTGTCTCATCCACGACCTCTCACCCCGGTGTATACCAGCTCGTCGATGAATGGTTCATCGCATACCATGCACGCAATGCCATAGGTAGTACTCACTTCCGGTGCAGTTTTGCCTTCAATAAGCTCACATGGAATGATGCGGCCTCTCCGCCCTCGATTCTAAAAGTTAAACAAACGCATCGCCTGGCGTTTACTAACGATTCAACGTGTAATATCGTCACAAGTGCCACGCCATTCTCTACCAATACCACCCCAATTCAGTACTGGATCTAGTCTATTAATGATGGGCTGGTTGAAGCGAACCCACTGCCACCTGACTATTGGTGCTCGTACGCCGCAGAGCAATCGCCAGTCACAAGCACTTTGAAGTATAGATGGGACACAGCGGTGCAGCTGAATGGTGCAACCATGGCGTTTTATGCGGATTAACCAACGGGATCCAGCATCGGGGTACCGCCGCCTGCGTCATGGACGCTGGAATATCTCACGTCTGCAGGATCATGGACGGAGGTTTTGGTGACGAGCTCTGGAGGGTATCCAATCACCGTCACTGACTCGCCAGAAGAAGTAAGGTTTGAAATGGTCTCGACTACTTCTTTGAGAGCGGTCCTGACAGCTTCGGGCTCTGGCGTTCCATTTGGAGGAGTAGGCGTTAAAGAGTGGGCAGCGCTTACGCCAACCGCCCCGTGATGAAGACGATGTAAAGGCATTTGCGGGCCCATTTGGTTCTTAGAAATATATAACACATAGCTACACTAAGTACCACCTTCAAGGTTTTTATTAGCGGGCAGCACACTATTTTAACACCTTAATCAACCTTTCCACCCAAACATCTTTTTTTTTTTAAGAAAATATAATCCGAATATTTCATTAACATCCCTGTAGCGGACTAACTTTAATACAGTAAAAATAATTATCACGGCAGCTTATCAAAAATATACTCGCGTGTGATTTGGAGCTTCACTTAATAACCCCTTTTGCTCTTTAGTCCGGTATAAAACAACGAAACTTCGCCGTAGCTCTTACAACTTCATATATGGACCGAGGTCCAAGGCGATTCGGATTGGTCTTGGCCCGGGATCGACCAATCATGCCACATCAACTTTTGGGTGCAATGCCCCCCACCTACGGCGAAACTACTGTAAACCCCGAAATGCACCCCGCCTTTCTCAACCGGGTGTCGCATCGAGATCCGTAGACAACATTAGCGTGTTGCACTGAAGCTTGTCGGAACGCATATAAAGTGAGGCACGCAGGAATTCAAGGCGACAAAATGTAGGCTTTGATCCAAGGTGTATTTCAATGATGGCTGAATCACATGATGCCTCTGGGCAAAAGAAAAACATTCTGTTCCTCATTGCAGATGACCTCGGAAAATATCTCAGTTGCTATGGCGCCAAGAATATCAAGACTCCAAACATTGACTTGCTGGCATCGCAAGGCACTCAGTTTGACATGGCCTTCACAAGCACGGCGTCATGTAGCGCCAGTCGGTCGGTCATGTACACCGGCCTACATACTCACCAGAACGGACAATACGGGCTGGCCTGTGAGAGGCACCACTTCGCCACATTTGATTACATCGAAACCATCCCTGCTGTGTTCAACTCTCTCGGTTATCAGACTGGAATCATTGGAAAGGTGCACGTTGGGCCGGCCTCATCCTATCCGTGGGAGATCCGCGAAGAGAGTGGGACCAGGAATGTTGGTTGGGTTGCAGACCGAGCGGAGTCTTTTTTTGAAAAATCAAAAGAGACTAATCGCCCGTTCCACCTGACCGTGGGATACATTGATCCTCACCGTGACCTAACACGGTCTGGGTTTGGAAACGAAGATTTTGGCGATGCAAGGGTGAAGGTCACTCAAGTTCAGCCTGAGGATGTGGAGATCCCTCCATTTTTGAATGACATACCAGAGGTTCGCACGGAACTTGTCGAGTATTACCAGTCCATCCAGCGTCTAGATGCTGGCGTGGGGTTGATACTCAAGGCTTTAGAGAGACAAGGACTATCAGATAACACACTTGTCTGCTTTGTTAGTGACAATGGCGCGCCGTTTATCAATTCAAAGACGACGCTGTATGATGCAGGAATCCGCCTCCCGGTCATAATCCGAGCACCACAATCGAAGGGTGGCGTTGTGAGCCCAAACATGATCTCATACATCGACTTTCTCCCAACTCTCCTGGACTGGACCGGCGCAAAGGGGTACAAATTGTCTGAAAATAGTAGGTCGCCACTAAGACTTGGAACATCATTCCTCCAAATTCTTGATGTTACAGAGCTTTTGCCCGAAGATAAGTGGCAGCATCACGTATTCGGATCGCATACCTTTCATGAGGTACAGAACTACTGGCCTACTCGCTACCTCCGCTCAAGGCGATATAAGTACCATCGTAATCTTGCCTGGCGCCTCGACTTTCCATTTGCCAGCGATATGTATGGTAGTTTGAGCTGGGACGGCATCCGCAACACTCCGCCACCTGTGATGCTTGGTCCTCGCTCTTTAAAAAACTACATATGGCGCCCTCAGGAAGAGTTGTACGACATGGAGAATGACCCACAAGAAGTTAACAACTTGGCACAAAACAAGGAGTATGAGGATGTGGTTAGAGAATACTGTGCGAGATTAGAAGCCTGGCAACTACAGACGAACGATGCATGGCTCTATCGGGATAGTATTTCTGTCGCAATGAACCAACATCACATAGATGCAGGTCTCAAGATCCCAGATAGGTTTGAGATTGATGTTGATAACCCGGGGAATCGAGGTGTTGCTTTATGGTCACCTGAAAATGTACAATCACAGCCGTCAGTTTGATCACAAGGTCAACTCCATCAATAATGCATCCATTAATAGGAAAAATGAGCAGTATATAGAATCCATACAAATTAGAAAAATTAACTTTTTTGAAGTAAATAGAAGCACCCCCCCCGAAATTGCTCCGTAGTAACCCGTGGGTAAATGGTTCAAAGTATATCAGAAACGAGCCATGTAACGGTATGTAAGTCACTTTTCGGTTTATTTTCAGGTGCCACTATTTGATCGAAACATCCCTAATTACTTCCGGTATTGCAAGTGTGGTGCTATAAAAATATATAAAAGGTTCTACTATCCTCAATATTGCCATAGATTAAACCTTCTGGTCCACGCCACCCGAGGCTTCAATGCCGTCCTGATTCATAGAATCATGCTTTGCGTTTAACATCTGGGCGGCGGCTCGTACATTCCTTTCCAGTTTGTTGCCGTTGCCTTTCTGTTTAAACGCCCAAATCGACTCGTTAAAGAGATCATCCATCTCTTCCAGTGTTCTGCCGCATGACTCTGGAAATAGGAGAAAAATGTGGACGATGGCGCAACAGCAGAGCGTTCCAAATATGAGAAATGTCTATTCGTAATTAGTCGTCAGCAAAAATAAATAGGAAAACTGAGCCAAACCTTCCACTGGATATGCTGAAATGCAGGAGGAGTGAAGAATGTGAGAGAGAAGTTCATAAGCCAATTTGCGAATGTTGCTAGAGAAACAGTCTTGCTCCGAATATAAAGTGGTATAATTTCCGGCGGGTAGATCCTAAATTCAGTGAGTGATGGTCTAATTATGAGACGAACGAATTTCTTACCACCCGACAGGGCCGATAGTTGGTGCGTATGCCGCAATAAATAAGTACGAGCAAGCAATGATAGCCTTGGAAGCTTTCTTATTACGTACCACCCAGGTTACCGTAGGGACACCGTTTAACCCACCTGGAACAGGTTCTCCGTATGTAGCCATGATCGCAGCTTCTGTGAATAGCAGTACGGCCAAGATAAACAATCCAGAGATCATAACCTTCCTTCTTGGCCATCGGTCCATGTACAGGAGCGCAGGGACCGTCATAACGACATTGATTACGTACTGGATCGAAGCAGAGATCAAGGCATTGTTGCCAGTTAGACCCGCCATTTGGAAGATGTATACGATGTAGAACATCATGGCATTTGTGCCGGTGTATTGCGACCAGACGTGCGCGAATATAGCGCACGTTGTGCGGACAATATTGTGGCGTTTGAACACCTCAGCCCAGGATACGCTATTGAATTGGGCTTCCATCCTACGTAGGCATTAGCTACTATCGATAATCTACATTATAGGGGATCATTATCGTACCTAATGGCTGCTCTGATTTGATTGACCTCAGCGATAATCAGAGGATCCAATTGATTTCCACCAGCATGTAACCTTGCCAAAACTTCTGTGGCTTCCTCCCACCTATCTTTACTGGCCAACCATCTAGGGGATCTCGGCATCATGGGCAAAAAAGCAAGTAGGACAAGAGCAGGAATCATCTGAAGCGCCCAAGGAAGGCGGAAAGAGGCCGTGCCTTTCACAAAGGATGTGCCGTATGACACAAAGTACATAATAAGAATCTGGAATGTGAGCTGTAATTCTTAGGCACCTGTGTTGGAAACTCACTCCCCAAGTAATCATCCATTGCTGGAGCGATATAAGTCTTCCCCGAATATTTGAAGGGCTTATCTCAGCAATAAAGACGGGGCTATTGGACATCATCATCAGCAATTGTCTTGATGCGATTACTCACACTTGCATACCCTTGACTTGTCAACATTCCGACGGCAAACCCATTGATAATCCGTGCTACGATGAGCATCGCAACATTTTGAACGGCAGCCATGACGGACGAGCCAACCAGCCAGACCAAGCATGCACAAAACATGGTGTCTCTTCGTCCAACTCGATCACTCGTAATCGTAGAGAACATTGAGCCAAGCATCGAGCCGCCAGCCATGCTAGCAGTGATACCACCTTGAAGGACAGAATTTGGGTGGTTAAAGTACGTTTTATACTATCGTGTTGTCAGTTTGAGCATCTTGGATGAGGAAAGAAAAAGCACTTTTTCTGTTCCAATGATTGCAGACATGCTCGACACATCAAACCCCTGGATTAGACCACCGATAGTGGCCAAAGCAGAGATAACATAGAGGTTGCTGAGTCGGAATTTCGCCATGATTGAGGCTTTGGGGCGCGATAGCCGTAAGATTCACGTAAATATATTAAAGTCTCAGCCAGGACTGCCCCGAACACCCCATATTGAACTCTACAGATAGGCCAATGGCGTCTCTTTTGTACCTTTGAGGCAAGTAGCACATTGCGAAGGGGCACGGAGCACATGGCGAAGAGGTGTCAAAGAAGTTCCCCACACACGTTACCAGGTCTCGCTTCGGATGCCGACCCGATAGCCGACGCATGGCGTGCTAATAAATAGCCATATGAAGCTACAATTGCGTGTATTCTTGCTATATCAACCGCATCTCGTGTCGACGGTTTTAATCTCAGAAATTCAAGCGCAGCTATCGCCGAACTTTGATTTGAAGCTGGCGGGAAGGTGTTGGCGCTGACGCGTGCTATGGGTCCAGAATCCACGGTCATGGAGAACAATCCCACGACCAATTCGAACAATGGCCAGGCGGGACATGGTCTCCAACAGATAATTCAAACGGAATCTGGTCCACCCCATGTTGTAAACCCCAAAAAAGGAGAACGATCTCGATCAGGTTAGTCTAATATGGATGTCCACGCTATGCCGGTTCTACAGTTGACCCAATTCCCCGCAAAGGTCTCCACTAATATGTGAAGTTAAGGTTGCATTACATGCAGAGCTCGCAAAGTGGGTGCAGCAACTAGACCAAGTCATCACTATATTTGCTAACTAGGCACTACAAGGTAAAATGCGATGAACGCCCTGGTTCTTGCATGAATTGTGCCCGTCGAGGCCTTTCATGTGGGGTTTACTCCTGGGGCCCGGCACCACCCAAGCTTAAGAGTGCTCATCTTGATGCGCAACCCGACTTGACAGAAGCTGGCTTTGAAAGAAGAAGGCTCCGTGGCTCTTGTGACACTTGCCGCTCGTGCAAGACAAGATGCTCTGGTGGCAAGCCAACTTGCGAGAGATGTTTATGGAAAGGGCTTTCGTGTACGTATCGCTCACGGGCAAGGCAGATTGAAAATGCATCCTCTCCGCAAGGCCTCCAAAGAGAAATCGGCTATCATCAGCCTTGGAATGTCGCTTCGAGCAGGTCATTGCCTAGAGGCAGAGAGGCACCTGGGAGCAATACTTCCCCAGAAGCTGACGGCCTAATTTCAAGTCCAAATGACGGCAGTTCGGATATGCGAGGAGCCGGATTACCCAGTTGGTCAGTACTTTCCAGCCTCATTCAAGTTTAACATATGCTGATTCATCAAGGCTTTTTCTCCTCATCACTCCCGAGCAAGGAAATAATATACCAGCTCGTAGACAATTACTTCACCAATATCCACCCCTTACGCTGCTATTCTTTTATACATAGACCCTCTTTTGTGGAGAGGCTTGACCAAGACCCCGCCGTAACGCATATGAACGGACCCCTTCTCCATGTGATATGCGCCCTTGGGGCAAAGTAAGCGAATAGCGAGCCCCTTATCAATATATTGGCATTAATATTTTGATAGATTCTATGCTTTAGAAACACTAAATTATGATAAAGAAATCGATCCAAAAAATGTTCTCGCATCAGGGAGCCAGTGGGCAGATATTGCGCAACGACAGATATTTGGTCACATGAATAACATTTCTGTTGAAAATCTTATGGTTAGTGCATCCTTCTTGAATAAGCGCACATCACACTCACAACAACCGTGTGATCTCAGGCGGCTGTACTCGTCTATGACCACGAACTTCGTGTTGGAAACTATTCCGGGGCCTTCATGATTAGTGGCGCTGCAACGAGAATGTTGCAAGCACTTCAAATAAACCTCGAATATTCAACTGACATTCTCTGCACTGAACCGTCAAACATGCCTTTTTGTGTAAGAGAATCTCGGCGCCGGCTTATGTGGAGCTGCTATGTTGCAGATAGCTGGGTTGGTAGTGGCGTTGATCAGCTCACCCTCATTGCCGATTGCGATGTAAAGGTTCAACTGCCCTGTCATGAACGGAATTTTGTTCAGCAAATTCCGAGCATCACAGAAACATTGACAAGGGGCCAAGTTTTGAAATTCATACCCCGAGAGATCCGACCCTTTGATCCAAACAATAATATGGGCATTGCAGCGTACTTCGCCCGGATCGCGGGGATAAGGAAGAAAATTTTAGGGTAATTCACATAAAGATAACTATTATTTGGTATATTGACGTCCCATATAGATATATTAAACAGATCGATCTTACTCAACAACTACAACTTCCAGATGCTGAATTTTCCAGCCTCGACCAATCCTGTGAGGAATGGTTAAATTCGCTTCCCCCGTCGCTGCGCCTCACAACGGCATCTATATACACACGCAAGGACTCAAGCCAACTTGGTGCACTATTTCTATTTCACTGTGCCTACCACATTACCCTTTGTGATCTTTATCGGATATCGATACCGGTGCTTCTACCAGGGCTATTGAGGACTCGACTTTCAGTCGAGTTGACATCGGCCCAGCAGACATTTCGAGCTTTGTATCAGCGCAAATGCTTCGAGCACTCCAAAGACGCAGCGCGAATCCTGATGAAAGCTGTTAGTCATGGCGCGCGATATTTAGCTGACACTTGGCTATGCACTTGCGCCTTTGAAAGCACAAGAACGATGCTATATTACAGCGTTCAAGGATTGGACCGTAACCAGGGCAGTAGCAGGGAGTTATTCTCGGAAATTATCCCACTTTTTCAGGCGAATATGAAGGCAATGCGACTCATGATTCCCCTGTTTGCAACTGCAGAGCGATGTGTAAGTACTGTGTTGTCTTACTTGTGTGGTTCTAATGCATAAGCAGTATACTGCTGCAACATCTCTCCTGAGGAAGGCGGGAATCGGACCACAACTCGTAGAAGGCGCCCCTTGTACAGATGAGCAACTTAACCGTAGTGATATTGAAAGGTATATTTCAGTACAATATTTCACGTTTTGAGACTCTGCTCACCAAGAATTCTATAGGCCAGTTGATTACGCAAGCCCACCGGGGGAAACCCCCGAGAACGTCCTTAACCCACTCTCAATCTATGCCTTAACACGACAAAACATTGATGAGAGAGATTCAGTCGATTCCAGAAACTCCCTATACTCAACAAGAGTAGCCGACACTATTCAAACGTCTGCATTTCCCACTAATCCCTTTCGACCAGAAGCTCGACGTTCCTTCCCAGCTGAACCACAGCAACAGTTTCCCTCATCTGCTTCTCAGGCACACTGCAATACGACTTCGGACGAATTTATGCCAAATATGGCTCTCATGTGGGAACAGCACGATTTAGGGGCTAATATGGATTCATTTTGGCCAGGTTTTATGCCCAATTTTGACGGATTATGGCTACCTGCCGAGACTGCACAGGAAAATATGTCGGCCATGGGCATGCCAACTTGGGTCCCTGGGTTTCCCGGTGAGATATTTGAGTGAAGCTTCGCTGTCTGTGGCGATCTAATCAGAGCAGCTGCAAGTCAGAAACGTGGGTTTCTGTGACGCATAAATCATTGGCACTCCGTCCGTTGCTGGCACACCAACGCAGCATATCAAGTGTTTGAACATGAAGTGGAGTGGTATATGTCCATATTTGATAACGACTAAAGCGACATTATTTGACCCGACACAGCCGCCGACATAAATTTCGTATCTGAAGCTTAATCGCCACACTCGTTGTTGGCACCATATCAAATTGGCGTAGACAACTCCATTACAAACACAGCAGTGAAAACCCGGCGATCGGTTCAGAAGCAGGCCAGCACTGTGACCCTACAAGAGGGCCAAGCTTGTATGGAGCGTTTGCACAGTCGACATCTTCGCCAATGGTGTATGTGAGCCATGGCGACTTGCCATCAGAGCACGGGTCTATAACCGTGGTTTTTATGCCTGATATAGGCCATCCTTGCTCAACCAGGGTGCAAAATCCAGTCGCGCCTATGGTGGCAGTTATTATTCTTTGACTACAATCTAGAGATATAGATGTAGCGAGATCTATAGAAGCTCCAAGGGCTACTGAGATTATAGCCAAAAAGATCTTGAGCTTGTTAATATAGTATGAACAGCTTCAAACGAATGAAAACTTACTGTTGCGGGTTGCATTTTGGTTGAATTTCGCTGTGTTCGAATAAATAGATAAGGTACACCAATGTTTCTGTCTGTCGTTCAAGTCGCCAATAACGCTGCCTTTGTAGCTAACCTCAGCTTTTTATAGTCTATTGGAGGGTTTTCGAATGGCTATCAAAATAGGCCACGTATTTATATAGGTGATTCGGAGGAGGGTGTGGCCGAAGCTCTGTAGCTGCTCTTTGATCAGCAGTCAACGAGGTTGGCACCGTGTCAACTGTGACGAGTGGGATGATATGGGGAAAGGCCCGAATACAGAGCTTATCCCTTGGCAATCCAATCCATCCCTTGATCTCCAACACAATCTCCTCCGGATAACACTTAATCTGTACCTCCATTCGGGGTGTTTAACCATTATACGAGATGATATAGGTGTTCCTCGTATCCAAACAATTGCGAAACACTGCTGCCACTTCTCTGCAGATAAATGACTCCAGAATTCCTACGATTATTCCAGGTCGTGGATGCTTCCGTTTTGAACCATTTCCCGTCAAATTACACCATTTTTTCCTAAATACCGCTATTTCTAGTTAGTCTATCCCGTTCCCGAGCCAGGGGGTGTTAGCTCGAAAGTGTAGGGATGCGGTTTGATTATGCTTTCATTAGCAATTGGTCAACGGTCGATCACGGCGGTTGGCAAGGTGCAGTTCATTACCTTCGACGCTACTTGCTAGGCGCCTATGTCCAATGTATGGGGTATGGGGGTCGTGAAAGAATACCACGTTACCGCTTGTCCTGAAGACGCAATTCGCATCATCAGAAGTCATTAACCCAACATAACCACCCCGCCGATCTTCACACCAGCCGGATCGATATCCGGTCCGAACGACTGTGCCACGAGCTTCTCTCGACAACATCTCCGGATCATGAGCGATTGAAGCTAAAAAGATGCCTCATACTGGACATAAACCGTGGGGACTAAAAGGAACAAATACGTCGTCGATTTCCATTGATATCGCCTAATAAGGCGCAATTGCTGGCCTACAAAAGGGAAACGATTTCCCCGTCCAGATAGTTATCGACAACCTGAGAATTCGAGACAGTTTGCTCGATATGAAGTTTTCTATCCTTCTTTTGGGACTTGCCCGCCTGTGCTCTGGAGTTTCGTACTTCTTCGATGGGTCTGCGAATCATGCGGGCGATGGGTCTCAATCCCACCCATATAACAACCTGACTACCATTTCACACTTCACACTTCACACTTCACACTTCACCCAGGAGACAAGATACTTCTAAAACGCGGGTCGTCGATTGCTGGACCCTTGGTTTTGACATCCAGCGGCTCTGCAAGCGCCCCTATCAATATCGGTGCATATGGCGACGTTGAACAGCCAAAACCAAAAGTTGTTGGTGGCGGGCTTAGTACGGTTCTCATTCAAGGAGCATCGCACGTCGTCGTGGAGGACTTGGAGGTCACCAATCCAGGAGACAATAAATCAGCCCTGCGTGGTGTATATATTTACGGATATAACTCTGGAAATATAAGGGATGTAACGGTTAAGAACCTGTACATCCATGACGTGAGAGGGTACATGCCTTCGACATCGACAGGCGGCGCTCCGGTTGGAAAGTATGCAAATGCTTCAGGTGCTATTGTCATCGAGGCTGGAGGATCAACTACTCCGACATACTTCACTGGAATTAATATTCAAGATAATGAGATCCGTTCAGTTGACCGTCAAGGAATCTACACATGGTCAAATTGGTGTCAGAGAACCGAGCTGGCCGCCTTCTGGTTTACTTTGTGCACTGCGCCTTGGCATGCTTCAAGTAGCCTACTTGTACAACGCAACACGCTCTATGATATTGGAGGTGATGTATTGTTGTTAAGGGGAACGAGGGAGCCATTGTTCGCGATAATCTCGTTGTTGGTTTCAACAAGAGATCCAAGTCTCCCAATGCCGGTATTTGGACTGCGAATAGCATTAACAGTTTGTTTCAGTACAATACCGTCTCAGGAGGCACGACAACTTCCGATGGTAGCTCTCCTTTTGCTCACTATTATATATATCCGCTAACGATTATTCTAGGAATGTCATACGACGTCGACTACTCTACTTCGGGGACAGTGTTCGAGTACAACGTTTCGCATGATAATGAAGGCGGATTCTTTCTTCTATGCCCATATGACAAGCTAACTACTAATTTTACCATCCGGTATAACTTATCAGTGAATGATAAGACGAGAATCTTCCAAATCTGTGATGGAGCTGTCACAGGCGGCAAAGTCTACAAAAATACCATCCAAATTGGTTCTGGAATTTCACCTGTCATCGTCACAGAAGATACTACGGATGACCTTGATGTCTTATTTACCAATAATATTATACGCAAAGAGGGATCTGGAAGAGCTACTTGGAAACTGGAAGATGAATACTTTTCGGTGGTGAAGAACTCATTTTACGGACCAATCGATACATATTCCAAAGCGAGTGGTTCCGTGACTGATGCGCCTGGGCTTGCAGCACCTGGTCTTAGAGACCCTAAATCGTACTATCTCTTGTCTGGGTATCTCACGTTAGACGTGGCTATTGATGTCGTCGGCGATGCCTCCGTTGATTTCTTCAACAACCCAACAACTGTCCACAACAACCTCGGGTTTTATTCTGGTGCAGGCACAAACATACCTACTTGGATCAGCAAATTTGATGATTCTGATATTTCCGAATGGAAATCGGCATCGGGGAGTGCAACCATAGTGCCTGACCCTGCTGGTGATCTCGGAAACTTGGTTCAGTTAGCACCTTCCGCGATTTTCTCGCGGCCCATAGGCGCCACCTTGCCATTCAGACTCAACGCGCGAATTTGGGTTGATGCTGTGAGCATTTCTAAACCGGTTATCATTCGCGTTGGGAGTACTTCTAGAGCCGTGGATGTTGTCCTGAGGAATCCAGAGACTTACCGAACCGGTGAATGGCAAATCCTAGAGGTTTTGTTAACTTCTAGCAGCCATTCTGCCATGTTGGGTGGAACTCCTCTTACTAGTGTTCCTGTGGGTGATATTTCTGGACATGTTACTTTCTCAGCTGGCCAAAGCAAAGTATATATTGACGACATATGTGTTACGGACCAATAGTAGTGGTTTATATTTTCATGTGCATTTAGTTGTGAAGATAATATATTCTGATTTGTTCAACTCAAAAATTGGAATTATCTTGTGACATTCGATGTAACAGATTGGGGAGTTCCACTGTCAATGTTTTCCCCGTATGGTATGATAATATCATATCTCATTTTTATTCGGGGGCAGGCTCTTGGGGAGCCGTTTGCTCCCAAACAACCTGCTTAGTATCTCATAGTAGCCCTTCCTACGACATCGGTGCAGCTACCATCTAAGTAATATTGAGAGCTAGTAGATAAATTCACCCAAACTCGAGTGTGATCCTCATATCGTCACGGACAGGTCACGTACACGTCAGCACAACAACACAAGCAACACAAACAACGCTCGCCCGCAAACGCAGCCATGCACGCAAAGGGAGAGCATCCATTTGATCTCGCGATAAGGCGAGCAGAACAATGAGGGTGCTCAAGACATGATTTTAGACATACCCCGCTTGTGGTATTAAAAAAAAAAAGTATGTGGAACTTGGATGGGACAACTCGAGTCCACTGACGAAGGTGCCTAAAACGTGGTTAGGCACCAGCATTTTCAATCACTCTACGAATTATTTAAAGGCCAACAAACCCACAGAGTTTCTTCTTTGCGTACAATAACTTTCATCCATTAAGCTTGATAAGTATACAAACCTCGATATGGAGTCTCTAAAAGACACTAGCATATCGCAAATCCAACCTATCCCTGGCTTGTTCATATCGGAGTAGGTATTTCCATTTCCCACTTTCATAATATTATCAAATCAAAATCGACAAATAAATTGGTAACATCAAATATGATATAAAACTTGACTGATCTGCAGCATTAGTCGTTTTGCAGCCCGCTCCGTTTCTTTGCTCAAATCTTTGAACATAGGCTACATCGTCTCGGTGACCCGGACGGAAGATGTGCCAAAGTTCGACTCCAAGCAACTTACCGAATCTGACGTCTCTGACCCCAAAGCTCTTTTTGTTCAAAAGCACCTTGATATCGATGATGATCCAACCGAAGACATTCTCATTCATTTAGAGGATACTTGCGACTGGATTAAAACTAGCTTAGCATCTACACCAACTAACGTTGATGGCGATAGCCAGAGGCAAGCTGGAGTTCTAGTGCATTGTACGCAAGGGATTTCTCGCTCGGGATCAATCGTGGTCGCGTACTGTAAGTTTATTTTATTTATACTGTCAACTTTGGTACTATACTGCCTTGCCTTATTCAAGGTACCCTCATTATTTTATAGTTTTTGACACCTTGAGTAGTAATGCGCGAACTGTCGCTCAATTACGCCGGTGCTCTTGCTTTAGCACGGGAGTCTCGATACTTGATAACACCAAATCAGGGATTCGAAGCACAGCTTGGTGTCTGGGGTCAATGTAAATATGATATCTTCATCTATCAACCTGAGTCAACCACCGCTCGGGAGAAATATGCGTACAAAGCCTGGAAATCCAGCCGTGATGGCTTAATAGGAAGAGGCGAAGAGGCTGTTAATAGAACTCGAGTTGTCTCAATGGCTAGCCTAGCGGCTTCCTTTGGAAAGAGGAGACTCCAGTCAATTGAAAAAGCTAAGGGTAAGGAGGGTGGGGAGGGAACGGATGGGAAACAGCCAATCGAGTCTACGACGCCCAATTAGTGTATGCGGATGGTGATGCCGTACAAGGTTTCATTAGCCCTGGCAATTGCACCATTCGTCCGTCAACACTTGTTATATAACACCATTGATCTCTCTACCCCTCTTTTTGTTTTCCGTCTTCTATTTATTGAAAGTCATATTGAACGATGGCGTCAAACCCAACATAGAAAACAAACTTTTTAAGCAACGGAACTTGGATCCGGTCGAATGTGACTACCTTTATCGCAAAGTCCCTGGACCCATCGACTTGAATAAGTATGCGGCGGCTTACCACAACCATGGTGATTTTGATAGCAATGGCACTGTTTTGACCAGCGAGGTCCAAGCACAATCTGCTAAAACTAGACGCTCAGGCCGTATATATGCTATTGTAATTCCTATTGCCCGTGTAGTAATTGTGCAAAAAACACACGTCTTTCTTGGCAACCCATTTAGTCTTTACATATGGACCCTTGGCGTATCCACGCCAAATACACATAATCCCAATTTGCTCTACAAACAACTGGGCGATCTATACTAGGACAAAAACGACACCAAACGAGGAAATCTACAAGATTTTGTAGAAGCGTACCAGCTAGGGACATACACGGGGGTTGTGGCCCAGCTGGTTTTTAGATAAGAGACTGTAACATTCTGAGCGACGTAATGTAATGAACTCCGCTCCAGTGGAATGCGCAGTACATAATACAGGTGTGCATGCAACTGTTAAGAGCACACAGCGTGATGTAGTTGAAAGGAGTTGGGAAATACATCGAGGCGAAGATTTCGGACGAGAATCAACCACATCAAATTCAAAATCCACGCCCTCAAATAATAGAAACAGACTCGATCCCCTCTAAAATCAAATCTGAAGGCCTCAAACGAAGGGGCGCTATAGATAGACATATGAAATCAAATTTTCATTTTGCTTCCGACCTCGATTAATCATAGCAATTATATCTACACTCGTGGCAAATAGTGCAGATACTACGCTGCTCGTATACGAGGCATTTGTTAATAATTTTTTTATACGGAATAGTACAGCGATCAACCTAGTTATCTAAATCTCACTCTTATTGGCAAATCGTCTTTGACTACACCAGTACCCCCACCACAACTGTAAGCGCGCTCACCATTGACAGTCTCCGGCGCCGCACCTGATATCTCTCTCTTCTGCATCCTATCCCACAGCTCATAATTAATGTCGAAATCTAGCTCCCGCACTGTAAACACCAACGCAAGCTTCAGCTCTAACATGGCTAGTTCCTGACCAATGCATCTCGTGTTTCCCAGTTCAAAAGGGCGCCAAGCATTTTTAACGGGATATAGAGCATGAGTGTTTGGGACCAAGAAGCGATCGGGTATGAAGTCCGTCGGGCGAGGCCACAGATCAGGATGTATGTGAGTCATTGCTGGGGTTGTCTGGATGAGGCAGTCATAAGTTGGATACTGGATGCCGTCGAGCGAGAAGTTGAAGTTGTGACTGCCTTGGCGTAAGGTATTGGCTGAAGGGTGGATTCGTAGCGTTTCCTTGATGACTGCTGTCGTGTAATGTAGTTCGTTTAGCTTGTGGGGGCTTTCTTGCAGAACCTTGTTTGCTGATTTTGGGTCGGAACCTAGTACTTGATCGTGTTCGGTGCGCAGCTTCTGAAGGATGCCAGGATGTTTGTTGATTTCGTAGAAAACCCAGCAACTAAGGCAGTAGTTAGAAAATAGGGGCGGAAGGGGGTATTTTTAGTAGAATTTCTATTTAGCTTAGAGTTAGGGAAGAAAGAAGTGATAGATATCTAAACAAACTAACATGGTTTGAGCCGTGTTGTCATGGCCAGCAAACAAGAACGCTATTGAATTAGCGACGATAATATTCATTAGCCCGGGTGTGAGCGGCTGTCCGCTTTCTTTTAAGTCTTTGATAGCCAGGTCGATCACGGTTTTCTGATTCTTGGAGTCGAGGGTTTCGCTGAATCGCAACTGTATCTGTGGCAACAGAATATTTCTCATTGTTGTAGCATTTTGCAATACCACGCGCTTAAATCCGGGAGTAAGTCGTTCTAACCTGTTCTTGATGTTATTCAGCTTGATAAGAGGAATTAAATTTCTTAGTGCCTTCAACAGTGGGCCCGGTCCACTTGTTTGCTCATGGAGGTGAAGGTCACTATTATCCATGCTTAGTTAGTAGTGCTTGAGAAAACAAAGGGGTTCTACTTCCGAACAATAGTAAATATAGAGGCCTACAGTGCAAATCTTGAGATAACATCAAAAGTCAGAGCAATAGCTCTGTCGTAAAGTGTAAACAAGCTACCCCATTCTTGGCTGCCCGCATCTGCAGTGTCTTTCAATTTTTGAGCAAATGTGGAAACCTCCTCTAGGACTTCAGGCATATTTTGAACGACGTTCCTGGATGAAAATCCAGGGTTCAGTCGGGAACGCCATACTTTATGATCCGCCATGTTCATTGATAGCAAGTCGATGCCATCCGTCACTGGGGTCAGCGCCCATCCAATCTGGGGATGTCTCGGTTGAGGTGTTTCTTGGGTAAGTTGCGAGCAGAGCTCAGGTTCGATAACCGTAATGATGGGCTGAGCCATAAAGGGCCACACGTCTAGATACATTAATGGCGGGCATTTTTTGGCAGTGGGAAAGTATTTCTGCCAAATTTGAATTATCTTCTTCGACGTATAGGACATATGGGCGTCGCGTGGTAGCCCTTCTCTTAAACTCTTCATTAGAGGAAGATGGCCAAAGAGTGGTGAATACGGCTCAATAATAGGCTGTTGAAGATGTCAGCCCCCCGTAGTTTAAATATGCATAAAGTGCAGCAATCAGTCTGTCTTGAAAGACAACACCCAAAATAAAAGTTACACGTACTATCCCAATAGCCTTCATTTTGTAGAATCTCCGTCGGATTGAAATTGCCCGAGCAAGAAAATGCACTACTAATGCTACGAACACAGCAAGCCCTGTAGCAGCCACGAGCTTAGGCGTACTAGATGCGACCAACATCTTGATTAATCGTTACTCTTTTGAGCGTTAAGGGGATAGTACAACAACAATTCAAGTGAGCTCACATCTACCGCGTCTTATAGAGGTAGTTCAGTAAGCAGGCGAAAGGATTCGCGGAATCCTTTCGGTGAATCCTTTAGCTGAATCCTGCTGACTAAACTACCTCTATAAACAAGCAAACGAAAGGATTCGCCGAATCCTTTCGCTTGCTTACTAAATCCAATTCGGGGACCAGCTTGAACTGTCCCTATGGTAGTTGCTGTAGCGGCCATATTTTAATAGAGGCCGCCAAATCTACCACAGGGTGACAGATGCCACGTCACAAGATGCCACGTCATATATCCCTCAATTTAAGGGATATACAGTGATAATACCTTAAGATTATGTAATCTAGACAATAAATATCGTTATATTAAATGAAATATAGGAGTGGCGCATCGGCAGTGCCATCATCAGCATCGTAAAGTTGGATTCCGAAAAAACTTGGGGACTAGCGCCGATATAGCCGTACTTCGGATTCTTCGTCCGAAAGAGCTCGGGATGGTCGAAAAGGTCATCTCGGAAGTGAAAAGACATCCCATGTGTGGCGAGGAGGCCGATAACCTGCAGAGAATAAACTGGGTGTGTTCCGCCAGCCAATGTAAACATGGATGAGGCCGCGTCGTTGCCCGACGACGTCCCATGGGCCCCAATGAAAGAGAGAAGAGCGCCCATGGCTCCCTGCAATGACCTCACTCGCTAAGGAAGGCATTCGCAATTGGGCGACATAGGGTTTCTAAACGACAAGCCATCCAGCGAGGCTGATTAAGATTAATGGTTTGAGCGAAATGGCCAAGATGGAATCGGGATTTCCTCGTTGGTGCTGACAGCGGCACTTGTCTGCCCGATGGGCGGAGGCGGAGCAACACAGTCTAGCCATGGCAGAATGTTTAAATCAGCACTGCATTTCAAATATATTATCGCACGAATCTCGTAATCGGATGTTACTGCGAATTCCAAACTCGGGTCATCAGATACCCATCTGCTGGTTTTAAGAACTCGGAGTCCTCGAGACAAGTTGTATAAATATGCTAGACACGCCCTTCATCAACCCGTATCCTTCCCCTTCAAACCACCCAGTATCACAACTATAAATCCATCATGAGATTTGCACCCATCCTCTTAGTTCTCTTTGCTGGCGTTTCGCTAGCTGCGCCAGTTGGCTTAGAAGGCGGCGACATCAAGGCCAAACCCGACGACCAACATGCAACAAGGGACAATCGCGCTGGTGTGACCCCGGACGATGCCCATGCCACAAGAGATGATAGTACGATGACGCTGAAACTGGACGCCAACGGATTTAGGACTGACGATTCCCATGCATCAAGGGACATGCACGCTACAGTGAGCCCCGACAAAGACGTTGAAGCGAGCACTGATGATAGCCACATCACGGGCGTCAATGTGCGGGGAAGAGCAGACGAAGTCTTATAACTGGTAGTTTCCCTTTCGTTCCCCCTTATTCCATCCCTTATGCCTTACTTCATCACGCCCTCCATCCATTATGCCTTCCTTCATCGTGCCCTCCTTCATCGTGCCTTCCTTCACCGTGCTTTCTCATCGTGCCTTCCTTCACCGTGCTTTCCCTCATCAAGCCTTCCGCCTTCCACCTTCCTCCATGATACCTTCGTCTTTGATACCTTCCCTCTTTTGCCCTTCTTGCTTCGTGACTTCCTCCCAAGACTCAAGTCAGGGGAGGTGGGCCGGGATAGGACCAGAGTTACAAGCTAATGCGTGGTGGACAGGCAGTTGTTCGGAGGGGTTCTGTGGCTATGGGTCATGTTTAGGATACTCATGTGGAGTTATTTGGATCCAAGTACCGAGTATCTATCCTCGGTAGCCAATACAGCCAGGTTCTTTATATGTACTCCACCAGCCCTTCATCACATATACAGCCATAATAGTCCCCTACACTCTCCCATCCACCGAACTCCATAAACATCAACAAAACTCCATGCCAACCCCTCCCATCCTATTAAAGCGCCCTAAGCAAACCACCGACACCCACCTACACTACCTCCTTTCCCACCCACCCTCAATCTCTCTTCCCTCCTCATCCGCCACAATCCTCGACCTCCCCCCACCAGACCCATAAAGCACCTCCATCAACCTCCCTTTTTGCTTCTCCCTCACCCCCCTCAAATACTCATATGTCCCCTCTAGCCCCCTAATCTGCTCCTCTACCCCAATCGTACTACCCTCTCCCGCTCTCACAAGAGGACTAACAAGCCTCATCCTCAACATCTCCAAATTCGCCCTCAGTGCCAGCAACTTCCCATTATGATCCACCAAGACCCGCTTATTTCTGACGGTCCTCTCCCTCACACTCATGAGTAATCGCCTATTCATCTCAAACTTCCTCAGCCCCGCCGCATTCCCTCCCAAAACCCTCGTCCACAAACTCGCCAGCATCTCGCTCTCCCCCCGTTCCTGCTCGTCGCTCTCACGCGCCACTGCGCGTGCAACATTCAAAAATCGCCGATCCACAGCCTCAAACAGCGCGAATAGCGCCGCTGCGTGCTCGAGCTCCGCCTGGATCGCCTCCTCCAACACGCCTACAAACTCTCTAAACGCGCGCCCCAGCGCCGCCGCTGTGCGCTGGGGGGGCGTCGGGCCGAAGAGCGCAAGCGCCGCATGTCCCAGAGCCGTGGGATTGCCTGGGGATGACTCAAGGACGTGCAATCGGCTGAGGAGAGCGTGAGTGTTTGTAGCGAGTGCGGAGAGGGCGGATGGTGGAGCGGCAGGTAGGGCAGCGAGTTCGCGCTTTGCCCAGTCCATGACGATGAGGATGCCGTCGACGTCGCCATCTACATTGGCGAAGAAGCGGGTAAGTTCGATAGCGAGGGTCTTGAGGGAGTCGCTCAGACCATCGAGCTCGCGCACGATTATGGGCGCGGAGGTCATGTTGGCAGAGCGGACGGACTCGCCGAGGTCCCAGACAGCAACGCTGGTGGCTTGCAGGTCGGCAATTTGCTGGATCCCATGCTCCGAGTAGAAGATTAGGGGCTCGAAGGCCTTGGCGAGACTGGCGACTTTGACAAGATCGGGGACGGGCAGGGGGGCGGCGGGGGTGAATATGGATTTCACTGCCAAGAGGGAGAGAAACGCCACGAGGATGGTGGAGATGAGCGAGGTCCAGGATTTGGTCACGCTGTCAAATTTACGTGTAGCTACCGCCAGGGCGTTCTCGAATGGCTCGGTCCGGTGCTGCACCTCTGCGCGCACGGCAAAACGAATATCTGAAACAGTCAGACCAGCTCAGACAACGGCGTCTCAATCTCCATTCCCATGCGAACAATGGGTAACTTACAATTATTAGGATTCTCGGGGATAGTCGCCAACGGCGCCACCCCACTAACTTCCTCTTTCTTCGCGCCTCCAAATGCGCGCCCAAAATCCCCTCCTCCCATAAACGCATCCGGACTCGGACTTCGCCTCTTCTCAGGACTTAAACTCCCAGTTGGCAGCCGTACCCGCGCAGCGGCCGCGAGCGTCGCATCTCCCTCATCGGCACTCTCCCACATCTCCGGGCTAACATCCCTGCTCGCGCCGCCGCGATTAAGAATGTTATCACGTCTATTCCAGAAGCCTGAGCTTCTTGCGCCCGCGGTTCGGCGCCATGCGGGCGGGCTGTAGCCCCCCGACGAGTCCGGGCGGATCGGGTCGTCCTCCGAGTCGGAGGGCTCGCGGAAACCAGAGTGCTGTGAAGGGAAGAGGTGGTTGTAGTTGCGGTTGCGGTCGGTAGGGAGGGGCGGGAAGCGCGGGCTGAGAGCGGCTTCGCTGCTTCCGGGTTCGAAGTCGGCCAGAGAGGCGTCCAAGGAGGGATGGTCGTCGAACAGGTCGCCGAGCTCGGAGATGGTGGTCATTATCGTAGTCGGCAGGCGGGAGGTCAAAGTGTGCGATCTGTGGTGCGGGGCGGGGGTTCGCGCGGATATGGAGGAGATAGTAGTATCCGGCGAGGACGGCGGAGAGGCAGATGGCGGTGCTGGGAGCGATGTCGATCGCGATGAGGGAGAATTTGATGTCGTTATTGATCGTAAAGAGCATCGCAGAGGTGTTCTGCGCCCTGGTGTTTCTCTGTCAGTGCGGCGGCGTGGGCGAGGTGACTCGGGGAGGTTGTTGTATCACGATAACAACACGACAACCTCGCTGGGAGAGTTGCGAAGTTCCTAGTAAATAGAAGAGGAGAGCGACAGAATGAATATAATTCCGCCTCCAGTAAATAGATTAAAGAAGGTAGATAACTGGTAGAAAGACAAGTAGTAAGTGAATAGAAGGGTAAGAAGTGAGGTTGTAGTTGAGCAGATAAGTGGTACAACAATACCACACAAAAACTGTACCTGTACTCGAGTATCACAAAAGCCCAGCCACTCCCTTTTATATGTATCCTACCAAGAGGTACAGATACAAGCGTAACATCAAACCCATACTTTGGGACACCTCACAATTCTCCCACGACGACAGTGACTGGCCAGTCGTCTACTCACACACAGCGCCCAACTCACAAATTCGCGGGGCTGGGATCCAATTGCCTGTATTTTCGTCGCTGCGAACGGTCGTTGGCGATGCGGCCAGTTGGGGACTGGTGGGCAGGGCTGGGCCAATCAATCGCGAAAGGCGAGGGATGACTTGAAACACCGATGAGGGCGCGATTTCGTGATGAGACCGCGGTGTGGGCGCAACATTGATGGAGAATTTATTTATTATTGCAAAACGCGGTATCCAAACGCGGTTTGCACTTTACACGTCCGCCCAGTGCCTGGGAAACTATGATTTAACTCTGCGTACTAACTCAATGGTGGGGCAGGACCCGGAGGCCAGAACATGGTGGGGTAGTTGCGAATCTAGAGTATAGAGGGTGCGATAAGGGGATTTTGTTCACGATCGGCGTCGAGGATTGGGTTTCATTGACTTCAGGGTCTGTTCCGAAATCCACGGTCTATATGGAGAAACTATATGGAGTAGATTTTTCGACATCAGAGGGTACGAGGCTACGAGAACTTCACAATGAACATTGAAGATGGAAATACGCTGTACTACTCTTCTATGTAGGCTGTAAATAAATCATCTATCTCATATACAACGCTTCAACACGCATGGTAGCATCCATGGATATAGGCAACCCTCTACAACTTGGGGCTGGCAACAATCAGAGACGATGCCCTGTTGATCGTGTCCTCCGCCTCCTTCTCAATCCTCCTCAACAGAACCTCACAGGTAGGGATATCGTGAATAAGACCAATCACCTGTCCGGCAGTCCAAACCTAATAAGCCACCATAGTCAGTACATGTAATCTTTGCAGATCATATCATATAAGAAAACTTACTCCGAAATCGACATCACCATTGATGAACACCTGTCTTCCTCTCTTACCCGACACCCACGGTGCGACCTCCTCAAACTGGCCCGTTGTGCTGGTCGACTCAATCTTGAACGCCTCGACAGCAGCCTTGTTCTTGTAAAGCCTACTGGTGTTCTTCCACCTACGCAGGACGAGCTGGGTGTCGTGCTCGGATGACTTGACGATCTGTTGCTTTACGTTGATGTGAATGGGCGCCTCGACGGTGCTCATGAAGCGGGTACCCATGTTGATACCCTCGGCGCCCAAGCTGAGCGCAGCAGCCAAGCCTTGGCCGTCAGCGAATCCACCGGAAGCGATGAACGGAACCTTGAGGGTCTGGCGTGCGCGGCTCAGGAGGATGAAGTTGGTGAGGTCGCTCTCGCCGACATGGCCAGCGCACTCAAAGCCGTCGATGGAGAGGAAGTCGACGCCGAGCTTAACGGCGCTCTCGGCATGGCGGATGGTGGTGCACTTATGCAGGATGAGGGTGCCGACGGCCTTGAGTTGCTTGATGACGGGGCCCGGGCTGTTGCCGGCGGTCTCGACGATTCTGATGCCCTCGTCAATGACGACCTGGGCGTATGCGCCGTAGTCCGGAGGAACCATGGCGGGGAGGAGGGTGATGTTCACGCCGAAGGGGTATTTGGTCATGGTCTTGCAGCGGCGGATCTCCTTGCGTAGGTCTTCCGGTGTGGGTTGCGTGAGGGCTGTGAGAAGACCGAGACCTCCGGCGTTGGATACGGCGGCGGCCATCTCAGCGTAGCCAACCCATTGCATGCCACCTTGGACAACGGGGACTGTAGCAGGACTGTCAGACAGGGTTGAGGCGAGGATATCAGGGACAAGAGAGACATACCTCTAATGCCCAGGGCACGGGTGAGCTTGGTATCGAAAGGCATGATGTCTGTCTGTTTGTCGCTGGGGACGATGTGTCTCTGTGTCCGATTGAAGGATGAAAAGTCTAGGAACCTCAGCAGTACAGAAACGAAGGAATCCAATAAATATATATCAACAAGAGAACTTCCGATATCCGTTACTCCACGTCTTAAATGTACAGGGCCAGAGTAGTTATTGAAGAAATCCCATCGGTTGTCAAGATCCTCTCGGCTGTGTCAGCTGCGTCGCTTTCTTTAAGATCCCCCCACAAAAAGATGGATATGCCGAGGCACAAAGTTGTACCTTGTACTAAATTCGGGTTCTGGCTACGGCCAAGCGCCGAGTAGGCGGGGTTTAGCGTAAGGTCACGTTACCCATACCTGCAACGGTTCGGCTTCAATCACTAATCATGATTGTCGTATTGATTGACCGAGGAAAGAAAGTTTCAATTCCACTTGGGTGTAAGGACATGAGATATGATACTTTTTCTTATAAATATTCATCGTAAAGAGTTGATTTCAAATGTTTTCGTGATTGTATGCAAAAAAACAAAAAATTATCATGCAAAAATTCCCATACAAAAGGCACCCTCAGCAAGGTTGCCACTTTTATCCTCCTTACGAACTAGAATGGCCTTCTAAGTATGCCCCTCCCTCCTCCGTTATTCATCAATCAAAATCCATAAAGAGACCCGTGCAAGAAGCCATAAGTGCGTCTACCATCCAAATCCCTATTCTCTTGTTAGCGGATCGGAAGGCAAAAGGGAAAACAGGCAGCCTACCTCGGTATGCAAAGTAAAAGATGGGCCATCTGGCCGTATGCACCGTGATTCAGTGCTCTTCACCGTCTCTAGCAACCCCTCAGGCCCACAGGCGCCAACAATAACTCTCTTCGTGGAGTCACAATTGTCCAGGAGGCTTTCCATCAGCGCAGGAATATTTGGGCGGCCGTGGATGGTTGCGATAGCACTACTAGATATATCTCCGACAGCATAAACAGGGGCTTTCTCCTGATCGATGGGCTGTTTTGATGTGACCATTTCCTCGAGCTCAATGGCTTTTTCTAATCCACTAAGCGTCGTCATTGCGAGTGAAGTCTGGCTAGATTCTTCTGTCGTTATGGGGCTATCCTTCTCAGAATATCCGGACAAGGGTACCACTGTAGAGGATTCGACATTGTTAGTTACGTGTATCATAGCTGTTATACGTGGGTCGATGAGGAGTTCACGGAGCTCCGCATGGAACCATGCGAGAGATTCTAGTCATTGTCAGCTTGTGCCTTTAAGATATAATTATGGCTAGAAGTGTTACCTTGATCTCTAACAACCCATACAAATGTTATACTGCCAGGTGGACAGGGACCAGGATTTCTAGACAGGTCTAAGGCCACTGCAAAGGTAAAGCTTGCACCGCTGCCACCTGCAATAAGCAAGATGCTGTCATAGGTTTTGAAGTTAGGTAGTTTTCCATAACCTGCGTTAAGCGAGCACCTCAAAAGATCCCCCGGAAAGTCTTTCGCATATTGGTGCAATGCTGATGTGAATCCATCGCGAGATTGCACAACGAACTCTGCGGGGTTCGACGAAACTAGTGTGAAAGGGTGTGTCTCTGCAAAACGGATAGCAGGCAACCATACGAACGCATGGGAGCCAGGAGCGGCCTTCAATGATTGGCGAAGAACGATTCGAGTAGCACCGTTTGGTAGCGCGGTGAGTGCCGCATGGTTACCCATGAAGTTGCAGGAGAATTTGAAAAAGCGGATGGCGCGGTCCATGAATGACAAAGAAGCTGCAAAAAGTGTGATTATAATAGCACTTCTGCTAAATTTAGGCCGGTGCAATGCAACGACTATTAAAATAAAGGCTGACAGTATGACATGTATAGCGTAGAATACTATGCAACCAATTAGTCAGACAGGGCCTAGCAGAAGCTGAGTGTCTTTACATACACTCGTAGTGTCGGCGTCGAATATATGGCAATGTCGAGACACCAATGAGAAGCAATGCAATGCCACCCATTGTCCCTGCGATCTGCTCAAGCTCCAGCATTTCATGAAGAGTGTCGGCTTGTGCCCAAGCATCCAGGTAGACGATGGCATGGACCAGGGATGAGACTATGCATGTATACCCTGCCACCTTATGAAGTGGCATCAAGGTCTCGTAGGAACTGTCGGATAGAATAGCTAACGGCGTGTTTTTCAAACTGAGGATGATGACAAAAGCTAGGTTGCAAAGCGCAACCCTATGATACGTCAGTGTTAAACACTTTATAGAAATAATTGGACCTGGCAGATCGGTAAGAGGAGTGAGAGGTGTAAGTACCAGCCTTGGTGTTTTGCAACCTTCAATTGGTAAGCAGGTGGGTGTTAAAAATAGTGAGTCGAGGGATTCTTACATTGACGAGGATAGTCAAGTCTACATTTGTGCATGACAATATTATGTTGATTCCCCAGAATAACGTGTAGAGTAAAGCACGGCCAAGTGATATTTGTTTCAAGAACCTCTTCGAAAGAACTGCCCTGGTTCTTCTAAACAGTTATAAGCAAACATTATATCTGGATGGATCGCTGACCCCATACCTAGATAGCTTTATCACAGCTGCTATAACCGGGCTTCGATTTCCGTTCCCGTACTGGTGTAAAAGGTGTCGTGTCCAGTGGCCCAGTATAAAAACGGCGATGAAAGATCCAATTGCAATCCCAAATGACTTGGCAGTATTCTCATTCAAAGCCTGGCGTAACAACTTCTCATTCCTCGACGGGGCTACCATTGCATTCGCTTTCCAATAAGTTATGGAGAAGAATGAGCGTAGGGCTGCTGTGGGAAGACTCTTTAAGAATAGAAGCCAAAAACGTGGTAAGTTTTGGTAAAGTGATCAAGAATAAGAAGGGGGTGTAGGAGAATCGGGGGGGCAAGCGTCGGGAAAGAAACGAAATCGTGGACCCACGTTTGCAGGAGTTATATTCGTGAGGTGCACATGGGCTCTCCATTGTTATCCCTTACATGATTTTCCCAAACTGCTGGGGCATTTTGACTATTGTGTCAGCGAATGGGCTCATGGTGGTCCGGTTAAAGATCAAGATCGGTTTAACGTAACATGCATCCATCGGATGAAGGCGCCGATGCAAACTCCATTATAATCACCGTAAATGAGGGGCCAGGGATAAGGGTAGAAGGAAGTGCAAATCGTGTGTAGTGTGTGATTTCAAATTTCTTTGTGAGCCTACTCTCCAACCCAACGTATGTGGGTGGGCGGTGTTGAGGAATTTCTAAACCCAACGAATTCTCATGATCGACGAGGCCAGGTCTCGTTCTCTCGAAGCAAGCTTCATTGAAAGGTAGTTAATCGAGTATATCCTTAAAAACCTCCTGGAACTAACCTCATACTTGCCCCGACGAATGAAGATCAGCTAGTACGAGTAGCACCGATACCTTCCAGCTCGGAAGTATGTCGCACCGATAAGATTCGCTGAGGAGATCGTGGTGGATCCTATCGGTGCGACTCGTGGACTCGTTTTGTTCAGCGCTAGCACTATCTGATCATCAGATAACTTTTAAAATGGGGTAAATTAAGGCTTATAAATTCTCTAGTCAGCGCCATCCGATCCACAAAGTCTGTAACCATAAATGTTCACAGCACTCAACATTGGCTGGTGCTGGTTGCGAGGACCATGCAAATGCCGTGCATGACACTTTACTTTTAATTACTATACGATGCCGCTACTTTATGTCGGCTGCTCCTTCCCCCCGACGTAAAGCAACCCCGTCTTGGGGTATTTTTCCTCGTCCTTACCCCTGCATCCCCACCCCTTTGGGATTCACTCTTTCAAGCTTCGTGTCCTCTTTGTAAACAAAAAAGTTTGCTCGAACTAAGTATATCAAGCAATTCGTGTTCGTGCGGGCGAAATTGGCCAGAAGAGGTTCATTTCTTCTTCGCTCCTTTGCCTTTTCACCCCATGGTAATGTGGCGGCCCCTTGCATCTGTGCCCGCGAGAAACAGTCATATTCGCCCGGGATATGGGGGAAAGATGCAAATCTCAAATCGACTGCCAATTAGCATGTCAGCTCACATTTCAGAGCCCGAATCGGTCCGTGCATGTCCGTTATAAGTATCACCGGCAGATGGGGCTAAGCATCAACACTGGCATCGGGCCGCCTATCGTCAGCGATAGCCTACAAGATATGTTTTGTGGATAACGGTGCTTTTATTCGGAGGGGGGCGAAGCGCCCATGGACTAGTCTCGGCAGATCTCATCGGGTTAGAAGCGATCTTCACTTCCGTCTCTGCAGTTCAGTTCGACGACTCATTCATTGACCCGTCTTGATCTACTTCGTTAGCCGTCGGGTAATATTGTGGGACCTGATGCCTCGTGAGTGCCATGAGGACAACAAGGCGCCATTTATGGAAACCTCCAGACAGCTAGACCAGACATTGATATTGCAACTTTACTTCGGCCCTTGTCCTAGATATTAGGCCATCCGGGCCGTCAGCATCGTTGATCTCCAGAGATATTGCCCTTCTAATTGGTTCGCTAGTAGTTTCTCTGGGGGACCCTTGCATCCAGTACACACAGCAATTGTGCTAAGTTGTATGTAGCCACCATTGTGCATATCACCTCCAGGTAGCCCCGGGTTTTCAAGTGGCCTCTTGACAATCACAACTTTACTGTGTTCGATAGAGTGGTTGCTGAAACATCCGGGGCTTCGCAGCAGCCGTCATCTGTGTTCCCACTGAGAGAGTGGCATGACAGATATGACCTTGGAGGAGAATCGTCCGGTGCTTTGTCGTGTGACCGATTGAATTGAAGAGGGTAGACTGATATGACCTTGGAGGAGAATCGTCCGGTGCTTTGTCGTGTGACCGATTGAATTGAAGAGGGTAGACTGTTCCTCTCAGATTCAAATTCGAGTGTGCCCGGACCCGGGCGAAGAGACAAAGCCATACTATACCCATTAACCCAAATTAATGAATGAGAGTACCAAACCAAAGGAACGGTTCTACTTCTTGGCCACTGGACGGTTTACAGCGCGGAAGAGTATAGTAGCATAATATACCACAAATTAACTCACCCACGGTGACACTATCAAAGTCCTGGAATAGTAACCACATGGTCACAGTCAGCCGTCAATTCACTTGGCTAAACGTCTGTAGGCTAAATCGGAGGCTGATTTTGGGTCACGCAGAATTCTTATCGAGGTGCTTCAATATCGGCATTTGATGATTGGCTGGAGAGCCGTATACAGACTTGGGCGAGCATCTCAAACCATGGTTCAGAGAAACGATAGTATCTCTAGGTCATCGAGTGCCTATGTAAAGCGGTAGCCTCAAAAACTACAACTACACCATGCTAACTCGTTGTATTAATGGAAATATACTACCAGAATACATACGGAATCACTATTCGACTGTAAAAACATTGTAGCGTTGGAAACCAGCAAACCCGCTACCTTAACTAGATGAAATAAAGGAAGTGAGAATGGATAACTCTCTGCGGTAACAGATTATGTACTCACGTGAATAATTATCACATGTTGGCATCCTCTCGTCATAATTGCGAAATATGGGGATCCACAGTCAAAATCGTGCGAGATTATTTAACGGTTGTAATCGGTCTCTCGAAGCATTAGAGCAAGAAGCCTCACAGTGAATACAGTACATCAAATAATAAAATCGATTGGATAAATTAAATTAATCGAAGGACTACACCATCTAACCTACGATGCTATGTATATAGTATTTGCAGACCTCGCAAGAACTCCAGAAACCCTGAAGACTCCAATCCAGTTGTGACTAAACTTCGTGACTAGCCAGACAGAATATCTCTCCTGCCGGGTCCTCCCTCTTCCTCTCTAGCTTGTAATTAATTATCGGAGTAAGCATACTGTCTTGTCTTAAGGCCAGATATATACAAATACATGTGTTTTACCTTTACACTAACAGTGCATTGTTACTCAGATGGGCCTAAATCAGAATGACTATTTATTATCCCCATATCTATTAATGTTGCAAAGGTTGATGAGTATGATTCGTTCATTTTATGCGGACTGCGCCGATTGTTTACCACAGCATAACACCATGACTCCGACTGCAAGCCAAGTGACGAGGCACATTCGACTGTTTAGTGGCAACAGTATTCATATGTTCTAGTTCGCTGTCTGTAGATTGTTAACATAAATATACAGGCGCAACCTGTCTATTCAATTAATCCAAGATACTCCTCCTATAAAGCAAGGTCCGCTCTCCAAACCATGAAGAAACCAGCAGCCTTTTCTTATTTCCCTTTTCAAATCATCACCAACCTCTAGATTGCTTTCCCCCCGATGGCGTCGTCCCTCAGCTAGTCCACCTTATTACCCCCGCACACTCCGCTTGTGGGTGTTGGTGGGGAGACACCCCTGCAGCTCCTCGCCGAAGATATGGACGTCGGGGTGCTGAAAGTCTTCTTCGCTAATCTCAAGGGATTCTCTATTGCCATTATCATAGCCCCTATGATACGCCGTCATTCTTCGCGCGTCCCAGGGGCACGGACATCTCTCCGTCGATTGATGCCGTCACGCCGGTGTCCTATGCGGCGCAATTTAAGAATCTGAGTGTTGTGGAAATACTCCTTGGGCGTCCGGAGGTGTATGACGAACAGACAGGCAAGTGCCCAGTATGGTATGCCAGGCCGCATGAGTTTATTGAGGTGGCGAGGCCGCTCCTGCAACGAGATTTAGTATGAACAAAAGGACACTACAATTGGCGGCACAGAATTACCACACCAGAGTTTTTCTTACTGCGCGACGATGTGGATGTGAACGGGCAGAGCATAGAAGTGATGACAGCTCTAGCTGGGCGTTAGGGGCGGGGCATATTGACACTGTTGCGCTGTCAATGTCAACTCTCGGAGAGACTATCTCCACACACCACTGATGCACGCCGTAGCGCAGGACTATGCTGAGGTGATGCAGATGTTTATAATATGCGACAAGGTGAATATGAACGCTTGATGCAAGCGGTGGAAGTCTGCTCTAGATATTGTGGCGGATGGGGGAATGACAATGCGTTAGCGCTGGTGTTGAAGTTGGATGCTATGGAAGTTAGCAAGAAGGAAGGAAACGTTGGTCTCACTGGAGCGGCACAGGGCTATTCTGAGGTACAGGCGCCCGTGGAATGTTACGATGTGGACGTTGACGCCGGAAGCAAGCTAGGAATCTCTACTCAAACTGCTGCTGTTGCAAATGCCACGTCCCTGGCGGTATTTCGAACCCACACCAAAGCAGAGAGAGATAATATGAGGCTCCCTGGGTGTTTTATTTTCACCGATTCAGGGGGGCATGGCTACAGCGGATTCTCAACGGGCATACTCTTATATATTCCAACATCAATGTGCTGCTTCCAGTAACAATTGGCTGTCAGATGAGGCCGACAGATTGTGTTATATGATACTACACAATTTCGACGACAAATTTGTGGTTTTTAGGATTAACGATGTGATCAGTGGCGCCTCACCTCACTATCAAACAACCGACTCTGGACGCCACTGGTGTCTTTCTTCTTAGACGCGAAACGGAACAATCCTTATCACATCATGTAACTCGACTGTGGCCACCGGCCTCATCGACGTGTTAGGAAAGCTTGTGTTAGTATAGGTAATGGAAGAGAAAGGCTCAGTTGCAGACCCAGGTTCTAATGAACCTGATCAAAATGATCAGCTTGTTGACTTAAACCACGCGCACAATAGAAGAAACCTAGCTGTCTTTAGCTAAATAATGCACCTTTTTCCATATCGTTACCTTATCTCTCTGTTCTCAGTACTTGAATCGCAGTCGCTCTACTCTTTCCACCTTCACAGATCCTTCACGACTTCCCTGCGATATTAACACAACTTCGTAATTATACCCAGGGGCGACACCACTGGGTCAATATAAGTCTAGTTAGAAAATATGGGATCTGTTTTCCTGTGGTCCCTTGACTGATATCTGATATTTGATATTCCGGGAGTGAGACTTTCAGTTGGTAAATAACAAGGGGGTGACAAATGGCTTAAGGGGTGAAATAGTAGCCTTCGAAACGTCGTAGAATTCCATCGAAAGTTCGACTTCGGAAAGCAGTTCCAGAGACAACGTGGATAATGATTGAACCAATATGTCTTCTAGACACTCAGGGAGCAACTTCACGTGTGCATTTCTGCGCCCTTATCGAACATGGCAACGTGTCTCACGTGCCGTGAGATGATTCTCAGCTCTCACAATTCCAGACCGCTCCATTAAAACAAAGGTAGCCAGGCAAGCACGCCCAAAGTCGGACAAAGGCAATAGTGAAGTTTTTCGGGATTCATCTCGTCATCAGCTTCTCTGTTTGTGGAAAGCCGTCATCGCTGGCAATCCAATATTATCGTCGGCGCAATCGCGTGTAAGCTTACCCAACTTTTCTTTTCCCAGCCAGCATCCGCCACCTCCGAAAGTTATCCCCAACGACACCCTCTCATGGCTATATCCATAACCCGAACCCCTCACACACCATCTGCCCCTGAGCTCAACGTGTCTCAATCGGCGGACCCTTGCGACAGGGAGCCGAGGCGGATGCTGCGGTTACCTTTCTCCGTGCGCCCAGCCACTCACGGCGCGCAGACCGGACAAGGCGCACTGCGCTGGGCATAGCTGCATGAGACAACACATGCATAACGCAGCGTCGCGCTCGATCTAGTGTGTGTAAGGCCGCCCTCGGAACGTATCTGGTCAGTCACTGTTGCGCAATCTTGGGGTCCTTCGTGATTACGATGTGCCACCTCGGTGCGGGCCGCGTCTCAGTGACGAGGCTTGCGAGTCGCTGGGTTGCCAGAAATGCTGGGGAGAGCACGCGGGCGCTGGGGGCGCCATTGGGTGGGAGTTGACGTGGAGCCCGAAGCCTTATCGATTCATCCCCATGGGGCGTCACGACTCGCGCGTGCAGCCTAAAAGTCTTGAGTGATTGTGAATATCTGGGAGTTGGTATAATTTATACAGTTAAAACCCGTGAATTTCTTCTCTTCGGCTCAATTAATGGGTAAATAGGTCACTAAATGGCCGTAATGGTAATTATTGCCATGAGTGACCAATGGTCTCTATCTTATTTGCATTTTCTGTAAATATTAAAAAGGGACCTACGGTTCCAGGCCCCTCCTGCCCTCTAAATGATTGTTATGCACAGTCCCTTTCCAAAATTTGTACTGTACGAGTTGTATTTCTTGTCACGCGTACAAACCTATCGAATGAATTACCTGCCACGAATCCATCAAATTGTCTCAGGCTACACAACAGCCCGTCACGCATATCATATTTGCGCGGCCGATGGGTCAGCTCCTACTGGCCTCATATTATCTACCCCTTTTGAACCTGGCCTGTTCCACGATCAATCAACAACCAACCAACAACCAAGGGCTATCTGACCAAACTCACAGGCGACCCAAACCTTTGTGGGTTGCATTGAAATTGTAATGACGCCGAAATAGTATGAGGCGAGGTTGAAACCGATGCATACATCACCTTGGGCATTGCTACTTTACGAATAGACCCAGGGTCTTCTATCCTAAAGTAGATGACGAGTTCTGGGCTTGCATCAGATCGCCGACCGGTGTGCAAGGTTCAGGACGTTAACATCGGTCTACCAAGCAAATAAATGTGGTACATTTGGAATAGGACTTTCAGAGGGCTTCAAACGCTATGTACCCCGCCGACATGTATGTTGCCGCCATTGACGATGGCGGCTGTGAACACGATCTCGCCGTGCAATGCATCAGTCCGACGGCAAGCTACTCGGACAGGTGGAGCTGTGTTCTAGCAGTCCTGTATTTTACATAATCTGCTATGTTACCAGGATCTGATGCTGTATACTTCACCGCCGGCTTTCCACATATATCAGGTGGAAGAGACACTTTTCTATGCCAGTTCGTCGTACCTCACATACACCCACAGAAGCTCCCTCAATTACTCTTCCTTCGACACCTAGCAGCCCTACGATCTACAAGATCCATGCTGAGATCGGTTGGGCAAGTGACTCGTCATGTACCAGAAGCGCCACGGGGATGGTACCAACGAGGCGACGACAGATTGTTTGTCGGACTAGAGATAAACACTTTTCAGAAGGAAACTGTTTGTATCAGTCCATACCCTGTGCCTTGTACTCCCAACCGCGCAGACCCAACCAGGAGATAGGTACGACACAACATGGGATGACTTGCTTCTAACGTCTCCATAGATGCCTGCCATCTTCCGTCCCCTTGGAAATATCATGATCAGATAAGGAGGATTCAGACTCCTAAGGTGTCTCACTATCAATTTGAGATGCACGTTTCTTAATACCGTGAAAACCGAATTTCTCGGGAAAATTGTCTTGCTCACCAGTAAATTTTCTTTGCCCGGGCAAGGCAAATACCACCTATTGGTGGTTGACTGCCTGGGACAGGGTATAAGTGGCAGGGGGACAAACGGGTACGCATTCACACAGCCGACCCTTGCTGCATCCGCCTCCGCCTTTCAACAGGCGCCAGATCATATCGTGTTTTGGTTTGACAGAAATATTTATCCAAACGACACTACCGGAGCGTCAACTCTCTCCCTCTAGTTTATGGACGGGGCTGCAAGGGCGCTATGCAGGTAAGCTTTTGTCAGCGCCATCCCCGCCGTTGGTGGTCATGTCGAAATCGGCCCAATTGGGTAGCCTCCAAAGCATTTCGCACCTCTAAGCGGATCTACTCAAAATTTCCAACGATTACGGTCACGTTAATGAGATAAGGCATCAGGAGGGGCGCTGTTCTTCCAGAACCCAACTGCACCAGCGGCGTGCTCATGCTTACCTCGGCCATTGTCCCAACACATTTCAACCTAATCACACACACATGTAGTTCATTACCCATCCGCTCTTAGATATACATACGGATTGGTCCTAACCCATGGGTATTCACCCCCAAGTAGATGTTTCTGCTGTGCTGGCACTTATCTTATTTTTTTATGCCGAAGTCCCAAATTGCTTTTGCTCACCCTCGTTGCATTTGTACAACTTCCGCAATGAAGCTATTGAAACTCACCCTTCGTCGCCCCCCCTTGGACCACCTTGCAGCGCTTGGCCAAATTTAGATGCTATCTCGGGGCGAGCCATTCTTACCTTCGGATCATACGACCGGAATTTGTTCTGTGGGATGCATGGTGCCGAGTCCTGGTTAGGTTGCATATCCGCCTGCACCTTCGCGTTGGCCTCATGAGTGCCAGCTAGTCCTACATCAAGCTACCCATGAGCTGTTTCATGGTAGCACCAAATTATTCGTCACAATGGATAATAAGTATAAAGATTCCTGGTGCTCAACAGCTTCATCAACTTTTCTCCCAAGCTAAAACTTTCCAACAATTACTCGCTTTACTCACCAACCATTTACTCAATTCCAACCATATATCCACGTATATATATACATACATTCAACATGTCTTATTCAAGCCCCAGCTCCGCAACAAGCACCTGGCAAGACAAGCTTCAAGGTGGGCCACAGAACACAGCTTCTTGATGCTGATGAGAGTTGACCCTAATATTTCTCAGAGAGATGCCGTACCGCGCAAATCAACCCGCCGGTTTTCAGCATTGTCTCCGACAGACGAGGTATGAAAACTCAAAATTCGTTTTCCTTAAAAAAACGCAAGCTGATGTTTGTCACAAGGAGGTCGAACTGCGTGGTCTAGCACGGTCACGGTGTCTGGCCAAAGCATTGCCGCCCGATATTGGTACGACGGCCAATACCTCAACAACGCCAAAGAAGATGCTGCAGAAGTGGCTCTCAAGGCCCTTGGCAACTCCAGCCCAACGTCGCCAACACAGGGCCGGCACGGATGGTAGAAATTTATGCTCTCACATCATCTGTGCGCCAGCGATTTCTTGGGGCGAGGCGAACACTTGCTTCCAGCAGCACCTGTATGATATGATATGAAACGACTTGGCTTAGATTTGGGATGCTCATCGGGATGGATATTGGAACGTAGTCCGGCGCAAGAAGGATAATTGGGGCGTACAGGGAATATGTATGAGCAGGATTAGGGATTGATTTTTGGGTATCGACCATTTCGCTTCAAAAAAATAAAAGGGAACAAGAGTACGAGGGCTTTGGAAAGGCGCTTCAAAAAGCAGCACTATGATGACACTCTTGGAATAATACAGTCTGTTCTACCTTGTTTTCCAGGGCACAAATGCACCCACCGACTTTTTTTTGTTCCTTGCCATTCTTGACGCTATTTTGGTGCAGTATGCGGTGGTACCGTGGGGGCCATTGGGGGCAGAGATCTCCAGCTCCGCATGTCGCTGCAGAATTCTCAGGGCGCATGGCATGCGAGGTGACGCGAAAATTCCAGCACATCACACATCACACATCACACATCACACTTACGAGCCAACACGCCGCCGCCGGCTGTCACGTTATTCTGAATCTGGAAATAGATGTGTGCTCTAGTGCCATAAAAACGAAAGTGATTTTCGACGATGTCTGTGGGAGTGCTCGTCTGGCCCAAAAGCTCGAAGACTACAGCCAATTAGGGCCCTGAAATGTCCCATAGGCCACATCTGGTAGTGAGCCAGCATCCACATTAGCAATTCCCACAAATTTCTTAGCTATTACAAACTGCAATTATCATATTTAGACCTGTATCGGAGCTTACTATGAAAAAAAGGAAACTCAACTGAACGAGGGGTTGTTCATAGTGACAACAACCACAATCACCGTGCACGGACCCTCGCCAGAACCATCTCTATTTGACGGAAGGATCAATAAATTATGGCCTGAAATATTAGGCCTCAACGCGTTTAACCAAGAATCCGAATAATTTTGAGCTTCACGAAGTATCGACAATTCCACAACACAACCCGCGATGCCGCCACGTATATCTCTACGGACCGCCTCAAGGTGTCTGGCTATTCGGCCGGCTCCCCAGCCATCAATTGCCCGCCACACACCCATTACCCTCCGCACATACCCCGTTCGCACCTTCGCAGACTCGAAAGCCCCCAAACCGAGCTCCGACCCGACATCCTCAGATGCCTTGCCGAATGCGAGCGAGGAGGCTGCACAGGTCGGCGAGACCACCGGCAAGTCTTCGCCAGAGCTAGAACAAGGGACACCGGTACAAGAGGTATGAGCTCATCATACTCGGCGACCCAAGCGGCGAACTGACTGGAGCAGATCTTAAGACGGGACCCCGATCTAGCGGAGAAGGCGCCTGAAGTGATGAAGGAGAAGCCCACAGATGTGAAGAAAAGCGTAGGGGCGGCGGGGGAAGAGGGAGCCACGACTTTTGATAAGCTGTTGGCACTGGGACAGATGGATGCGATCGCCAAGGGAGGGCACGCGAGTGATGTGACGGCAGAAATGGTGGGCCATAAGTTCCCACTGCCGGATATGCCATTAAAGCCACTTTCGAATCGCAAGGAGCGCTACGATCCGATTGTTTCGCAGGTCACAAACCTCATCATGCAGCATGGCAAGCTGAGCGCTGCTCAAAGGGTGAGTCCTCCACTTCCATCATCCCAGTTTTTGCCAGAATGACGCAGCTAACACCTTGTCTCTTTCCAGCATATGTCCTACATCCTCAACCAGCTCCGCACTGCGCCACCCCCAACACCATCCCAAACTCGCCCCCTCGTCCCTGGTTCTCCGCCCCCAATCGAATTACCTCTAAACCCAATTAACTACCTCACCGTTGCCATCGATTCCATCGCACCCCTCATGCGCATCCGCCAACAGAAGGGTGCCGCAGGAGGAGGTATGTCACTGCCCATCCCCGTTCCCCTGAGTCTGCGCCAGCGCCGGCGCACAGCCATCATGTGGGTCCTGGATTCGGTACTGAAGAAGAAGAGCCGTGGTAGCGGGCCAACTATGTTTGCGCAACGCTTCGCGGATGAAATTATCAGTGTGGTCGAGGGAAAGAGCAGCGTGTGGGATAAGCGGGCGATGGTACACAAGTCCGCAACGTCAGCCAGAGTGAACCTGTCTTATACAAAATCGAGGGCGAGGAGGATTTAAGGGGTTGTATCTGGGGAGTCGGTGGTTGATGTAAGATATGTATAGGGGTTTAGATGTACTACAGAACTGCTGTGCGAGCTGTATCAACTGGGGAATTATTATTGTGAAATATATGTGTGTATCTGTTGGACATTATATGTTAGATAACTACGCAAAAGATATAACTTATACTATAACTACCATCAGGACAAAATGTAGCCCATTGGTATTACAGTAGGAAGCATCGAAACCAAGTGATCCTGAAAATGTCTCTTTTATATGAGAGACTTCCAAATTACTTCTCGTTTTCTATCAGTCCACCCCTCATTAGCACCACACATTCCCAAATTCAACCACGCACGTGATATCGCGTCGCTTACGCGCCCCCCACACCCCCATGTCCAACATCCATCACTCAATCACGCACAACTCACATCAACGCGCCGCAGTCCGCCAGGGTACAAACAGACCATGAACACTCAGCCCGCAGAACCGTGACATGCACACCGACGATGAGCTCTGACGCAACCGATGACGACCTCACCCGCGCTGTACCCGAGCCACTGCCATGGGCTGAGCCCGACGCTAGGGCGCTGGTGCCCACTGCGCGCCGTGGACGTGTATGCACTGCGGGAGGTGGCGGAGTATGAAGGTTCGCACCCACCCGAGTTTCTCAACATCAAACCAGCCAGGCTTCGCGACCAGTGGCGCGACTCGCGGGGGAACTGCACGGGGGGTCGTGGACGGAAGGCTGACAGAATGCAGGGCAGGGGATTTACTTCCACCTCAACCACCCCATTAAATGGGTACGCCTCACTGGGATTATTGTAGCAATGGACGAATTCTACAACCGCATCTGCATCACCATTGACGACGGCAGCGGTGCCACAATCGAAGCTACATGTGTCGCTCCCCCCCGACCCGAGGCCGTCGCTACAGTTGCCGCCGTCGCGGTGTCCACTGAGCGCCCGGCAGACGATCCGATGGTGTCTCCCGACGGCCCGAAATTGCGGGGCGTGGATGTCGGTGCCGTGGTGAAGGTGAAGGGTGGGATCAAGGAGTTTCGGGGCGTGAGACAGGTGGCTATGAAGGCGGTTGCTATGCTGGGGGATACGAGGGCGGAGGTGGGGGCGTGGAGGGAGGGGGTGAGGTTTAGGGAGGAGGTACTGAGAATTCCGTGGGTGGTGACGGAGGAGGAGGAGAGGAGGTGTAGGGAGGAGGCTGAGGGGGAGAAGTGGAGGGGTGAGGAGGAGGAGAGGAGGAGGAGGAGGAGGAAGAGGAGGGCGAATAGGGAAGGGGATGGGGGTGGAAAGGAGAGGGAGAGGACGCGCAGGGTGGAGAAGGAGAAGTCCGAGGCTACGGCCAAGGCTAAGGCGGAAGAAGATACCGCGATAATGAGGGCGCGCAGTGAGAAAGAGAAGAAAGCGAGGGAAGAACGAGAGGAAGCTAGACGAGCGAGGGCTATACAGCGACTTGTCCGCTCCCGTCCCGAGGCAGGGAAATACGCTGCTCTTGGTCTCTAACGCTGATGTACGACTTGTATGACATTGTTGGGCGTGCAGATTGTGGGATAATATATTGTATGCGTGTACAGTACTCATGGTATTCTTGTCAGAATATAATAGATACCCAGAAGTAAAGATGCGATGATTCGCATTATCCGCTACCTCAGAACAGACTGTGTAGTACTATAAACACCGCCGGAAACCCTAGCAGCGAGAGACATTTTCACTTGCATCCTGGAAAGGCATTTAACTGGCTGGCGGGATTACATTTGAAACTGAGCAGTTGTGCACACAATTGCTGTCCGTTGCAAGAGACTCATGGCCGACAACTGAGAACCCACCCTATCACCACGCCACTCTCACCATAATCCCTATTTCTCACTGCACCATCACAATCACGGTCACCACCACCCGTTCCCCACACGACTCTCTCCGCCGCCCCCTTTCCCTCCATCACCGTGTACCCTCCTCCCCCACACGTCTACAGACCCAGGGCGCCGTGGATATCCATCGTCGCCTCAGCCATTGAAACATTAACCTCGAACTGAGGGTCGTTCTACGGAAGTAGTAATGCTATTTTGGATGGCGTCGAATGGTTCTCTGGGCTGTGGTATTTATATTGGTTGCTTGCACGCACCACCGCCGCCAACCCGGGCCAAGGCCGATGCAGAGGTTATCCAAAGATGGGAAGGGGGAAACCGCGTCTGGCGTTAGTAAAGAAGGTTGAAGAAAATTGTTATGTCAAGCTATTCTATATAGTCTATACTATATATCTGCAAAAAATCTAAGTTACATGTATGATTATGCCGTCCTACCCCCGTTTTATCGATTCCTTCTGATTTGAGCATCACCAAGCAAAATATCAATCCCAGCAATATAAAAATCACCCCCCCCTCCAAAACTCAAGTAACTCCACCAGAGCATCCCGTACATAGTCTAGCAATGCAAAGAATCCCCATAGTCTAGCAATGCAACAAAGCCTCCAAAACCAAAAAAAAGCAAGCCCCAGCTATCCCCACAAACTTCCGTCCTTGAACGCCCCAAACCCCTCACCACACTCACTCACTCATGGAATCTACTGCTCAGCACGAATGGGCTGTTCACCCAGCTGGGCCTTTTCAGGTTCCCCACACGCCCTTCAAGAGCATCCGCCTTCCGCTTCACGCCAAGGGGAGGTCGCGGACCCGGGCTGCCCATGTCACTCGGTACGCCCTGGGTGCTTGCGATCATGCTCGACTCCGCAGGGCCCGAATGGGGCGTCGTGGTATTGTCATCCATGTCGAACAAGCCGTATATAAAACCGCCGTCATCTAAATCCGTGCGGGTGGGTTGAGGAGTCTTCGGCAAGTGGAAAGTTGGTACGGGCTCCATGGATTCGGGTGTCATTGAGTTCATTCGGGGGACAGAGGGCGTCGGCAATGATGCTGGCTGGGATGGTTGTGGTTTTTCGGCTGAAGTCTTAGGGTGTTCACGAAGCTGTGGAGCGTTTACTGTTAGTCTGAAGTCCAGATACAGTGGGCGGCTCAAAGAAAGCAACGGTGGATACTCACATATTTCCCAATCTTAAATGTCGGGTTAAGATATTCCTGGAGCAGCCTTCCCTTCTCCTCCGTGATGAATTCGTAGGACGGTATTTCAGACCTCCTGTGGTAGTCTTTATGCTTCTTGCTCTGCGGCCTACTGATTTTTCGCAGGTACTTATCCTTGGCCAGTCTTTGACTCAAGGGAGTGAGCTCTTTCACCATGCAATCTAACGATGGTAAGTAATCTCAACACAGTGCTTGCCCAGTTATTACATCTCACCGATGCGTTGTGCTAAATCTGCCTCTTTGAGAGGGTACATCTCCATGGATGCAACCCAGGCTACTTGTCTTAGCAAGCACAGCTGTTGCATTTCTTTGCTCATATCTGGGTCAGATCGCAAGAGACATTTATAGCACATATGGGTATCCATCACATCTGTTTCAAGATAACCGTGGCACTGCAAGTGTTGTCTCTTTTGACAGATTTCACATTGCACCTGTAATAATCAGTATTGACGACGTGTACATGACATTGAATCTTACACTCATGCCCGCAAATTTCTTGCTACAGTGACAGTCTATGTCTTTTCCTTCCGAGAACGAAACCTGAACTTGCTCACCCCTCCACTTGTGGTCTGGGTAGAGACCTCGAATAGCTTCGCGGTCAAAATAAAAACTTCTTTCCTCCGGTGGAGGAATATCTTTTGCGACAGGCCCATGGGGCAGTGTTGGTGGAGTCGATCCCTCCGCGTCAGCTTCTTGTAACTGGGTATCTTGAACTCGCTGAGTGTCTCCGACTTCCCGTCCCAGAGGGACCTACAATGCCGTTAGCAAGCATCCGCACAAAGACATACTGGTTGTACGTTACCATCTCGCGGATTAGCTGTCTGTCGGCGCGATCTTGGGTATTCAAGCCGCTAGAGCCCTGGCAAGGCGAAGCAAGACTTGGCGAGGGGATGAAGTTATTTTGAGGGTTGGAGCGTGTCGCGGCCTCGAAAGATCCATTTGGGTCATTGCTGGCAGTTTCTGGCGGAGTTACTAGGCTCATTCCAACACTAAATAGTTAGCAAATGTAGCTAAAATACCACTTGGAGCATACCTGTGATATTTGGTGTCTATTTCACCAATGCTGAATCCGTCTTGATTCATGATGATACCTGTATCAGGGGCGACGACAAAACCCCTGGGCTCGTAGTTGTCTGGGCAAGTTTCATTGTACGTCAATTGCAAGCTTATCGTCGGATCTTCTATAAGGAAATCAATCAAACACTGTTGTTGATGCGCCTTACTTTTAGGGCATACCTGGAATTTTATCTGTCTGTTGAGATATTTTCATGAGTCTTTGGAACGTATTCTTCAAATCCTGAATGTCTTCTGCTGTGAATTCAACCGTTTGGTTTCCTGATGAAACATCAAACTGAATTTTCTCGCCATTCTCGGAGTAGTTGAATTTCATCATGTAAGCTACAGCTATGGTGTCACGGGACACATCGCCATTGTGGAAGGTGATCTGAAAAGAAGCCAGATACCTATGCTTAAGGGCGTCGCTGACTCCTTCCTGTGTCTTGTAAGCAGTGTGAACGGTGGATGAAGGGAGAGTGAAATCTAACCAGCCACGACCAAATCTTATCAGCCTTGGCAGTTTTTCCTTTGGCCAGGAAATTCCATGTGACGGTTGTCTTGTCATTTCTCTGTTGCTTACTTTCCAAAGCAGCTTGAGCCGGTGTCTTCACACGGTAAGGGAATTCAGGATCGTTCAGACTGTAACTCCGTGTCTCGAAGTAATTGTCGGGAAAGAGGTTGTTGATCCATAATATAGTGCTCAGCGCTGCCGAGACGGTGGTTTGGATGATGTGGAGAGACTGGGTCTGATTGATTCTCATTACTGTCTGAGTAGGATTGGGGACCAGCATCACGGTTGAGGTGGCAGTGCCTTGACTTTGGCGTGCCGACCGCGCTGGTCGTTTTGCCCTCACCATCATGGCAAAGATAGACTTGTTTCGTCTGCAATTGATAGGAGAATTATGGGATGTGGGTGTTGAGGTGTTGAGGTGTTGTGGTGTTGAGAGTGGAGAAGATGAGAAGTGAGGTAAGAGGTTAAGAGAGTCAATAGAGTATGAAGAGGATTCAGAAAGATGGAAAGATGGAAAAAGGGAAGACGAGACAAGGCAAAAATGGAAGAGAAGAGTGAAATAAGGGAGGATGTGACGAGAATCCAAAGAGTAGGGGCACGTGCAGAGGCACTGTGCACTTTGTGCCGAGAGTGTATGACGGACAAGGCATCAATACAGACACTTTATAGTACTACTGTTTACGCTGAAAATGGAAAGAATGAAGAGAAGATAATCTGTTATTGGCACTCTTCAGTAAAATAAAGAATAGCTCTCTGCCGTACACTACTTGTAGTTGGTACAGTTGATAAAATGGAGTTTTGTGTGGTATCTCATCTCTCTCATAAAGGAGCGGAGGCCTTCTCCAGAGCCAATATAGTGTTTACAATACACGTGGATATCTGTGAATATGCAGAAATAGATTTAGATTCCCCAACGCGTCGAAGAAAGAAGTCAAGGGTCAGGTCTCAGCCGGAGTTCAGACACGCATGAGCACTTGGCCACGGACTTATAAGGACAACAGATGGAGTAGGGGTGGTGCAGAAGGTAGAGAGTAGACATGGTAAGAACTGATGGGACAATAGAGCCACCAGAGATAGCAGTGAACGGACAATGTAATCGAGTAGAGGAAGAAGAGAGCGAGTATAGAGAAGAGAAGTCAGAGAAAGAAGAGAGGGAGTATAGAGAAGAGAGGTCAGAGAAAGAGGAAGGAGATCAGAGGTCAGAGATCAGAGGTCGGAGGTCAGAGAGGAGGGAGATCATGAAATGAGAAGAGAGAGGAGAGAGAAGAGAGATCGGAGAAAGAGGGTAAGGGAAGGGAGACAGAGAGGAGAGATAGAGGAGAGAGAGAGCCTATAACAGAGACTCGAGAATATACAAGTCATAGGAAACATACGCGTGAAATAGTATATATAACATACCAATACAGGCACATAAATACCGGGAATATTAATATAGAGATATAGGAACATAGGAATATAATGCAATAATCCAAATAATCCAAATAATCCAATAATCGATGACCAGTGACTGTCCAGGCTGGCACAGGGCGTGACCGACTCACACCCTGTGGTAGCCTTGGCCCCCACCAAATGTCACCCCACGCTTAACCACATCCCGTTAGCTCATCACATCACGCTCTGAGTGGCATGGTGGTACTTCGCACTTGTACTCCGCACTCCGCGATTTACGAAGTACCCTTACTAAAGTACCTTCCTTGCCTTACACTTACCACATAAAAAGTTGGGAAAGTCACCAGAGACGAGAGACGAGAGACAGTCTAAGAGAGGCAACGAGGCAGTGAGCCATCTCTCTCCCGCCTGCTTCGACTAAATCCCCGAAGCGCCTTCATCCTGTCAAATCCCTTCAACACCACAACCACCCATAACTCTCCCCTTACCCCCCCCTCCCCGTTTCCCCAATACCCTGTCTACCCGCCAACTTCTTTTCCTCCCTTCCCATCAGCAACGGAGAAGGAACGATAACAACCAACTTGACCCAGTTTCCGGCCACTGAACTCCACCACTCATCCAACCTCTTCAACATTCACTGATTCCTACTCATACTTCGACCTCAACTTCAACCGCAATTCTGAGCCGCCGTACGCCCGCGTCAACTTAACGACCCTGGCTTCGTCGTCTCTCTCTGGCTCTTTGGGGTAAGGTCAGACGAGTGCCGTCGTTCCTCGTTCCACACGCCTCCCCGCCACTCATCGTTCCCGTTTTCCTCTCTCCGTAATCCAACTTCGCCTCTTCCGTCAACCCGCCCCTCCTTGCCGATACTACCGTACACTACACAACACTATATTCTCCGGCTATCATCTTGCGGTTGCTGCTTCAAATACCGGAAACTTCAACTAACAGAGTGTTCAACGACTCTCCCTGTGCTCCCTGTTCGGCCGTTCCAGCCGCCCTCGGAACTTATCCTTATCGCAGGAGCCGCCACAACGCGTACGAGGTCTCGTGTCCTACAGCCCTACAACGCGTTTCGAGAACAAAACTTCAGCCTTTTATATATTCCTCGTCCGTCTCTCGGGTTTATGCGTCTCTATCTTTAGAATACCTGGCAGCCGAATATGGAGCCGCCCCGATGGCCACCAGCGACACGCCAGGCCACAGCGGCTCAAAGAGCCAAACTACTCCCACCAAACCACATCACCACTGACCTCTCGCCGAAGGCAACTTTTACTCCACAAGATTCTCAGCCCGATGGATGCGTAACTCCCACCCCACAAGACGAGATGTCCTGGGAGGGACAGGTCAACCAGGAGAGTCGGGATTCCTCGACATTTCAAATCGATCTTGCCGAATGCGTCGAGACGAAGACAGTCACAACCACCACAACCACGAAGAGGTCATATCCGCCTTTATTCGTCCGACCGCCTCTGCCGCTGGAGAGTCTCGACTTGAAGCAATATCCGCTGGCAAGGAAGTCGACGCCTGAAGCCATCTCAAGCTTCTCGTACGAGGTTAATGGCGAGGTCGTGCACTTCCGTGAGGACCGGAAGCCGTCATCCTCCGTATGTTCCCACACTCTACCTATTTGATAACCAACCACTGACTCTAATCCGGCAGGCCTCTCCATCTTCATCCAGGCCTCGACCACCTCCCACGCTGCAGTCACGGGGACTGGCTAGCTTAAGAGCATACGAAACTCCCGATACCACCAGATCATCAAGACGCTTCCAGAATGCGGACGAAAACTCACAATCATATCTATCGAGAAGATTACCGACAAATCCAAGGTCTCCCGATTCACTGCTCAGGCTTTCAGGGGCCCCACGTCGCCAGTCGAGCCTAGAACAGCCGCCCCTAGACGCTCACTGTTCTAGCTTCCCACACCGAATGGTATCGTCGACCAGGCGCTCCTCGTTCAACCCTGCCCTTTTGTCGACTCCCGATACTGGTCACCGGGAAACAAGCCCGCTCCAAACCCAGCTGACTTCGTCCGTTACCGAGTCGACATTAAACAGCTCTTTCGAGGAGGCGACTAGCCCATCCCTTACCGCTAGCCAGGGCTCGTTCCCCAGCGCCACCGCCACGCCACCTATCGCAGAATCGGATCTTGAGCCTTTCGCTCCATTAAATGATGATTCAGCAGGGCCTTCCGTACTGCGGTCATCCGTGAGTGCGGGAGGGGCCACCCATGGGGCCAGCTTGCCAAGTCCAAGCCTGTCACCAACTTTGGCCGCGGCGAATCTTCATAATGCACAGCTGGTGGTACGAGATGACCCCGAATCGCAGGGTTCAGGCAATACACTCCTGTCGGCCACAGCAGAGTCCAAGTCGACATTTGAGTCACCGGACCATGCCAACGAACAATTTTCATTGACAAGTGCACCTCAGAGGAATGCCATGGATGTGACGTCAATGCTAGAGAATTTCGACTCAATGCCCTCGGAAATGAAAACGTTCATGATGTACCAGTTTCTCCGTCGCTGCAATAGAAAGACCCTGCATGTGATTGCAGGGGTCGTCAACCCAGCATTGAAGTGCGACTTTCTCGAAGAGCTTCCGACTGAGTTGAGCCTACAGATCCTGAGCTTCCTTGATCACCGCGATCGCTGCCGTGCAGCCCAAGTCTCTAAGCGCTGGAGAGATATTAATGATACGAACGAGGCTGGATGGAAAGAACTTATCGAGAGAGATAGGTTTGTTCTCCCCGAGGGCGAAGTGGAGCGAGCGATTAGGGAAGGTTGGGGCTGGCAAGACCCGTATGGCCCAGATGGCTGCGAGAAAGATCTCAGTCAGCGTCCTGGGTCATCCGACTTGGATAGCATTCCAACTGCTACTAGATCTCATGCTGGCCACTCCGGATCTCTACGCCAAGGAGGGAAGAGGAAGAGAGCACACATCAACTATGGGCCAGAGAGGTCAAAGAGACGCGCGGTTTCTGCAGAGGTCAAAGAGAGACCACGACACACAAGCCTGGCCTCAAAATACCACAGCTCGGCTCGTAGATCTGAGGGTCCTAATGCAGCCGCAACTGCGGCAGCTCTAGCAGTACCAGCCCCTGAAATTGGGCTTCCTAGCTTGCGAAAGCTTCATCTTTACAAGTCCCTCTACAGACGCCACTTCATGCTACAACGCAGCTGGATGAGTGGCGGCAAAGTGGCACCTCGCCATGTGGCTTTCCCGGCACATCCAAGACACGTCATAACCTGTCTCCAGTTTGACGACGACAAAATCATTACTGGCAGCGACGACACATTCATTCATATATACGACACGAAAACAGGTGCCCTTCGGAAGAGACTGACTGGACATGATGGCGGAGTATGGGCATTGCAATATGAAGGCAATGTCCTTGTCTCAGGCTCAACTGATAGGTCAGTCCGCGTCTGGGATATCGAAAAGGGCTTGTGCACACAAATATTCCACGGACATACATCAACTGTTAGATGTCTCCAAATTCTCATGCCTCTCGACACTGGCAGGGTCTATAATGACAGGCCTGTCATGGTTCCCGAGAAGCCCTTGATTATTACGGGTTCGCGCGATGCACAGTTGCGAGTATGGAGATTGCCGGAACACGGGTCTAAGAAATATCTCGCGGCTGGCCCTCCCGCCAACGATTCCGACTGTCCATACTACGTACGTACTCTGCAAGGCCACACCAGTTCTGTGCGTGCTATCGCTGCCCACGAAGACACCCTCGTGAGTGGAAGTTACGATTCATCTGTTAGGGTATGGAAGATCTCCACTGGAGAGAGTGTACACCAGCTTCGTGGCCATATCCAGAAAGTGTACAGTGTTGTACTGGATCATAAACGTAAGCGCTGCATCAGCGGCTCTATGGATAACACGGTGAAAATCTGGTCTCTGGAGACTGGGATGTGCCTCTTCACCCTTGATGGGCACTCTTCCCTGGTGGGTCTACTAGATCTGAAGGACGAGCGCCTGGTCTCAGCTGCAGCAGATTCTACGCTGAGGATCTGGGACCCAGAGAATGGACAGTGTAAGAACACGCTTACCGCCCATACCGGTGCCATCACATGCTTCCAACATGATGGTAACAAGGTTGTATCCGGCTCAGACCGCACACTGAAGATGTGGAACGTCAAGACCGGAGAGTGCATTCAAGACCTCCTGACGGATCTGAGCGGAGTTTGGCAGGTGAAATTCGACGAGAGAAGATGTGTCGCAGCTGTACAGAGAGAGGGTTTCACGTTTATAGAGGTATGTCCTTTTATCATCGCATTTAAATCTTATTAGCACCGACTAACTATCAAATAGATACTTGACTTCGGCGCCTCGCGAGACGGGGTACCAGCGGAAGACCGCAACAACAGGATCGTGTTGCAACCATCGGAGTACGATAGGATCACGGAAGACGACGAGGTCGTTGCGTAGAAACTTATCATCATCATCATCATCATCATCACCATAACGACTATCATAACCATCATTCATCATCAAACAGCACACAGGCACAAATCAAGCATTTTAAGTTATGGCCTTTGACAGGCGTTTTCTGTTGGACGTAGGGGTGGGACAGGCACATGCATGGCAGCGGGTGTTTTTTTAAGCAGGTATCGGGTGGCTTTGTCTGTGTAGCTTGTTGCTCCGAAAATAGCGAGCCTTTGGTCGGAGTTGAGATACCAGAATAGCATGTATAGAATAGCTTGTGCCTATCATGGCTCGAGAGTGTTACGTATCTCTGTAGATATACTATTCACGATCATTTATCCTATTTATATGTCTTATATGAAGGTGACTCGAGACTATCCTTATTGTATGTTTTTTGCGAATGCTTACGACTTACTTTCTGGGCATTATGTGAGTGTGGCATCCAATAACAGTTTTGATTATCCTTATTTGGATATTTGGTGAATATCTGAGTCCTGGTCGAGTTTAGTATGGACGGAGATCCGTCGGCCCGGTCGACGGAAATCTCCGCGGCGCCAATTCGCACAAGTCTTCTAGATCTTTCCTTACAAAAGGCGGGAACCTGAACAAACCCTTCAAAAACAACTTCACTTCCCCCACCAACCTCCCCTTCTCTTTTCCTCTGTATCACGATTCTTTGACGATTTTATATGAGTTTTATGTCAGCGCATCTCCTTGCTTTATAGGTATGTTGTTTATTCCCTCGCAATCGCGTTCGCTGTGGACAATGCTGCCACGGCTGCGTTTTTCTCTTGTCTCTTCACGATTCCCCCGAATGTTATGACGATACATCAGCTGGCACCAGTCATAGAGCGAACTTGTACTCTTTTCATTGATGACAATGCTTTGGCTTCGGCCTTCTTCTGAACCCATTCAAACCTCACAGCTCGAATCTTTTGCTCACTACTCTTTCGGGAACGTCTGCTAACTCGAGTCTTCAGTGAACACAATCCATAATCCCCTCCCCGTAAAAGCACAAACTCACTACAGCCGATCACGATGGTGCTCCACAACCCCAACAACTGGCACTGGGTGAACAAGAATGCCGCGGGCTGGACGAAGCAGTGGCTCGAGGAGAACCTGGGCGACGTGCAGGCCTCGGCGGGCGGCGTGACTGCAAAGATAGATAAACTGACGAGCATGGACGGAGATGTCGACGTGAACCAGCGCAAGGGCAAGGTCATCACCATCTTCGATGTGAAGCTGGTCTTAGAGTATTCCGGTTAGTTAGCTATATACCATAATTTGCCACAAAAACTGTTTGACTGATCTGATTTTGTCTCGCAAAGGGAAAACCGCAGAGGATGAGGCCGTCACCGGTAACATCACCGTCCCAGAGGTCGCCCATGACACCGAGGAGGACGAGTATGTCGTATGTCCTCCCTCCATCCTCCTCCCCCTCCCCACCCCAATAGTCCACCCCCATTAACCCCTCTTCTCTCCTCCCAGTTCGACATCGACATCTTCTCCGAATCCTCCTCCAAGCAGCCCGTAAAGGACCTCGTCCGCTCCGCCCTCGTCCCCCAACTGCGCACCATCTTCGCCAGGCTGGGCCCCGCCCTCGTCGCTGAGCACGGAAAAGACATCCAGCACGCACCCTCCAACAACCCCTCCTCGGGATGGCGCACCCCAACCCACCTCCAGGCTGCCGAGCCCGCCGCAGCCGCCCCTACCACGGCTTCCAACAAGACTTCCAACGTCAACACCACCACGGTGACCGCCAACGAAGAGTTCCGCACCACGGCCGCGGAGCTGTACGCGACCTTCACGGACCCCGCACGCATCGCAGCATTCACACGCGCGCAGCCAAAGGTCTTTGAGGGCGCCAAGGTCGGCGGGAAGTTTGAGATCTTCGGCGGGAATGTGAGTGGCAAGTATGAGGCGCTCGAGGAGCCGAGGCGGATCGTGCAGAGCTGGAGGCTGGATCAGTGGCCTGCGGGACACTTTTCGACGCTCGAGCTGGTGTTTGATCAGAATGATGTGGATGGGGTTACGGTTATGAGGGTTGAGTGGAAGGGGGTGCCGGTCGGGCAGGAGGAGGTGACGAGGAGGAACTGGAATGAGTACTATGTGAGGAGTATCAAGACGACGTTTGGGTGAGTGATTGCGAGAGTTTTCTGGTGAGATTGGGGGAAAGAGCTAACTTGTGGCAGATTCGGAACTATCCTATGATCACTGATTTCGATGAACCAAGTATAGGGGGGTTAGCCTACGTGTGGCAGGTGCAATAGATGAGCTTCCATGCGCGATGAGAAGTGAAATATACGGTCTCAGAATACGATAGCGATAGACAAAGAATACAACGACCAAAAACCATCCCCTACTATAAAGTGCCTCTGCCGCGATGATCTACCGTCTCCATGAAGGTGGGTTCCTTGCGGGGAATGCTCCGATGCAGTTGTAATTTCGTGCCGTGTCTTCCTGCCCATATCTTCCTCCGTGCCCGTATCGTCTCCGCCTGTCGACGCGCCGTGCCGCTATGGGGTTTTACGCCATTTTGCCCCAGCCGAAGAGATTGGACCCATCTCGACAACGGGGAATGATTCCGCCATACGAGCGGGTTTAGTAGGTATTCTGAGGGGGACATTTGCCACTTGGTGCTGGCAGAGCTGAAGACAATAAGAGAGCAGGGTATCTCAGTGGGGTGTTAATAAGTAAAGTTGGTAAGTATGGTCATGTCTCACTCTCTTTCTTGATTCCTCATATCGAGTCAGGCACACCCGTGGTCTGCTGAATAGCTGCATAAAGCAATTCTTGAATTCTTGTTTTTTTTGGGGGGGGGTGGGGGGGGGGGGGGGTTGGCTCCAGGATGGAGCCAGACGGTCGGTAATTCGTACCCAACTGATCGATAGAAGCTGCGTGCTAGCGAGTCGTGTCTCACTGGACCTGGTCACCCAACCGGCCCAGATGGCACAGGTGGGGTCGCGGCTCTCCCGGCCTAGGGGGTAACCCAGTATCGAGTCCAGGACCAATTAATAACTATCAATTCTTACGTAGCTTCCAACAAAGTGGCGACGGTGAGAAAAGGGGGTAGAGACGAGAAATGGGGGTGACGGCGAGGATCATGGGTTACCGAGATGCGAACGTAAAAATCTAAAAAAAAAAAAGTATCAAGGTGAAGAAGGTAGAGGGACCACGAGAAGTCAGGACGTCGATATATGAGGAAGAAGGACGGTCTCTGGCCGGTTACTAAGACGGGGTGCAGGAGGAAAGTCTGCTGTTTGTACTGAAATTCTCGCCGTACAGCAGTCAGTATAGTGAGAATTCTGTGAATCGCTGGTCACCAATAGGGTTTTCCTTAATGTTTCCCATCGTCGGGACACTGGGATACGTTGGGGGATATGCTTTGATATACAGTCTCTACAGACTTTGGGCCAGCATGAGTAGTATTTAAGTTGTAGCATTCTCGGATCTTATATAGCAAGCTTTTAATCCATATATCCATATCTAGTACAAGCAATATACTCCAGCCGCTACGTGTTCAACATTAAACGCCTCGGTTCCAGGGTATATCCAATCAATTCTCACAACCGCGAGCTCTCTACCTTCTGTGAAATCTGCGTCGACTGTGTAATCCTCCCCGTGTTGCTCACCAGACTCTGCTCACTGCCGGAGCTAGTCTTCGACAAGTCCGCCAGACCATCGCCCCGGCTCGTTATAACAGTAGTAGTTATACCATCCCTAGCGTGCACTGGCTTCATTGGCATCGACCCAGCCCACTCTCCGCCTGTGTTGGAGATTTTGCCAAAGTTTCGGCTGGATGAGGCGCCGGGGTAGCTGCGGCCGCCTGAGCTGTACTCGCCAATGATGCGTGGGAGATAGCGTCTGGCGATGGGTTTGAATGAGGGTATCGAGGCGGCAAGAATGCCTATGTTGGTCTCGATGACTGACCAGTACATTGGTGGTCCGATGGCCCAGGTCGGATCTGTCGATACCAGCATGGAGGGGACGAAAGTCATACGGACAATAGAGGAGATACAAGCGCTATATAGAGTTAGTTGAAAGCTCTCGACGTCTGGAGAACTCATAGGGGTGTGAATGAGAAATGGTGGGGATACATACAAAAATCCCAAGCTAAACATGACACCAACAGCAATCTTCTGTTTCAGTGGCGTCTGTAAGTTCAATATCATGCGAACTGGGAGCGCATATGTAATCAAGTCCGTGACGATGTTCAGTGCCGCATTCGAAAGATAGAAGGCGTTGATATTGACACACACCGGCGCTGGAGTCATCGTCGGTTCCCAGGCGCCTCTCACAGGGCTGCATTGAAAGATGCAGGTCAAAACGAAGGCGATTCCCTGGCAAGCAATGACTCCCATCATGCCGATGGACATACGGCGAAGTATTTCGTCACCGAGTCTCGTATACAGCGCGAGGACGGAGAGCTTGATGAAGCATAGCGTAGCGTTGTAAAATATTGAGGAGAAATAGACAATCTGTGAAGGTGAGCTATTTGCAGTGAATAGAAGATCTATAGACAAACCTTGAGGTAGGTTAGGAAGTTTTCTGGCCCTCTTTGAAGAACAACTTCGTAGTGGGCTCCAAGTCCATGGTTGACGGCTACAAGATGTCAGTGATGTCTTTCATGTGAACCGGAATATGGTACAAACCCAAGACTGTCATGGCGATAAATGCCCACGATAATACCTGAATACTGTCAACTAAAGCTCACATTACACGCCAATCCTCCATGGCATTTTATTCTGGAAAAGCTTACTGCAGCGATAACCATCAATACTACAGAAGCAATCGTCAGTCTTGAAACGTCAATATGTTGTTGGCGTAGCTTACTGTCATCAAGCCCGGTGCTGCGCACGATATAAATTCTTGAAAACAAACGCAGAGATATAACTACGCCCGTCATGACAGCAAAGACAATACTGATAGCCGTCGCTGCTGGGCCCTGGGAGCCATAGTCCATGACCATGATGCCTGGTAAAGGAGTCCACTCAGTTATTGTTGTCGATATACTGGAGGTGACTGGAATGAGGATGCCGATTCTGCAACTGAGATCAAGGTCTAGCGTCGACTTGATACGGCTTCTAAATTTCAAGGGATTTCACTGCCGTGACGGAGATTCCCAACTGCATATAAACATCAGAACAGACGAATTCATGCTCAGGCCTCGTCTCCGTCGCAGCGGTATTTGGAGATCGTTGTCCAAAAGGGAACAGAGACACAATATTTCTGACAGACTCCCTGCGTAGGTGACACTCCTTGCAACGACGTCGACACAGAAAAGACTATGGTGGGGATACGGAATAGAATCCGTGTGAACCCGCCAGGGGCTACGGCTACATGGTGGAGACGGTCTTGCCCGCCTCGTTGGGGCTTGTTACCAAAGAAGACTTACGCCGCCACTATGAAAACTAAGAAGAGTGGGTTTCTAAATCGAAGGCGGAAACGAGCTGCACAAGGGGGCCCTTCCATCCTCCATGGGTGTTAGCCGCCCTACAAGTGGCATTCCCGAGCGCCGTCCTAAGCATAAAGTGAAACAATCTAAAGTCTTTTGCACCTAGTGATCGGGCGAACCCGCTCCACTGAATATTCAATTTGAGGGCGCATGAGGGAGTGGCGGTGGAGAATATGTGGGGGATACATGGGTTATGTAAGGGGGGTGCATGGAAAAAGACCCCCAATCCAACTGCATATCTTAGCAACATTGACATTGACAACTGGGGCCCACGGTCCATAGTGAAACTCTTAAGATTCGTATATCGTATTTGCAACCAGTAAAGCAACTATCGCCACTCGCGGCCGTAACGGACTCCATCACCGTTTGACTCTCCTGTAAATCTTGCCTCAGCAAGGCGACAGGTTGATGCTTGGCTCTCTAGTTATTGCATGTCGTTTCAATATTATTTTCGATAATTAATACCAACGGCACTGGACGGCACAACAACGCACCCATCCCGCGCCTACAACCCCCTAGACTGCTAAGGCCCTAGGCTTAACCTCGGCACTGTCCAGCGTGGCCGTTAGAGCACCCCTTTTTAGCAACAACTCGCGCTATCCGCGGAAACGGCTGTTGCCCGCCCGCGCCCGGTCTAACTCTCAAGTGATTAGTACGCCACTTAAATCAGCTTTAACGTTCAACTACCGAACTGTACCCCACACCAAAACTCTTTGTGTGCCATAATATACAACGGCAAAAGAATGATATAATCGTGGTCGGAAGCGGAGTGCGTCCAGGTAGTATTACATAGTAAATCGTATGTAAAGTGGCTTATAGAGCATTAGTGGTAGTTTATTTGTTTTTGTTTAGAAGAATCCGACAACTTTTGGTACTTCAAGTCACTTTACATACGATTTACTATGTAATACTACCTAGACGCACTCCACTTCGACCCCCTCCCTCTCACGACCACGATTATACCCTGACTCGAACCCTGTAAAGAACGATGTACACTGGTCCTACTATATTTTGGCCAGCTTTCTCCGTGAGTCAATTACTACTAACTATAGCCTATCGCTACAGGCGACTATAGTAGCCACTACACTAACTTTTTGCCCCCTACGGTATAGTAGTAAGTGGTAGTCGAGGGGCGCAAAATTAGTGTAGTAGCCACTATAGGTGGTAGGTAGTCTAGTGGTGCAAAGTACAAAATTAGTATAGTAGTCACTTTAGTAGTAGGCTGTAGGTAGTAGTCTAGAAGCGTAAAGTTGGTGTAGTTAGCTAACTAATCATAAATCATAATAGAGTACCGGTAATTACAAGGTAAATGGTTCTTTTTGTCAAGGTTTGGGTATATCGTTCTTTTGCCGAATATACAATAGTAGATGGTATTAATTGCAATATCTTAGTATTATCCACATACTTACAGTGCGATGCAAAAGATAACACTGTGGGGTCGTTTCGCAATTTATATAAGGGTAATTGGTGTAAGCGTCAATCGTTCATCAGTCATCCCAGTCCTTATTCTTGAACATGTCCCATAACCGACGTTATACCGGCGCAGCACGCTTTGAGATCTGCATCCACATATCCTTCCAATAGCCAACGCCGCCCTTAATGACGAATTGTGCACCCTTGCCCCCTTGCGGCTGCAACTCCAGGCGAAACTTGCGAAAGAACTATTAACAAGGTCAGCATCCTACAAAGAACAGGCAATGACAAGAGACAAACCTGCAGCGGTGCCTTGTACAACTCCATGAGCGCAATATCCTTCCCCAAGCATGATCGAGGTCCGTACCCAAAAACCATGCTATACTTGTCGAACACCTTTGCATTTTCCGCATCAAGCCATCGCTCTGGCTTAAACTCCATTGCGTCATCTCCGTAAACCTTGGTATCCCGATGCACCAGCCAGGGATTACATGTCACCTCGACTTCTCCAGGGATAAACTGGCCGTCGATTTCGTAGCCACCCTTAGGTGACATTCGAGGAAATATGTTCGGCGCAGATGGGCAGAGTCGCATGGTTTCCTTGACGCAGGCAGTGTAGTATGGGCAGTGCTCGAGAACCTCGGCATATTGCGGGTATGTTGATAGATGCCCCGCGCGAGTAACACTATCAAGCTCTTCCATCAATTTCTCGTAGACGTCCTCGTTTGCTGTAATGTAGTGGATCATGGCTTGGAAGGCGGTACCAGTCGTGTCGGCGCCCGCAAGGAGAACAAGCAACACTTCTGCTTTGACGTACTCGACATCAAGGGCCTTGCCGTTGTCATCGCGCGCATCGAGCATACTTCGACATATGTCAGTTTGTTCCTTATCTGCGTGGGTGTTATTAACATACGTTTGTAGAAGGTCGATTCTCCCGCCTGTTGTTCCCTTTTTCATGTCCTCCATGCGCTGATTAAGAAGCTTATCGCGGAATCGCATTAACGACCCAATACCAGATTCCTGCTCTGGGCTTGCCACAAGGTACTTGTTTAAGAAAGTTGACTTAATCCAGGAGGTGAATGGATGCAAACGACACATCAACCCAAAGGCGGGGAGACCATCGTGGAATCCTTTTATAAGGCCTCCTACGTCTTCTCCAGTCTCGATAAAACCAAACGGAGCTCCGAATCCAATCTCAGAGATAATATCATACGCCATATAACTAGACCAAAAATATTAGCTTTTTGTAGTTTTGGAGTGCGGGGTTGTCAATTCTGCCTACACCGCCCATGCGGAGAAATCGAATTTCTCGCCCCTCTTTGCGAAGTCGTTCAGTTTGTCAGTCCAGTCTTCAATTCTCATATCAATCAGCGGCTCCATCTTTTTGATGCTGCTAAAGCTATACTTTGAGGTCTTCCGTCAGCAACCGCCGTTTCTCCAAGACAAATGCGGGGAAATTATACCGGGCCAGCAATTAACTTTCTGAATTGCGCATGTGTCTTCCAGCTCTGCATGTTAAACACAGATTCAGTCTCTCCAAAACTGCCACTGATATAATGCTTCGTCTTGTCGGCTTGTCTGTGATAGATTGTCGGCAGGGCAGGCGCAGAGCTGACCAGCAGCAAGGTGGGTGTAATTCGAATGATAGGTCCTATAGTTGCACAACATGTCAGCCCTCCTGCAACGCGCATTAAAAGCCACAGATAGGCGCATACCATATTTCTTGTGTAGCTCGTGTTCGACGTACGGTTCGTCCTCCTTAATGTTGTGATAGGCAATCCATAGTCTCGTCACACTGGCCCAAAACGGTCCGGGGAATTTCGACAGAGGATGGAAGAAACGGTAATACACGATCTGATACAGCGCGCGCGCTATCAAGTATGCGACAAAACCAAGACTAACATTGCCAAAGGTGGCATTCGAGTACAGGTCAAGCAAAATATCAGTCATCTTTGCAACACGTCGAGCTCGTGAGCCTCATGTACGTATGCAAATCAATTTGTGCTGAGCTCTCTTTTGAGGTACTGCATAGAAAAGACATTCCGCATAGCTCTACAGCTGAGTAATGCTGGTTTACTCCACGTGTGTGTGGCTCCATTTTTGGCGCCCTGCTTGGTGCCGCGCCCAGTGCCGCAGAAACTGTAGCAAATTTGAGATCAACAGCTTATCTCCCAATTCGTATCCGCACCACCGCAGTTCACAAGCATGCTCCGAACACAGCAAAGGCCTCGCACCCCAATTCTTCTTTAGGGAAAAGCAAGAACACCCCACTTCGGTTGCGTGTTGTGTGTTGGCCACTATGCTTGCCCGTGTCTCCACTGTATTTTAACCCCGCCTTGTCAATGCATGTAGCTTGCTGTACGGGCTCTTTAGTGTACAGAGTCGGAGCGTCAAAGCGGTGCTGTGTCAATATTGTATTGCTAGACCTAAAGAGATCGTCGTATTTCGTATTATGTTTATAGAGTATGTATAAAAGTATACTCAAGCCCTGAGCCTACAATGTTTGGAAGTGGTGCTTGAACGTATCACATAAAATTCTCGTATCGCCAAGGGAGCTTTCGCTATAGCAGGGGGTTGACTTTGCTAGCCCTTAGAGTGGGCCCGTCGACAGTTCTTTGGGTGGAGCTCTTGTGCGCTTAAGGGCCCTTATTCAAGGGCCGGGCCCGCGGGAGTCATTACCCCTGTCCCGAACGCAAGGATAGTTTTTCGAACTGCACCAAATCTTCAGCGTCAATGGTAGCCCGCCACCGGCGTAACCTCCATGAGTAGCAAAGATTGCTGTAATGGCCCAGACATGTGTTCACCACCCGTATCGATGGTTGCAGCTGTTGATTGGGTTCTATCTGTTCATTCGTCTACCGTTACGTACATTCCCCAGTGTCTCGGGAGGCATGTCTCGCACGTGTATCGATTCGGGGTAGATCGTGCGCAAGATTCGATGAAGCACTACCCTTGTACGGTTTCATTTCGTTTTGCTGGATGTCGGATACCCCTCGGGACCTAGTCAGCATCGGAGCTATCGTCTTTCGCGCGCTTCGGTTTTCGGGGTGTACCATCGTGCTCCAACCTTTCTATCACCTCTCACTTCGAGTGAGCATAGACCAAAAACCGACAGCAACAGACTTGAAAATGGTGCTCAAAGGCAATGCGTTATACGCGAGAGCCCTCATCGGAGGCAGCTTGGGCTTTGTGACCTTTGGTTGGGATGCCGGAGTTTTAGGCGGTGTATTGTTGACGGATGAGTTCCAGAGTGCTATGGGAGTATGTTCATGCCTGTTCAGCATTTTTGGCCAATTGGCAGCTAACTTCTTGATTGTAGTATCCAGACACGAATACAATTTCCATGATAACTTCCATATTTTTGCTGGCATCATGGCTTGGTTGTATGATAATTTCCGTCTTTGGAATGAAGTTGGGGAGAAGGCAGTGGATCATTTACGGATGTCTGGTGCAGGTCGTGGGTACAGTTATTTCAGCTACCGCCCACAGCTCGGGTCAGTTGATCGCAGGTAGAATTCTGATTGTTCGTAGTACAAGACTTACCTCCATCCCAAACTATGCTAACCTGAATGCAGGGTGTTGGCAATGGTTTCCTGACGTCGATGGTTCCCATCTACGTCGCCGAGATGGCCGTCGCTGTCAGCAAGCGTGGACAGGGAGTCAACATGATGATTGCAGCTGCCAGTCTCGGCACGGCTTTGGCATATTGGGTGTAAGCTTTCCCATCTACTTCGTTTCGACTTTTTCTAATATTTTTAGTGATTTCGGCATGGTCTTCGCATCCAACCAAGCTGTCTGGAGATTCCCAGTCGCATTCCAAGCAGTCTGGGCCTTTGCCACTGTTGGAGTTTTCTACCCAATGCCTGGTAAGACCGACTTCTTTATGATGACACAGACTTGAAAACTAACAGGTGCAGACACTCCACGTTGGCTGTACGCCAAAGACCGCACCACGGACGCCGACGTCGTGCTTGCGCGCCTTTACGACAAGGCCATTACTGAAGGCGTCGTCCAAGAAGCGAAACAGGACATCCACGCCTCTCTCGAGCTGGAAGGGACCGAGGCAGAATCACTACGCGTCAAGGACTTCTTCTGGGACACTTCAGCAACGCAAACCGCTCGCCGTATCCGCACCGGCATGATCTTGATCGGTGTCGCATACCTGATGGGTGTTAACATGATTTTCTACTACACCTCGACCATCTTCCAGGTGTATATTGGACTCAGTCCACTGACCGCCTCTGGACTTGCCGCTGCTGCAACCAGCGTCTTGGCTATAACAAACTACATCGGCTCATACTACATGGAGAAGTTGGGACGCAGGACCTGGCTCATCGGCGGTGCCATCGGCCAGTCAATCTTCATGCTCGTCTTTACAGTTCTACTTTCTCAACCCTCCAGCAGCCAGGTCGGAGCCGCTGCGGCTGCTATGTTGTTCGGTTGGATCGCTGTTTTTGGTCCTACTTGGGGCCCTGTTACCGTAAGTCTATTACCTAGCCCTCTGTCTCATTTCATGGAAGAGAGAATGAACTAACTTCGCTGTAGTACGTCTATTCCTCCGAGATCATGCCGCTCAGATACCGCCACATTGGCTTCTCTCTGAGTGTGTCCTGCCAGTGGATCGCCGCATTCTTGACCGTGTACGCCGGCCCGATTGCAATTGCCGACACAAACGTCGGATGGAAGACCTGGATTTGGTTCTTGGTCTTCAACGTCATTGCCATCCCATATGGTAAGTCCCATCTGTCATCTAGAAGGGTTTTTGCGTGGCACTAACATTTGGCCACAGTTTATTTCTGCTGCCCTGAAACCCGCGGACACTCGCTCGAGCAGATCGATCTCCTGTTTATCTCGGATAGCCTTAAGGAAACCGACTTGGCGCAGACTCTTGCTCATAACCGTCCATTTACGGGTGATCTGGAGACTACCGCAAAGGCGCAGGAGACTAATGCTGCGGAAGACGCCCCTCCAGCCTACAAGGCGCCAGATGCCAACAGTGCTCCTGGCACCGAGAAGGGTTCACTCTAGAGTCGTTATTAGGGTTGTTTAAGCAACACGGCGCATAAAAGTGCCACATGACTTTAATAAATATCAGGCGGGCCATCGTTCAATAATGCTAGACGGCAACTTGGTCTAGACAGCGAGCTGGGTTATCTGTAGGATTGGGACCTGTAGTTGGGTCCGGTCAACGTAATGTAACTTTTCTCCAACTATAGTTGAACTTAGCTTTAATAATAAACTTGTCTCTTTGCCTAGATGAATAGGTTGAACGCGATATTAGTTAATCCCGTTTATGTGGATAATATTCTGCATCCTGCGCACGTCTGAAGTTACCACGAGATTGTACGAAATAGGAATACCATTACGACTTCTACGTCGGACCTTGGGGTGCCATTCTCAGGATTTAACTCAGCTAAGCCCGTCAATAACTCCAACTCACTCAGGCCCACTTCAACGCAGCAACAGCTGAGGTAAAACGGCGGAAATTAAAGTTTATGACGTCGAGATTCGATTAGAAATTTTACTATCTTGATTTTCTACATATATGGCAAAGGATATTCCGTCGTGAATGGGTCTGCAGGGAGTCTAAATCGCGACACCAGGCGCCGACGCTCCACCAAGTTCTATGGTTACGGACGCTCCATTATACCCAGAATATGCATATGTAACAAGACCGGAATAGCGTAGAACGTGGATATGATGATGTAGTCTTAAAAGTGCAGGAAGAGCTGGCGGCGTGTGCCATTATTGGGGACAGTGATCATAATTATTTATAGATCCGTATAAAAATAAATTTTATAAAAATATAACCATTATTCCGCTAACTTGATATATAAAGAAAAGCAAATGCCTTCGTCTTAAGAAGTCGTAGAAAATCTGGCATCAATTATCCTTATCTACTGAATCAATCTGTTGATACACTCTCGATTCCAACCACTCCGTGTCTGCCACCAGTACCAATAGACTAATCGAACGCCCCCTTCGAAAATGGGATTGAACAACCTGACAAAGGCACAGAGGCATTCATAAAGAGCCTACAAGAAGGAAATGGCCGCATTATAGGAGCGGAATGGATATTATATTCACCGATAGTAATTTCCGACTCGAAGTAGACATAGTAACGTTAAAGTATCATTCACATCCACCTTCCAAGCATCGAATTCTAAAAACTTTGCTGATAGATATGTTTAATTACTCTTACCTGGTAGGGAACTGTTGGCGATAGGAAATGCTATGTTCTTACTGTAGTACTTATCAACCCATCGCTGCTGCACCCGTCACCTATGTAGGTACGTATGGCTATGGCTGTGGTTATAAACCCACCAATCGAAGCATTGCTGGGGTTGTTTTCATATTAATCGTTCGTTTTTCTATATTCCGTGAATGCAGATTCGGCTCGGCGCGGGCAATATTATGTTATGACGGACCTTCATCTATATTGAGGGACTGATATGTAGTTGCGGGGAATTTTTTCAAATAATATACATGTACTTGTCCTGGTGCCGATAAGAATATTTTGACATCATGCTTTACTTCGAATAAATGGTATTAAAGGAGCTACTTTACCATGTATCTCTATTCACCTTCTCCAACTTGGAGCAATATAATCCACCCACGAGGCGTTTCCGTGTCAGACGGTATATCGTATACCACCATCTAATATAACACAACAGTATCCTTATCATCCTCCGCATTAAAAAACCCATACCTCCTCTCCTCCAAGCTCAACATCCTCTCCCTTCCCGCCAAAACATCATCACTCCAGTACCGAGTAACTCTCGCAGCTAACACACTATCACAGTACAGCACCGCATAATCCAAATCCCTCTCCATCTGACTCTCCTCAAAAATCCTCACCCACCCAGGCTCTAGCCTCCCCATCTCATCCAGAAAAACTTTTCGCAAGTTCGTAAGTTCATATTCTAACACGTGCTCCCAGTAGAGGTCACAAGGCTCGCCGTCTATAACTTCGTAGTTTGACTGCTCAGGCTTCACCCCCCGCGGTTTTTCCACCAGGAACTCGGGGTAGTCGCAGGCTTTCCAGAGGGGGACGGCGGAGACGCATTCCCAGTCCAACAACCCTGTAAGAGCGCCCTCATCATCAACAAGGACATTATGATTCGATAAATCGTGGTGGAAAAACACCGTCTCTTCCACCCCCATCTTTTTAGCAGAGAACACTAGATCCACAACCTTCTTCAACCTCGTCACTATTTCCAGAGTCCTCTCTGCGCTCTCAAGCTCATCTTCATCATCGCTATCCATACCCCCCTCCTCCACACCCTCAAACCCCCTCACCAAAGCGCGGGATTCATTCTCATGCAGCGCGAGCCGCGCTAGCATCCACGCCCGACTCGACTCGAATGGACCCCGCGGCACATCTTGGTGTATGTGATTCCCCCAGAAAAACTGCATCGACACAATCCTGCCCACTTCCGGCCTTGCAGTCCCCTTCTCCCCCTCCGAGGCTGAGTAAATATTCCCCACCCCCCTCATCGGCCTTCCAAACAGCTCCGCCCAAACCCGCGCAATCAGCCTAACCAGCGCCTCCTTAGCCTCACACCCAATCGTCCGCCATGCATCCCCCAAATGCCTCCCCGGGAGCTTGGTCATCAGGATCCATTCTAGCCCGACGATGTTGGTGCGTGATTCGCCGTGTCGCACCACCCTCGGGACGGGCGCAGAAGTGTTATGGAGTATCCACTCCATGGTTGCGACTTCGCTGAGGGTCTTGAAGCGGGGGTCGACGGGGAGGGCGAGGCGGAGGATTAGGTCTGGGTGAGAGGGGGAGGTGACGGTGTAGACTTTATTGAAAGCGCCCTGGGCGAGAAATGATACCGTTGCATCTTGCACGCCGAGAGACTTGACTAGTTCAGCGATGGCGGCGGGATCTGGTTCAAGAGTCCAGGTGGGGTCGAGGGAGAAGAGTGAAGAGGTCCATGAGAGGCCGTTAAAATCGGGTTTGGCCATTTGTATAAGCTGTGCTGTGTTGGGGATAGAGGGGAGAGGGTGGTTTAAGGTTTGACACCGTCAAGATATAGTCTGTGCGCGGCCGTGGGGTTGGTGTTGGGATGTGAGGAGTCGTATTTGCAGTTTCGGGGGAGGGGAATATATGGTGGGATGGAAGTAGAGTCGGAGTCCTACTAATGAGTCCAACATCAGTGTAAATAATGTTACTTAGCATATCCACAGAGTGCCGTTTGGCGTTGGATGAGGTCCCCCAACCGCCTGGCCGCCTGCGACACGACCACCAGGCGCCGCGTGAGAAAACTAGGCGCCTTTTGCAGGCCGACTAATCTTAGGCGGATTTGAGCGATTTTTTTCAGATTCAGAACGAGTTCTCCTATTTGAACAACGCCCTATTACGCGGTTGAAAAAAAAAGACAATAAAAAGTGACGCGGCAGTTCTCAGCAACATTCCTCTGGGTAAGAATATGGTGGCCGTTTTGCTTTTATTATATTCAACCGTGTTACCTTCAAGGTCCATTGCCCCTAGTTCCTAGGATCCTCGGGATCTACTTTCTGATTTTCGGGTCTCACTCTTTGCTGCTCATCCCAAGGGTATTACTCACTAGTCATCATGATCACAAGAAGCAACTACACAGAGCCCTCCCCCCACCAACAATAAAAGCCTCACAGATCCACCAACCCATAATACCCTTTAATCCTCATTCATACAATAACACCCATGAACCTTCCACGCCCGCCCCTCCACAACCCTATTAACCCACCCATACTCATACCGCATCTCCCTCCTCCACCCCTCCGCCTCCTCCGCAAACCCCATAACCAAATCAGCCACCTCCCTCGGCACCCCCCTCCGCGCCAGATCCGCACTCGCCCGCACCGCCTCCGCCCACCCCTCGTGTCTCTGCGGGGCCACATTGCGCGTCGAGCAGACGCGGTAGTGCGGATCGACGAGCACGAGCATAATAAACCGCCGATGGCCCGGCTTGCTCTTGTCGAGCAGCGCAACGGGCTCAAAGCGGTGCTGTAGCGTGTTCGGCCACGTGAGCAGGCGGCCCTGCGGCAGCGCCACGCGGCCGAGGTCTTGCATGCTCGGTCCGCTTTCGTACTGTGCTGGGGAGAGGCCGAAGGCCGTGGCGTAGGAGGAGGGGTGGGAAGGGTGGCAGGTGTGGGTTTCGGGGTGTGACCACATTTCCTGGCGGAAGGAGAGGTGGGATGAGGTGACGTTGGAGGAGTAGATGTACATGGCTGTGGCGACGATGTGGTCGCTGAGGGTGCCGTTGAGGGTCCATTCGCCGCTCGGGATGGAGGGCTGGGAGGGGCTGAGCTCGATGCTGGATATCTTGACGACGACCTGGAGACCTTTGGCGCGGAAGGTGGATTGGAGGTTGGTTTCGTACATGTCGTGTACGTGGTCTGGTGGCACGGAATAGCGTGCGTGGAAACTCGGGTTCATGTCTATGATCGCCTTGCCGTTGCGGCCGTGTTTCCAGTCGTCGTAGGAATACGCGGTGCCTGGTTCTGGGTGCTCGCGCTTATCATACTCTTCTCCATCTGATGATTCTTAATACACTTCGTTCTCGTTATATAATGAGTGCACTTCATCTCCTGCTTCTTCATCTCCTGCTTCTTCATCTCCTGCTTCTTCATCTCCTGCTTCTTCATCTCCTGCTTCTTCATCTCCTGAGTCTTCATCTCCTGCTTCTTCATCCCCTGCTTCTAAATGCTCGCGCTCATTAGTATCCCCCTCCGGCTCTCCCCCCCCCCGCCTCCGAACCCTCAAACTCACCAGTACCCCTCAACCTTCCCCCCCCCCCCACCCTCCCTAACCACCGCGCCATACGTCCTAATCCTCAACGGCACAGCCCCACTCCTCCCCCTAACAATACACCCATCCCACAGCTCAACCGCCAACCCAACCACCCTCTCAATATCACCATACAACGGCCCATGGTGTACAGGGGAGAGGTTATTAACATACGACACAACCCTCACCTCCCCCCAACAAACTCCACCTCAGCCGGCAACCACTGAAACCGCGACGACCACCACCGCCCCCCCCCCTCGGTAGCCAAATCTACCACCGCCGCCGGCGCGGGGACGCCAGACCCATACTCCCCCTCCCGGAAATCAAATTCCCCCCCCCCCCCCCAAACAACCAGTACACGCGTGCGCCTATACACGAGCGGATACAGCCCCTGATCCACCAGCACCCTGCATCCGCGCCTCCCCCCCCCAACCCCTAACCCGCCCCTCTCCTCCTCCTCCTCCGTCTCCCACCCCCCCATCTCCGCGCCCAGCACATCGCAGCACCGCCGCATCTCCGCCCGCAGCGCAGCGGGGACGAGGGACTCGGATTTCCACACGCACGACCCCGTGTCTAGGACGCGGATGAGCGCGGTGGGGCAGGGGGTTTGGCGCCGGTCGTTGAAGCGGTGGGAGAAGTGTGGGCAGTGTGGTGGGGGATGGGGGGAAGCTGGGGAGGGGGAGGGGGGTGTGGCTGCTGTTGGGTATGGGGTGGGTGGGTTTGGCGTTGGGCTTGTCGGAGATGGTGGGGTGGGAGTCGGTGAGGTCGGGCTCTTGGGTGGTGGTGCGGGGGCTGGGGGGAGGGCGCTTGAGGCGGGCGATGCTGAGATTGTGAGGGTTTCCATTGTTACTGCCCAGGTTGGTGCTGATGAATGTTTGCGCCTGCGCCAGAGGTCGTGCGAGGGACAGGAGTTATAGAGTTTAGAAAGACGCATATATAGCTAATAATTTTCCCATTCTTGCACCTCCTTGATACCAATTAGTTTAATATACCCATTCCACCTATCCACGATTCGCTGCTCTTGCGACTCTCGCGGCGCAGCTTCCCACGCCGTCGACACCCATGCCAGACAACACCAGTGATGAGTCAGCCTGCGATTTCGTGAGAATTATGCTAAAGTCGGCAGCGATAAGAAACGAGCGGGATGAGCTTGTGAAACGAGGCAGACAGTTCAATGAGAGTTTTAGGAAGGCTTGGGTTTCTGGGTAGACTCAGGAAACTCGTCATGTCACCTAAAAGTGCAGAGGGGGGGATATGCCAGGTGCAGCCACGCACGTCACGTCAGAAGCTTGAAGCGCCATCGCGTCTTAGCCCGCGCTTGGGAGGCGCGGTAAGCGGTAAGCGGGTTTTTTTTGGGGTGGTGTAGACGCGGATGGGAGTTTCTCTCCTGGTCTGTCGTTTATGTCTTGTGTACGCTTGAGGAAGTGGATTGGAGGGGTGGAAGAGCGGGAAATGCAGAGGTGAGATGATGGAGTGGTGATGGCATGGTATGAGACCTGGGAAAGGGGTAAACCTCCTTGAATCCAACAAAACTTGGGAAAAGGGGGAACGTGGGATAGAAGAAGAACAGAACTCTCGCTCGTAGCCCCGTAGCATCGGAGATATGAGACAAATATCATCATTACCCCCTTCCCCATTTCCCGGATCCCCCATTCACCCATCCCCCCTTTCCCCATCAGATCCCCATCATCCCTCTCGCCGATCCCCTGATCCTCCCCATCCTCGCCAGCTCATCACCCCATTTATCCCACTGCCACGTCGTTCACCCCCCAACGCACACATCCACTCCCCCATCCACCCACACACACACCCACATCCACGCACCCATCCACGCAACACAGGCAGAATAGGAAGTAAACAGGACAGGGAACACCGCACAGCAGGGAACACACAAACACACGCCCACTTCATCTCCGGCCCTCCCTCGGTAGTCAGCTCAGTACGAACATGCGCGCCGAACGGGGCGGGGGGGGAAGGGCAGGGGGCGGACTGTGCGTGGGGATAGTTCATTCAGTACGTACAAAGCAGGGGGGGTTAGTAATCTCCGTCAATTCTGACGTGAAGATGCGGGAGTTGAAGAGTGGGTTTCCTGCTTCAATATTCGGGTTGTAGCGTCAATACCTAGGTTATAGCTTCAATATTTCCATCTCCATTCCCACTCCCCGAATCCTGTGGGGGTCCACGCTTCCTCCCTCCTCCGTGCCGTGGCGGCGCAGTGGCGTCTTGCATCAACAAGAGGCCGTTGTGGAGATCGAGATCCCCTAGCAACGGAGCAGAGGGTCTTGGTATTGCCCTTCCCCCCCGCCCCAACCCACGAGCTACGATGGATATCCTGTCTCGGAGCACGCGTCGGCGCGGCATGGTGAGACCACCCCATCGTCGCCACATGCCGACGTCTCGGGGCCTCGGGGTGGAGCACGTGAGAGCGTGTTGTGGGCTGGTTCCGATGGCTTGGCTGCGTGTGCGTGGCTTGCGTGCGTCAAGAAGGAGATGTTTCGCCAAGCAGCACAGCACAGCACAGCACAGCACATCGACGACAGACAGCCACGATGGGGAGGATCCTGGTGGTGCTGAGGTGAGACGATGGGATGTGTGTGAGGAAGGTAGGTTGGGTAGGTACGTACTATGGGAGGAGGAGAGGCGCTTTGTCTGGATGCGGGATGGGACCGGGCGCGGATGGGGGGTTAGTGTCAGGTACGGGGAAGCTAGAGCAGAGGGGGCGTGGTGGGTGGGGCGGGGATAGAGATGTTCCGGGATTGGGACGTTTTTGTTTGACAAGGGGGGGGGGAGATGATGGGTGGTGTGTTGAAGAATTTTGATGTGGAGGGTGGGGTGGGTGGAAAGGGGAGGAGCGGTAGTCGCCGTGGGAATGCATATGGTGGTGGTCTACTACTGCCTGCTACTTTACTACTGTACTTACTACTGTACGACGATGGAGTGTGTGCGATGGTGCATGGACGGCCATGGAGAACATGCGATGCGATGGAACTTCTCCGGTATGGATGTGGCGGCTGCATGGAAGTTTGTATGCAGCAGTAAGGGATGTGGCGTTGCGATGAGACGAGATGAGATGCGTGCGTGAGTGCAGAGGGGGAGATGAAGCATGTGGAGGGAGCGTGTACATTACAGCGCAGTGCATCATTACATACAGCGTGCAGACTCTTTCCTCGGTCCATGTGTGTGTTCGCAGGGCAGGGTGGTTTTCGGGTCATACAGCGACTCTGTGTTTTCGCGTCGTCGTATGCGTAATTTCTCCCCTCCTCACCCTCTCCTACTACCGGAAAGTGCCCTCGCCGATCACAGGAACCCGGCGTGGGCTTACCCTTGCGTCTGGATGCGGTGATAGGTTACCGAAGTTGAATAGTGGCCTTTGGTGAGCTTATTACTAGATTACTGGATTACTGGATTACTACTAATCTACGGTAGCAGAGTCGAGCAGAGCGGGAATTTAGTTGTCCGGCTGTTGTCCACTAGATTACCATACTCCACGAGGCCACACACCACCACGCACCACAGCCAAAGGGAACGGCAGGCACATAGACACAGACGCTATCCCCGAACAAGCCACCACCACCACGCTAGACGACGAGGGGAATAGCGCCACCACACACACCTCCGTCATTCCTTCAGCCCCGTGATGGTGGAGACGGAGACGGGAAATGATCTGCGCCACCGATTGGAAGAGGGGACTCGGCGATCGACGACGACGGAGGATGAGGATGAAGATGAGGATGAAGAAGACGGGGGTAACATCTGATTTGTGTGTTCGTCGCGTACCTCGGGGAGTGGAAGTGTGGAAGAGTGGGGATACGCGTGGGAGAGTAGAGTATGATTTGCAGGTACATTTATTTGCAGTAGTACTTTTTTTACTGTTCTGTTCTTTTGTTTTACTTCTGCTGTGTTTCTTTTGCTGTGTTCTTTTACTATTTACTTTTGCTGTTCTGTTCTATTCTTTGTTGGGTGCTCATGCTCATCTACTTGTGAAATCCGCAGTCTATCACCGTACATTACACACTGCACCAACTACCCTGTACCTTCCACCCAGCGCATGAACAAGACCCCTGCCTCTGCGCCAAATTTGCAGAACCGCAGAAAATGCAGGGCTCAACGCAGGGCCAGGGTACCAGGGTCTCGGTACGCCGAGGGTACAAGAGTCCCCACTCCAGGGCTCACCACGGCTCACCCACAGCTCACCAGTATTTCACCGCCTGTTTCGATGCGTTTATGCGGTGTTTCAGTGTAGAGGTGGTTGTGCACTCCCAGTTCTCGGTGGTTGTACCTCGAGTGTACCGTTTGGCGACATCCATGTAAAGTCAACGCAGATCTCCGAGTTGTGTGTGTGTGCATCCACGAGTTTACTCGTTAAAAGTCGGACTGCGGTATAGAGTATAGAGTATACTGTGGTTGTGTATGATTATGCTGTGGTTGTATGCTGTGGTATGCTGGCTGGAGTATGGGAATATACTGCTCAGTGATGGATAGAGAGCACAATTCTGCTATACTCTGCTATAATCTATTATTCTCTCTGCTATACTCCGCCATACTCTGCTATACTCTGCTATACTCTGCTATACTCTCTATTATACTCTGCTATACTCTCTATTATTCTTTCTACTAATCTAATATACCACTCTATACCACTCCATCCCACTCTATTCTGCAGCACTCATCTACCTACTCTTACTCCATATTCCCTGCTACTACTATACTAATGTACTACTCCTGCACCCTCTAACCCTACTGCACTCCCGCATATGTACTTTCCCTCCCCTCCTCATCTTCCACTTCCGGCTGTCATCCCCATGTCCTTTCTCCACGATCACCACCACGATCACCACTTCCCTCACCATCTCCATCTTCATCCCGATCTCCTACATCTCGACCTTCACCCGCTCAACAATTCTCCACCCCAAACTCCCTCCCGCCACGCATAGCATGCACCGATCCCGACCATCCTCCGAAACACCTCCTCCACCTCCGCCGCGCCTCCTCCGCCGCCGTTCCTGACCTGGCCCGCCCGCTACGCTACTCTATTCCAGTAGTAGTCCCTCCAACCACTCCAACGGCTCGCTCCCCATCAACAGCCTCACGCTAGATCCCTTCGCGCCTAGCCCTCCGCGCTCCACCTCCTTGGCCGATCGGCCTGGGAAACTTCAAACCTCACGTCTCACCCTCCACCTCACCCTCTCTCACAATCCCCAAAACCTCACCGCCGCAACCGCAACCGCAAACCACACACATCACCACCTCACCGTCGCCGCCCCCCCATCCGCGGCCATGGGCAGGACCTCGAAATTCTTCTTCCCCGTCCCAGGGCGCCGCGCCTCGGTCCTCCCATCCTCGAAATCAGACGCCGCTGCACCAACACCCTCCTCGAGCAGCAGCAACACACGCCCGCCGCCGCAGCGCCCGCAACAGCCCCTCTCCAAAGCACAACGCCTCCTCGGCACAGGCGACCTCAACATCGATGCCCCGACCCGCGACGACGACGGCACATGGCGCTCCTACACACCGTCCTCGACGCGCAGCCGCGCAGCCACGAGCCCAAGCCGGATGAGCATTGAGATAGCCGAGTCAGCGACCGAGGATGACGCCTTCAGTGTTTCTGAGGGAGGGGTGCCGCCCATACGATTGAACGGCAAGGCGTCGTCGACGCTGCTGGGCCGGGGGACTACCATGAGAGCGGAGTACGGCGGAGAGGATATGGCGAGTGACCTCCCCGATATCAGGTCCGAGAGGTCGAATTCCACGTTACGGTCTTACTATGACCGGGGATCTACGCCCCTCGCTGTCTCACAACAGACCTCGGCCTCGTCGGCGCGCGACCTCGCGCTCCGCAAGGGCTACCAGCCCGCCATCTCCTCTATGCCCCACAGCCCGCTCGGCATCGACTCCATCGCCGAAGACGACGGGTCCGACGACGACCGGGACCGAGACAACCGGGACAACAGAGACAACAGAGACAGCTACTACCCCACGTCGCCCATGCAACCCCCCAAAAAGAAAACCTCCCGCCTCGACCTCACCCGCCTCTTCCACAAGAAATCCAAAGACTCCTCTCTCCGCCCCCCCGCCACCTCCCGCACCTCCTCCATCGCCTCCGGCGTCTCCTCCACCACCGACGCCGCCTACTCGCGGAAACTATCCAAGAACCCGCCTGCCGCGCGCAAGAAGAGCGCTGTTGCGTCGCCGCCCGTTGATCGCCTGAGGGACGAGAAGACAGTCCAGTTCCAGAGCGATCACCACGCCACGGACGACCTGTGGGACCACTACGAGCAGCGCGCGTATGTGGACCGCAGTCCCAAGCCGGAGACTGCGAGGGTGGCCAAGGCTGCTGCGGCGGCGGTGCCGGTCATTGCGTCGCCGAGACCGAGACACGAGGCCCCGAATGGGGTGTCCTACCCTGATCTGCGCCCGCGAGGCGGGCATGATAGTAGGGATACTGCGGCGCCACCGCACTCTGCGTGGCGCGCGCGCGATCACCTCGGTGGGAATGGGCAGAACTGGGATGCCACGAGCCGAGTGAGCGATTCGAGCAAGACGACTGGCACGTCGCGGCGGAGCGTTTTCTCAAACTCGAATCTGCAGCAAAACAGCATTCTCTCGCTCTCCGAGTCCTCGTCGTCAGATGACGACGATGGGGTGAGGGACGAGAAGGATACGTCCGAGAGCGACGTTATGGGGAACGGTGCGCGCAGAGGGGGGAAGAGGAACGGGGCGAATAAGTCGGGTAGCAGCACCACCTCCTCGTCCAAACACCCCACCTCCTCCACCACCACGAAGAGGCAAAAACCCAAACCCCTCCGCAACCTCGACGCCTTCCCGCGCCCCGCGAGCTCGACCTCGCACCCCTCGACCACCACTCCCTCCCCGCACCACAGCGACTTCCTCACCATCCCCTCGCCCATCTCCCCCCACCTCTCCGGGCCATGGCGCTCCTCTATCTCGCCGCCTACAACAGCCATCCCCGCGCCGCCGCCATCGGGCCCGCTGCCGGGTGTGCCGCAGGGCGTGAGGCGACATGCGAGCTCGGCGAGCAAGGCGAGCACGATGCGCAGCGTGAATAGCTCGCGCACGGCGAGCACGCTGCGCAGTACGGCGCCGAGGAGCAGGCCGCCTGTGGAGGGGCTGCCGAGCCCCGTGAGTCCGGGGGTGGGGGCGTATTATGGGCGCGGGCATGGGAGGCAGGGGAGTGGGCAGAGTGGGGGGTATGCGAATGGGTATGGGTATGCCAACGGCAGCGGGATGACGCCTACGTCGTCGCGCTCGCCTGTACCGGCGCCGGCGTACCCGGCTTCCATCTCGTCGTCTACGTCGTCGTCGGCTGCTACGACGGCATCAGCGGCTGCTGCGGCGGCGGCGAACATGATGGTCGTGACGCCGCAGGAGCAGGCGCTGCTCAGTGCGCTGAGGCGCAAGAGGGCGAGGATGCGGGATGAGATTCTCGCGGAGGGGGTGCTGGATGTGGGGACTGCTAGTGTGGTTAATATCGGCGGGGGAGGAGGAGGTGGGGGGAAGGGGCCGGGGAATGGGGGGAATGGGTTGATGCCTAGGGCGAGCGTGAGGAGTGGTGTTAGTGCGAGGTCGAGTGGGGTTAGTGAGAATGGGCGCGGCGGGGAGGGGGAGAGCGTCGTGTTTTGTCTTGAGGATGGCAGTGCTGGCCCCGCTGCTGCTGCAAATGGGATGGTGGCGAATGGTGGGGGTGGGGAGAAGAGTATACGCAGCGCGAGGAGCGGGAGGAGCGAGAGGAGTGCGGCGTTTGGGGGAGGCGGGTGGGAGAGGGAGGAGGTGAGGGAGAGGGAGGCGAGGGAGAGGGAGGCGAGGGAGAGGGAGATGGAGAGTTTTGTGGGTGCGCTTGCTGGGGGTGGTGGCGGGAAGGGGGGTGTGAAGGGCAGGGCGGGGGTGAGGTTGAGTGCTGTTGGGAGTGTGGGGGGGGAGGGGTTTGGGTGGTGAAGAACACTGCTGCTGCCCTTGACTGCCTGAGTACCACACTGCTGGGGGTGGGGTGTATTGATAACTAACTGACTGACTGACTGTCACTGCATCTTTTTTTTTTGTGTCTTGGGGATCCGGAGGTGGGAAAAGGGCGGGGTGTGATGGATACCCAACGCGTGTGTTCGGCACATATCAACTTATTCATTTTTTTCTTTTGTCTTTGGTGGTGGGAGGCTTGTGTCTCGGTCTCGGTCCGGGGCCTTGGATTTTGTTTGTTTTATGCACTGTTTTTTTTTGGGTGGTTGCCTTTTTGCGGATTGTTTTCCTTTTTGACGTTTTACATGTATAGATGGAAGGCAGAAGGGGTGATGATGTTGTATAATTAGTATTTAATTTTCGATATATGGAGGGGTGGGAGGGAAGGAGGGAGAGGAAGGGGGGGGGTTGTACGTTGTACTATAGTGTATGTATGTAATAATAGGATTGATTGATTGATGGATTCATGGTATACAGCATATGTAATAATAGGATTGATTGATTGATGGATTCATGGTATACATACAGCAGAATATTTGCCTTGAGAAAAGCACAGGCGCGGGAGAGGGGGGATTATGGAAGGCCGGGGGGCACAGATTGTAGCAAAACGATTTTGGAAAACATCGTTTGCCCGGTTCTGAATCGATTCTTGTCATCGGCGTAGTTTTGTCACCGCTGTAGTCCTGCCGTCGGTGCAGTCTTCTCGTCGGTGCAGTCTTATCACCGTTGCAGTCTTCTCACCGATAGACGACTCCTGTGAGTTTCGGACGGGAGTCTCGTCATCAGATTCGGACAAGTTGGCGGCGTCATCATCATCTTCTCAGTCTCCATCCCAGCTCCGTACAAACTCTTTTTCGAGTGGGTGTACTGTCCCATTCTCGACGCGAGCAGCCACACGGCGCATGCAGGCACAGGCACTAACAGAAGAGAAAGAGAAAGCGGAAGTAAAGGTTGTCGATTGCTTAACGTGCAAGGTGTCGGCATAGTAGGGGACGGACGGCCTGGAACTCTGTTTGCAACAGACATACTGGAGCTGGCGTCGTGTTGGTTTGTTCATCTCTAAAAAACATAGACTCCTAGATCTCTAGAGAGGGAGTTCCTTCGCAATTGTGGGGATCGAGGTATTTGTCCATTTGACGAGCGGACTCTTGGCTTCGATGTTGTGGATTGTCTCGGCGATGCTGTTGGGTGAGGTTTGAAGATTGTGAGCTTTGGCGATGAGGTCGATGAGGTCGATGAGGGAGGGGTCTAATGGAGAAGGTTGGGGGGGGGGTTGGTCTGGGTGATTTGTGGATATTATATGCATCTTTACAATCTTGTGGCGTTTTGATGATTACTTTTGACTACTTGGGTATATGGGAGTTGGGAGTGGATGAGACCTCCCCCCAGCACATCGAGAGAGCTAGAAAGCACGATACACAAAAACACACCTATCAACTCAGCATAAACACAGACGCCACGCTTAAATCTCCTCTTCGATTTTGCCTTTGCCTTTCCATCTACCACTACCCGCCGCTATCCACCACTATCCGCCTACCATCGCTACGACACCAGCGGCATCAGCGCTTCAGCGCATCCCAGCTACTAACTTGGCAATCTTCATCCCCAACCAAATCCATGTCTAAAGCAACCACCACCACCCCTCAAAACTCGTACGCTTGGAAATAAATGGATACAAACAACCTCCCCCTCCCCCTTTACCCCACACTCAATCACCCACCATACATCATCACCACCCCTCTCCTAAAAATCAATCAAATTCCCCCCTCCCTGCCCCTGCTGCCGTCCAAACGGATTCCCCCCTCCCGTCTGCGCATGCTGCACTCCACCCTGCTGTCCATAGCTCGGCTGCGGCATCCCCGTAAACTGGTTCTGCATAAACGGATTCCCCCCCGCACCCGTCTGCTGCGCATTCAACCCGGGCAGGCCGGCCCCCGCGGAATTCACAAACGTACCAGGCGCCGTGTGCTGCGCTGGGATGCGCAGGTTGCCCGTGTTCCCGAAGGTGTCCATGCCGTCGCCGCTTTCGAGGAGGGAGGCGAGGCGCGCTTCGTAGGGGGATTGGGGCTTCTGCGCTTGTTGCTGGGCCTGTAGTTGCTGCTGCTGCTGCTGCGGGGGAGGGGTGAAGGAGGATTGTTGGGAGAACTGGTTCTGGTTCTGGTTATGGGTTGGGAAGGAGGAGAGAGTTTTTTGCTCTTGCAGCGAGGAGAGCGTCGGGATGGCGGGCTGCGAGGCTGCCGCGGGGCGAGAGGTAGCGAAGGGGTTGTTTGAGCCTGTTGCGGCGGGGAGTTGGGCCTGGGTTGCGGTTTGGGCGCTCGTGGCCCAGGGGTTGTTGGTGTTTGCCGGCACGATGGGTTCAGGTTGCTGCTGTTGCTGCGGTGCCTGTTGGGCGTAGGGATTGTAGTTCTGCGACTGCGGGAAGGGAGATGTCTGCCCGGTTTGCTGCTGCACGTATTGGTCGAAGGTGGGGAAGCCGTTTTGGTAGCCGGTCTGGTAGCCGGTTTGCTGCTGCGCGGCGGGCTGCTGCTGGGGGTAGCCGGTGGCGTAGGAGTTGAGGTAGTTGGGCTGTTGCTGGCCTTGTTGGGTCATGTCGATGGGGTTGCCGGACCAGTCGACGGCGCCTTGCTGCTGGTATCCTTGGTTGTAGCCGGTGAATTGGGGCTGGTTGCCCTGCATCTGCACGGGGTCGTCGTCGAAGAGGCTCTGTGCGTTCGCCTCCTCGAGCTCCTTGAGGCGCAGGTCCTCTTCCTCTTTGCTGAGCCTGATGGCCTTGGCGAGGTCGTCGTCGTCGGGCTCGCCTTGCCGGCTCTGTCGCTTCCTGCGATCTTCTTCCTCCTGGTGCTTTGATGCTTCGATCGCGAGCTTGTACTCGGCATCCTCTTCGTCGGCGCGCTGGGCGCGGTGTGGGCGCTCGCGGCGGGGGGGAGGGGAAGTCTCGGAGGAGCCGTACTCTTCGATGCCGGTTACGCGGGACTTCCAGGACTTGCGGTCGCTGCGCTCGGCGCGGAGACGCTCTTCGTCGAGGATCAGGGATGTGAGTTCTTTTGCGGACACACGGACTGTGACTGGTTAGCTTGTATCTTTCGGCACAAGTGCGGGGAAGTTACCATTCTGCCCGACGTCGCGGCCGTCATCGTCGATGTGCTGGAACTCACGGAGAGTCTTGATGATGAAGACGTTCTTGCGTGCCCATGTAACGACCATCTCGGAGCCCTCGTGCAGACAGTAGTCCAGGACCTTCAAGGCCTTGAGGACGTGTCGCCAGTTCTTGCCCTTGTCATTGAGACGCTTATCTATCATGTACATGATCTCGTAGAACTCGGTTGATCTGCGTCATATCAGCAGCTGTTATTTGCGAAGCCGCATGCTCGAATCGAGGGGTCCATACGAGTTGTATGTCATCTGGGAGATTTCCTGCATCTCCGTCCCTGTCGGGCCCCATGGATCGTTGCTCGTAGCTATTTCCAATCGGTCAGTTCATGGCTGGCCGGTTTAACAGCGCGCGACGGGTATATCTCACCATTGCGAACCTTCACCTGCACTGATGAGTAGCCCTTGGTGACATTCTTCACACTTCGCATAACCTTCGACATGACTGCGGCGGGTGTGGTCGTGCAACCACTGAGATAGTATAGGAGGAACTCGGTATTCTCGCGCTCGTCCGCTGGCCCAATCTAGCAGAAGCGATGGCGCTTATTTCGAGGGGTAGTGATCGGACTCGGCGAAGATGATGTCGTTGTCAGAGAGGGTGGCTGGAGCGCGGGTCCTTGGCAGATCTAGTTGCGCCGCCGACGGAGGTGACGTGGTGCAGGGTCTTTGCCACACGGGATATCAATCGAGCGTTTTTCGGTTCGGTAATGGAAACAGTAATATGAGGTTGTTGAGAATCCGCACAAGAAAGGCTCCAGGGAGGTATTATAACGAGGGAAAAGGTCGGGGTTTGCGGTGTAGGAAAATGTTGGTTGGCCACAGGGTTCGCGATTCAGGTCTATCTGTCGGGCGGTGCAAGATGACGCTGTACTTGATGGTGTACAGAGGACGTAATCGCGCTAGTGGGAAAGTGGCAACTGCAAACCCAATTGAGCCTCCTGGCACGTGATCCAATGGCTGTTTTCATTCACTTGTAGGAAACGAACTGATACTGAGATTGAGGATTATGAATTTATCTCTTAGATGTGAATGATTAGTAAAACTAGAGCTTGGTTTTCTATTCGTAGTCGATATAAGCTCTTCGAGAGATCACGGGTGTCTCTAATCCGAGTGTCTTGTTTCGGACAGTCCCCTGAGAAATGAGAATATGGACCCATAAGGAGCATATATATTAGCGAATAGCTTCATAGGTAGATAATCGACAATATGCTTCCTGATCTCATGGGATTAAATGAACAACACCACCTTTCTCTTGTCGGTAGGCCTCTCGCTGTTCACGTTATTCTCTTTGTTTTCACTGTCTCACTATTCTTACTGGTTCCCTCTGTTTGATGCCTGACAAACGCCATACACTTAAAATGCAATTAAGCCAAACACCTCAACAAAAACGGGGTGCTGGCGCAGTGGTAGCGCTTCTGATTTCTGCTCCTACTTGATTGGATTTTTTCAATTCAAGAGGTGGTTTACCTGGGGGTCGGCTAGGTGGTTACATTCCCCTAGAACGAATAAAATCTTCGGCCACGCACGATCTACTCGCATACAGTCTTGTTTTCAAAGTAAACCGGGAAAATTCAGGAGGTCATCGGTTCGAATCCGGTGCACCCCAATCGTTTTGCATATATTTTTTGGTGGTAGATATGTAGGTGGGAACCATACCTAAGGATTCAGATCCAGATAACGACCTCCCGAGGCCACCCCAGGGATCTAGGTGCATCAGAACAACTTCTATAATCATTGATACAAGACATACATACATATAATTTCCGCGCCTTTATACTCCGCGCTGTCATACTCCATGTCAAAAACGACACAACCCAACCACAACCCATGTGACAAACACCATCCAAACACCATCGAGAACGTCCACAGTCCGTGTACCCGTGCCTTCTATCCCATTCCGGTACCACATCAGTTCATGCAAATGCCAATAAACTCGTCCCTCCCCACCCCTCCCTTCCCCTCGAGATCAAACTCCTCAATCATCGCTGACAACTCCTCCTCTTCCAGACCCTCGCCCAATTCCCGCGCTACCCTCCGTAAATCATCCAAAGATATCATACCCTTCCCTTCCGTATCAAAGAGATCGAAAGCCCGTAGGATCTCGTCGCGCGGGTCCCGAGCCAAGATTAGCTCAGACGCTATTTGCTGGAACGAACTGAGCGTAAGATGTAACCTTGACGCCGGTACCACATGTTGCCCCGACGTTCCTGGCGGCGGCTGGTATGACGGCGGAGCTATTCCATGGGAGGTGAGCAGGTCGAGTAGTTCCGGTTTGGGCAGATCAAAACCGAGCGCCTTGAGCGCAACCTTGAACTCGTGGTAGTCGATGAGGCCATCCTTATCCAGGTCAAACAGCGCAAACTATCCCATAATCAGCTATGAACCTATCAAAATGAAAGCGCATACTCACAGCCTCGTTCACTTCATCGCGCTGCTCGTCCGCTAACTGCGCCAGTGCGCTCGGCGCTTGCGATTGTGCGTGTGTGGATTTTTGCGCAACTTGCTGGCGCTCGCGATCAAGGCGGTCGCGCTCAAGCCGCGCTGCTTCACGGGCGGCGGGGGCGTGTGATTGACTGAAGCTGATGGGCTTTCCGCGGGTGGAGGACTGGGGGGGTTGTTGCGAGGGCCCCGACATGGAGGAGGGATATGGGCGGATGGGGAACGAGGGGTGTTGGGAGGATGCCATGGTGTCGGCGCGTTGAGGGTGTGTATGTGGTCGCAGACGGCACGGGGACAGTCTGATGTTGTACTGGAATGTGCAATGTCTGAATTTTATTTGTCTTTATTTGTCGTCGCGTACTCGTACTCGACTGAAGAATTACGGGAATGGGATATGGCGGGGGACGCGCTTGAAGCTTTGGGTCTGACGCGCCGCGCCACTCAGCTCAGGGTTGAAGTTTGTGCCTCAGGCGCCAACATAATTCAACTCGACAATAGTCAGTCCATTAGGGGCTAGATTTTCAAGAGAAGTAAATTCTGGTGATAAGTGGCATTGGAGTTGGTCATTATGACTCTTAGTATAATGGTCACTGGGGATCTCTGCGGGTTCTTGGTGGTTGCCTGGAGAGGCAGTTCTACCTAATGCAATCATGCCCAATGAAAACTACAGGATGAATGCCAACTGAGCCGCCCATCTGCACATTTATCCCTTCCGATTACTATGAAACATATAAAAACACGCTATACACCATAGTATGCCTTATCAGTTGGACTGCTGACAAAGGCCTGTATTACTGTACCACGTGCAGCCTGGCAAAAGGGGCTGAGCTCATTTTGCATCCAACATAAATACTCATGTTCCCCAGAAGTATGAAGAGAGACGACTGCCTTAGCTGAAGACTCATACCACAAATTTAAGAAAGTAGACTTCAAATATCTAGCTTTATTTATGAGTAACTTGCCTGTTGATTAAAGCTCTGAGTGATTTATTGCCTTGATTTAGTCACACTTGCCTCTGCTGTGATCTCCAGTTGTTGTGCACAGTGCTTATTCTGACGTTTGGCTGACACTAGCGCTGTATAAGTCACGTGTTGCTGCCTCTCGATGAGCACTTGATGTGTTGTATAAGCGAGAGGTAACCTTGACCACGACAAAAAAGACGAAGCGCGTTATATCATCTCGATTGCTGTCCACGCTTGACGAATTCGCTGATTCATCCATCGTCGAGACAGCTGAGACAGGTCGTCTTCAGCTACTTTAATACCAGCCTGTTATGCTTGCCGCGACCACTCTCTTTTGAGCGACAACCAAAACTTTGAGGCGCGACGGCGTGTCGCAATTCTAGGAGGCAACTTCACAACCTCCTGCACCTTTCCAGCTCTGTCTGAAAGCTCATCAACCCATTGACAGCCGTGACAATGTCAGGATTCGGTGGATTCGGTGGCTTCGGCCAGCAAAACAATGCCCAGCAGCAACAGAACACGGGCTTCGGCGGCTTTGGCCAATCTACAAATACAAATACAGGTATGCAACCCCCATTTTCTTTACATCCCGGACGCGACGGAGCTCGACTGCCCGCCATGGGGCACACTGGCGAAGCTGGGGCTCACTCGAACCTTCTCGTACCTACAGGATTCGGTGCTTCCTCGACCGGAACTGGCTTTGGAAGCGCGCAGAACAATACCGGCACGAGCGCCTTTGGTGGCAACACAAGTGGATTTGGCGGTTCTGGAGGTACGTCGAGAATGCACTATTTGTTTTGGCTATCGAGGGGGCTGCCTGCTCTGTCGGCAGGCATAGAATCGCGCCCTCGATGCGACACGCATCGGCCGCTCTATAACTATCGGCCCACACCGGCGACATGGCAGATTCGCAGGACCTGATATCGACGCTCTCTCAATTGCCGACTTCGCATAAACCTATGGAACCTGTACCGCGCAGACGACTAACAGCTGAAATAGGATTCGGAGCTACACAGAACACCGGTTTTGGTGCTACCGCCAACAAACCCTTTGGGTCGACAGGGGCCACGGGGAACAGTCTCTTCGGCGCATCCACAACGACTCCGGCAGCAAACACGGGCTTCGGTGGATTTGGTGCTAGCACTACTACCCAAAATACTGGATTCGGTGGTGGCACTTCTGGTGGTCTCTTTGGTGCCCCAAAGCCCGCAACGACCGGCTTCGGAGCGTCACCAGCCCCTAGCCCTTTTGGCGCTAATACCGGCACTACCAGTGCATTTGGTGGAGGAAATACTGGTGGAGGGTTTGGAGCTGCTAGCAGCACTCTAGGTGGTGCGAGCCAAGAATGCCAGGGAACTTCTGCAGTCCCCTTTCAACCCACCGTTGAGAAAGAACCCAACGCGCCTGGAAACCAGCAAGTGAGGTTTGAAAATATATGCTTCCAACAACCATATGTCAAGTTCTCCCAAGAAGAATTAAGGCTGGCCGATTACGCACAAGGCCGCAGGCACGCCAACTCCGGTGGACAGGCAGGCGCTTTTGGCACGTCCACCGGTTTTGGTGGCTTTGGTGGTACTCAGCAACCAGCTTCGGGATTCGGTGCTGGCGCCAGCACCAACACTGGAGGTGGCCTATTCGGGCAAACTAATACGGCATCAAACCCATTTGGCCAGACAACCACGCCAAGCACAGGATTCGGTGCTAGTACTACTGGAGGAGGTGGCCTATTCGGGCAGCAGCAGCAGAAGCCTGCCACTGGTGGACTTTTCGGGGCTACCCAGTCTGGGTTTGGCTCTACGCCCTCTACGGGATTCGGAGCTACAAATACGGCTACGAATACAGGTTTTGGAGCACAACCGGCAACGACATCTGCGCCATCGCTCTTCGGCAGCACGCCCAACAAGCCATTATTTGGGGCTCCTGCCGCATCTACGACGCCATTTGGCGGTGCTGCAGCTACGACTGGTTTTGGAGCGACTCCCGCATCCAACCCATTTGGCCAGACGCAGACGACTGCACCATCGAATCCATTCGGCTCGACTCCTGCCCAGCCTGCGGCATCGAACCCGTTTGGTGGTGGCTTCGGAGCCACTCAACAACAACAAGCTGCTCCTACCTCTCTTTTCGGCAATGCACCTAAACCCGCAGCCACAGGCACAGGTCTCTTCGGAAACCAGCCAGCGGCCACAGGCAGTTCGTTGTTTGGGGCACCCGCTCAGAGTGCCGGTACAGGATTCGGCGCGGCACCGGCCGCTACAAATACTGGTGGCCTCTTCGGCGCCAAGCCTGCCGCACCTGCCACGGGCGGTCTGTTCGGCCAACCTGCTGCAGCACCCGCAGCTGGCACTGGCGGTGGTGGCCTCTTCGGTGGATTCGGTCAACCCCAAGGTCAGCAAGCTCAGAGTACGGGAAGCAGCCTTTTCGGTGGTGGCCAGCAAGCCAAGCCATTATTCGGAGCCTCTCAACCAGCTCAGGCCGGAGGTGGTCTTTTCGGCAGCACCAACCAGCAAAGTACTGGAAGCTCGTTGTTCGGAAATGCTGGCCAAAACCAGCAACAACAGCAGCCACAGCAAGCTCAGCAAGGCGGTTCTCTCTTTGGAGGCGGCTCGTTGTTCGGCGGCTCCCAACAGGGCCAGCAACAACAGCAGCAACAACAACAACAGCAGGGACAGCTTACTACCAGCATCAATGATCCTGCCGCATTCGGCGCAGGTTCAATGTTCTCAAATCTCGCAACGCCAGACCTCACCAATCCAGGCCCGCTCGCAACGCCTCTCTCGAGTCTGTCGAAGCAGAAGAAAGCTGGCATTATCCCTCTGTACAAGCTCAGCCCTTCGTCTGGATCGCGACTCAGCACGCCCCAAAAGCGTGGCGGGTTCGGCTTCACATATAGCACGTACGGAACTCCCAACAGTGCTTCTAGCGTAACGAGTACACCTGGAGGTTTCGGAAACTCGTTGCTCGGTGCTAGCCTTGGCCAGAACAAGCTCTCGAAGAGTATGTCGACAAGCAGCCTTAGGAACTCCTACAACACTTCCTTCAACCAAGACAGTATCCTCACCCCGGGAGCTTTCTCCGCTAGCCTGAGTTCCAGATTCAATAGCACTGGCAGCATGAAGAGACTGGTCATTGACAGAAGCATCCGTGCCGACTTCTTCAGCCCCCCAAGCAAAGAGCCCAAGGAGCAGCAGAATGGGATCCTAAAGAAGCGTGTGAGCTTTGAGTCGACTAATGGGAATGGAAACGGAAACAATGGTCGGCCCTCATCAAGCACATCAAGCCCGCTGAAGCAGGTTCACACCAACGACGGACCAACCCCGTCCGCTGAAGAAATGGGATTCCTACGCTCCACTCGCAGCACCAACGGCGCTGGCCCCAGGACAAATGGGACGACCAACGAGCCAGAAATGGAGCAGGTTAAAGGAAAGGAGTTGGCCATCGTCCCTGAGGAGGGTAGTCCATCTGGCGAGAAACCATTCCCTCTGGCTATCCAGCCCGATCAAGTACCAGGAGAGTACTGGATGAAGCCATCCAGAGCAGAGATTGAAGCCATGAATCGAACTCAGCGACAAAGGATCAGCAACTTTAAGGTTGGTCGTCGCGGGGTTGCGACTGTGAACTTCAACGCTCCTGTTGACCTCTCAAACGTTGATCTCGATAAGATTTTCGGCACCATCGTTGACCTCCAAATTCGCGCCGCTACTGTTTACCCGCCGGGGTATCCCAACAAGCCGCCGATGGGTCAAGGCATGAACGTTCCATCGACCATTCAGATGGAGAACTCCTGGCCAAGGCTTGACAAGCGCAGACTCTCGCCTGAACATGTTAAGGCCCAAATGGACAGGCATTTGAAGCGCCTCCAGAGAGTTCCGGATACTGAGTTCCTGAGTTATGATAGATCTATCGGTGTGTGGACATTCCAGGTTCCTCACTTTACAACATATGGTCTGGATTATGATGACGATTCTGAGATTGGCGATGAGACTCAAGACGACTTTGGTCAGAGCACACTCAGCGTTGCCCCGGACACGCCAACCCCACAAAACAGAACGCCAAGGGCCGTTCAGAACGACCAATCTTTTGAATCGACTTTCGAGGATAGCGTGGTGGTTACGGAGTCGGACCCCGAGGATACTTTCGATTTCAAGAAGCGCAAGGTTTTCCCAGGCGCTTTTGATGCATCGGAAGCTGTTGAATATGACGATGAGATGGAGGATGATAACGATATCCAGGAAAACCAGTCTTTTTTAGATGAGCGCTCCGTGGGTTCATTGTCAAGCGACGACGTCGGGGAGCCTATGGACCACGACGAGAGTTACCAGGACAATGAATTGGTCAGGATTGCGAGTAACGAGATGGCGGGCTCTTACCCTCAACTTGACGCTACCGCGGAGCATGAAAGTGACTACGCACAGGATGAGAGTTTTGAGGAGGATGTAGGTGAGACTCCAGGAGGCCTTATGCGAGCACGGCTACGTGAGTCGCGTGCTGCTGGATCACCACTCAAGCGCAAATTGGAATTGAACGACGACAACTGGATGGATATGCTCGAGCAGACGATCAGCCCTCAGAAACAAGACCGTGAACATCTCAAGCAAATTCGAGATATGGAAACGGACGCCCTTCTCTTTGGTTCCCCTCAGAAGGCACTTGTTTCGCCAGCCAAGAGCCGTGTGGTATCTGATGGTCGTGGCTTCGCAACTAGCATCGATCTCATGCATTCACTGTTTGGGGAGCCAAAAAGCCCTGCAAAACCAACAAAGCCAGCAAAGATAGCACAGGTACCAGCACAAGGAACAGGGTTTGAGTGGCCATACAAGAAGAAGTCCAAGTCCAGCAATTTGAATGAGGAGGATATGAGTGAGATCGACCAACAGTTTCACAATTCAGTAAAGCCGAGTTGGGGCCCGACAGGAACCCTTGTTTATGCGGCATATCCAGCCGGTGACCAATCAACCAAGGCCATTGAGATGCATGGCCTTCTTTCCCAAACGACTGTTCTTGCCAGTGAAGATAAGGATATTCGATTTGCAAAGTTTTCAGACGAGTCGACACCAAACTCCCTTTCAATCCAAAAGAAATTGGCTCGAGTGGATCAATCTGGAGGCATTCCACAAGCCAGACTCTCTCTGCCGTTCAAGTTTGGTGATTTCGTCCGCGACCGAGACTCGCGCCATCCAGCAGCCATTCATGAAAACCTGGTTTGGGAGCTTGCAAGCATTTTGTTCGACGAGATAGAGATCCCAGACGACCTGAAGGGATTTCCGGGGGCATTCAAGTTCTTACGCAAGGACAACCTCTCCGCATTCTGGGAGAAAGTTGTTGAACAGGCTTCCACAAGACAGATCACAATGGCGAAGTCGTCCGAAGAAAAAGCCATTGCTGCTCTTAGCGGACATCGAATCCCCGACGCTTGCAACCATCTCCTAACTGGAAAGGACTACCATCTTGCTACTTTGGTAGCTTTACTTGATGGCAATGAGTCTGTCCGCAAGAATATCAGAGAGCAGCTGAACGAGTGGAACAAGGCTAGAGTGCTCTCGGAGATCAACCAACCCCTCCGAGCTATTTACGAAATCCTGGCTGGCAATGTTTGTGTTTGCGATGGCATCAAAGGAGCGCCCATCGAAGACCGCATTGACTCTTTCATCATGTCTAAGCGATTCGGGTTGGACTGGAGACAAGCATTCGGCCTCAGACTCTGGTATTCCATCTCGAGCACGGAAGAGCTTGAGTATGCCGTGTTGAAGTTCGCTGAAGATCTTCAGCAAGACAAGGAGTCGTCTAAGCCATTCGCGTGGTATGTCGAGCAGAACATCTCGCCGCTGTGGGATGATCAACATCTGGAAGATCGCGAGGACCTTCTCTGGGGGTTGCTTAAGTTGTACTCTGACCGCAAGACAGACCTTCAAGCTGTTCTGCGCCCTGAAAACTCACAATTGTCCCCATTAAACATGCGATTTTCTTGGCAGCTCAGCCAAGCACTTACAGCGTCTGGGAAATGCTCGTACGGTGAACAAGCCGATGAAAAGGCCGACGAGCTTACACTATCATTCGCAGCCCAGCTTACGAATGATGGGCATTGGCTCGACGCTGTGTTTGTGTTCCTCCACTTGTCCTCGCCTGCTGCTCGTACGAAGAGCATCCAAGACCACCTCGCTCATCACGCCGGACGCATTGGGGCAGAAGACGGGCCAGCTTTCACTACCCTTATCGACGAGTTCAAGATCCCACCTTCATGGATCTGGGACGCAAAGGCACTCTACATGCGTGCCGTCCTCAAGGATCCAAAGCGAGAGGTGGAATGCCTCATCCGCGCCGGTGCCTTTGACGAAGCGCACCGCACTTTCTACAAGGTCGTCGCGCCCACTGCAGTCATTGAGCAGGATGATGCGACGCTGCGCAAACTACTTGGTGGCTTTCAACGCAGGGAGGGAGGGATTCGCGACTGGAATCTCGGCGGTGCGACGTATGCGGATTACTTGGCACTGCTGGACGGTGAGAAGCAGGGCGAGTATGACGGGCAAGCTGTGGAGAGGCTGTTGGGCAGCCTTCCGGCTATGCTATCGGATGTGAAGAGTGTGGGCTTCTTGGAGAAGGTGGCGGTCCAGGAGATTGGGGCTTGTGTTGCAAGGGTGGTAGTTCAGCTTGGGAAGAATGGAAAGGTAAGATTCGGGCAACAACCTGGTGTTCTATCGATTCCCACTAACACAATACAGGGACATGACCAGAGCAGAGTTCTAAGACTGCCTCTTACGGAAGACAAGTACTTGAAGCACACGGCAGACTTGAGCGTGGAGTACTACCGTGGTGTCCTCGCAGGAGGTCGCTGAGACTGGCCGAACACGGGGGTAGATTGGGATATGGAATATTGAGTGGGAGGATAAAGATGCGTGGGCATATGTAAAGGGATGAATGAATGGAAAGGGAAAAAATAATCAGGGAGAACTGGGGATTATAAAGAACGTTATTCGACACGGTAGCATTTGCTCTAGACACTGACTCGACTGGGGCCAACTGCGAAGAGCACACATTGTTTGTATGTAGTATAGTCTAGATAGGATCATCATATCTGCATCTGATGATGTATGATAATTCAGCATTTCAGAGCAGTATAACCAAATCCTCTGAACCATTTCGTGAGTGAATGTGAATGAGCTCGAGTATGTGTTGTGGGGATATCTCCAAATGATGTTCGTGTTGGGACTAGCGCAAAAAATGTGGCGCTCTTATCAAGCGTCTTAGCGAGCATTAGCCCCTAAACAAGGTTGTATAGTGTAATGGTTAGCACGTGAGATTTTGAGGATGTTCAGTCATCACATGTCTTCTTGAGATCCCGGTTCGATCCCGGGTACGACCTCAATCTACTTTTTTTGGCTTTTTTTTGGTGGCATCATATATATACGTTGAGGATAGTGATGGGCAAGTGGTTATCGTATAATTAATGATGCGATTTGGTTGCTACGAGGTTGATCTTTTGATTATGCAGCCATTGGTAGCCGCATATAGTCCATTCTCACCTCTGCGCCTTACATATATGACAGTGACAACAAAAACGTGGCGACAGCAGAGGCGCGCTGACATTAGATACATGCGTAGAATCTACCCTCCAGTTCGCGAAGCTGGGCTTTGGTTTCCTTGGGCCGCGCTTCGAGTTCCATGGCGAGAAGTTTACGCTTGGCTTCGCTGAGAATCCGTAATGGCGCCTCGAGGGTTTCGTCGAGTACCACTATTTACTATGGGCACAAATAAGACAGCAATTACATTTTAAAGCGGCCTTTATTTTCACTAGGTCAACTGGCAATGTAATGATACAGTCAACTCTCATTATATACTAAGGAAACGATATAGCTACAAGTGTGTAAAGTGTTAAGCACCTAAAAGTACCCATTTCCAACAAACTCCTTCATTGCGCCTCAAAATACCAAACAGCCTCACGGACCTTCTTGTTGTTGCTTTGGGCAATTTATTTAAATTTTCTGGTTCCTGCCCAGAAGATGTTGAATAGAGGTTGCAGGGCGAAAGTAAATCACTACGAATTTACTCAAGTGTGGCTCGGCGGTGACAGTATCATGCTATCATCCCGTCGCTGGAAATTATAAAAGACTGTGGTGCCTAATCCCATTTGAGCATGCTGCGGACTGCGAGCTTGATGCCATCTGGTACGTTTGATGCCTCGTCAGGGTAGACGAGGAAGGCGAGGGCGATGATGAAGTAGAGGCCGAGTAACTGGTCTGTGTTAGAAAATGCACACATGTCGAATATTGTACAACCCACAGCCGAGACTATATGGCTGCAACAATGGAGGGAACAAGAGAAAACTCACCATAGCACCTTCCAGGTAGTTACTTTTCCCGTCAGCCAAAACGTAGCTGACGACGAGAACGCTCAGGAAGAAGACCACAGTCTCAAAGGTCTCGAAGTGCAAGGTCATGGGCTGACCAATGATCCATCCCAAAACCACCAGGAATGGTGTCACGAGCAGGGCAATCTGCATGGAGCTTCCAACCGCAACACCCATGGCCAAGTCCATCTTATCCTTCAACGCCACTACAATAGCTGTGACGTGCTCGGCGGCGTTGCCCACGATTGGGAGCAGGATGAGACCCACGAACGTCTTCGAGACGTTTACTCTGGCAACGAGAGCATCGATGCTGTCAACAAGGTAGTCGGCACAGACGGCCACGGCGATGGTGGTAAGGATCAGCACGATGGTAGCAGCCACGGGGCTCAACTGCGGCTCCTCTGTCTCGTGGTCGCTTGCCTCGATGCCGGCCTCGTGCTCGGCGTTGAAAAGGCCGGTGTGGGTGCGGAGCTGGAAGATTAGGTATAGGACGTATAGAATCAAGAGAATGATGGCGGTGCCGCGGGAAAGCATGAGCATGGTCTCCTCCGTCTTGTTGCCGGAACCAGCGATGACGGTATAGAGCGTGGCGGGAATGATTAGGGCGGCCGAGGCAAGGATTAGCAGGGATGACATTGTACCTGCAGCTGTCGAGTTGAATGTTTGCTCGATCCCTTGGACGGTGCCGGTGCGCGTGTTGTGGATGCCGCCGGCCAAGAAGCAGCAGCCGAGAACGAGGAGGACGTTGGAGAGGATGCTACCCAGCATGCTGGACTGGACGATGCGGATTTCGCCATTGCGGAGGGCAACGATGCACACCTAAGGTTAGGTCAGCATGAATATCTCAGATTTTTCTTGAAGATTACCACAACGTACAATGAGTTCAACGGCATTTCCAAATGTCGCATTCATCAGTCCTCCCAGTGTCTGTCCCAGCTTCATGGCTATTTCCTCCGTCGCGAAAGAAAGAACCGCGGCCAATGGCACAATGGCAAAGAAATTGAGCGCGAAGACCGTCACCGGATCCCATCCCGTAACACCGGCAACGATTCCAAGAGGCACGAAGACCAATAGGATGTTTACGTAGCTGCTCAGCAACGTAATCTTTGTAACCGTCAACCATGTCGCAGGGTACCGGACCAACGGATTTTCGCTCTGGTCTCCTGGCGTGGACGACCTCGCAAAGATCGAGCCCCAGGTATTCTCTCCAGATGTTGAGATGGTGTTGCCATTGAGCAGGCTGGTGCGCTCGTCTTGGGTCGGCATCTCGTCGGTGGCGGCACGTCTGTTGCTATTCGATGCTGTGCGGATGAAGCGCTTGAATGCAGGTGTCGCTGCGATAAAACTCGAGGTCAGCCAGCGGTCAGTTATAAAAGTCCGAGAGCTTAATTGTCGGGCGTTGGAAGAAATATCACCGATTGTCCCGCAAACCAGGGCAGTTCTTGGCTATTTTGCGCAGCAACTACCACAATATAGTAAACGGGTAATGAGGCGCTAATCACAACCAGAACTTGAAGCTGCCGAGTGACGTTGATCTTTTGACCCACACAATATTGGATGCACGTTTCGCGCTTGTATCATAAATCTCTCATAAGCAGCTCTAATCACTTGACTAGATGGTAGAAATGAGAGGTTTACTCCGCCGCCCCCGAGATCTCCTTGTAGACAAAGGAGCTAACGTAAGGACAAAGAAGCTTTGACGATAGTAGTGGGCGAGAACAGGTCCGGCGAGAACAGGGCGAGCGAACTCTCCGCATTGGGGAATTGCAGCCCCGCCCGCCAGCACTTCCATTACAAAGCCAATCACAACATATCCGTAGAGTTCGGTTTCAGTAGGAAATACTCACAGGCCATGTTGGATTCGCTGCAAGGGAGCGATCGGGGTTGCGATTTAGGCTCAGTCGTTGTGTGGGGGAACACCTAGGAGCTGCTGCGCCTCCTTGGTTTCCGACGATGTCGGGGTTGGAGGCAGATACAGAGTGGGGTGTGTTATCGACAATATATCAACGGTGTGCGCTTGGGCAATAGGACTAGGCTCTGTCCGATCCGTACTGCAGAGTACTATGGGCGTATTGGCTCAGGAGAGGCACCGAATGGCGACGGGGTTTTGTGGGAGAATGATGTTGCGATAGTTGGGTTTCACCGCACAAATGAGCTCCGTCGGGTCTCAAGTATGTACTGAGAGAAGGGGATTAGCGAGTGGAAATAACGGTTTGTCCCAGTCGCGATTGCAGCAAAGAAGTGGAAATTGATGCTGATTGATATCTTTCCGTCGATGGGAATCGTAATGTTAAAAGACTTATGAAGGGCGGAGAGGCAGAGTTGTAGGAGAAACGGTGAACGCGCGCCCTCCAAGCATCTGTAGCCCAAAAGCAAAGACAGGGTGGGGACAACTTCAGCTTGGCCGGTTCAAGAAGCTTGGACGATCTGTTTGTTTGTTGCTGGGCGCTTGCAGGGCGGGGTGTTGATAGATCCACTCCACAGTCCACTGTCGTGCCAACATCTAGGCTGTATCGTGTACTCTAAGTTACCTGACGTCGACTGTTCAGATGTCCGATCTTGTGCTGTGTTGAACTTGCATAAAGCCCAACCAGGGCCCCTCTCGCAGTTCAAGCTTTCAGCTCCCTTGTTAGTTGTGCGTTATTTCACAGTTGCATAGCCACACTTGGCGTGTGTTGGCAATTGAATGTGGCGGGATGGGATGGGATGGGACCTGGAACGCCGAATATTTTACGCAGGCGTCAAACGGGCCAGGATGCATTGGTGGAACACAACAACGCTCTCCTACAGACACGGAGAAATGCATAGACGTGATGGTAACACGACATGTATCACAACAGTTCGCAAGATGAGTCTGCAGATCTGAATCCATTCATTAGTATCTATAGTATGCTTTTTACTGTCTGTTGCACGAAGTACCACCCCCCAGACAGCCATCTTTAATGAACTTTCCTGAACGCCGTCGCTAATGCCAAAAGCCATGAGAGTCCTTCGGATATATCTCGTAGCAGAGTCGATGCCCTCCTACGATCCAATGAGCCAAGCATATCCCATAGACCATCCTTCTTAGCCTCTCAAGTGGTCAAAATCTCTCAACAGATGCTCCATATGAGTATTAGTAGTACGGCCACCCTTCCTCGGCGGCCTCTTCTTCTTATCCTTCGCCTTTGGTGGTGCCTTCACCCTCTTGCTTGGGTCCTCACTCGCAGGCTTTTGGCCGGCCTCGATAAGTTTCCTGACGAGATCATCCGGATCTGCCAGTTCAATGCGGTGCCACATAGTTTCAAACTCGGGTTCAACAGGATGGCGTAGCGTAGGGTCGTCGGCCCAAACCATGCGGGCGTGTCCATCCTTTTTGGTCCGGGTGACAAGTAAACGATGCTGCTTCTCCAACTCAGTGATGGCCTCCTCACAGTCTGGCCAGCCATCCTTGAGCTCCTTCACCGAGACACCTTGCGCATCCGCCTTCCTCTGTAAATATGCCAGAAGTTGATCCTTTGTTCGCACATTGATGATAGGTCTGTGCTTGAACTTGCCGGAATCCCACGTCTGTACTTTCTTCTTTGGGTCTGGAATCCATTCTAGCCGTCCGTGTTTCCGAAGAATTGCAGCCAGAGTACGCTTTTGTTGTTCAGGAAGGCCCATAAATGACATATACTCCAGAATTTCCTTGAAGCTTTTCGGCTCCCCCTTCTTTTTCAAAAATTCAATGATGTATGTGACTTGTGTGTATGAATCGCTGCCATAGCCGGTTTCTGACGGCTGAGAGTAGACGACCGGTTGGGTCTCGCGCTTGCGCTTCTGATCCTTTGAACTCGGAGATGGGGTGGATTGGCTCGCTGGCGATGGAGATGGAGCAGATGCAGACGCAGCTGCAAATGTGCGCTTATTGGAGACCCTTGAGGCAGCTCCCTGTACATTACTTTTGAATGCATTCTGCGCCTTGTCCAAGTATGAAGACATTTTTACCGTTCCGATATGGAGGTGAGCGGATGCCCAATATGTCGAAATTTCGCTATGCTAAGTCGTCGAGGACGCTTTGTGCGGTTGAGGTCAAGGTCGCTCAAATTCGAGTGCTTGATGCGATTCGAAGGGGTGGGGGTTATTTTCGTTCAAGTTCACTTCAGGCCCTGAACCTCGAGAAACTGACCTCCGGAGACTCAAAAAGTCTGTGATGCCACACACACAGCCCTGCGGGAGAGGAAGAAATATTCGGTGGTGGCCGTGACGAGGCGAAGAGTAACTATCTGGCTGGTTGAACCTCTCAGATAAGATCCAGGTGGATGACTCCAACAAGAGTCAGAGCCGACTAGTCGGCGCAGGTGGTCCTCGCAGGAGGTGTAGCTGATAGTAGTGCTTGTAATAGAGGTGCGTTTCTACAGAGCTTGTCGTAAGATAGTTGTGTCGTGGATGTTGAAACTAAAGAAGGCTGGCTGGGGCCAAAAAGAGCTGCAGCCTTGCCAAATCGCGCTAGTGGAGCTTTCGACGCAACTGTTTACCGAAAGGCATGCCAGCATCACAAAGGGCATCCACCACTTTGAAAGCGCAAACTCGCCCTCACCATCGACAAATAGGGATCGAATAGTGCTGGACACTGGCATTTGGGTCGCATGATGCTGGACTAGTGACAAATTTATTTGTTTACGAAAGCATCCATTGGTGACTCGCCAGTCTCACGATTCAACCATCTCACCCAACACTACACGATCTCCAAGCACCAACGCGAAAAATATTCCGATTTATGCTCCTGGCTTGAGGTCTTCACATCTCCTCTGGGGGGGCTGTACTGAATATGGCGGCCGCCACGGTGGATATAGGGTTCCTCTCTGGTTACCTGAACCTACCACAGCCGTCACTAACTGAGGCTCTCGACTCACCAACCGCGGAGCTTGTCAATGCTGTCCTTGTTGCTGTCAGCACCAAAGCTCGCGAGCACCAGGAGCTCGAAGCAGATAAACACCAGGTTGATACGGAGTTGGAAGCGGCTATACTTGGCTCAGAAACCAGAACCAAAGATCTACATCAAACCGCTGATAAGGCGTTGAACGAGGCAAATGAACTCCGCGTGAAGCTGGCTGCCAGAGGTACCAATTAACCCAAGAACTCTTGTAAACGGCAAGCTAACGGGACTGATAGAAAGCGCACTCGAGTCACTCGACACGGAGCTTCAACAACTTAAATCTTCATCGTTCACTTCATCATCTGAAGCCGACAGCCTGCGCGCTCGCATTACCAGCCTCGAAGGCGCGAACCGCGACACTCTCTCAATTGTGGCATCAAAGAGCGCCGCAAACGATTCACTTGCACAGGATCTCCAGAAACAACACCAGAAGGGCCTGGAGCTAAGCCAACAAGTCTCTTCGTTGCAGCAGGCAGTACAAAACGCAAACTCAGCTCTGTCAAGCGCTAAGTTCCGCGAGCAAAATGTGCAGCAGGAACTCGAGCAAGCCAAGAGGAACAACGAATGGCTTGACAACGAACTGAAAACGAAGAGCGCAGAGTCCTTAAAACTCCGTAAGGAGAAGGGCGCGCGAATCGCAGAACTCCAACGACAAAACGAAGAAGTCACCGCCAATCTGGAAGCCGCCAAGCGCACCGAGACTGCGCTGCGCACTCGACTTGAGGAGGTGCAGAAGAAGGCAGAGGAATCCCTGGCTAAGGTCCAGCAGCTCCAGGAAGTTGCAGCAAACACAGAAGAAGGGTTCAGACAGGAGCTAGAAAGTTCAAGGCGTCTGGCTGAGCTTCAAACGCAGCGAACCGAGACCCAAACCAATAGATTGAACGATCTGGAGTCACAACTCGACAAAGCAAAGGATGACTTGGCAGCAGAAACAGCGAGACACCAACAAGATGCCGAGGCAGACTCCCAGGAACGAGACAGGCTAGAGCACCGTATCGCAGAGCTTGAAGCTGAAGTTGATCGACTTGAGGCTGCTGCTTCTGCAACATATCCTGCCTCTGTTCCAGGAACTCCAAGACAGGGCGGCCTCAATGGTCTGTTCCGGAGTGGTTCCCCCGGTGTTTTTGCAACACCCGGCTCTACGAGGAAGTCTACAATTACGGCAACACAAGCAATTGAAGAGCTGTACAAGGTCAAGGGTCAACTAGCGACGGAGCGACGAAGAACCGAGCGCCTAACTGCTGAAATGGAGGATATGATGCACGGTCTTGAGGCGAAGCAGCCTGAAATCGAGGAAATGCAACATGAGCACGAACGCCTCCAACAAGAAATCGTGGAGATGTCTAAATTCGTCGACGTGACCGGCAAGGAAAGAGACAGGGCGAAGAAGGATGCAAGGAAGGCTCTCAGCGAAGCCAAGACATCCCAAGCTGAGCTGGAGATCCTTCGACAGCAGTTGCGCGATCTCAGTGTCCAAGTAAAGATGCTTCTATGCGATTTGGATGCCCAGCAAAGAGGAATGGACTCCTTGACAGGGCCAGAGCGCATGCAGCTCGAGCGCCTAGCCCGCGGCGAAGTCAGTGAAGACGCCCTTCAAGGTCTTACTGACACGGACAAATTCATCAGCCAGCGCCTTACAGTCTTCCGAAGTGTAAGCGACTTACAAGATAAGAACCTGGAGCTACTAACGCTCACGAGAGAGCTCGGTGCAAAGATGGAAAGCGAGGAGGCTCTAGCTGAGAAGCACAAGGCTTCGCAAGACCATGAAATGGTGCAGCAACTGGAAATGAAGGTAGAGCAATGTAACGATGAGATCCGTTCTCTAGTTTCTAGGTCTGAAAGCTACATCAAGGAGAGAGATATGTTCCGACGTATGTTGCAGCACCGTGGCCAGCTACCTCCAAACTCTGACCTCGAGTCTGTTTTCGGCCAATCTGTCAATGGCGAGGTCGTAACCAGCATCGAGACGCCAAATGCTAAGGACAGTGCCAATTATGCAACTCTGTTGCGGGAACTCCAGAGCCATTTCGACCAATACCGAGAGGAGCAGTCTATTGATCGCCGAACTATGAAAGAGCAGGCCGGAAAGCTTGCGTCAGAGAAGTCGGCACTGCAGTCCGAGATTGCCAAGATCAACAGCCAACTTACACTCGCCAACGAGCGTTACGAAATGCTCCATGCCAACTACGCCATGCTCCAAAACGAAAACGGTGAGCTTCAAAAGCGCTCTCAAGTTCTTTCCGAAAGCGCAGCAAAGCAAGATCTTAGGACCCAGCAAGTTGCCGAGGACTTGATCGAGTCAAAGGGCCTTGTCGAGAGTATGAGAAACGACATTGCCAACCTCAAGGCTGAAAAGAAGTTATGGACTGAGATCCAAGGACGTCTTAACGAGGATAACAACAATCTCATGAACGAACGAAGCCAGCTCAACACTCTGCTTGCCAAACAACAAAACCTGCAAAACGAGCGCGAACTGACCGAATCCGAGTCGAGGCGTAGACTGCAGACACAAGTTGAGACTCTCGAGTCAGAGCTTTCTGCCACAAAGCGAAAACTGAGTGATGAAGTCGAGGACAACAAGAAGGCTCAACTACGGAAAGAATACGACACCCAGCAAAGCCAGAAGCGCATTGACGAGCTTGCTACCTCGTTAAGCACGATACGCGAGGAATTGGTTGCGGCAAAAACCACCCGCGACCACCTTCAAACGCGCGTCGATGAACTGACGATCGAATTGAAGAGCGCGGAGGAGCGCGTTGAGGTCCTCCAACCGAGACCAACCCCGCGACCTGGAACTAACGGCACAACCACTGTTAACGAGCAGACTGAGCAGGATGCTATCAGCAGAGAGCAGGAGCTGGGTATCGAAGTTTCAGAACTCAAGAGAGATCTCGAATTGGCGAAATCGGAGCTTGAGAACGCGAAGACCCAAACTGAACAGTACAAGAGCATTAGCCAGTCTTCGGAAGAGGACCTCCAGAAGTTCCAAGAATCCCAAGAGGAGTATCAACAGGAGATGGAAAAGATCATCGAGGAGAAAGATACCAAGATTCGAGAATTGCAGCAGCGTGTTGATGATCTTTCTACCGAGTTGAGCACCACGGACACTGAGCTCAATAATCTGCGCAACGAAAAAGCTGAGACCGCCCGCCGTACATCAGAGGATAAGGCTGTATTGGAAGCGGAGATTACACGATTAAAGGATGAGGATGAGCGCCACACTCTCGCATTGCAGTTTCACCAGCAAGACCTACGAGCTCAGGCCGAGATTGCGACAAAGGCACAGCAAGACTACGAAAACGAGCTTGTTAAGCATGCCGATGCTGCCCGACTGCTACAGGAACTGCGCACAAGTTATAATGTGCTGAAGTCAGAGTCAGCAGGCCTCAAATCTGAGGCAGAATCAGCAAAGGTGGCTCTGAGCCAAAGCCAGGCGTCATGGGAGGAACGACGAAGCCAATTTGAGAAGGAGCTTCAAGAGCTGCGCCGTCGGAAAGATGATATTTCTTCCCAAAACACAATTCTTCTGCAACAATTCGAGAGTGTCAGTGCCCAAGTCACCGCTCTGCAACAGAGCCGCGCAGCCACAGCTGAAAATGGCGACACAGAAACTGCAGAGGCGACAGCGACTTCAGATAAGACAGTCGAAGGCCTCCGCGAACTTATCACATACCTCAGGCGCGACAAGGAAATCGTCGATGTACAGTACGAGCTTTCCATTCAAGAATCTAAGCGCCTCAAGCAGCAATTCGACTATGCTCAATCCCAGCTCGATGAAGCCAGGCTCAAGTTGGATCAGGAAAGGCGTGCCCAAGCCGATGGCTCCCGCAGCAACTTGGCTCATAAAGACCTCATGGAGAAGATTAACGAACTTAACCTATTCCGCGAGAGTAGCATTACGCTCCGCAACGAGGCCCGACAAGCCCAAGCACAACTGGCCGACAAGACAAAGCAAGTCGAGGAGCTTATGGAGAAGATCCAGCCTCTGGAGAATAAGGTCCGGGAGCTTGAGAATGCTAAGGAGATGCAAGATGGCGAAGTGAAGCTCTTGCAAGAAGACCGTGACCGCTGGCAGAAGAGGAACCAAGAGATCCTCTCGAAGTACGACCGTATCGACCCTGCCGAGATGGAGCAGCTGAAGGCTACACTAGCTTCTCTTCAGGCCGAGCGTGATGCGCTTACGACAGACCAGCAGCCACTCCAAGAGAAGGTGCAGACTTTGGAGGGCGAGAAGGCGCAGTGGCAGGTATCGCGCCAGAAGCTGATCGAGCAGGCGAAGGAGCGCTCGCGTGTACTTACTAAGGAGAAGAACGAGCGGGTTGCTGAGCGCACCGCCGAAAGAGATGCTGCTATCCAGGAGAAGGAAGCCCTCGAACAACAGTTGTCAACTGTCCAACAGGAACTGAGCACTTCCATACAGGAGAGACAGGCTCTGGAGGAGCAGCTGACTCGAATCAAGGCTGAGAGTGAAGCTAGAAAAGCGGATACCACGACAACGTCGACTACCGATGTCCCTGACAGCGCAAACCAGCCGCAGGTTGGTACCGAGCAGAGTGGTGAGGTTGATAAGCAACTTGACACTGTTCGCAAAGAGCTTGAGGTTGCAAAGAAAGAGAAGAACGACGTCGAAGAGCAACTTTCGAACATCCGCCAAGAACTTGAGACTGCTCGTGCAGAAAGAGATGAAGCAGCTGCTAGAGCAGCACAAGCCGAATCAGCAAAACCAGCACCCCAGGCCGACACCTCAATGGATGGTGCCGAGGAAGGCCAAGTTGATGAAACTGTGCCATCGAAGCCCTCCGACGATGAACGGAAAGCTCTTGAAGAACGCACCCTAGCCGCAGAAACTAGGCTTCAGCAACTCGAGGAGTCTGTGGAAGCTACACTCAAGCAAAGATCTGAGAAGATGAAAACTGCGCTCAACAAGAAACTCGCCGAGTCGAGAGACTCTGCCAAGGCTGCCCTCGAAGCGGAGTATGCTCTCAAACTAGAACAAGAAAGAAAAATATGGCTTGCTGAACAGAGCACTTCTGAGCAAACGGTTCCGCCTACCCCAAAGACCGAAAGTGCTCCTGAGGCTGCGCCCCCGGCTACTCCTTCGACGCCATCTGGGAAACCTCCTGCACCACTGGGAGACATCACCAGCCTAACTGATGAACAAGTACGGACGCTTCTCACCACAAACGCCACGCTGAAGAATATTTTCACTGGAAACATCAGGAAGAAAATTGATGAGCAGACCAAGAAATTGAAGGAAGAATTCGAGAAGGAGAAGGAAGATGTTGTGAAGAAGGCCGATGAAGCCAAAACCAAGGCTGTAATCATGGAGGGCAAGAAGTCCGAACTAAAAATCAACTTAACCAACAACAAGGTCAAGATGGCTGCGGCTAAACTGGAGGTCGTTGAGAAAGCTGCTACAGACACGCCCGAGAAACCTGTTGGCGAAGTCTGGGAGATTGCCAAGAACGCGAAGCCACCGGCAAATGTCGTCCCTGCTCCGGCACCGACTCCAACCGCTGGCACTGCCACTACTCCAGGTGCCAAACCTGAAGGAGCTCCAGTCGCGTCCGGCATTCGAGCCCCGTCTATTTCCGTCCCAGCAACATCTCAAGGCGGTCAGGCTCCGAATCAATCGCGCCCATCAACCCCCTCTACTCAACCTCAGACAGCGGCCGCACCTACGGCTCCGCAAGGCCCTGCTCAGCCCAATATTGCTCAGACACAAGGTTCAAATATACCTGCTGTAAGCCTCTCCTCTATTACTTCCTGCCCTGACTCACAACTAACTTATGTACAGCCGTCTGGAATACCATCAGCACCAGGGGGTCCACGTACTGGACTTCCTGTACCGAGGGGCGGTGGAGCTGCACGTGGAAGAGGTGCATATCAAGCGCCCCGCGGACAGAGCGGCATCGGACGTGGAAGAGGTGGAGGCCAAAACCAAAGAGGTGGGATGAACGCCGGTGCTCCAACATTCGCTCCAAATGCTGGAACCAAGAGACCGCATGATGACGCTGGAGGTGTAGGACAGCAGAAGCGGATGAGAGGTGGTGGTGGTGGAGGTGGGCAATGAGTGTGATAATATGGGAAAAGGGGAAGGAAACTGGACTTGACATGCATTTCATTTGTTGCTATGTATTATATCTGTGTTGTATAGTTCATGTGGCCTGGGGCTGGCTGGCTATAGTGAGCAGTGGCTGAGGCTCAGGCGTACGAATGGGGAAGCTTTTGGGGCCGAGAAAATGGAGCCCACGGTGGATGGAAAATGAATACAATTAAGGACTTCAAAAGCACTTCTGATCTAATTTGAACTGAATAGCCGCCCCTCTTATAGCCTGGGTATACCGAATCTCGCTCATCCACCATGTGTCCCGCCTTACATGCCGTCTACATGAATTTCTCGGGTTTGCTGGTCACCAGCTTCCTCAACACCTCCACATGCCTCCTTGTACTCTTTAACTTCGCCTCATCGTTTTCTGTCTTATCAATCCTCCGCAATCCCTCACCATATAGCACTGTGTAGTCTTCCAAAACTTCGCCAGCTGCGACTTCGCAGAATGCTCCAATGCGGCAGAATTTCCCTATCCTGGCCCCAGCATGGACGCGTGCGTTCGCCTCGATGTGTGTGCCGTCCCCAACGTGAGAAGACTCAACAACCGCACCGATATCCACTGTAACATTGTCGCCGATGGTGACGCCCTGTAACTTGGGGTCTGCGTCTGCTTTGGAGGCGGAGAGTAGGCCGATTGAAGCGCGTTCGGATATTATGCACATCGAGCCAATGGAAACGGGCCCATAGCTGGAGATAAGGCGGGCGCGAGGTTGGATAATCGAGTAGCTGCGTATTAAGATGGGTTGGGTCCCTATGAGGACGGCAATATCGGAGATGGTTATCGAGGAGGAGAAGGAGACGGGTGGCTTTGGGGCAGAAGAGCCAGGTGCCGCGGGGCGTTTGGTTGACATTATGGTACGGGGAACGAAGATAATGCAGCTGAATGGTGGTTAAACTGTAACACCAGATGTAATTCGAAGGAAACTCGGGAGTTCTGAAGTATAAAACTTGTTTTAATAGCTTGCTATGTGTTCTTTGGGGTCATTTGCGGAATGTTGTTTGTTCTGTATGGTGAGTGCTCTTGCGAGCACAAAGAATTTGATACTGCGGAAAGTGGAGGGTTGGAGAAAATGCTTTTATTGAACAATTTCTAGTACATGGAACAAATTGGTAGGTAATTGTATCAATGAAACAAAGAGATGTGGTTTACCTTCGATATTTTGTTCTCAAAATGCTCCACAGAGTGAAAGTTGGGCAGCTCTTGGGAATGTCGGTTGATGATGTGAGGGTTGTAGCGCGCTACCATAGTAGCCGCACCAGCCAATCACGGAAGCGGATTATCAATGAAGCTCGAATTCCAATCGAACCTCAATTTGTACACCAACACCACGGATCCGCTTCTCTTACCACAACCAACGTGCAGTACGCAGTTGAGCGCAACCCATGATTAGCACGATGTTGTCGCGAAACGCCACCTCTCCCGCGCTCACGTCAATTGCGTCGCGAGTACTGCCAGGAGCAGCCTCTGCGGGTGCTCGTCTTGGTGGCCCGGGTGCGTCCGCAGCACAGCAACAAACAAGAGGATTGGCAACTGTCCAGGATGCTCCGGCACCGAAGAGGATATATGGAGGCTTGAGAGATCAGGACCGCATCTTCCAGAACTTGTACAGCCACCACGGCCCAGATCTCGCCAGCGCCAAGAAATACGGCGACTGGCACAAGACGAAGGAGATCCTGGATAAAGGCCATGACTGGGTATGTCAACCTTGCTCTAAAAGTGCCTTTTGATTACCTCCTAATGCCGTACAGATTATTTCCGAGGTCAAGGCTTCCGGTCTTAGAGGACGTGGCGGTGCCGGCTTCCCGTCAGGGTTGAAATGGTCGTTCATGAACTTCAAGGGATGGGAGAACGATACCAAACCACGTTATCTGGTCGTCAATGCAGATGAGGGCGAGCCTGGAACCTGCAAGGACAGAGAAATTATGCGAAAAGACCCACACAAGCTCCTCGAGGGATGTTTAGTTGCTGGCCGCGCCATGAACTGCTCCGCCGCCTACATTTACATCCGCGGCGAGTTCATCCACGAAGCGGCTGTTTTGCAAAACGCTATCCAGGAGGCCTACAAGGATGGATTAATTGGCAAGAACGCTTGCAACAGTGGCTATGATTTCGATATCTACTTGCACCGTGGAATGGGTGCCTACGTTTGCGGAGAGGAGACTTCCCTCATCGAGTCCCTCGAGGGCAAGCCAGGAAAGCCTCGTCTAAAGCCCCCGTTCCCAGCATCCGTGGGACTTTTCGGATGCCCATCTACTGTCGCCAACGTTGAGACTATTGCCGTCGCACCTACGATTTGCAGAAGAGGAGGTGATTGGTTCGCCGGATTCGGCAGAGAGCGCAACGCTGGCACCAAGCTTTTCTGTATCTCTGGCCATGTCAACAACCCTTGCACAGTCGAGGAGGAGATGTCCATCCCTCTGCGCGAGCTGATTGATAAGCACTGTGGTGGTGTTCGTGGCGGCTGGGATAACCTCAAGGCCGTTATCCCTGGTGGCTCATCGACACCCATCCTGCCAAAATCTATCTGCGACGACCAAATAATGGACTTCGACGGCCTGAAGGATAGCCAATCTGGTCTCGGTACGGCAGCGGTTATTGTTATGGATAAGAGCACCGACGTCGTCCGTGCCATCTCCAGACTCTCGCACTTCTACCGCCACGAGTCCTGCGGCCAGTGCACACCCTGCCGTGAGGGCAGCAAATGGACTGAGCAAATTATGCAGCGTTTCGAGAAGGGACAAGGGAGAGAGCGTGAGATTGACATGCTTCAGGAGCTTACCAAGCAAGTCGAGGGTCACACCATCTGTGCTCTCGGAGAGGCGTTTGCCTGGCCCATCCAGGGTCTCATCCGTCACTTCCGCCCCGAGCTAGAGGCTCGTATGCAGAAGTTTGCGGAGGAGAACGGCGGCGCCGCCTTGGCTGGTGGATGGCAACACGACTCGAAGGCCCAGGGCAAGTTGGTGGCACCCGGCCAGTAAGAAGTGGCGCGGGGTAGTTGTATATATGGACTCTCATTGCTGTATTGAGTTCAACTTGGCGTTTCTTTGCATTATGGTTGTAGAGTTGAGTCAGTTTAGTAGGGGACAGATAAAAATTATTAAATCATATATATCGATTCGTATCATTGCCTCCGTCACGCAGATGGGTTAACTTGTATGTTGAAGTCTTCATTTAAGGTATGTTGTTCAGTACAATTACATTCATGCTCCAGCGCCGTATATGCCATTTCCCATTCATACTCCGATATGTATACACCCATCAACCGTGCCATCACCCAGAGATATCCAGTCTAGAGAAAGGCATATCTCCATCGAGCCGTTGTACATGCAACTTCAGCCACTTCTAAATCCCCCGGCTGATCTCAAATGCTTTCCACATCCAATCCATCGCATTCTGGGCCTCCTGGTATCACTTTCTTTTATCATCCAACCCCATAACAAAATAGCTCTGATCCACCTTGTTTTATTTCTTCTCCGCCTCATATTCTTCCGGCAACTCAAACCCAACCCTCCTGGCTGTCAGCTTGACCCTCTCTTCCTCATCCATGTTCATTCCAGGGTTGTAGCGCTCGAGCAGCGTCGCATACATCCTTTGTGCCTTCAGGTATTGAAGGTACTGCTGCGCATGGTCGACTGCTATTTTTTGTGGCGGTCCGGACGGCGCTGATGTGAATGCTGTGCGGATGCGGTTCTGGACAGGCGATCCCTTGAGGCGGCGGGACGGAAGCTCGCGCAAGAAGGAGCGGTAGAGGGCGCGTAGGTGCGCGGGGGCGACAGTGGAGGACATTGCGTCTTGGTTTTATGAGAGGATGATTGAGTTGATCGAGAGTGTCGAGAGAGATTCTTCGTGGTTTCTAGGGTCGGAGGTCGTGGATGGTGGAAATATTTGGTGGTGACGGCAAAACGTCGGGAACCGCGGCGCATTGGTCGAAATTATACTACTCTGTACCTGCAAGGCTGAGGACATGCACATTTGCAACAGCATCAACGAACAACGAAACCCGCGACCTAATCTACGAGTTTCAATCGCCCATACTTATTGATGACGGGTACTCTATCTATGAGGTGCTTGCGATCGGGATCAAGAGGTGTATTTGGGCGATATGTGCCGCAGAGCGAAGTTACGAGCAATTCGGCAACCGTGGGAATAAGAGGACTTCGAACAAGACGTCGGGTTGGGAGAACCGTAACAAGCGGAGAGGAAGTGGTTGCAGGTAGCCCGAAGACATCATCCGATGTAGGACCTGAAGTTGTTTCCTGGGACGAGATAGCCTCGAAGATTGAAGCCTTAGCAACCCAACGGCTTCCGAATTCAGAGTCCAAGAAGACCAAACCTCACAAGCCAGCAGGCAATAAACAGAAGCCATCCGCACCATCCGCAGCAGGAAACCCCTCCCCCAAACAGGCAGCAACATCACAACCACAACAAGCAGGTCCTCCTCCCAAATCCCGCGACTACCTCAAGTTAGCCTCGAATTCCCTCTCCGAACACTGGGACACCCTTCCTCCCTCACAAGAGCAGCTTGTCCATGCCGAGAAGTTCTTCCGCCAGAGGCCCCCGAGGCCATTCGTCTGGTCAGCCCCGAAATTCCACTCCATGGCCTTCGGCTCCTCCCCCGAAGTCTGTTTCCTGGGCCGCTCCAATGTCGGGAAGTCATCTTTGCTGAACGCACTCTTCGGCGGCAGCGTCGCAAACGTGAGTTCGAAACCGGGACGCACAAAGATGATGAACGCATTTAATGTGGGAGATAACACGGATCCGATGAAGAACCTTGTGGTGCTCGACATGCCAGGATATGGCAAGGGCGGGCATGCTGACTGGGGGAAAGAGGTATTGAAGTACTTAGGCAAGCGGAAGCAACTCAAGCGCGCTTTCGTGCTTGTTGATGCTGAAGTGGGACTAAAGAAAACGGATGAGCAGCTTTTGGCGATATTTAGAAAGGAGGAGATTCCGCACCAAATCGTGCTCAGCAAAGTCGATAAGCTACTGTTCCCCAAAAACCGGAAACCCAGTCAGGGAGCACTGGACAGCAGAATGCAGGTTCTACAATGTGTGTTCAAGGCGACGAGACGCTCAACTCAGCCAAATCCAGAGGATATGAGTGGTGCGCTGGGGGAAATCATTGGGTGCTGTTCAGAGAGGCCATTTGGCCAAGTTTTGGGTATTAATGAGGTTAGGCATGCTATGCTGCAGGCAGCTGGCTTGGAAAAGAAGATGGATAGGAAGCTGATTGCTGAGACCGAAATCGTGTCCCATGAAGATATATTTGGAAAAGACCCTTGAGCGGTGCATCGAGAAACCAGTGGTAGTGGTTCATGGACTGAAGGAGGCAATGGGGTTGGTGGGACAGCCCTCTCTCACCAGCGGTTATTTCGCGCCTGCGTATCCCACCTCCCCGAAAGCAATGGGACATTGAAGGGATGGTCTTCTGTGCTGCAAGTTGGGCATATATTGCGAGGATGCGATTATCATTATACAAATGCAACAGACACATAGTCGAAAGGCTGGAGTGAGCGCATATAGGTCGCAAAAATATCCGCTAGATAGCCCAGGTGTATCTGACAACAGGGAGGACACAGTTGATGGATGGGGTGTATAAATAGGGAATTGTAGAATATATGAGTGAAGGGTCAGTAGTTTAAGAATAGCTACGAGCGTAATTTATACTTAACAAGATGCAACAATGTTTAGTTGGAAATGTGGACTTTTCCCTCCCCCATCTGTCCACTGAAGTGTCTTGTCACCCGAGCTACCATTTTGGCAATAATCTTTCTAATAGTGCCCTATACTACACCGAGTCTCATGGCAGAGATGAGAAGCATCTTGATAGGGCACAGCATATTTTTCTCGTGCTCATGAATGATGCGAAGAAGCTCTTTTTGACACTATCTCGGGTTGCGTATGCAACCCCTACTTTATTCGTCCTCTCCGCCAGGTCGCCAACCTGCGTTGGGGTCTCTCCAATGATCATCCACTACCAATGCTGCCAACCCGCTGTCATGGTTATATGGTGTCTTAAAAACCAGAGCATTATCGTCACCCATAGTTCCACCCGGTGAGTCTTGTATATATCAAATATCAAAAGGGGCAAAGCCGGACGTTCTTGTGAAAGACTACGACTTCGCCGCAGATTAGCTACTTCAACTCTCAGGGTCCAAAACCAGGCTTGTCAAATTTTTCATAGCATATCATTATGTCTATTTTATCTATGTTTTCTTAAAATCTCAACATGTCTCCATCAGAGCGCTACAGGATACACCTTTGATTCAACAGTAGCCACTTCAAGTATCGCCCATATCCCCTGTCACATATAACTTCGCTGGCAGTTCAAGGGGTTCCTTCAAGCTATTCGTTACTTCATTCTGAGCTGAGCCAGTGGTATTCTAATATGTTCCCCCCTCATCCCTAATTCGTCGGTAGTGTCTGGGCCTGGCTTCGATGGCTCGGGCCTGCAGTGTGTGTTCTGATCTGAGATGTTCCGGGGATGGAGACCCAGTATATCGGTAGTGAGTGCGCAGTAATACCCACGATTTCCAAGAGCACAGGAGCAATGTCGTTCGGTCCATCTCCCCCGATACATTCCTCACCACTCCACCCGTTGAGGATTCCTAGCACAATCCCGACCTTCCCTCGCAAGGACGCGGTTGATCAAGAAACTCTTTGTCTCCACAAAGGCCCTCTTGCGACCTTGGGATGCCACATTTCCTTCCTATATATCCTCCCTTTGGTATCATGCCGCCAATCTGCATATCATAGCTGTTCTGCAGCCTTAATTTGCAAATATCTTCAGCTTATGGTCCACGCCCCCCGTTGCAATCACACAGCGAATTTGGACCTCAGGCGCCACCGTTTTCTTTGGCGTTCCAACGGCACCATTTTGCTCCTCTGCCCCTTGCTCCCTTTTAACAATTCCAGGTGCCCACCGTATACACGTGACAAAGTGCTTGTGTGCGTCCCGCAGGACCTTGACACACTTTCCCTGCTGGCTCAAGTCCCAGCACCGCAGCGTCTTGTCATCGGACACAGAGAGGAGATATTTGCCGCCTGGGTGGAAAATGAGGTCCCGTACCCAGTTATCGTGGCCAACGAGCGTCATGAGGCAAGTCCCGCGAGCATCCCAGAGTTTAATCGTCTTGTCTCTCGACCCGGTGGCCATAAACTCGGCCGTGCTACTTGGGGGCGGGGGCTTCTTCAATCCGGCCAGAGCAGCAAAGTTCTGGTAGGAGGTAGGCGGTGCCAATGCACAGCACTCGTTGTAGTGCTCGTGGCCGAACATGGCCTGCTTGCTTTCTGGATTCGAAGCTGAGATGTCCCATAGCCGAGCAGACATGTCGTCGCCAGTTGAGAGGAGGAAACGCCCGTCTGAGGAAGGGCTGACGGCACGGATCCAGCCGGAGTGGCCGTGAAGTGTCTTCACACAGTAGCCGGTGGTGACGTCCCATATCTTCAAAGTTTTGTCTCTGCTTGCGCTGACAAGCAAATTCCCAGCTGATGACCCTGAGGGTATGAATCTTACGGCACTAACACTGTGATCATGGCCTGGCAAAGTTCGGATGTTCTTGTAGGCATCGGCAGGGTCCCATAGCTTGATGGTCAGATCAGAGCTGCAGGATGCCAGCAGTACACGGCCTTTCGGGCCACCATAGTCAAGGTCTAAAATAGCTCTTGTGTGGCCCTTGACTGTCGTCTCCAGTTCTCCAAGCTCCCAGTCCCAGATTTTGATGGTATAGTCGTCGGAGCCAGACGCAATGGAGGAGAATATGGGGTGGAAAGCAACACAGTTGACGGTGTCTCGGTGTGATTCCAAGGTGTGTCGGGGAGGGGTTTTCGGAAGCCAAGTTGTCGGGTCTAGATTACGTTTGGAGAGGGAGGTAGGCGTCGCATTGTCGACTTCGGATTGCAGTTCAGCGTTTCGGGATTCGAGATCCATTATCTGTGATTGGAAGCTGGTCAGACATCTCTCCAAGAGGGGCGGTGTGGCAGACTGTGGGGAGAGCCTGCGATCTAGCCGTACCTTCTTTTGTAACCGGACGACACTTGTCCACTTTTTCTCCAGCAGAGACTCATATTTCTTTGCAGTAGCTGCATCGTAGACATCTTCTCCAAGACCCAGTTCTTCCCTGAGGGCAGCGGCTGCGTTTGGTAGGTTATTCGCTGATAGGTATGCTATGATCGACTTGTGTCTAGGAATGCATCATCAGCATCAATCGAGACTTCAACTATTATCTACTGTGAGATAAACGTACAGCTCTTCGGCTTGTCGATTCGTTAATATGGCGCCCATTCTGGGGGCGTTCTTATGGCAGTGGTCACCAAGGGTTGGGTTCGCACTTGGATTCCCTCTTGAAATTGTTGCCTTCAAGTGGCGGACATCGTCGCATGCAAGACAGAAACGCGCAGAAGAGTCAAGAAAGAAGCTGCGCTGTTGATCGAGAACGTAATGCGAGTTTCGGGATATACAACTTAGCGAGCGGTATGGATGTCTGAGAGGGGACAACAAGTCAGGAGGGATGGTGGGGTTCGGTGGATAACATCAATCAACGACCATGCCGTAGTCAATGTCTCCAAGCCAGAGTATCTCAATTGTTTCGGTCGGCGGCATAAACTTATAAAAACGCGATAGTACCGTGGAGAACGCGAGATGCGATATACGTACTGTAACCCTGCGAGGTACAGACGCTGTGGATAAATATTTTTTCTACCCCGCGGTTGGCAAACTTTCGTTAGGGCTTGGAACTACACGTGCTCTCTAAGATAAAACAAAATATATATTTTTGACTCCATTACCACTGCAGATGGTAAAGTTTGTAAATACTGTCATCTCAGTCCTATGCTAGTTGTTTTATTTATTTTGGGGTGTTCACACTAAAATTATCTAGCATGCTAATTTGCAACTGGCGAGATGTCAGTGTCTAGGTGTGAATACAAACGTATAATTCAAAAGGAGGAGATGGAAATAAACGAACAAGTAAGGCAGAGAGCTATTCTTGAAACGCAAAATTTGGCTTGGGGGGTCATTTGACGGCATTGAATCCCACGGTCTAGTTGCCATTATAGACAACAGCGACGATGTTGGAGATGGTTTCGGTAGTTCCCATACGAAATTTGAGGAGCGGTCGAATCCGTTCCTTGCTGCTGGTACAAAAAGCGCCCAAGCCATAATAGACCACGCGCTAGAAGACCTAATCAAGTCGAAAAAGGCAGCCAAGACCCTTATGCACTTAGAAGGTTCCCGGAAGACAGAGGACCTAATGGCCTTGGGAGAGTAGGTGGTGGAGGTGCTGTCGCCATGTTCTTTTCACCGTAGTTTCTTGTCATCGTAGTTTCTTGTCACTATAGTTTCTTGTTATCGCGGCTTTCTTCTGTCGTTAAAGGTCTATGAAAAAACCCTCAGGATGTCCCTAAGGTAACAGATGCAAAGTCTAATTTGATATCTTTAATGGCTCTATCTTCTAGATTCCTAGAAGCTAGAGCGGCGACAGGAAGTTACGGCAAGACAATGTGGCTTACGTGAGTTTATAAACATATATATCCTTTAGGTGATGCTAACTTGTATCAAAAACACGCGCAAAGCCTCCATGGCGTGCTAATACACGCTGAGCATAGGGCGATTTGTGTCATTGCTCGTATGGCCTTGGATGGGAGCTTACGACATCGTCCGACATCCCCTACCTAGGCTGGATCATGCGTTTGTATGGGGAATGACAAGAGTAATAGAAACGTTACCAGTGGTCCGGACCATCATCACTGCTGCTGGCGAAATGCTAATTGGAGATGCAATGACCCCTTTCTTGCCACCGGTACTCCTCTTGCTATCACTCCTCTTGCTATCACTCCTCTTGCTATCACTCCTCTTGCTATCACTCCTCTTGCTATCACTCCTCTTGCTATCACTCCTCTTGCTATCACTCCTCTTGCTATCACTCCTCTTGCTATCACTCCTCTTGCTATCACTCCTCTTGCTATCACTCCTCTTGCTATCACTCCTCTTGCTATCACTCCTCTTGCTATCACTCCTCTTGCTATCACTCCTCTTGCTATCACTCCTCTTGCTATCACTCCTCTTGCTATCACTCCTCTTGCTATCACTCCTCTTGCTATCACTCCTCTTGCTATCACTCCTCTTGCTATCACTCCTCTTGCTATCACTCCTCTTGCTATCACTCCTCTTGCTATCACTCCTCTTGCTATCACTCCTCTTGCTATCACTCCTCTTGCTATCACTCCTCTTGCTATCACTCCTCTTGCTATCACTCCTACTACTATTGCTGTCGCTCCTCTTGCTGTCACTGCTCTTGCTGTCACATGCCCCATTCGGCCGCTGGATTGACCTATACAGGTCAAAAAGTCGCGCCAGGCCGTCGCCGCGATCCTGGAGGCTCCTCCTCCCATTAAACAAAGGCTGTTCAGGCTCCGCTGGGCAGTTCTCGGCCACGCGCGCCTTGCGCGCCATGCGCATTTTGAACATTTCGATGATCTCCGCCGGTGACAATAGTATAATAAGTCATTGTGAGAAAGTGGCGATCATGGGTATCCGGCGGGTCCTTATGATATCCCCAGTGCGGCCCTGTCCTAATTTCTGGTCCCTTTTTCGGCGGCTTCTTGGAAATAACTAATAAGCTGGTAGATGGGACAGGCGTTAACAACTTAGTCACCACAGTAGTCATTCACAGTAGGAAGGCAAGGAAGTGAGTATTTGCAGTCTAAACCTCCTTTTCACAGGAGCATAACCATAACTAGACGGCGTCCAATATAACTCTTGTGGTGTGTGCTGTGTTCAATCCGCGGGTGTCGAAAGATACTTCTCGGTGTCATCTCTGATGATGTGGGCATGGTATGTTTTACTCGTAGCATCAGTTTAATATTGGAATGTTGTTGACTGCCAACGGGAAATAATAACTCGTGGGATTTCGAAATAAAAAAAATATTATTATGAATATCCGAATATTTTACTTCTCAGACGTGAAAATATAAACTTCTCATCCACCAAACGAGAATTTAGCGTAGAAAAAAAAAATACTACTAAAATCTAGGAGTTTAAGTCTCTTTAGCAAATCATCACCTTCATAAATACAAACCCGTGTTGTTCCCGCACTTCTAGTCTTCGTTATCATTCACGGTATAGCAAACAGTGATATCCGAGAGCAACTATAAATTAGTAATCAGTACTCATCGAATGCAAACCGACGGCGCTGAAACCCTCTGCATGGAGAGTCCAGTCCATTTCCAAACACCCGCCCATATTCCAGAACCATGGTGGAATTGTGATACAGTCCAATCTTGGCGCCGAATCTATAAATACTCGTTCCGGCGGCACCATCAAGCGCCCCCACCCTGCTCAAGCGCAGCGCCGTTAGAGAAGGCGCTCGCCTGTCTGTACAGTACAAGAATAAACTGTGCAATAAGAGATGCCCGAAGCGCTGAGATCGTCGAGGGGAGGTAGGCGCTTGGTGTATGCGGGGGGGTAGCGTCAAACGAGGGTAGCAGGATCCGGGCGCTTAGAGCTCGCCTCAAAGGAGCCAATCACGGAGCGATGCGCGCTTGCACCTGGCGATAACGGATAAGTGTCGTAGACGCCGCACTGCCCCCCCAAAGCGTCTGGAGATTAAGGATGATTGTACTCCGTACGACACCTGCGGGTTGATAGTGCTCTTGTATTGCATTGCGTAACAGGGGGTCGCCGATCACGAGCATCCTCGGACGAGCACGTTCTTCACATGAAGCGATCCAGGGTTAGGGTCTTGACCCCCGACGGTTACCTCGCCGCAGCAAACCTCGGCCACACCATAACTCGTGGCCAGCACAGCTGCGCATATCATGCGGCTGTCCAGCTGGCATTCTACTATTCTACCTGTCACGAGCGTGGAGAGTGGTGAGCGCAGCGACAGGCTCGGGATGGACGATTGGTTGGGTGGCTGTTTCAGCGCGGGACGATGCTAGCGAATCAAATATTGATGTGGCGGGGACGACGCGGGTGGCTTGAACGGCGGATCCGCGGTGGACATAGCCTCGTTTGGGGGTCTGGGGTTCACTCTCCGATTACGCGGTATGCAAACTAACTTTTGGTTTTTCAATAGTTGCTTCTCGGGGAGACCTTTTGCCTGAATGCCTCCTTTATGGGACAGGAAGGCTTATGCACCTAACTCCTGATTATGTAGTCCAACTGCGGGCAAAAGGGAGAGATGATGCATCGCATCGCCTGTACAAAAAAGGGGTTGGCTGAGAGGTTCACAAATCAGGACTGTGCAGAATTGCCCCTGCATAATTTCTCTGCGCTGGCATCCAGGTTAAGCTTATGCTATCGCCGAATCTTTGCGCCATATTATCCGGAGCCTGCTCCAAACCGGACTGCGACTGGCCTACCAATTTCCCATGTCAACACATTGTGTTTACCACCTGGTTTCAGCATTCCTAATAGATGTTTTGAGTCGAATCAACAGCCCTGCGATCGTGTTGTGGTGAGATCGCAAGCCGGCAGATCTCATGTACATCAATCATGTCGAAGGCGATCGCGGGAATACGGCAAATAGAGTCCTTGCTTGAAACATTCACAATTTGGCAAACAACATGCGTAATTTTGTGCCTCCCTCCCTTCGCATGAAAAGTTGGCAGAGTCCCGAGATGAGATGGCGTTTTGTCGTTGGGGCTTCCATAGCTGAATATCTGTCCCCTCCGATACCAAACGACACATGGAATGACCAAGATCGGCGACGCGTATCTATCTACTTGACGCCACGGTCGAGGCGTCACTTTCTGAGCCACTCCGAAATACTCTATTGCCAGCTACCCCACTGTCTCTCGTGGCGTGGCTCCTTTAGGTAGCCATGTGAGACATTTGACAGCATTGTTACCTCGAAGCGGGAAAAAGGTCTCTGCTTACTCGACGGCCTATTGTTTGGACGAGACTCTTTCGTCGTCGTCCGATGCCCGTTCAGCTGGTGGCCTGCTGGTCAGCTTATGGCGCCCCCTAGATTCTGAAACGGCACGGTCCACTGCGTCGTTGCTACGCTGTGATCCAGTCACGATACAGGTAAAGCATGTGAGTGAAGTAGATGAATAGCCGTAATTTGCGCCCGTGTATTTTGAAGCCTCCGAGTGTGCCAGTCAGATGGCCGTATAGTGTCTTAGGACCAAGGTTGTCATACATTGCAATTTTATGATCGACATTAGGTAGCAAGGAGAGAAAAGCCGTGAGCCAAGCCGAATTCAGTGGCTCATAAGTACTTGTCAGTTATGTTGGTGAGGCGAGGGCGTGCTATTCCCGATTGTCAAGATCCCACAGGCCTGTCCCGTACCGGACCACGCGAGAGAGGCCGCGAAGAGTCCTGGGCCAACCATGGGAACGGAGCTGGCGTAGGCCCTTACGACTTTGCACAAGGCAGTCGTTAGACTTCATATTCCGGGTTGGCACCTTGTTGGCGTAGCCAGGGGTGCAGGATGTCTGATAAATAATGGAATAATGGGCGTTGTAAAATTGAAACAGGTGACAGAATACAATGCTCTTATTGTCGCCTTTCCAAATAAGTATAACCACGTAGCCCACCCTGTCGTCCTCGATCGTTTTTCTCGTTGTTGTATGCTTCACGTCTTGCACGACGATAATAAGACCTGTCTCCTTCCCAGCATTATCGAAAGGGATTGACAGCAACTGTGTATCATTATTCACAGTCGATACCCACACGACAGTCACAGACGGACCTCAAACACACGAAAACCCCACAGAATCATAACCAAGCGCCCTCGTTGATCGAAACTGTGCTCGAAGCCTGTCACTGCATTGTATCATCCATCCTTCGCCGCAGCCAAGCCAAACAGACCCAACAAAGCCTCACAACGGCGTCAACCTCGCCCAGCTCCCAAAAAGTCCAGTCCGCGCCACCAACGCGATACCCGCTCTCCATCGCCAGTCAGCGCATCCTTGCCGGCTCATTTCATTTGCCGCGCTCCAGTTTTGGGTCTCCGTACCGGTGGCCTTCAAACAGGGTCGTGTTTGTGTTGCCGCTGAGCGCCAACAGAGGAGCCCGCTTCGCGCCCCTCGGTTCCCCATTTAGCACCGCCTCGCCCTATCAACCCCTGCAAATCGCCGTTTGACGCAGGCGTTCTCCAGCACCAACAAGGCCACGCTCCAGCTGCTCTGAGAAGCCTCCAGGCTTTTAAGGTCGTCCATTTCCACCTGTTGGCAATACTGCCTCGTCATCTCTAGCGGTGTTGGATTCCCTTTTCCTTTCCTTTTTTGATCGATACTCTCATAAGCCTTGTTATACGACTCTTTCGACAATCTATAATCCTTAATTCTTATTCTGCTGGTCAGATTACGCCATTTCATTCGCGCAGCCAAAAAGTTCGTTTTTGTTATTCGTCAACTCCAGGTCTCGGTCCTTCTCGAAATCCAGCGGTCAGCCTTCTTGTTAGCCTCAGCCTTGCGCACCCCCACCACCCACCGCCAAAAGCGACAATAGCAATTGTCGTCAATAGACAATAGGAACTCCCTATTGTTGAATCCATTCGCACTCTCAACAATCACCTGGCTGTGTATTGAAGTACCCATCAATACTAAGCCTCATCTTATATCTTCTGTGGATTTATTTCTCCAGTAGATACTTTCCTCCTTTTCGCACACCGACATTTTCTGGTTAGCTTTGGCTTCATTTTCTCACTTCCACCACTCAAAGCACCAGCATTTTCAATAATCATCTACCAACATCTCATCTCGCAATGGATTCCACTCGCCGCCACCAAGATCAGACTGCCGCCCTTGAGCACTTTGTTTGCACTCCGGTTACTGAGGATATGATTGCATACCTGGCCGAGATGGCCCAGGCGGTCATCCAGTGTGAGACTTTCCCCACCACAGAACAGGTTCAGCTTCAACAAGTCCCAACACCACCAACAACGCCGCCACCAGCACTGTCGGCTGCCGACCTCAAGATTCCATCTCTCGAACAGTTCATCACTTCCCTCGTCATTCACTCAAACGTTCAAGTCCCGACATTGATGACCACTCTTTTGTACCTTCACCGTCTCAAGAAGAAGCTCCCACCCGTTGCCAAGGGTTTAAGATGCACGACTCACCGCATCTTCCTCGCGTGCCTTATTCTCTCTGCCAAATTCCTCAACGACTCCTCGCCAAAGAACAAACATTGGGCTGGGTATACTTCGGTACCTTCGACGTCGTACCAAGATTTCTCCCAGTTCGGCTTTTCCAGGAATGAGGTCAACCTCATGGAGAGACAGCTCCTTTACCTTTTGGATTGGGATCTCAACTTTGGACTCGCAGAGCTCGAGGGCCACTTTGAGCACTTCTTGGCTCCCATCCGCAATGCCATTCAAGAAGAGAGACAGATCAAGATCCGCCACCGCGAATACCTGGCACAACGTGAGGCGGAACGTCACACAATGAGAATCGCACGGCCTGCTTTGGATGAATTCAAGGAGCTTCGCTCGGAGGCATCTGAGCCAGCAGTGGCACAGCCGAGAGCCATGTACAACTCCGCAAAGGCATACAAGGCCGAGTTCCTCAAGCGTCGCACACCATCTGCATCCGATATCCCGGATCTCTCCCGCAGCGGCACCGCAGATACCACCCGGTCTTACAACATGGGATGCTACTCCGGCCACTCATCCCGCGAGTCCAGCCGCAGCAGATCAAACACACCGATATCGCGTATTCCGTCTATGAACTCCTTCCAAGAGGATCTCAAAGTCGATATGTACCCCAGCCAGTCCGACGACTACTACCTGCCCGTCGCTCCCACGATGAGCCCCGAGCAAGTCTACATCGCCGCTCCCACCCACGGCAAAGTCCAGCCGCACATCACCACCATGTACGATATTGAGCAAGCGACCCAGCAGTCCTCGCGCCGCGCCCGCATGGGCATGAGCATGGGAATGGGCCGCAGCCAGAACATTATCTCCCGCTTTCTAGGCAGCCGCAACTAGAGAGCTGGGAAGTTCAGGGGCGGCACTCGCAGCCTTTGAATGATGATTTTCATGATACGTTTTTTTTTGTCTTTTGTTTTTGCATCGCGATGGCGCATGATGGGTATACAGGTACTTAGGAGGCATATGAAAAGGAGTCTTGGTAATTAATGATAAGGGGGTTGGGGATTGTATTGGTCGTGGGATAGGAGAGCTTGATGGTAGTACCACTACCCAAGCACAGTTGGTAGAAATATGACACTCATACCGATCAACAATTATCCTGACTGTGCCCGCCATGTACTGTGACTTGTGGCATTTGAAGTAGCCATCCATCATCCTCACTTAAGGATGTCGACAGTATGGAAATGCCATCGTGCGATCAATCAATCCAAAGACACATAATTGCCGTCGGGTTACCAATCTGGATATGATGTGCGGTGAATGATTGGATGTTATGGTGACGCTCTCCACCTCCTCTCCACCACCTCGCATACAGCGTTCGGTCTGGATTCAGTGTGTCGAGTCAGGAGATGCGTCGTTAACGGGAGGGAGGGGCGCTCCTGTCACCCAAGCAGACCGCTATTTCCTGACGGGAAAAAGATCAGTCGCCTCTCCTATCCAAGTATCTCTGTATCAAAAGCCCAAGCTCCTTAAACTATCGATGAGGTCCGCGGAGCGCTGCATCCCTTACATGACTGTGGCAAATTGGGCAGAGTAGCACTTGTGCGACCGCAAATCTCTGCAGAGACCATTTATAGGTGGTAAAATAGAACAAAAATCCCCATAAATTGATTGGTTTATTGATTTATGAGTGACTGGCTCATTTAAGGCCGTAATATGATAATTATAGCTAGCACTGTGCACTGTGTAATTGATCCTATTCACAGTTTGTTGCACTCAAGCCCCAGGCACAATTGACAGCGGCAGCCAGATTGTCACATGTGGGCGACCCAACTGTGCAGTACGTACCTCGTACCTCGCGATCTCGCCCACCCAGATCTTCGCAACAGCCGGGGAATTGGCGCTAAACCCCATGTAATGCTGCGGCGCCAAGCAAGCTCCCACACCCAACCCCTGGGGACTAACCCTGTTTTGGTGTGTGAAGTGCTGTAAGTGCGTTTTGTCGCGCTGTCACGATTTCTCCACAGTTCCAGAACTGAGCCCTGTGCGTCCCTTTGCCCTTCATTGTCTCTGCGGTTTCACGGCCGCTGCACAACGCTTCTTCAACTTTTCCTCTACCGTCTACAAGTGGATTTTTGGTGGAACTCTCTTCACTGGCTCTGACGTCGCTGCATATTTCTGCTTTGCTGCGAAGAAAGGAGGCTTGCAGCTGTGTTGCGCTTGGTCGGTTCAAGAGCGGCCGATTGACAAAGAGACTGCTGGGCGCATTGACGAAGCTCTACCCAACCTTGGGATTTACTTGAAAAGAAAGTCGCCATGGCAGCGGGGGAAAAGTCGCAGAGTGCGACATTCTATGGGGTGCCAATGAAACATGTTTCCCTGATCACCGTGAGCTCTTTTCCCTGAATTGCAATGATGAAGTCATACTAACCTCGGTGCCAACAGCTCACCTTCCAAAACTCCGCCCTCATTCTCGTATGTCTCCATGCGATCTACCGAATACCCATACTATCGATCGTAAGACGGCGGCTGATCAAAATTAGATTATGCACTACTCTCGCATCATGCCCGTTGTTGGTGGGCACCGCTACTTCACTTCCACAGCGGTCCTCTTGAACGAAGTCCTCAAATTATCTGTTAGCTTAACTATAGCACTATACGATATTTCGCGGACAATGCCCCCGTCAACGCCTGCTACGGCACTCTTTGAACAACTTTACAACTCGGTGTTTTCCGGGGATGGCTGGAAACTTGCGATCCCAGCGTCGTTATATACCCTTCAGAATTCTCTTCAGTATATTGCAGTGAGCAATTTGGATGCTGTTCACTTTCAAATTTTGTATCAACTAAAGGTCTGCCCTATCATCCCTTGATAACTACAGCAAACTGACCAATTTACCTTCCAGATTCTTACCACTGCCCTTTTCAGCGTAACCATGCTTCGACGCACACTTTCTGGGCGCAAATGGACCGCTCTTGTACTACTCACGATTGGCGTTGTTATTGTGCAGCTTCCGTCTTCTGATAAGGTCTCTTATGCCACCATCTTGGAGGATGCGTCGAAGTTTGCGTTTCCGCGGTCATTCCACGAGGTTGGACAGGCGGCCCACCAAGCCGCTGGTGAAGTTACGAAGAGGAGCCTGTCGGCATTCCAAAAGCGCTCTGCCACTTATGAGGGCATCGACAAGGATCTTGGCCTTGACAAGCCAGTCATGAATTACTCCCTCGGCTGCATCGCCGTCCTAACCGCTTCTGTTATTTCGGGTTTGACCGGCGTATATTTCGAAAAGGTCCTGAAAGATAGCTCGGCATCCATCACAGTCTGGACACGCAACGTTCAGCTCTCGTTTTACTCGCTTTTCCCTGCCCTGCTCATCGGAGTTGTGTACAAAGACGGCGACGCAATTGCAAAGGATGGATTTTTCGTGGGCTACAATTCCGTCGTCTGGACGGCGATTGCGTTCCAGGCGCTTGGTGGTGTTCTGGTAGCAATGTGCATTAACTACGCGGATAACATTGCGAAGAACTTCGCGACGAGTATCAGCATTATTTTGAGCTTTTTGTTCAGCGTTTGGTTCTTCGACTTTAAAGTTACATTTAATGTGAGTCTCAACCCCCTGGAACGTAAAATGCGTCCATTTGGGAGAGAAGGGGTTTTAACCTATTATAGTTTGTCATTGGCACTGCAGTTGTCATCTTTGCAACATACCTTTACAGCCTTAACGATAAGGGCCGCGCCCGCCCACCACCCATCAACATTGCAAGCTACGAGAAGACGACGATTGACAACGGGTACACTCCCCTTGAAGACAAGAAGAATCTTCTCACCCCATTAGACATAATGGATACAAACAAAGCAGGCCTGAGCACCAGTCGGCCAAGTTCGCCAGTCGGTCACCCGAGAACGGGCGCCTGGAAGGGTAAGCGGGAAGACTGAACGGATAAATCTCTCGCTGAATATGTGAGCATGTAAATCAATGGGCGGGGAATAGGAAAGCCAAAACCAGGAGGGATTCGAAATGGAAATACCGAACGACGGCATGGCGTGATACCAGGAGTCAAGAGGGTCGGCGGGCGGTTAGACTGGAGGGAAGCATTTTGCATAGGAGGGATCTCGGACAGCTGAGGCTGTGAGGCCGGTTAGAGGCAGCTCTGGGATTGAGCTGAGGTGGGAGGGATGTGGGATAGATATATTTCCGTTCGATATTGGATGGAGTTTATAGAAAATATTTGTTTGAGTATTATGGTTAAGTATTTCAGTGCCCTCTCTCTTCCTTGCAACTTTCACAGTACTTCATCTTGTTTGAACCTGGATTAAGGGCTCATTTCGTCGTCAGCAACCAACGTAAGTGTTGAGATTCGTTGATCCCAGAAAAACGCACCGGTAGAGCCGTGCATTTTACTGTGTGCGATCCTGAGTGTTGTCGTTATATGGCAGGCAGTATCATCTCTCAATACAGTAGGAGCGACTGGCGAGTGCCCCTGCTCCAATCCGTCCACCCCCACCGATTTCAAGATTCCTACCTCACAATTGCCCACATCTCACAGCTGAGTCTCCGTATCCTCAGTTTTCAATTTCTGCCATTCCAATTGATAAGTTAGCCTCGAGTGACTGTCACTCTCATAAACTTCTCTCATATATGTCCATCTCTGAAGTGCCTCTCGTTCCAATGCAGATCCTCTGAGTCTTCCTTTCTCTCCTGCCTCATTATGGGGTTCCCAATGGATCCACGGATGCAGAGGATCATCGATAATGCCAGTGCAAATGTTGAGGATGATGTGTACCCCATTCCATTTTCTCGTGCGAATACTCTGCCGCCATCTCAGTCGACATTTAGCCGTCACTTTAGCAATGGCAGCAGCCTTGAGGACGTTTTCTCTTTTAGGCCTCCACAGCAACAGATTCCACGACAACCTCAATATGTGGTGGATACCTTTGGTAAGCTCCTTCATAAGCTACAGGATATACCCTAGATCTAATGGTGTGGATGCATAGATAGACAAGGATCACAATCTGATGCCATGCACCAACAGCATGGCAGTGGAGCTTCACGAGTCTCGCTCACGCCCAGAAATTTGCTGACTGCTCATGGGCCCGCCGTTGCAGGCGATGATGTCTTCGGTACTTATGGCATTCCGAATGGAGCTCACCGAACTGCGAACAGAGCTTCAACACTGGCAAATCTTCGCACACAGCCCGCAAGTATCAGGACAGCCCAATCACCAAGCTCACCTGAAGATATATCTACCTTCCAGTATGCCGAAAATCGATTCAGCCAACTTCAACCTCGAAGGCAACAGCCATCTCCTCCTTTCAATCTATGTGAGTGATTCTTTGGGCGGAAATTAAGGCGCACGATTGTAGACTAACTCTTACAGCCGGACATATCTTCACTCCACCTGGGTACCGAAGCCCTTCTCCAAATCTCCCAGTGTCCAGTCCAACCAGGCGGATTGTTAGCCGCCGTGAAGCTCGTGCAAGTCAGCGAACAAGATCCCCGGAGCCCCAATCCATATCCGGAGAGAATTCACCGCGCAAAACCTTAGATCCCAGAGACGCTTTTGATCTGTCTCATGCGCCTCCCATGATAAATGGCATACAGTTGGTATCAACGCGTGAGCTCCCTGACAGGTTTCGTCCTGTCTTTCCATTTCCGCTTCTCAATGCCGTACAATCCAAAGTTTTCCGCGCGGCTTATAAAAGCGATGATAATCTTGTCGTCTCTGCCCCTACTGGTGGCGGCAAAACTGCCATCCTTGAACTCGCGATTGTGAGGCTCATTGAGTCACATTCGTCTGGACAGTTTAAAATTGTCTACCAGGCTCCTACAAAATCGCTATGCTCTGAGAGAGCTCGAGATTGGGGGGTGAAGTTTGGGAATTTGAACATCGCCACGGCTGAATTGACTGGCGATACCGATGCAGCAGAAATGCGAAAGGTTGATAATGCAACGATCATTGTTACGACACCCGAGAAGTGGGACAGCATCACTAGGAAGTGGAAAGATTATATCAAGCTGCTTCAGCTGGTGAAGCTCTTCCTTATTGATGAGGTCCACATTCTGAAAGAAAACCGCGGAGCAACGCTCGAAGCAGTAGTTTCGCGGATGAAGTCTATTGGAGCCAATGTTCGGTTTGTGGCGTTGAGTGCTACAGTACCGAATTCACAGGATATCGCAGTGTGGCTAGGAAAGGATCACACGAATAACCACCTTCCTGCTCACAGGGAGACATTTGGGGAAGAGTTTCGCCCGGTGAAGCTCCAGAAGCATGTTCATGGGTTTGACAACAACGCAAATGACTTTGCCTTTGACTCGCTTTTAGATGGGAAATTGCCAACACTTATCACGAAGTATACCCACAAGAAACCAATAATAGTATTCTGCTTCACGAGGAAGTCTTGTGAGAACACTGCTACGAAACTTGCAGATTGGTGGGCGAGTTCTCGTGTTGTCGACCGTGCATGGCCTTCTCCCACAGCGAGGGTGCCAGTGAGCAGCAAAGATCTCCAAGATCTAACTGCCAGAGGAATTGCTTACCATCATGCTGGATTGGATCCGGGTGATCGAATGGCAATTGAAAAGGCGTATCTGAATGGCCAAATAAGCGTCATATGCTGCACATCAACGTTGGCTGTGGGTATCAATCTCCCTTGTCATTTGGTGGTTCTCAAAGGCACTGTCGGATATCAAGATGGCGGCCTTGCGGAGTATTCAGATCTGGAAGTCATGCAGATGCTTGGGCGAGCTGGGAGACCACAATTTGACGACTCGGCCGTTGCAATAATCATGACTCGACAATCCAACATTGACCGGTATAAAAGAATGATATCAGGTCAGGATGTGCTTGAAAGTACGCTGCACTTAAACCTGATTGAACATCTGAACTCGGAGATTGGCCTTGGTACTGTCCATGATCTATACTCCGCAAAGCATTGGCTTGCCGGGACGTTTATGAGTATCCGCATGAAACAGAATCCTACCTTCTACAAGTTCAGTTGTGATACAGGTAGCAGGGACCCTGACGAGAGACTGGAACAAGTATGCGAACGAGATATAAAGATGCTTCAAGACACCAAGCTTGTCACAACTGATCAAAGATTCACGTGCACGGAATATGGACAGGCAATGTCAAGATATATGGTAAGATTCGAGACCATGCAATTGCTCCTGAGCATCCCTGAACATGCAGGAATTGGCCAAATAGTCAGTGAATCTTCCGAGCTTGAGTTTTAGAAACTAACCTTGATAGTTGCATATTATATCTCAGGCGTCGGAATTTAAAGACCTGAGAATGAAACCAACAGAGAGGGCAGCGTTCCGAGAATTCAACAAGTCACCATTTATCAAATACCCGATCAAGGAGAATGTCTCAACAACTGCCCACAAAATTTCGCTCATCATACAAGCTCAACTTGGTGGCGTGGATACTCCCAACGACAAGGAGTTTAATAGGAGGCAGTACCAGACTGACAAAGCCATGGTATTTGAACGCGTCCATCGCCTGGTTCGATGTGCCGTCGAGTGCAAAGCAGTTGACTGTGATGCACTGGCAACGCAGAATGCCTTGGAGTTGTCAAGAAGTATATATGCGGAGTATTGGGAACATCTCCCATTGCAGCTGCGACAAATTCCCCATATTGGGCCAGCCGCTGTGAAGAAAATGGTTACAGCTGGGATAAATAGCATCGAAAAGCTCATCGCCACTGATTCCGCAACGATTGAGCGGGTTTTGACCAGGAACCCGCCATTTGGCCATAAGCTACTAGATACGCTGAAAGCATTCCCGCGTCTCACCTTAACTGCGGAGGTTATGGGCAGAATTGTCAAATCAGGACAGCTGCCCAAAGTCAAGATCAGGGCACGGCTTGGCTTAAAGAATCAGAAGGCCCCATTCTGGAGGCATCGGCAAATCTCATTGACCTTCGTGGCCGGCATCTCCAACGGGAACTTGGCGCACTTTTGGCGTGGGAATATCAAGAGTCTCGAGAAGGGGTTCAAAGTGCATTTTTCTACCGAGTTATCGAATTCTAGTGACGCCATAAGTTGCTTCCTTGCTTGCGATGAAATTATTGGGACGGTCCAGTCTGTCATTCTAGCGCCGAATATCCCCGAATCACTTTTTCCTGTGGTACAGCCTACGCAGGAGGTTATTCCCAAGGTTATGCTTGCCACGGATGATGGTGGTGAAGACAGCGACGCTGATTTTGAATGGGATGATGATATAGCAGACCATGATTTGATTGCTGCTGTCAAAAGCGTAGAGGAGTCGGCCGGCCACCCACTCGATGACAATGCATTTCCTGACCAGTTCATTGATATTGATGATATTGCGCATCAGCAGGCAAAGGTCCCCGAGGAAAATGAGAACGCAGAAAGACCTGAGCCAGTCCAGATGGCCAATGGTAAATGGATGTGCAATCATATTTGTGGAGGGGGGAATGCATTGAAGAACGGCAAAACTTGCAAGCACAAGTGCTGCCATGATGGGCTGGACAAGCCACGCAAATTGCAGAAGAAGACAAAACAAGATGCTTGTAAAGAGACAAAGAAAACACCAGAAGAGACTGGTGGTACAGAAGTGTCCAAATCTGTTGACTTGGCAATGAACAAACAATTGGCACTCAAAGATTTTGATATGAATGACTACGAAATCGACAACGTGGAAATTATCGACCTTTCAAGAAACTTGTCACCCATTCCCTACGAGGCAGTTGCTCCAAGGGACTTCAGAAAACTGCATGCTCTCCACTCGAACGTGTCGAATTCGGAGCCAGTTCAGACGCTGAGAAACAACAAACCATTGGCACAGTATGGAAATGGCACAAAGCCATTTGACGCGTTCCTAGAGAAGAGTGATCCAAAAGCTGATATGGGTGGGGATGATTTGAGTGTAGACGATCTTCCATCTCCGCCATGGCTTCTGGAAATGGGCGATGCATCTGCTGACGATGTATACCCTGGATATGTGGCCGACTTGGCAGATACAGGGACTCCGTTCGGTGATTTTGGGGACGATATCCCGGACAATTTGTTTTATGAAGCTGAACAAATGCCTGGAGAGGAGAAAACTCCTGAAGAAGAGCCAATGCGTGAAGCGACGTCTAGTTTTGTGAATGCTATTGTTGACTATGACAAGTATACGGCGAGCAGTAACATGGCGAGTTCGGCTGAGCCGATGGGTTTGAAGCGGGGAGGGGCTTCAGATATCCTGCAGTTGCCTGAGAAAAGGGCACGGGTGGACGATAGATCCCAAGATGAGAAAACTTATTTTGCGTCCTCTGGGAGCAATGCTGAGACAGAAGTCCATGACAGGACAGGAGAAGAGACGGAGGAGCAACTTTCGCTAAGTAAGGAGGTCTTCAGACCGGAGTGGTTGGGAGAGTTCGACATGGACTTTGTGGCTATGTTTGAAGGGAGCGTGGATTTTGCTATGTGAGTCGTCTTCACTATGTATTGCTTCAGTGGCTACAAACTGGGATGGAGTTTTGGGATGTTGTGGCCATATAGCTCGGTTTGTTCATCGGCTGTCCACGAATCGATATATTTTGGTAGAATAGAAGGGTTTGCTCACAGCTCTAGAGTATATTATCCAAATCTGCACACTCACTCACTCAATATTCATATGGGAAAGGGCAAACACTTGATTCGAAAAAGATTTGGCATCATTTTATCCATCCATTGCGCCAATAGTGAAATAAAAAATGGTCGATATACGCGGCTTCGGTAACTCCCATGGAATACGGAATTCTGTTAGCGGGGCGGCGCTAGCGCCCATGATGCGCTCTTCTTTGCAAAGCAAACACGGTATGAGAAGACAGCCAGCAACACTAAGAGTCGATAATGCTCATGTAGCTTCTATGAGTGGTCGCATTACCCACTGCAGCCGTGCGGCGCGAGTAGTGTCCGTAGTGGTGGTTGACCGCGCCAGTGCAAGAATCCCCTAACAAGCACTACGTCATTACCCCATTCCCCACAATCCCCACATCCGCTAAGGAAAATGGCCAGTTGAGGGGCGGGGGAGAACGATCTATGACGCAATGACAACCAGGGCCCCAAATCCAACTTCTCCACATCATAAAGGGTCTTCACCTTCTCAACAGCGCCAGTCCGACATTTTAAACCCCATAAACACAAAAAACCATCACGAATTACCCACAATACCTAAATACCCCACATCAACCCCGGATTTCTACGGTGCGAAACACAACACAACAACACACACAACCGCGAAAATGGTCGCCGACACCCCCAAGCTCCCGATGTTGCACGCGAACAACGGGCAGGAAATCGGCGTCATGGTTGGCTTCATCGCGCTGTTCGTCATCGTCACGGCGGTCTTCTCCGTCCTCTGGAGCTCGAAGAATAAGCGTCACGACAAGCTCGAGGTTGATCGCCAAAGGGAGCTCAAGGAGGCGGGCTGGGGACTGAACGGATGGGATAGGCTGGGGAAGGATAAGAGGAGGAATGGGAATGGGCTGGGTGGTGTAATAGAACATGCTGAGAATGTGGATGTGCCAGAATAACAACTGGAGAAGCCACAGGAGAGGCAACAGGAGAGGCAACAGGAGAGGCAACAGGAGAAGGCTGAGTGAGGGGAGGGAGGCTGGATTGAGGGAACAGGGGGGACGACAATTTGAATGCCATATTTGGCTGGGGAGTTTCGGTGCGGATACCATTCGTTTAGTGCACGCTGTACAATAGTGTGGATATTTGGAGTATTCAATTAATTGGAAATGAGACGACTGTGTAAGCCACTATGGTATAAAATAGACATATAAAAAAACCGCGCGCGTCCAGTCATGCGTGCTAAACCCCATGCGCCCTGCTAAGATACAATCCAACCCACATCTTGACAACCCCATGGTGACCAAGTTTAAATCGCATAATTCTCCGTATGCAAGAAAATCTCATCCTTACTATCATCTCCCCAGATATCGGCCTGCAGCCCCGCCACCGCGTTCGCGACATCAATACGCATCGCAGGCGGTCCACACACAAACACGCACGTCCTCCTCCCTAGGATCCCACGCCCATCCGTACCACCCGTAGCCATATCCTTGAGCATGTACGCCAAGTCCGGGCGACCATACTCGGTCGACCAGCCCTCCTTCTTCTTGAGCGGGTTCACGAAGGCGAAGCGCATCAGGTTCTTCTGAAATTCGGTTGGTGTGCTTGGGAAGCCGAAGTCGAAGTCTGCGGCTGCGGAGGGTGCAGGTGCACCGGTTGAAGGAATGGTGATGGAGAGGTCGAGGGACTTGCCGGTGCGGATGTGTGCTTGTGGAGGAGGGGGAGGGAAGGCGCCGGAGCCTTGTGATGGTGTCGATTCGTGTGATCGGGGTCCATCGGATGGCGGTGGAGGAGGGAAGGAGGCTCGGTTTGGTGATGGTGGAGCGTAGTGGAATTGTGGGGCGTTACGGCCGGGAGATGGAGGGGGGAAGTGGAATTCGCGGTTGCTAAGTCTTGATGAGTTCGGCGAGAGGTAGTTTCGTGTGGCGGAGTGGTCATCGTCCGAGCTTTCTCTGCGGCCTTCTAGGGCTCTAAGTGATGCTCTTCGGGCAGTGGACGGGTCGGCTGGGGCGCCATTGAAAGTTTGCTTTGGAGGTGGTGGAAACACTGTCGGCTGTAGGTGTTTCTGGCGCGGTAAAGCTGTAATAGCATCCTGGTCTTCCTCTCTCAATTCTCTTTCTCTCTCTGGGTCACCCTGTGCCTCGTCTCGGATCAGCGCCGAATTCCTCTTCGACGCAATACCCGCCACAAAGCCGTCTAGCTTGTCATGGAACATATTGCTGAGAGGCCTTGGCGCGCGTTCGCTATGCCCTTGTATCCTGCTCTGCCTCACAGCGGCAGTCACGAAAAACTGGCAAGTTACTGTATCGGGTGGCGCAAATTCGCGGCAGATGCGAAGTTCCTCTCGGAACCAATCCATCGCCTCAAGCCTCTTCAGCGCCCAGATAACCTCGATTTTAAGGGTCACCGCCTTCCCATCTCTCATCCTTTTGATGAGATTCAAGAGCTGTGAGACAATTGCTGTAATCCCACTTCCGCCTCCAATCAAAACGACTGTTTCAAAGGCTGCAAGCTCTCTTTGCATCCCACCGTACGGCCCGTCAAGGTAGGCTCGATACGTCTGGAACGGACCCTTCTCGGTTGCCGTCTCGAGCACTTTGCGAGTGAAGCCGCCGAATGGACGGAAAACTACAGTGCAATCTCGGTACAGCTCTCCGTAATCAGAGGGGAAATCTTCACTGCACAGCGATGAAATTGTGAAGGGATGGTTGTCGAAGATGGAGATTCCGGGCATTCGCAGATAGACAAATTGACCTGGGCGCCACTTCATCTGTGTTGGGATGGTGACCTTAATCGCGTTTTCGGCCATCAGCTGGACAGCCGCCTCGTCGCCAACGAGGAATGATAACCTCCTAGGATTGATCCAGTTCAAATTGAACATTCGGATGAAGTAGGAGAGTGCCCAGATCGCAACGGTTGCATAGAGATAATTCCACGACGTGAGAAAGTTGCGACAATGCCAGAATAGCAAGCCAACGTAGGCTACTGAGACTGGGACATGAAGCACGAGAAACAACTCGTACGCCATGCTGCGTAGAATTGGTAGGGATCCAATGCAAAGCCATCCGAGTGGCGCGAGGCAGGCGATTCCCGTTCCGAAGATGTATCCGCTTGTGTTTGGAAACAGAAGTTGGAACTGCTCATAGCCCTTGATGTCGCTGGCTGCCTGCATATAAAATGGCACCGTGTGGACGAGTGCGAGGAACAGACACAGGTACCCGCCCCATCTATGTAAGACATTTAGTCTCTCGTGGCTGATACCAGTTAACATTGTTATCAGATTTGCTTTCATGGACGAAGCCACAATCCATGGAGTCATTGCCACTGCCAGCATTCCAGCTCGAATGGCAAGGGGAGGCGAGCCGAAAGCCATGCTTTGCCAGTACAGAGGTTGTGGTAGGAAGCAGTAGAGAGCAACAAAAGCCAATGCAATAAAAATTATGCCCACCACTGCCAAAGAGGGGAAGCTGAGGCGCTTCTTTTTATAGTAGTTGATTTCGGGGATCGGGCGATAAAATATCCATCGAAATAACGCCAGCGTATCATTGATGAAGTTTATCGAGGATGCAGCTGATTGATAGTCGGGCCGGATTGGCTTCTCAATCTCGCGCGGGAAGAGCTGGTCAACCGTGTTGCTTGTCCCCATACTGCTCATGGCATATTCCGACTCTGGCGAATATGCCAACATGTGTTTTTGCACTTCTGTTTTGTACAGTGCCTGTCTCATTTTGTCTGTCCACCAGTGGTATACACGGGTCGCCGACACCAGAAACACCATCACCGCGCAAAAGTATGTCCAACCCAGCGCATATTTTCCAGCGCCCGTCCACGGATCAACGGTGTTTGCTTCGATCTGGCCCGGTAGACTCGATTCCGTCGTTGGTATGTTTACTCTCCTTGCCAATTCCGCAACCGTATTTGATACATCTTCCACCCCCTTTCCTATCAAGTTCGACATCTTGTAGCCGATGATGCGCTTCCGAAGAAGGTTCGTCGGGCGCACACACTTTAGTGTTCGTTATTCGATCCTCTGATCCAGCTTGTTGATATGGCTTTCAAAACGGTCGCTGCGCTTCATGTAAGGTCGGGCGGGAAGTGGCCCACGCTCAATCGCAAGAACAGGGTATATCGATTCGTACTGGGAGTAAGCGGCGAAACGACTGAGAGAAATACCAGATTCCTCAAGTGAGCGTTAGATAGCGAGCGTCGTCAGCACACCGTCTAAATCCCCAAAAGCAGAAAAAAGCTAGACATGTAAGAATGGGAGAACCACAGAGGGGGAGAGCGAGATGCGACTCGGATAAGTATTCTTCTTCGTCGTTCCCAATGTATCACCAGATACCGAACTAGTCGCTCGGAAGCAAGGGAGGTTCCTGCACTACTGTACAGGCCGTGATCGCTGCAGCCGCCCAGTGTGTTTGGTGGGTTGATGTGGGACTGGGGAGATGTGACTTGACAGCCCGCGTTGGTGATCGAGCCAATGCGATCGAGAGATAGGCCAGTTGACTTCAGACGGCAGTGGAACTCGGCGGTTGTGAGTGGCTGAATATTGAAAATTGTCCCGCTCCCATGCAACTGAGCTTGATTGAGGGCTTGGGACCTCCTTCAGAGTGGGATGCCGAAGCCTCCGTGTGCGACTGGAGTGCCAGCACACTCTGGATGGGGGAGGACTGGCGCGTAGATCTATGCAGGCCAACTCACTGCCGGCGCACCTGTGAAGCTTCACCTTCCAGCAGTGCTAGGGGAAAGGCACAGACAGCGCAAGATCAGATATCTTCTCCAAAGAGCTGACGACGAAGTGGGAGGAGGTGCAGCACAACATAGTAAGACAAGGCGGAGGGCCACTTGGGGCCAGCGGGGGGGCCGCCTTAGTCCATTGACTTTGACTGACCAGCACAGATCATAGTATGATCTGGCAACATGGATCTTCCCTCAGTCACCACAAACAAACTGTGATAGCGGTGATGATCACTTCCATCACCACCAATTGCATGGAACTATTTGATGGTGGCCGCCTTTGGTCCATGCATGGGGCGCTTACACGCCGTTGCTGATTGGCCTGGGTTCAAATCCTCCCGATCAATCACGGCCCGTGCTACCCATCGCCTGAAGGGGCCTGACTATGCCGCTTTGAGTGATTTCGCTACTGGCAGCTTGGCAGAAGCTTCACGATCTGGACTGGCCTTCAATTTATAGACGCCCATCATCCCCGAAAGCGCTTTGGCATGCACGATTGCCTCGTGGTGGCTGTCAGGGACTACAGTAGATCGACAGGAGTTTCGGAAAAAAAAAAAAATAGCATATAATTCATTCATGGGTATGTAGCAAACTCCTAACGCGCCGCTTCTGCAGATGTCATTATAGTCCATCCATGCCATTATCATCTTCATCACCCAATTGCTCTCGAGTCTCGAACACCATATATGGAGATTCCGTTTCAGGACTCCCAATAATACGGCGCCATGCATCCTCAATGCCGTCCAATGTAGAGTCATCAAACGAAAGGTCCAAGGACGAAGGCGGCAAGGCACATGAAGTTTTAGAGGCTAGGTTCGAAGTTGAAGAACGGGACTGTTCGTAATACAACTCGAAGAGAACAGCATCCTGCTCCGAACCCTCCCCATCTGCACGTGGGGCATCTGCGGATTTCAGAAGCTTTGACAAAGCTACTTCTAGACGCCCTTTCGGATTTTGAACATTGGTGGTACTGGCGTATAGCACATCTTAAAATCAATCCATGTTAGCATGTCTTCCATAATGAGGATCATAGTTAAAATGTAAATGAGAAGCATTCATCAGACTGTCAGAGGTTGTATCTTCAAGGGGTATCAGACAATGTAGATAAGTATTCGAGGTTTGATCATCATAAAATGCTTGAATCATAAAAATATGAAAAAGAGTTGAGCTTACATTGTCCTTGAGGGCACTCCCCCGAGTCACTCGAATGCACCATAATAAATATCGGGTGTGGCGAGCTTTGACCATCCACAACGACTGCGTCAGTCGGGAAGGCGACGACTGCAACCGCTGTTACTGGCGCACCTTCGACAGTCGAAACGAAGAGAGATGATAGGTCGGAGGAAACGACGGCGACCACCTTCGAAACCGCCGGGGCGTCGGAGTCGATTTCTTTGGTCTTATCTTGCGAAGAAATGTAGTACCCAGCCTGAACAACCTCATCATTTGTTAATTTGAGGCTGACGTCAGTCGAGCCTGTGTCGGCGCCAGAAATTCCAGTGCCTAGAACGTAGACACCGCCTCCAACAGCGAGAGCTCTGCATGCAACCTGTCCTATCTCTGCACCCCCACCCCATTTCGGAACCACTGCGCCAAAGCCAGGGCCAAAAACACCAATTGATGTAAGATGTCTTGCAATCCTAGGAAGGGCATATCCAACAGACGTAACAGTGGCGGGTTCCAATGACAGGGTCAAAGCAACAAGATACATCTGCATTGACGGAGGCAGCTGGAACTGTGACGCCAGAAACTCCACAAAGGGAGTATCAGCATGGGTCTCCCATACAGCTGCCTGATTCTCAAAGTCAACCACGAACTTGATGAACTTCATCAACCCGCGTTTGGCTCTGACGTCAATGCTTCTGTCGGAGAAAATATCTTCTCGACCATTCGGCATGCGCTTCAGCGTTCCAGCTTCGTGCGCATCCGGGGAGGCGCCGGAGGTATTTTCGTATAACCACCAGTTCCCCACAGCCTGGAACTCCAGTTGTCGGTAGACTTGTGAAGATACCAACTGCGAGACGAGCTTGGATTTCGCATAAATAATCTGCGGCGAGAGCGTAAGAGTGTACGCCCGTGAAGGGGACAGCTTCTTCGTACTCGACTCGCTCGTTTCTGGCTTCCGCCATGACACCTTTGAGAATGGCGAGGAAGGAGTAGCTAAAACCGGCGTTAGTGAACCGAGCTTGAAGTAGTCTTCGGCGTCGTATCTTACCTGTTAAGCTCTCCGCCCAAGCTTCTGCTTCCTGTAAGCTGAAGGCAGCTTCGGGGCCACCATAGTAGTTATTCCCATCGACATGGAGCACCTTCTTGTCCGATCGCGACAGAGCCCTTCATAGGCTGCGTCAGTCAGACATGACTCGAGCAAAGCAAAGCTAGGCCGGAGGCACTCACAGTGCCAGTAGAGACTGCTGCAGTCCCGTCCCCTCAATCACGACATCCCAGCTTGTACCAGCGAGGGATTCCATGGTTTTTGGATATTGAAGAAAAGAGAAAGGAAGGAGCAAAAGTTTGTGGGAGGAGTTGAAGACACGAAGTTTTCGGATCAGGAATTAACGATGTTAGCGTGTTTACATAAGCAACAGGCCCCACTATGCAGCAATATCTTCAAGTTCGCTTCGGCTTGGGGTTTCCTCTTCTTTTCGAAATTATACCGTTTGACCATTGTGTAGCACCGCGTCTTCTATGGCGATGTGAGATGTGAAGGTCCTTTCATTAGGACTCTTCGATGTCGGACGGGAGACAAAACATGCGTTCCGTATCTACTGCTCTTGAATTTCACCTGACAGAGTAGTTCGAAGTGTTCGATACAGTCGTTTCTATATATCCTCAAATAGAAGCAATATATTACCTATTCGTCTACTATATCAGCCTACTAAATGCGTGTTCTTTTGTGCTTGGATTGAACTGCGTATACGCAGCCTCGATACGATATCCGCGCCTGGGAACGGCTTTTCCGTCGCAGCCGCCAGTCACACCACAGCCGGCAGACGCGCGGTCTTGAAAACATACCAAGTGATATGGTCATAGACCAACATATTTATTTTTGCATCGATGGCTTCTGCGAGTATAGCTTCCCAGAGTAATCTGGGCTGGATTTGACCAAGAGGAGCTGTCCTTCCAGTTGGATATGTTGGCCCCTTTGCGCCAAAGCCTCGAATATATGCCCAAGGGATCATTATAACTTGGTTAACTCTGTATTTTCGGCTCCTGGTCACATAGAGTAAACTGTGAGCGAACTAGACGGGAAATGTATATAGCGGTGGTTTGCTGAGACATCGGTCTTGCGGGGAAGAAGACCCCAATTCCCCGCACTCTCCAAAGCTTCCCCATATCCGGTTTTGGATGCTTTTATAGCCATCCAACAAACCAATTCTCACGTAGAACTTCGAAACTGGTGTGAAAGGCCATTGGAGGGCCATGAGATAAGTGGTATTTCTCTATTATTTCAGTATAAGATACTAGGCACCTTCAACTTACCTCCGTATATCGGGAAGAATAGAGACCACTAACCATATGTGGGGTAGGATCTAACTTTGGTCTGCCCCGCACATCAACCATCATAAAGCTTCACATTCCCAACAATAAAGCATTCCCAACTCCAACTCCCTCAATATCTTGAAAACTTACAATTGCACATCCATTGGATCTTTCCTCGCCGCTCCAACCCTCCCCATCATAGTTGTGCCAGAAAAAAACACACCTACCTCTTATCCATTACCACCACCAGAGCCTCACCATCATGGCCACAGAATCAGAACCCCAACAGACCATGACTCACATAACCCCCACCGCCCTTGAATCCTTCGCCCAAACGCTTCTCGAAGCGAACTCTGTCTCCCCAGCCCACGCCACCATCATAGCTAAAGCCCTCGTCCTCGCCGACCTCCGCGGCATTGACACACACGGCACCCAGCGCCTCCCCTCCTACCTCGCCCGCATCCGCAGCGGTGTCCTCTCCCCCACTGCCGTCCCCGTATTAACCCAAACCACCCCCGTCGTCGCGCACATTGACGGGAAGAACGCATTTGGTTTTGTCTCAGCCCATCAGGGCATGGAAGCCGCTATCGAGGCGGCAAAGGTGTATGGTATCGGTATGGTATCGATCAGCCACTCAAACCACTTCGGGATGTCCGCATGGCTAGTGCAGCAGGCTCTCGACGCCGGGTTGATGTCGTTGGTCTTCACGAACTCGTCGCCAGCGCTACCAGCCTGGGGCGGGCGCGAGAAGCTAATGGGTGTGAGCCCCATCGCGGCTGGTGCGCCAGCGGGGTCAACGAAGCCGTTTATTCTGGACATGGCGCCCAGCGTGGCGGCGCGGGGGAAGATTTATAAGGCCCTTCGACGGGGAGAGAAGATTCCAGGGGACTGGGCGCTGGATGGGGAAGGGCGGCCGACGGAGGACCCCGCGGAGGCGTTGAAGGGGGTGATGCTACCGATGGGTGGACCGAAGGGGAGTGGGCTGGCGGTGATGATGGATGTATTCTCTGGAGTATTGTCGGGGAGCGCGTTCGCGGGGGGAGTGACGGGGCCGTATGATCCGTCGAAATCAGCGGATGTGGGACATTTTTTGGTGGCGATTAAGCCGGATTTGTTTATGGAGTTGGAGGCGTTTAAGAAGAGGATGGATACGCTGTATCAGAGGGTCGTGGGGAGTGAAAAGATGGCGGGGGTGGAGAGGATTTATTTTCCGGGGGAGATCGAGCAGGAGATGATGGAGAAGAGGTTGGCTGGTGGGATTCCGTTCGTGAAGGCTGAGATTGATGCTTTGAATGCCGAGGCTGAGCTTGTGGGAGTTGAGAAGTTGGAGTTATAGGTTTGAAAGAAGTTATTTGAAGAAGGTGTTCGAGATGAGGCTTTTGGAGCGACGTTTATATATATCGTTGTTCTGTAATAATTAATGAATCTATACTATTTAGCTGCGTCAAGCATCAATACCGTGTATAACTTCTCTGAGATCAGACAGGAACTGCAACCCTGGCCATTACCATTGCCTTCTAGGTCATTTGCTGTCGCGCGAGATGTTTGCTTGATAGACTTGAACGATCTTGGATGCCAACAGTCACTAGACGGCAAGAGGCCTTAGGAAAGATCTGGAAAAATAGCATACTTTGAGCATCGCAGGGGCATAGCGGGCACAGATTTGACGAAGAGAATGTATACAGGCATATGTTCAAGGTAATACAGGGCCATAGTCATAAAGAGTTGTCAGGCTCATTGACATTCAAAGCACATATAGTTCAAAGGCATACTATCATTCAAAGCACGATTGAATCAAGGTGGTATTCAGCAATTTAACACCGTACTCATAACCATCAGCTACCAGCCCAGGCTGCAAAAACACAGCAAATGTGCGTTGTTTTTACATCCCTATCCCAAACCCAACCCTTACCTCGCCCACAGCAGCAATGGGCCACGTCTACGGAAGTTTCGGCCAGAAGAACCAAACCCATGGCTAACTCTACACGCACAACCTGCTCTTCACACAAACCCATCTGAAGCCCCCTTTCCAAACAGAAAAATGCTTACCTTGCTCACCTCTGTGCTAAATCTGTCCGCTTCTCAGCATTCAAGGGGACCCCCGTTAACCTCCATCAATCCCACACCCTCCTCAGGATCCATCCATCTATCCCTCCCCTCCTGCCCACTTCCAACTGTACTACGTAAACCCACCCAAACAACAAGGAAAATCGGACAACGCAACCCCTGTCCCTCTCCCAATCCAGCCACCACCTTCTCAAGGTGCATTCGAATCCGGGACCCCCGCCGCACATCTTCTTTCGCCCGTCCCAATACGAGTGCACAAACCAGAGAAATTCGAAAGCGCGCAGCCGAACGGAGCGTCCTCCTGTCATGCCGCGCTGACTCCACCGTCGTCGAGGATAGCAATTTCTGGCGAGCGCTATAATGATGATGGCGCTTTCATTCGAGACAAGCCCGGCATAGGGCCGCGCCGTTACATGGGCGAGCTGCGTGTCTCGCCACCCCACCCGCCACTGAGGATCTGGATGGACGCCGCAGGGCGCGGAGGTGGCAGCGCTCAATTCTGGGTGGTTGAGGCGTGGAACGGGGTTGGGTGGGTTTTTTTTTGGGTACCCCGTTGGAGCGATGGGGAGGTACCTTGTGCCATGGTACTGGGCACCTTACCGCCCGATCCAGCAGTGCATTTGCATAGTAGATGATGTGCGTAATATTGCTCTGAGGGCGGCGATACTGCCCGTTGCAGTTGGCGCCGTGGTTAGAGGCCACTCGAGGGGACCTTGTGCGAAGGCTAGATTTCGATAGCAGGACAAGGATGAGCTTGGATAATAATAACTGCGTTATAGCCCTGACATAAATGAACTCCTGTGCATAGTGGTGCCACAAAGCACATATTGTCGATACCTATCTCATCACTAACGACAAACTCCTCGCCCTAGCGCCACAGACCCTCTCACAACGTGCTCAGCGCCGGTAAAAAGCGTGGCGAGGAGATACTTCTAATAACGGTTGTTAGTTCGCGCTACAGAGCACATCCTGACCTAGTTGCTCTATATTAGAGCTTGTTAAGTCAGAGCGCGAGGAGAGGTAGCCGGGCACGTCCATCGTCTGGTCGTTCCACTGCCTCGGCCTCGTCACAGTAGCATTTGAGACATGTCTTCTGGGATTGAAACTTGCATGGCACAGGAAGCGGGAGGCCTACTGTGCGGAACATCCTCCAGCGCCATCCGGTCGCGTTTCACGCTTGCCACTCATGAGGCGCCGGCTCTAAACTGAGGAGCTGGCTTGTATCGGCCTGCACTTGCATGTCGAGCCAACAAGCTGCTGCCCCGATCACATTCCAGCATTGTGCAGAAATGTTGATAACCTGCAAGCGCCGATATTCCTGTGACTAACACAGCCATTCAGAGCCTCGCGGGTTTCAAGTTTGACAACCCCGGAGTGGCACAGCGGGATCGCATGCATACGCAGACTATGGACCCCCTACATACGACTCGATAGACAGTAGAAAAACAATATAAATGACATGTGACTTACATACCAACAACTATCACAATCCATCCCATCGTTCAGCGCATCCGTGAAACGCGGCAACTAATCCAATTGTCTGTGGAGGCGTAATGGTGCCAACAGCATCCCCAGCTTTCGCCGCGGAAACATATCTCCCGCGAAAGCAAAGAAGGTGCGTGCTTTGTGCCTGTGCTCCAGCACAAACCCCATAATTGCACCCCGGGCAAGAGCTACTGTAAGCTGGACGAAGTTGTGTTGCCAGCGGATTGGTACGGCAGAAGGGAGTCTGAGCTTCCACAGAGATATGGGCAAGGGATGGTGCATGGCTACTGATCATCTGAGGGCCTGGCCGCCACGATTTGTACTAAGAGCGTATGTGCTTCCCCCTTTCGGACGCAGCGCAGAGCATTACTGCATTCTGCTCAAATAGGGATCCGAAGCACCATGCATATGTCTTGAGGGCTTAAAGTTGTTCATCGTTATCCACGGCGTTCTTTGCCATCAATTCCGCTATCCGAGGTCAATTTGGCGAAGGAAAACGCTCCCGTTTCGGGTAGGGATTGCGGTCATAATATATCATATTATGATATAGGCTAAGGAGACCCAGAATGGTCAACCCTACGAAACGGAAATTTCCTAATACATTCATTAATATTGTCCGGTGAAGTAAATAAAGAGCAAGTTAGAGTACCCCCCCCTTACCTGTCTACTGCAGGCAAACGCCCTGTCGGGACTGTCATGAAACACATTAGTCGATGAGGATCGCCCACGTTGCCTTCGTAGCCTCAAAACAAGGAGCACTCTCCGTCCCCAGGAGGAACCCTGTTGCTGGTCTTGGCGGGGGAACAAGGATTCTCAATGTGATTGAAGGCAGAAGGTGCCCTGGGAGCTGGGAGGAAGCAATGGATGGAGAACGGCGGACGTGGCGGCATACACCCGGCTGACTGGAACAGGAGCTAAGTGAAAGTGAAGCTGTGAAAAAAGAGCTACTAGAGCTAGGGACAGCATGCGTGTAAGCTCTCCACACAATAGCCGTGGAGCTCTGCCTATAGAGTGGATGGTGTGTATAGACTAGGACGGAGCAATTTAGCTATGCAATCCATTTCCTTTGGGGTAATAATAACAGCGGCAGAGCAGCGTCTCGTCGGCATGAGCATGTCGGTGCAGGGAAACAGAGCTGTTTGCTCTGATAGCTATCCCAACACAGCCTGGACACTCCGTTATTTTTTGAAGGGGTAAGAGCCCCAGTGAGGTCCCATACAACCTTGTCTTAAGTCTGTGACACAGTGAGACATTGTGGCGCGCCGGGTCCCTTAGCGGCCCCACGGGACGGACCTCAGTACGGGCCTTTCATCTCAAGAACGGGTAGAAAGAACTTGTAGAGTACGGGCGAGAAGACGGTCCTAGTGGTAGTATAGTATGAATAGAAACAAGCAAATTAGGGTATATGATACTTTACCGGTGAGACAGCAATGTGAGACCTTTCCTACCGAAATAAAATAATGTGTACTTCCCGTTTATACAGACTCAAATAACTAAATAGTGCACGGCAGCAGGGAAAGTACATACAAACACGGTACAAAATGTATGTGCATTGTAAGTACACACATCACCATCCCATCACATTACTGAATTCTGTGCCATGAGCAAAGCCACTCTACGGCCTCTCCGGCGAACTTCACCGAATGGAGCCTGGCGCCCAGTACACTTCGCTACAAGTTGCAGTACACCGCATCAGACTACAGCACCAATGCATTAGACCAACGGGCCAAAGTACCAGTACCTCCGCCTCCATCCACACCAGCTCCTTGACACGCCACCTCCGAAATGAGCGGCTCACATCACCCAGGCCGCCGGGGCCATCACGACCGCCCCCGCCGCGCCCCACCGTGTCCCACTCGGGGGGAAGGGAGGAGGGCAGGTGTGCATCTCACGTGCTTAACGGGGACGATCTTATCTGGCACGCTCCCGCACTGAGGTATCATTGGTCTAGACGCCGATCTGCGCTGCAGGAAGATGATCCGCGGACGACAAGGGGACGGGAGGGGATGTACAGGTACTTGCGAGGTCGACGACATCACACGTTTTTTCTTTGGTTGCTTTAGGGGGCGGGGGGGTACGGGGCGTTGCTGGGGGGGGGTTCTTGTCTCCGTCTTTTGGTTGGGGGTATCGTCGCCATCCAGATCCATGGGATTATGCTGGGACGAAAAATTCGTGGGGGTGAGCAGGGCAGGGCGTGAGAAGAGAAGGGCAAAACAGGTGCTTGGAAAGGCTCATGGCGAGGGGGGAAGAAAATAAGTGGTGCTGTGTGCTGTGGGATCAGGAAGCTACCCTGCCGCTCTGCAGTTTTTGTGCGATGGAAGATTCTGATACGTCACAAGCATGCTACAGGCGGTTTGCTCTACGGCCTGGCTGGCTTGAGGATCCTATGCTATGCACTGCCAAGTAGCATATGTCCAGTGACGGGTAGACTCCTGCCGGCCAGCACGCAGCAATGGGCTGGGCTTTTGCGGAGCGCCTTGCTGATCTGACGGCGTTGTGGCGGTGGTGGGTGCATTTTCGACTTGGGGTTGGGAAGGGAAGGGAATTGTTGAATGCCATCGATGAGCAGCGGTGCATAAAGTTGAAAGCGGTGGGTCACCTGCGATTTTTTTTTTTTTTCAATATCCTGGATATGTTTTTGCCACTGATGTGCGTTCATTAATATAGCACAATTGGTGGTGTGATGGGTGCCATGGACTGGGGTTTGGATCCTTCAGAGTTTGTCAATAGAGAGAGAGAGTGAGAGAGAGAGATCCTCCCCATGTCCAATCCCTCCAACATTTCTCCCTCTTTATTTAGGCATGGAAGTCCCGAGCCATCATTTTCAGGGCCTGCAAGCAACAATACCAGGGTTGGTAAGGCAAAGTTTGAAGGAAATTACCCTCCAACGACCCCCATCCCTCGATTTCTATTCTAGGAGAAACCCATCCCGCACACAGTGGAGCGCTGTTTCGCGGGGCCCAACACCACATCACCCGATTGAGGCAAAAATGGAGAAAGCTGCCACCAAAAGGTAGCAACGGCAGCTGGCACTGCTCCTTCCGGTACACCGATACTGGCTCCCAGGTCGCAGATCTTTGATCTCCTGCAGCAACAGCAGGAGCAGTGGACAGTTCCTGGGTTCCTTGCCCTGTCTGGCTCCCAGCCTGGCTTCCCAACGATACAGACACTGTATGTATGTACACAGTGGGATTGTGCACGCATGTATAATCCCCATCACCAACTCCTCCACATCCAACAAGCAGGAGCGGCAGCAAGAGCAGTATTTGTGATCTCGCCCCTCCGCGGGACCAATAGGTTGTCGGCGACATTTGCTTTTTCACCAACAAGACGCTCCCGAAGACCCATCGCGGAAACCCAGCGCCGCATCGCTTCCTGCTCGTCTGCGCTGTCTCGCGTCACATAGGCCGCCATACCATGCCATGCCCCGTCTCGCAGCGGGCATACCGCGATCGACAACGCCGGCTGCTCACCTATCACCAGCCCTCGTCCGGCATTCCTGGCACCTGAAAACAGACATGTCCTTCGCTGGGACTCTGCGGTGGTGCTGGTGGCTAGAGTCAGCAATGTGGGCTCTCAACGGTCATTAGTGGACTGCTGCAGCAGTGATGTGGGGTCGATTTAGTGGGAGGGAGGCCGCTGTCTACACAGTCGTTCGTCGGGGGAGGAGGGAGGGCAGGTTGCTGCACGATGCTACCCTACAACTACCTAACCCTTATGAGTGGTTACCCTCCAGAGGGGGCAGGACGGGGCTCTGGCAGTTTGCTTCCGAGGGCCCTGTTCCCAGCATGGCGAGTAGATGGTGCATTGTAGTTCCCAGCATGGCGAGTAGGTGACTGCATTGCAATACCCGATGTAGCCCAGCCAGCCTCCACAGCTCCAATGTGCAGTGTAGCCCGTAGTCGTAATCATTGTCGCTTGTTGTTGGGGGAGAAGAGGGGTCGGGTGTCTGGGAGGTAAGGGGGGAGAAGTGACGGACATGCGCCTCGCCGTTTCAGCGCGCGCCCCTACGTACAGTTGCCAACAATTGCATGTCTGCTCGCACGCGAGGATGGGAGTTTTCTACTGAGGGGTTCAGTTCACAGCGGCACGTAGCCGAGGGAGGGGATCCGCGGGGCGGGACGTGTCTCTCCTGTAGGATTTTGAAGACATCTTCAACTGACAGCCTCGGATCACTTCGCTACATCCTCTGATTTGATACGGCGCACAATACAGTTACCGCAACTCCCGTATATCTCTAGGAGTGGGTGACGTACTGCAAGCGTTTTGAGAGGGCTTCAAGAAAACCTAGCTTCTTACTCGTAACTAACTCCCCTCTCGCCACCCCTTCTGAAGCACCTCACGCCCCCCCACATCTTCTCACAAGCCCTCTCCCCGGCACAGGACGCGGCATCTCTGCGGCTTTTGAGGATCCCTGGGGGATGCTGTAGTGGATGTACGTACAGTAGTGGTAGTGGTATTATGATATTAGCTCCCCTCGCTATGATCGTTACAACGATGGTAGTAGTCTCGGATTCCGAATTGCCCACCCCCCTAGAGCAGGGGGGGAGTACAAAACACCCGGTTTCGTGCTGTATTACCTGTATTATACTGGGCGATCTTATGGCTGGGAATAGTGGAGGCGTAGCAGCAACCAAAGGGGCTTCGAAGGAGGGAGTTATGTAGGTGTAGAAATGAATATGTTTGCATTTCAGATGTTTGATTAATTTTGTGTTTGGTTGTAGCTACTTTGAGCCGCCCCCCTCCTCCCTTCACCAGAACCGCTGTCTGTATCTGTTCTTCACACACATCTGCTGAGTTTCCCCCCCCAAAAAACAGCCGCCATAGGCGTCGTGATCATAATGACGTTTCTTCTCGCTCGTAAAGAAACAAAAGCCGCCCGTTAGTGTCAATAATAAAACCATTCTTTCGCCTTCGAGACTCCCAATTTCTTTGCAGTTATAAATCCATTCTTTGCTCCCCAGTGTTTTTCTCGACACAAAACGCTCCGCCCAAGTTCGTAAGAAAAGCCCAACAGCGCGCCCCACTCTCAAACGCCCCTCCCCCATCCCCCCCATGTTTCGCCGTCCGATAAAAATTATGTCCGCAGAATGAATGATCGATCACATAACCCCCCCCCGTCTCGACCCCAAAGTACTTATCCCAATCAGCAAATCACACCCCCATGGCAGCCCCTCTCATGCCTCTTCATATTGCTCCTGACGCTAAACTTCTTTCCGCAGCCGCGGACGGGACAGCGGAAGGGCTTCTCGCCTGTATGGCTGTGGCTGTGGATCTTGAGGCTGGAAGGGCGCGAGAAAGCCTTGTTGCACGTTGGGCAGATGTAGCGGTCTTGCGGGAGGGGGAAGCAGGAGGAGGACGGGGCGATGTAGTGGTGGTGTTGCCAGGGGTTGGTGGAGGGTTGGGGGGTTGTGTACTGTGGTTTGGTTAGTTTTAGGTAGAAGAATGGGGAAGGGAGTTGGACGAACGTTTAGAAGTGGTCGTTGTTGGTAGTATACTCCGTTTGGGAGTGGTGCGTTTCCAGGCATAGGAGGAGGGTAGTAGCCGTTCATTTGTTGCTGAGCCGGCGCCATAGGATATGAAGGAGGAATGCCGTATTGCTGTGTCTGCGACAGAGGAGCAGAAGCTCTCCTCGACTCCACGCTCGAAAACCCTTCTCGCTCCGAGTTAAATCCTAGATTGGCGCTGGGTCCGGGCTGAAAGCTGTATGCGGCGGGCGTCGACGCACAGCTGTATTGCGAGGTGGAGGAGATGGATGAAGACGGGGAATGGCGGCTTTCGGGCGCCGAGTCAGGGTGCGTGGGAGGAGTGAGAGGGAGCGACTGGCGCGGCGTCGTGGCGGCGCTGGAGGATGTGTAGTGTGCGGAGTTCTTACGGCCATCGGACGTATGTTGGGACACTGTGCGGGCGTTAGAGGGGTTCGAGGGGAGTGGGATGGTGGACTTACTTGGACGGGATTGTTCTTGTTGTTGGGTGGGGTTGTTGTCTGCGATACCGAGAAGGCTGGATATTGAAGGGAGAGAGCACTTTGCAATTTCTTCCATCGGAGGAGACGGCGGCGGTTGAGGGATTTGGACGTATGAGTATGATTGAGGTGGTTGAGCGTATGATCCCGAGAAGCTGCTGTCGTAGTATTCAGGATATTTCTGTGCTTGGAACCTCTGCTGCTCAAACTGCTCCTCTGAGAGATAATCCACAGCCATCGGTTGTCTCACCTTTCTCCCGTGCACCAGATTCGAGAGATTCATTGCCAGGAAGGGTTGGTCAAGGTAGTGGAGCAGCTGTTGTGCCGATCAACCCGCGGACGGAGGTTATCTCTGTCCGAACAGGTCTGCCTTTAGAAATGCTAGATTGCGATCTCTGACTGAAGACCAAATAGCAAGTGGATGGCAAGTAATGCTTGAATGCTGGTGGCAGAAACTGATAGCGAAGCGGATCCACGAACGTTGACGGCGGACTGTGTTCAAGTCGCTGTAGAGTCCAAGTGGAGGATTTTTGAATTAATTAGAAGGCGACACGATGCTGAAGCAGTGACGTCTAGACCAGGAGTCGCTTTACTGCCTCGCAAACGGTTCTGGTTTCGGCTGGTTGTTCTCAAAAACCAGCACCAGCACCTTGATGAGAGATGAGAGCCGAACTTGTCCCGCTGAACGAATCCGCTCGTTCAGGCCAGTTTGGTCCTTCGAAAGAATGTTCCCCTCAAATCCCTATTAAATTGCACGGGTGGCGATAGTCGTCCAGAAAGCGAACAAGATGAGGGTAATCAGATCGGATGGTGGCAAGTCCAGAATGCAGCGTGGTGAGGGTTATTAACAGGCGAGATTATGCCTCCTTCAGAAGTGAGGGTGGAAGACGAGGAGAGAGCGTTGGAAATCAAGCGGCGTATTATATGGTAACACAAAAATAATTGTCAAGAGAAATTCGGGACTTCGGGGGATATATAGTGGTTCAATAAGGTATTGTTGGAAAAGACGTTTGTGGAGTTGGGAAGATTAGAGACGAAGAGAGAGAACCAAGTGGGATGATATAATATAAGTGGACTACGGCTAGTCATGAGCAGGCGTACGCAGCCTGGCAGTAGTAGTAATAGCAGAGAGTATGTAAGTAGGTACTCGAGTCGACTAGGTATACCGGGTACAATCGCACGGAACCGCTAAGGCGAGTCCTGGGCGGCAGTTTGAGCGGACAGATTAGTTAGTTGGCCGGCAAGGATGAGGAACCCTTCGTTGAAAGTTGCAGCGTACGAATCGAGCAAAGATGAACGGGGTGGGGCGTGGGCATGAGAGATATTGTGCGCGGCGCAGGAACTGTCAATTCCAGATATGTAAGTACGGATGGGTGTGTGCGGTGCGGCGGCGGTATGTGCGTTTCCCTCTGCGTCGGATTTCAGAGTGGTCACAGCCACAGCGTTTCCGGCGCTGCTGGCTCTGGTGCTGGCTACTTCGACCAAGGAAGTTCCCCCATGCATTTGGGGATGTGGCTAATCCTGGAGTGGTAGGGAGGTGCATGGATTTTACTGGGGCACGACTTTTCGATTGAACCTTGAGAGACGAAGAACGTTAGAGGATCTTCCGGCTCAAAAGAGAACGGGACTGGGGTTGTGCTGCCGGAAGAAGGGTTCGAGGGTTCGTGGGTCGGGGGGAGGGTTAGGGGGAAGGTGGAGGGGGTGGAGGGGGTGGAGGCGGGTGGGGAGAGTGTTCAAGGGGAGAGGATGGGCAAAGGCTTTGAAGTCTCGAGCGTGCAAGGGTTCCAGACTGGCCGGGATGGAGCACGGTGGGCATGGCATAGGCTTTGTCGGGGTGGCCAGGGAAGGGCCGCCAGCGGAGCATTCTCGTGGGGCAGCCATGGTCGTGGGCCATATACGAGTGGAGCGATCCACAGTCCACCGGCCAGAGTCCACATTCAAGAGTCGAAGGTATGTACCCTTTTTAAGATCCACAGTTGTCAGTGTGAAGATGCAAATGTAGTATCGAACTTTTGTGGCTGGGGAGCCGAGCTGTGGTAGTAACTGTGTAGGTATGGTAAGTATAGCAGAGTTATGTAGAGCATGCATGCACCTAGAGCAGAGTAGAGCGGCAAGCAGGGAGGAAGTTGTTGTAAGGTTGCTGATAATGCGTCCACTAGATCCTGTCACCCGTTGGCGGCCCATGCATGGAATGCCTGTTATAGATGGAGACCTTCGGAGGAGGTACCGGCTCTAGGTTAGTCCGCTGTGGCTTCTGTACATAACCGTGTGTGATACTAGAGATACTGGAGATGCTTGGCCATTGTGTAGAAGTACACGGGAGTTGCATATAGGATGGTAATCTGATTGCTTCCTGTGGTGCTGAGTGAGGCTGTGAGTGCGACAGTAATGCCGTTGACAATTCCAATCTTCCGCAACCGGATCGCATTAAAGGGCATTGGCAGCAGTGGCAGCATTAACACCAGAGGGCAATCTTGCAGCAACACTGCTACACACTATGAGATGAGGCAGTAAAGCAAAAGGCTGGCTCTCTCCAGCAACCCGGGAGCTGTTCAAGAAACGCTCAGACAACTTATGCTATGGACAGACTCAGACTGGTCCGATGTGCATCTCTTTCCATCAGATTTTCAGGTTCCCTGTAAGCTGCACTAGCATGGTAGGGTAGGGGAGTGTTAGATGGGACGGGATGGGAGCGAGGGAGGCGCCCCAAGGATAGCCGGTGCATTGTATGTAATATATGTATGGTACAGTTACAAGCACAAGCACATATACTATACCCCAATACTTATCTGAAGTGTCCAAACCAGACCATGCTTTACAGTAGTAGTAGTAGTACTCTTACTGCTGTGACTACTACAGTAGTAACAACGGCCTTCAGATCCTTCATCCCAGATCCTTGTCCATCGTATCCTTGCCACGAGGGCGTCGACCAACAAGCCCAGCCCAGCCAAGCTCCAAGGTGCGCCGAGAGACATCAACGACACCTCCCCCTACCCGCCCCCCCCCCCCCCCCCGGTGTGATTCAATACATCAATTCCCACATGGTAACAGTACATCACCAGCCACCCAAACACCAGTCATGCTCTCCCCAAGTAGTACGTTGAGATTCTGACATGGGACACACACACACACTCACACAGGAACATGGCTGGTGGATAAGACAAGGCAAGACAAAGGAAGGGCAGTAGAAGGCCAAGCCTAACCTCAAGGATCGTCCCTATCCTTGGAGAAGATGTGTTAGCAGGATACACAGAAAAGGTGTGTGATGTGCCACCACATCCTCGATTCAATCCCGAGGTTTACGCCCACAGCCGGTTACGTTGGAACTTTTGTTCCAGGCACGCATCACATCACATCACACATCATATGTCCCCTACCATCTTGCCGGCACGGCTCCAAGGCGCTTTCGCGCATTGCGCTCCCCGTCTCTAAACACTAGCCCCACGAGCGACGGGGCCAGGTCGAGAACAGATGGGCGGCAGCGACGGGGAAGCGGCCGCGGCGATCGCAGTCGCAAATGTGCTCTCGGGCAAGATGTCGTTTTCACAAACTCACACACGCCACAGTCCCCGGCCCCCTCTTCCTCGTCCCCCTTCCTCAATGCTACCTATACTACGGCCGGCCTTACTCCTCATACGCGCCTCACAAAGCTGGCCCCCATAGGAAGTGATGCACTGTACCGGGCGGGTACCACGACACACAATAAGCACCATCGTCACTCGGGATCCTGAGTATGGATCCGTTTGCATGGGGTGGGGTGGGGAAGGGAGGAGGCGGCGCGACGCTGCAAGTGTGGGATTCCGTGCCGTTCCCTTGGGGTAGTGTCAGCAGCGGGAATGGGAAGGGAAGGAGCAGCACAGAGAAGGGGAAGTCCATGCTTCTTTCCTGATCCTGATCCTGATCCTCATCCTCATCCCGTCCTGGATGGTAGTATTGTATCCTCTTGCGGTTCCTGTGCGGGAGAGGGGGCGGGCCAAGGAAGGGGTGAAATGATCGGCCATGGTGGATGGTCTGGAGTGGGCGTTTTCGTGGGATGGGAATACAGGAGCGTGGGTAAGTACGCCCTGGATTCAAGTTCGCGTTTTAGAACAAGATGAGACGACGTTTGAGCCTAGCAGTGATTTTCCCCATTGCGAGCTTCTCTTCTCCACTCCACGCGCCGCGATGGGCGAGGGAGGGCAGGTACAGAGACACAAGTACCTTCTGGCTGGTAGTACCATGCAAGCAGCGACATAACAAGCCACAACCTCTTTTTTTCTTGCAAGGGGCCCACACGGTCGCCACACACTCTGCTCCACTCGAGCTTTCAAGAAGGCAGGATTTCGCGACCGTACACCGTATAACATGTGGTGGACTGCTAGCACTGCTAACGCTACTAACGCTACTACTGTTAGGGTAGAAGAGCGACTCCACACCGTCTGACCCGCTAATCGTACTTGACCATCATTTATAAAACGGTTGATATTGCACAGGGATTCAGGGATTCAGGGATGGCAGGAGGGAGGCTAGGTCGAATGTGCATGTGCATCCGAAGTCGCAAGATTCGAAAGTAGAGCCAATGTCTGTCGCTCTTACTGTATGCCGCTCTTCTGTCGCTCTTTTGCTAGGATGAGAGTGATTAAGTACAGTTATGCTGGGGTGAGAGACACAGTTAAAGGCAAGTACACATCACATCACATCCATTACAATCTACGTACTCCTACTCTATTCCTCCCCTCCCCACGCACATCTCCTCTCTCTGGAACCTCCTAAGCCTGTCGGAAGACCCCCCGTACGTACCGTCTTATTTTGAGGTGAGACATACATAACACCCCAAACCGCGGCTCTTACCAGCTCCATCTCTTTCCCAACCTCATCACATCACTAACCTCCTCTAACCCACTGGAACTGCCGTACTCGTATAAAAATCTACGTTACTAAGCTCTTTCAAATCTCCTTGGCCCGGCGTAATATCAATTCTAAGTTGCGCGTAATTACCCTCCTTTACTGTATACTATTTTGGTACTGTACTGCAGAACGCACATATAGAACCAGGGCCTTATTATTAATCTCTTGGTTGATATACATCCAGAAGATGAAGAACATCCTAAAGAAGCATTTCCATCTTCCAGACTCAATGCAACCCCACCCCTCCCGGCCCTCCCCCCCCGTCTCCCCCCAACGCCCCAATCTCACCACCCCCATCCTTCTATTCCGTCACCTTCTCCTTCCACACCTAAATCCCCCAGCCCCAAGGAGATTACATCCGATCTCCCCCCTCCCTACCCTGCGCGGGAATAGCAACACCCAAGCCCCAGCCCGTAGAGCCACCCAGCTGGGATCACCCCTCCCTTCCCACCCACCACCCACCGGTGGGTGGAAGTGCGTGGTTGCAGATCAATCTATCGTACAGCACATGGTTTGCCAGCCAGTGGGGCGAGGGGGGGGGCACGGGGGGGTCATGGGGGGCGAGGTATAACAGACCAGACCAGGATACGGGGATAATTTATATTAACCCCATCCCATGCTCAAGCAGGCTGGTGAGCGAATGAACGCATGGTTCGCGTTCTCGCAGACGCCGTGTATGGGTATGAGATGGGCCGGAGGGGGCGGGGGGTGCCAAGGTTCCGAGGTAATTGATGTGCTTTCCTACTTTACGGGTATGGGACGAAATAGGACGGTTTGTAGGAGAGATACACCCGAGCAGTCGAGAGGGGCAAGGGATCGGGGGGCGGTGATGTGCCGGGTGGGTTTGTTTTTGGGCGGATGGGGATGGGGGAGATGACGGCTGGTCGGCCGTTGGGTGATGGGAAACGGCGCCCGGCGGAGTGAGCTCGGGATTCAGAGGGGTCACGTGTTTGATGGGGGCTGTCGATTCGGTCTGATTGTGATTGAGAAGGGGGCATGGATATATTGAGTGTTAATCTGCGTTGGTAAATGCGTGGTGGTGTTATCTCCGAGTAATATATACGGGGCAGGTTCTCCTATCTCTGTTTACTTTCGAGTTTCTCCTATCTCCAAATTTCCACTTTTAAGGAAATTTATTTTACCGCCGCTTCCTATGTTTATATCCACAGATTGGAATAAAGATAAAGCGCTGAATGAGCTGTCTTGTTCGAATCATCCTAGCATAAATATAGTATTTCCGTCAAACTCCCATATATTCGTGAGGGGTTCTCCTATGTCTATTTTCACACCTGAGGATGTTTATTCACCCTAACTACCCATATCCATATCCATACCTAGGTTTAAAGAGCGAGAGCCTCTTCAAGTATCCTATCCTAGCAAGTATATAGTTTGCTGTTCCCAAACTCCTCCAGCCAATAAATATCAACTATGTAATCGTGTGCCAGTCTGTCTCAGCAGCCAGCCACTGTTCGAAACCCCACCCCGTGCCCTGTCATTCTGAGATCTCTCCTTCCTAATAACTGAGATATACAACATGTAATCCTGTGTCTGCCTCAGCAGCCACAGCCCAACCCCACTCCCCGTCTATACCATTCTGATCCTCGCTCCTAAAAGCAAACAAAACTCTCAAACAACAACCAACAGTCCCCCCAACCCTGCAAAACAAATCGACACCGCCATCACAACCAACGCCGCACCTCCTGAACCTGACACCCTCGCCCCAGCCATAGCAGCACTCGTCTCCACGTCCTTCGTCGCCGTAACCAAACCCTTAAACCCCGCCTCCCCCGTCCCCGTCGTCGCCGTCCCCAACTTATCCGGCTGCCCCTTCACAGACCCAATCTTCATCCCCGCCGTGATCTCCACAATCTTATTCGTCTCACTATTATAGTTCGACTGCGCAATCCCAATCTCATCATTATCAATATCATACACCACGTACGCGGAGCGCAGGAACGTGTCGCCGAGGAGGTAGATCGGCTCGTCGGTGACGGTGCTGCTGTCCGCGATGGCGAGGTAGCACACGCTGTCCCAGGTTGGGAATTGTTCTTGGACAAGCGACTGGTCAAGGCCCGGGAAATCGAGGATTACCTCGCTGAGATTGACGTTGATGGTCGGGCCGGTAGAGTTAGTACCGAACTTGTAGCCGAGGATGAAATCGGGGTTCGCGGCGCGCAGACCACAGTTGACAAGGATGGCGCCGATTTCGGTGGTGAAATCATAGGCTCCAAGGCCGCGGACGATGGATCTCACGACCGATTTGGGGAGGAGGGTGTGTGTGGTTCCGGAGTCGAGGATGACGGGGATGGCGAACTCGTCTGATGTTATGGTGGTCATTTTGCCTTTGTGGCCGGCGGAGATGCCGCCTAGGGCGACGGCGAATGAGGTGGGCTTCTTCCCCGCGGAACCCAGAGTGGGCAGGATGGAAAGAGTGCCATCGTATTTGGCTGTGTCGATGCCACCGAAGAGGATTTGTCCGGTATCGGCTTGGAGGTCATCGAGCCAGAGCGAGTAGGCGCGTGTGTTGATTAACCCTTGGTCGACCATTTGATCAATGATGTTTGGGTAGATTTTAGCCGCCGCCTCGGAGGTGTTGTAGCCGATGCCCATCACTCCAACGGGAAGAGTACTGACATCTGCAAGACCTATTTGTAGCTCTTTTATCGCGTTGTTGCTCTTGTTCTGGCCATTGAAGGAGACGGTCTCTGATATATAATCGCCAGAGCTTTCTGTAAGGTCGACATATTGGATTTTGAAGCCGCCGCTTATTAGCTCTTCGTATGTAGAGGATTTTTTGGGATTGTCTGGTTGTTATTAGTACGAGTCATCCACTTCAAGTATCATTAATCTCACAAGTTCCTCCAATACATCCTACATCCCCAGGCAGTTGCTCGATGATGCTAGGGTCAAGGCAGACATCGGCCCTATTGGCAAGAACCCATAAATCGCTGCTTCCCGTATCCAAGATTACAGATATTGGCTGCGGAGGTGTCCCAACTGTGATATTGGCATAGTATGAACCTCGCTGGTGGCTGTTGTCAAGCTGCTGTAGTACTGATGCGCGAGAGTGGAGATCACGCCGGGTGTGGTCTCTAGCTGAGGCTGGCTGCTTCCATATCGGTATGGGCACGACGCCAGCAAGGGATGAAGACGCGAGTAAAAGCGGGAGGAGCAGCTTGACGGCCGCCGAAGAAGGCATCGTTGTTGTCTCGTCGACAGCGGCGAGAGAGGAGGTTGGAGGTCAGAAGTTGGGCGGCTCAATATGACGCCGAGGATGACGGATCTTTCTAGGCTCTGTTATTCTGCCACGAAACGCAGTGCATCAACCACGCGCCAAAGAGACAAAGATAAACTGGAGGAGAAGAGAGAGCACGTCAAGATAAGGAAAGAGAATGACCTCGCGATGAAGGCTACCAACATCTAGCGGCGCAGTCGCTGCGCCCTTTCCGAGCCATCTTCAGCCGCAGGGTACTGTTTTCCAGAATCCTGAACGGGCAGATTCCGTCAGGCTGATTGGTGTTGTGGAGAGGGTCTGAATGTCTCGCGGATGGCAGGCCAATGGCACCGCTGCCCTCTGTGCGCCAAGCGTCAAAGGGGGTCGTGCATGAGAATTACCAAGAGGCTAGGAACTGCCTTGTAACGTGGTAGACCCATCATCGCCACGAAGGATTACAGCGGATATCAATGAATAAAGGAATGATCACTGAAGCCCATAATTATCATATCATGAGACTTTTTTTTTATAAGCCGGTTACCCGGAAATTGAGCTATATATATCGATTTTATCACTTTAATGGTAGTATCGGTTGGAGAGCTATTAACAGATTCCCTTCGGAGTTTTGGGCGGCCCGAAGGAAATCGCGGGATCCCCTCACGCTAGTGCAGTAGATCATTGATCTTTGTGAATCATGGGAAACCTTGGTATGATCAGGCAGACAGGATGCATCATGTGACTATTAGATAATGGAGGGACCGGAAATCGACCGAGTTGATATGTACGTTGATATGATATATGATATCTTGATATGAGAGCCAGAATTAGTAAGTAAGTTTGGTTCAGTGGGCAGTCAGCGCGCTCTTCGGGCCAGCCTTGGAGTTGCAGACAACTAGGGATGTTCTCCCTGGGAATCGCATGAGTGTTGAAGCTTTGTCGCAGGTATGTTCCAGCTAGCGTACGGGCGGCTGTGTGTGCTCATGTATTCTTGGGGTGGGCTTTCTTCACTCCCAACCAGCTAAAACACTTGTTAAACACGCTGTCTCAGGAACAGTCCCTGGCGTACCTGAATATCGATATCACGTGAGCAATGGGTTCAGTTTAGGGCACGAGATGTATACAGCAGCAGCAGGTTTAGTTTCCTTCGACTGAAATAAATCCCCTTGATTCATTTGTCCTCATAATCCCATTATCACAGGGCTCTGCCGTTGCGCATTGAGACACGTGGACCAATGATGCTGCATGAGTTGGGAATTATCCTGCAAATTTGAAGCGCCCGATTGGCCATTAAATGGGGAGGCTGGGAGAATCCCGTTTGCATCTGAAGATGATTAGAAAAAGGGACCAAAGACAGGGAAAATGAGCAATGAAGGGGATGAGAAGAGCGCTTAGTAGAATCCAGTAATGTGTGGTCTTCAAACATACAAACAACGGAGACCGCAATCGAGTTGTGTGCGTATGTCAATGTGAGACTGACCCGAAGGTACAGTGATCAGTTTTGGGGCCTACGCGCGTGAACTTGCAAATCGGATAACCTCCCGTCCCGGAATCACTAGTTTTGCCATCTGACAGGTCTCTTGTGTGGATTCGACAGTAAATGCTCTGGCACAGAAAGTTGCTACGAGTACAATTTTCGTTTGCAAGTCTCATCGTTGATCCAGAATATCAATAAGTACTGATCTGTTTGCATCAAACCCCACACACACTGAATATTGGACCCTTTTTCATGAAATGGCCAACATCGGAATTGCACTCAAAACCCGACTGCCTTTTCCATGGCCAAATCATCCCTAACGGGCCGCTAATAGAGAAAATGACGTGCGGCTTCCTTGCTTGGTGCGTATTATTCGCCCAACGATCCTAGCACCAGAAAGAACAACGCATCAAAATGTACCTAAAGCGCTCAGGCAGGGATAATGGGCCAGGCGATCTCAATCCAACCTGCATTTCTCACCGTGAAACAATGACATAAATTGTAGATATGGGCGAGATTCCACGGGCCTTGTAGGAAGCGCGCGTTGGTTCTGCTTGTGTATCCACCGAGTGTGCGACGGTCACTTTAATCTCCATAGTCTCACATCCAAATCTCCGTCCCCTCCTGCCCTTTCGTGTTTTACAAACGAACGCGTCGCGCGGTGACTGAGACAACCATGCTGGGAGACAGTGGCTGCAGACTCGCAATAGGATTCTAGCGAACACGACAGTTCCTAATAAGCGCTGGAGAGAGCGATCAGGTCTTATACGGAGACGCGCTGCCCCGACCCGACGCCAAACTGAAGCCGTGCCGCTGAAAAACTCATATCCAACGCGCATGAACGGATACCCGAGTTTACTAAGTCCAACACTTGCGACGGACGGCTCGGCCCATCGCAAATCGCAATTGAGCCTCACAACGGACGGACATGCACTTCACAGCAGTCCCATTGCATTCTCCTGGTCCTGCTGTATCGCTTCGCCTGCTCTAAAGTGTTATGCGACAGTTTGTGCATGCGCATGCGACCCGGTTAGCTTAATTGTGCGAGTTGGGCGAGGAGGCGCGCATAACTCTTCTGCGAGCTCTTTAACTGTCGCGCGCTCTTAGTTACCGACTTCTTTCATCTCTCTTTTGGCGGCTGGCGGTTTATTGGCCATTTGGAGTATCGGATTTGCGAAACAAAAGTGCTTCTTACCTCTAATAATTCGCTACTGCTGCGCTGTCAATTGTTGTCGCGTCGTTCGTTTTCTCGCCTGCGCCTCCTGCTTTTTACACATCCCCAACCTCCTCATATCAAAACCACCACCAAGTCACCTTCCACCCCGGACATCTCTGGGTACACTCTCCTGACAAAGTTTAACTCAATAACTTTTTCGATACCATTCCTCAGGTTTACCCACAAGGTGTACCTGCCAGGCGTGGATCGAATCCCAACCTTCCAAATTCAGAACTACAACACCATCAACTTCAACTTCAACTTCCTTAAATAAAGGGAAACTGGCGCGAGCAAAGGTTCACAGCGAGAAGGTAAACAAGGCATAGGCCGCAGCCATCTTGCCTTCCAAGCTTTCCACTCCACCACCACCACCAACAGCATTGTCGAAACCAACTTTCCCCCGATCTAACGACCTTTACGCGCCCAACGAAACATCAACGTCCATTGATAAGTCACGCCAGCTCTCATCATTCTCTCAACAAGCCAGATACAGTCCATCAATCTCCTCTGTCAGCGCCAGGACTCTACGACGCACTCCCAATCTCGAACCTCTCTCGCAAGCGAATTCACTGCAGCGACGGACACACATTGAAGCTGTATCAGTTGGCATCACTCCAAGCCCAAGCCCCAGCTTAAGCTCAGTCTCAAGCCCACCGCACGTGAGGTTTGCTGAAGCTCAACCACACCAAGCTGCACCTCAAGAGGCTGCGGGATTACCTGACGAGCAAGAGTCATACGCAGTCCGATCTAAGGACTTTCAAGGTCCTGACGAGAAGCTACGACCACACAGAGCAGTACGAGTCAATAAGCACACCGCTGCAGCTATCCTCTATACGCTAGAGGAAGCTCTGCGACATCCGACAGCCTTCACACCTGTTTGGGCGGAGGAGAACGCTTCGATGTCCGATCTACCGGTGGGGGGCGCATCAGCCTACGCTGGCAACGGACGCACTAATAATGGATCTATGAGACCAAATGTACCTCAGCCAACCGGCTCGCCTGGGGGGTTGAGAGGCCCAAAGCAGATCATGATTGAGCGTCAGGCACGAGAAGAGAAGAAACGCGCCGCTGCAGAGGCCGAACTCCAGAGGCAACGACACGAAGAGGAGCAAAGGGTCCTTGAGGAAAGGAGGATTAGCGACGAGAGGAAGGCAACTGCTGCTGGTGGTGGTGGAGGAGCAAGGGGGAGTGGAGGTGGAGGTGGTCAAAGAATATCAGACAACTCCCAGAGATCAAATCGTACGTCTGGAGGTAGAGTTGTAAGTGGCGACCAAGGTAACAGGGCAGGAGACGCACCCTTGCAAGGTCGTGGCACTGGAGGTACCGCATTGGGCGGTGGCGACCCAGCTGCAGCTCGGAGGGCAGCGCGCGCGGCAGCTCAATCTGGAGCCGCTCCTCAAGCTGTCCCAGATCCCGCTGCACAGCCTGAGCAAAGGGCGCCTCTGGCCGAGCCAGCTGTGGATCCTCTGGACCCTGTGGCTCAGGGGAAAAGAAACACGGGATCGACCTTCCCGCACGCGTTCGAGCGTTGGGAGACCCTCTCTGCACACTGGGAGGGACTGACATCTTACTGGATTCGTCGCCTCGAAGAAAACACTGCTGAGATCCAGCGTGATCCCATTTCATCTCAGCTTTCGCGTCAAGTTACCGACCTCTCTGCAGCAGGCGCTAATCTTTTCCACGCTGTTGTGGAGCTTCAACGTCTTCGGGCTTCCTCAGAACGCAAATTTCAGAGATGGTTCTTCGACACTAGAGCGGAACAAGAGAAGATGGCTGAGAGACAAGGGATGCTCGATACCCTCCTCCAATCCGAGAGGCAGGGAAGAGCAGCTGCAATCCAAGCTGCGGTGCAAAAAGAATCTGAGAAAAACAACTCAGAAAAACTAATCAACGAATTGAAGAGAGAACTTCAAATCTCCAAGGAAGAGGCCCGACGTGCTTGGGAAGAGCTTGGACGTCGTGAGCAAGAGGAGCGTGAGAGAACTGCTTCTCTGCGTGATGGGCAGCCCACGCTTGTGGGTGGTGTACAAGTCGTTCCCATGATGCAGGGAGCTCCTAGCAGACACACCAGCACTACTCAGAGAGACAGACCGGCAACTCGTGAGGGTCCTTACCCCGGCGGACCAACCGCAGGAAGTATGGGAGGTCAGCAAGATCCCGAAGAACTCTACAACCAGAGTGTCCGCGCTCGCCAGACCGATCCATTCGTCGAATCGAGGTCCGCCGCACCAGCCACAAGTGGCGGAGCCGCATCAAGCCGCCAGCAAACGTCGAGTTCCGCTTCTGGAACAACATCCCGCCCACACCCCCCTAGCTCCACATCAACCCCGCCAGATTCCCATGCTCCACCCCCACAACAATCGTCGGGAGGTTTCTACCAGCAACAGCCAGGCGCAACGCTCCACCCAGGTGACGTTGGCTCCGACTTGGGAACTCTCAGTGAGGAGGAGTATGAAATCGACCCGCAGGGCCAGTTCAGACGCGATGCGCGCGGAAACAAGATCCCCTACCAGCGCCCACTTTCGGATGGCGAATCAGACGACGAGCGTGTGAGTGAGGCCAGAGCCAGAGAGCAGGCCCATTTGCAGCAGTATGGAAGGATCCCAACGACCAGCGGAGATTACCCTCCCCGCACCAGCGCAGCTGCAGCCATGGAGCCTGTCGACTACTCTGGCCAGGCGTATGGCAGCGGAAGCGGGTGGGATAGACACCAACACCCTACCCGTCTGAGCGACGTTTTGGAGGAGGACGAGCGAAGCAGAACGAGCGCAAGCCAGGTTAGTCGCAGCAGGGATTAATCGGCGACTATTCGGCGTTAGTTTAGATCAATCGGCCGCAATATCTGGACAGCTCTTTGAGGATTTGGCTTCAATTTGGAATCGGACTCAGCTTGCGCCACTTTACCGGATCTTTGTCCAACCCAGTTACGTCTTGGAGGATCCTCGGCGTCACCCCACATTTTCTGGCTGGGGCATGCGACACAGCGACTTGTTTGACAGTGTAACGACTTACGCATCCTCTGCATACCCTTCGGCGTTTTATCGTGCTGCTAATAGCTCCGGCCCTTGCAACGTCAGAAATAATTACTGGCACTTTGTTGGTATTAGGAGGTGGCATTGGGAGCACTGCTCTGTCAGCCAGCCCCCTTACTTACAACTTGGTCACCAGATGTCATCGTGGAGGAAGATGCAGGCACAAACGGATCACCATTTTTCTTTTCTTTAATCGTTCGAGCATTTTCGTGGAGCAGGTGGTATTGACCAGGAAGCTGCTTTATGCGAATTATATCAGACAGAGCGGAATGAGCGAGATTAGCGTTTTCCTTGCAGACTTGGAGGCGTAATACCTGTAATTATAGCGGCTCTCCGAATAGACTCAAAAATCTTTGTGATAAGTCTAGATCGGTGCATATCAATTGTGATAATGACATCCTAGTAGCGGTGATTGTGGAAATGCCCGATTCTCAAATTTCACGTGACGCGTTTGTGCGAGTAACTTAGGTCGTGCGCTAAAAAGACGCTAGACCATAACAAGGCGATAGCTCGGAGTCGTATCTGCGGATTGTCAATCCATACATACCCTCAAGGGAAATTCCTCAGGCACGCTTCCAACCGCAACCCTTCCATAATGTCAAGATCCTTAATACCGAGCAGATCGCTGCTCTCTGCGCTCTCTCCTACGATGTTGTCACAGATCCCACGGACACAATGCCTAACAACGCTCCGAACCCGGCCTGTGGCATCGAATTTGGGCGGCGTTCATGGTGCACGGAGAGCATTTAGCAGAACGGCTATGCGCCCAGCCCAATCCGTGGAGGAGGCAAAGAGTAGATATAAGTCGGGGGTATGTGCTATGCTCCCTTCAACCTTCCGCTGCCCATGCAATTCAATCCGCTCCGTTCCGAGTCTCGCCGTTCCGATCCTCTCTACATTCGCTGACAGTCCTTGTAGCCCTTCTCCTGGAAAGCAGGGGTCATCTTCCTCGCATCAGGCGCCAGTCTGATCTTCTATTTCCGCTACGAGAAAGCACGTATGGAGCGTGCACGAATCGCCGAAGCCGCTAAAGGCGTCGGGCGCCCAAAGGTGGGGGGACCGTTTACACTTGTCGACCACGACGGAAAGGAATATACAGAGGAGAATCTGAAGGGGAAATACAGCCTCGTATACTTTGGGTTTACGCACTGCCCTGATATCTGCCCGGAGGAGCTCGACAAAATGGCATCTATGATCGACCTTGTGGAGGCGAAGCAGCCAGGCGCTATGGTGCCAGTCTTCATTACCTGCGATCCAGCGCGCGACACGCCAGCGGTGGTGAAGGAGTATCTAGCAGAGTTCCATCCACGGCTGGTGGGACTGACGGGAACCTGGGACCAGGTCAAGGACGTGTGCAAGAAGTATCGGGTATACTTTAGCACGCCGCAGGGAGTGAAGCCGGGACAGGATTACCTGGTGGACCACAGCATTTACTTCTACTTGATGGATCCGGAGGGCGATTTTGTGGAGGCTATTGGACGGCAGCATAGTCCCACGGATGCGGCGAGGATTATTCTGGACCATGTCGGCGACTATAGAGGGAAGATTGACCGAGCCTAAACGGCAGGCTGGAGGTTATAATCAAGGTGTATGATATATGTACGAGAAGGAAATCAGACCTAAAATAGACGACTGTAGGATATGATCGAAAGCTAAGCTGGCAGAGGCCTCAGCTGAAGGCAGGAAGGGACACAGATATTGTACACCAGAAGGTCATAAATAACGGCGCAACGAATCCACTCTAATCGTCATAAACTAGATCTACATCAGACTATGTGGGCGTGATCTCAGACTCTTTATCCATTTTAACACGCGCCACAAGATCTACTCTTAATTATGGCTCCCCATGACTTCCGACCTAAGACACGTTTTATCACGTGAATTAGTTTCAACTTTGGAGGCCAACTCAACGATCAATTAACCTGGAAAAAACGGCAGCACGGGCCGCTTCATATATATGGAACAACGAGTGGGATCTGGCATTCCATCACTCTCTTCTTCTTCTCCACAAAATTCCATCACAGTATATTGCCCAGGCTCTCGTCGCATCTACTTCGGCCTTGTTTAAATACCATGATGCCGATAATTTTGATGATCGCCGCTTCCCACCTCCACTCCCGGATTGATTTATAGTTTACCCCAGTTATGTCCGCTACTCCCCGCTACGTGCGGGGAGAATGCTCCCTGTGATCAATTCCAAGTGCCGACCCAGGGCGGCCGGCTCCCTAATTGGGCAAATGCCTTTCAAGCTTGAAGGCATCCGGAGGCGCTATGCCTCGAGCACGGCGATACTCTGGATATCTGCTCTTTAAGTCTGGCATCCGCCAAGGTGGGTAGAGTAGTTGAGCGCTCATCATCTCATGGATGGCTTTCCATAAATGAAACCATACCCCGCGTAGGTGGCACATTTCGTTTGTCCTTCTATTGTCTCGTTTTTTGCGACAATTCTCAGTCCTCCGTTGTTGCCATGACTTTCCTCAAAAGTGCCACTCTAGCTCTTGCAGCGCTTCTTCCATTGACCAGTGCAGTGCCTACCGCCCGAGCTGACGATGGTGGCTGGGATGCAGCCCATGCAAAGGCTGCGACGGCGTTAGCCAAACTGTCCCTAGAGGATAAGGTGAAGATGGTTACAGGCGAGGGATGGGAGAAAGGCCCTTGTGTTGGAACCACAGCAGAGATCTCCTCCATTGATTACCCCCAGCTATGCTTGCAAGATGGCCCATTGGGAATTAGATTCGCTCAAGGAATTACCGCTTTCCCTGCTGGCGTGCATGCTGCTTCCACTTGGGATATAGCCTTGATCAACGCTCGTGGCAATGCGCTTGGTAAGTGCACTGGAATGGCTTGGGAACTAATAGGGGCTGACTCGTATTGAAATAGGCACCGAGTCCAAGGCGATGGGTGTCCATGTACAGCTTGGTCCTGTTGGGGGCCCGCTCGGGAAAATCCCACATGGTGGCCGCAACTGGGAGGGCTTCAGTCCAGACCCGTATCTCACCGGCATTGCCATGGCGGAAACGATTAACGGCATGCAAGAAGCCGGTGTTCAGGCATGTGCTAAGCATTACATTGGCAATGAGCAGGAGTTGAACCGCGACACAATGAGTTCCAGTATTGCGGACCGCGTTAACCATGAGCTATACTTATGGTATGTAGGCACGACTCCTATCTACGTTGCAGTGCTGACGATCATAGGCCATTTGCAGATTCAGTGAAGGCCAATGTTGCCTCTGTGATGTGCTCTTACAACAAGCTTAATGGTACGTATGCTTGCGAGTCTGACATGGCGCTCAATGGCCTCCTCAAAGGGGAGCTTGCGTTCCCTGGATGGGTCCTCTCAGATTGGAATGCCCAGCACACAACTGTCGGCAGCGCTAATGCCGGGATGGACATGTCCCAACCTGGAGACAACTTTGGCGACAACAACTACCTGTGGGGCGCTGCTCTGACAAGCGCTGTGTCGGGCGGAGAGGTTGATGAATCAAGAGTAGACGACATGGTAAAGCGAATCCTGGCCTCCTGGTACTATCTCGGTCAAGACGTCGACTATCCCAAGGTTGGCTGGAGTTCTTGGAACGGTGGTGTTGGTGGACCTGACGTCCAGGGTGACCACAAGATCGTTGCAAGGGACATCGCACGCGATGGCATTGTTCTCTTGAAGAATGAAAACAACACTCTCCCACTCAACAAGCCCACTTCGCTCGCAATCATCGGCCAAGATGCCATTAATAACCCCGATGGTCCAAATGCCTGCGTGGATCGTGGATGCAATGTCGGGACGTTGGCAATGGGATGGGGAAGCGGGTCAGCAGAGTTCCCATATTTGATAGCACCTCTCGATGCAATCCAGACGCAAGCAACAGCTGACGGGACGACCATCGTCACTTCGACGACTGATAGCACTTCGGAGGGTGCTAGCGCTGCCGGTAAGGCTGATACGGCGATTGTCTTCATCAACGCCGACTCCGGTGAGCAATATATCACAGTTGAAGGCCAAGCCGGAGACCGCGCAGATCTTGACCCGTGGCATAACGGCAACGAGCTAGTCGAAGCTGTCGCAGGCGTCAACAAGAATACCATCGTCGTTATCCATAGCGTTGGGCCATTGATTCTCGAGAGAATCTTGGCACTGCCAAACGTCGTTGCTGTCGTATGGGCTGGACTCCCAGGGCAGGAGTCTGGCAATGGGCTCGTGGATATCTTATACGGCTCCAAGTCGCCGAGCGGCAAACTGCCTTATACCATCGCAAAGCAAGCTAGCGATTACGGTACCGCTGCTGTCAGCGGCGACGATGATTTCAGCGAGGGTCTGTACATCGATTACCGCCACTTTGACGAGGCTGGCATCGAGCCAAGATACGAATTCGGCTTTGGTCTCTGTAAGTCATTAGTGCTCCATGATTTTAAGCCTATATCTAACCTTGCATAGCATACACGACCTTTGAATACTCCGAACTCACCGCCACGTACACCGATAAGACTGAAGGCTCCACCACCACTGCCCCTGGCGGCGCAGAAGGTCTCTATGATGCCGTCGCAACAGTGACAGCGACGATCACGAACTCGGGCACTGTTGAGGGTGCTGAGGTGGCACAGCTGTACATTGGTCTCCCATCGACGGCTCCTTCGACGCCTGTTCGCCAGCTCCGCGGGTTCTCCAAGATCAACTTGGCAGCTGGGGAGAGCGGAACGGTGACGTTCAGCCTTAGAAGGAAGGATCTGAGCTACTGGGACACGGATGCGCAGAAGTGGGTTACGCCCACTGGCGAGTTCACTGTTTCGGTTGGCGCGAGCTCGAGGAACTTGACGTTGACCGGGACAATGTAAGGGGTAGAGGTCAAACTTGGTGAACCAGGGGTGAAGTGACGAAAGTTTGTATATATGATGAGTCGGTCTTTATATATGGGCTATAGAATAGGTGGTATATTAAATTCTTTCTGTATAGTTAGTACACTACAGATACTTTGGAGACTATGGAAATATACGAAGTTTGTTTAACTTTATAAAATTCTAAGCATTATATTCGCCTTAGTAAAAATAATTATTTATATTAAAAATCATATCGCTACCAACCACATTTATCTCAAAATGTCCCCCCAACCCCTACAATATAAGTGAGCAGCAGATAATTATAACAAATCATTTTGAGCATGAGAATAAAGGCATATCACGTGATAGTAACATATTCCATATTTTGGCGCTATTCCCGATATAGTATTCAAGATCTAAATTCTGGACCTCACTCTCTGTTGCCGTCACGTCCCGCGCACAACCTCCAATCGATTAGAGCGGCCATATCTCGTTTTCAAGCCACGCGCAACTATATACAAGCGGGATCGCACCCCCCCGATAATCTCACCGCAAACCCGTTCTCCAATGGCCCACGCCGAAGCCCCAGCCATGTCTTCAATCCGCCCAACTGAGGCGCCTCCAGCGCCAACCGCCAAACCTGCCATCTCCCCCGGCCTGCGCAACCGCCGCCAACTCGGCCTCTTCTTCGGCGGCGCGGCCTTCTTCGGTATTGCGAGCCTGATCACCCGCCGCTCCCTAGTACGGCGCTACAAGGCCATTGTTCCATCCTTCTACCAACCCTCGAACCAGGCGGCGCCGCCTCTCAACCTGCAGGTCGAGGCCATGGACGCGCTGACTATCGCGACGGCGAATGTGTTCAGTTTGGCCATGATGTGCACGGGTGGAATGCTGTGGGTGTTTGATATTGCGAGTATAGACGAGTTGAGGGCGAAAATGAGGGGACGGTTGGGGACCGAGAAGGTAGCTGGGGGAGGGGATTCGAAGGCAGAGAGGGAGCTGGAGGAGTGGTTAGCGGGCATTTTTGAGAGGAAGAAGAACTCGAAAGAGTCGAAAGACCCGAAGGACGAGAAATGAGCATTGTATATTGGGCATGGACAGGCGTTTGGTGCATGTGGATTCGTCGTGTCTACGGATGACCGATCGTAACGATGTGTAGGAATATGGGAGGAAATCGCACTTCTAAGATACCACGGTGTAGAAGGTTAGAATAACTAGCACGGGCTGGGATGAGCGTGGGCTGAAAGGAAGACGCCTGGATTATTGGTGCCGATTTACACAGTTCATGTTTCAGGACAGACATATCAGTTAGCTTGTTGATGAGATGAAATATAGTCTGATCACATGCAGGGTAATTTCTGTTTCAGGCATATGATTTGTTTGCGTGCAATGTTGCCTATCGCTATCTGTAGCTTGTCCATTACCAGTTCCCAGTGTAGCAAAAATCCGAGGTTAACAAATCGGCGAATGCAAAACAAAAGCAAGAAACAGTGTGGTATCTCTTCATAATCGTCGAAAGTGTCATAGTGGCCACCCCGTAAGATCAATAACACCGTCTCCGTCATAGCTACCCAGTGACGCCAAAGCCTCAGCAATACCAGCACTTCCTTTCTGTAATCCAACGTCCCAGGAAAACCGACGCATTATCACCGTCCAAAAGAAGTCAGTACCAATGGTTGGAATTAGTCCCACATTTCGCTCAGTTTGGAACGGGTATAACGAGGGTCCTTTCCCGCGCGCTTTGGTGGTGCCACCCCACTGTCGCCAAAAATGCTCTTCTTGCCCTCCTCCGAATTATCAAGGGCCCATTCCGGAGATGGGAAAAATCTGCTCATGACTCGCCTGTTTGTTGGCTGCATGACATTGTCAGAGTATGCCACTAGGGTCCCAAAGAGGTTGTTCATGAGGGGAGCAGCACATTCCGCGTCCGTTTTCCTTCTGATTTCTTCCACCAAGAGATTCTCGCGATTGGCCAGGTTTGCACGCGGAGCCGATGGAACAATCCCTTTGTCTCTGTTCTCGAGCTCCACGATATGATCGGTGGTTGTCATATCCAAACGGCTGAGGCCGCTGTAGAACCACTCATCACGCTTCTCTGCCTTGCGGCGCTGTTTAGCTTCCAAAGAGTCATCCGCAAGTCCCAGGTTGGATAGCTTTGTGTCTTCATCAAGTTCTTCGCACTCGCCGCCGTACTGGAAGTTGGGACCAAAGCCGTTAGGGTAGTATTTTGCCATCTCCGCAAGTGACAGCGTATCTCTAATGTGACTTTGCCCGGTGGAGCTGAAGGGGCGAGCTTGCTGGCCGGCGTTTCCGCTGTTATTGTTCCATGGAGAGTATTGTTTCTCGATCTGTGAAGATTGAAACTGTTGCTGGTTGCCTGGTTGCTGCCCGGCGTTTCCACTGGTGTTGTTCCATGGAGAGTATTGGTTTTCAGCTTGGGAAGATCGAAACTGTTGCTGGTTGCCTGGTTGCTGGCCGACGTTTCCACTGGTGCTGTTCCATGGAGAGTATTGTTTCTCGGCTTGCGAAGGCTGGAACTGTTGCTGGTTGTCTGGTTGGCTGACGTTTCCACTGGTATTGTTCCATGGAGAGTATTGTTTCTCGACCTGTGAAGATTGAAACTGTTGCTGGTTGCCTGGTTGCTGACCGGCGTTTCCACTGGTGCTGTTCCATGGAGAGTATTGGTTTTCAGCTTGTGAAGATCGAAACTGTTGCAGGTTGCCTGGTTGCTGGCCGGAATTTCCACTGGTGTTGTTCCATGGAGAGTACTGGTTTTCAACCTGCGGAGATTGCAATTGTTGCTGGTTGTCTGCAAGCTGATTGTATCCAGAGGTCCAAGCAAGCCTATTGAAAGCAACTGAATTTTGACCTTGCCGAGGAGGCCCAGCCGTCAGTGGCTGAGGATAACCTGGTGGAGCGGCGAGTTGAGCTTTTGAACCGTATCCATCCATCGGGTACTCGCGGCCAAATGAGTTATAGCGTTGTTGAAGAGGATTGCCATTCTCTTGGCCGGGGTACTGCGAGCCATAGCTCACGATGGAATTCTTGTAGGGATCTGATCCAGTATCACCAAATTGAAGCACCCCAGTTTTGCTGCCATGTTCAAATGAGAGATCTTGGAGGGTGTCTTTAGCACCTGAAGTGGCCTTCTCGGATATTTGCTGCTTCATTTTCACTGCCTTGAATTCTGCAAGGCGGCCCTTTGCAAACACTTGTGCTGGGTTCTCAAATTGAGCTAATCTTTGGAGAGTTTGCATCTTATTAAGGCCAGCGAAGGTTGAAGAGCCTGTCAAATGAGCGCTAGGTCCAGAAGTCTCTTCCTGAAGCATTTTCTGGACGCTGAAATTACCGCTGGTTATATCATTGAGCGGCATATCTGTGGCTGAGGTAGCCTGTGGACCTTGTTCATTTGAGGGGGCACCAGCAGTGGCGTTGATTGAGTTCAACAAAACCTCCTTTTCGAGATCGGTCAAGTTCAACTGTTCAAATTCCGCCATATCGAGTGGAGTAGGGGATGCATATTGCTGTTGTGCAAATTTAGGGTTTCTTATGTTGGCAGGAGGCCCATAATTGGCACCAGAGTTGTTTCCAGGCTGCTGGTTGCGATTGTAGAAATTGTCAGATCCGCGTGGCGCAGGAACAACAGACAAACGACGTCCAGAACCCTCGCGTTGAATGCGAACAGGAGGTGTGAATGTGGTAACAGCATCATTTTTGGCAACGGACCCCACGGTGGTGTAAGTGATCTTCTGAGGCTCTGCAGTAAGTTGCTCGGGTGAGTTGTTGGAATTTCTAGTTGGCAAGTCAGGGTCCCATTCTTCCACGTCGAAGGCGTCGTCAATTCGCGCCATGATGTGTTCCAATCGTAGCTTTGTATCTTCAGGGTCTTCCTTGTGAATAATTGAACGTTCCTGCGGGGATTTTGCAGGTGTATTACGCAGTTGTGGGAATACTGCGTTAAATGCAATATCTGCTGTGGCACGGTAGTTGGTATTGCAGTTACCAGAGAAGGAATCGCGACGTTCTCTATATGTTATTGACGGCGTAGGAGAACATCCCTGAAGTTGTTTAGGAAGTTGTTTAGATTCTGCAATTGAGGTGTAGGAGGTCTTTTGGACGCCTGTTGGAAGCTTGGGGACTGGGTTGTCCGTATTAGGAATAGCGGCCCGCGTAGCACCAGTATCAACTTCACCTTCTGGACCTCCAAGGTCGAAGGGAGACCACTTCTTCTGTTTCTTCTTGCTCATTTTCAATGTACATCGGCGAGGACCAACACCTCCTTGGAGTGGTGCCTGGCCAATTGTAGGAGCTGCTTCCACACCTCCATCATATGCTATATCGCGACTGTTCCCATCTGCAGATCTGCCAGGCCCAGACATGTTTGCAGCTACTTGAGCAAACGAGTATGAGGCGAAGCCAGGGTACGAAGCTATTGTTGGTGTATTGTTATTGTTTCCGTACTCACCTGTGTTATAGACTTCGTCCTGCAGCGATTTGTTCTGTACACATGGACTTTGTGGCTCCTGTCTTACATTCGAGTTTGCCCCCGGATGAGCGACAACTTGAATATGACTATACGACTCTGCTCTGTTCAGCAATGGCCTATTACGGCGACGGTTAGCAACAGACTGGCGGCGGCTGCGGCGACCTAAGTGATGTGTTATATTAGTTTGTTATTCGCAATATGGAAGTGACGATGGGGAGCTCTGAACTAACTTCGATGATAGCCATCAGGCCCAGGCCCACCTTGGCTTTTCATTTCGTGGCAACGGTTCTATGATAATCCTTGAGTCTTTAGTCTCTAATCATTCCTTTGAACACGGCTGTCGTCTATTTGGACACCGTGCCGTCAATTGCTGGTGGCAATCGGCGGCAAGGTTATTCTCAGTGATAGGACTAGGTTATCTGAGATCAACAAGTGGGCAAAGTTGTCACCTGAAATCACAGTGCAGCTTGACTTTGCTGCAGCAAGTTATAGTTCCAGTCAGGGAGATGGATGGATCGATGCTATGTTTCGGTGTAGCAAGATATGGATCTGGTCAGAATGTTAGATCGATGGAAGCTTCGCTTCGCTGCACAAGCTATAGTCTAAATCCGGAATGACCAATCGATCGACGAGATATATACCGCCTTGGGGATGAAGTCAATGGCATAGACGCAGAAGGGCGTGGGTGCCTTCGACTGGAGGTGCCCCGATAAGGTATAGCGCCCCTTTTTGGTCTTTTTCTTGTTCTGCGCCCTGTCCTGTCCTGTTATTCAGGTCCTTGGTCTGTTCAAAGTGCGTCGATGAGAGCTACCAGACATTGAAGGGAAATACTAAATGGGATGAAGAAGCTTATGAGAACTTGCAACCTGCTCCGACAACATCAAGCGCTAGCAAGAAGTCAAAGAGAGACATCCATGATACAAATTGAATGGCCAGAGAGTATGATAATCACATACAGAACAAAGAGAAGTTTGTTGGATTCAAGAGTAAAAAATGTATGTAACATCAATGTCCATCTTGTGCCCTACCGTGTTCAGTGGCATAGGTATAGCCTACATATGTGCATCTGCTGAAGTTTACCTAGACACTCGTTGCCTGGCATCCGGATAACATATCAAGCTTTCACCAAGGGTGTCAATGGGCGCAATCAGAATTTTTCTCCTATTCATGACACAACACTCCATACACCTGGTGTTAATTTCAGGGGGTTCTTCCGTTCCCGGTCCTGTACCAGCTCCACTAGATCAGAAACAGAAGTCCGAAGACGTTCTGTAGCTTGCCATGCCAACCGCGCATTAACTATAATGCTACGCAGGTCTGGCAAGTAACCACTATCTATGGCTAGCCATATGGAATCCGGTGAGATGCCAACTTCGGCACCCGCGGAATTTGAGCAGTCGAGTTCCAGAACGCGGAGAGGGTGACCTTTGGCCCCGTTGGACTCTAATAAGGCATCAGATACATAATCAACACTGATACGTAGGGCGACCAGTTTGGGGCACCACTCCAGGACACCATTAAGCACACCAGGCGGCAGCTTGATCAGAGGGTGACGAAGAGTGAGGTGCCGCAGCTGTGGACCAACTGTTAATAAGAACTCTTGCAATGCACTGGCAATAGTTAGCTTAGCCAGAACAAAGGAGTGGCCTTTCTTTACTCAGCATATATCTGCGAACAATGCTGGATACTGATTCTTTCAACGGACGAAGGAATATTGGTGGCGTGGACACGAAGAAAATAATCGTCAACGCCTATAACCTCAGTAAGATTCTATGTCATAAAAGTGCATGACATGGACAAACCTCCAGCTATATGTAGCGCCTGCAACTTTGGTGGCCAATCATATGGGCTCTCACGGCCCTCATCTTGGTTCGACGTCCTGGGGAAGAAGAGTGTTTCCAGCTTATCTAAAGATCTGAGAGTTTGAAAAAGAACCCTAATCGAGATGGAAGCAGACATCAGAGAAAGATTCAAGAACTTGAGATTCTTGCACTTGGCCAGAGCTGCGAAAGAATTTATCGAGAAGGACGCCTGGGGGGCAACGAACTCCTCAAGGCTGCCTTTTAATCTCCCAAGGAGCCGTGCGGTCAAGCTCTTACTGCCATCGTGTACAAGTGTTCCCATGTCTAGGACCTTGACCATACCTGCCAACTGGCTCTTCCGAATGTGAGCGTTTTTGGATGGGCATATGGTCGCGACGAATTCTTGGAAGTTGCCGCCTCCAATTTGCGGTCGTTCGTAGAGAAATGTAACTGCTGCTGAATACCAGGCGCGAGATACAAGGCAGCATGCCCATAGGGTCTTTTGGTTCTGTTGTCGGCGCGGAATGTACGAGATAATTTGGAACAATACCTCCAGGGGTAGCTCTACCTCCTTTCCAGGCGCCGAGGGTGTGGCCAAAGCCGATTGAGGAGAGCTCATCGGTGCGCGTTCTTCCTCTGCCCCGTTCGCAGCCAGTCGCAACTGCGGCATCTCAACATCCCAGTTGCTTTGGGCATCTAGGGCCATTGTGCCCCGAGATAGATTCCAATCACGCAGTACAACCAGGATTCAGTCAGAGGTTGCCGCTCACGGCCAGTTCCCCGAGCAGCCGAACATTATTGAGATCCAGCGGCTTCACCTAAAAGTGTAATTGGTGTAAGACATGAGAAAGTGTTGCGAGCCGAGTTGGGAAGCTATTGATGATGATTCAGATGTCGTTAAATCTATGATGCTTACGGAAAAACAATATTCCGTTTTGCTATGCTGGGTGTTAGTAAAATTATATGGGGACTTCTAGTGGCTAACCTAGAGAACCATTAGGCATTATCAAATGCAAACACATTTACCCTTTTGAGTATACCATTATAAAATATAATATTCGGAATATATTAATCCAATACGCAGTTGTGCGGTTGAATAAAAAAAACAGCACGGTTTACCATGAAAATGCTCGTGCCGGTCAAGAGTCAGAAGAGCGGCTGTAGATAATAACAGCAGTGATTACAGCAATTAATTTCAAGTAAAGGCGCTCAGTTACTCTAGGCTACAATTAATAGACCAGCCAGCTACTAACAAATGGAACTGAAGAGAGGTTATACGCGTGGCAGTGTAGCGGCGTAGTCGCCTCCATTGGTTGTTGAACCCTTCGCGCCTACGTCATGCCGTTGATTGTGGATTGTTATCTTATCTTAGCTCCAGGCCACTCGGGCTCGTTTCAGGGACAGGACCCATCGCGTTCCTGCCTATCGCGTTGACACACAATCCCGTTTTCATTGTCAAAGTTATAACAGATCATGAAGCCTTTACTTATTCCAGGAGCGCTTTGCTCTTCTATTCTTACCCGGCCAATATTGCAAGCATCATGGGCCCGCCCAGTCCTCCGTTCTGCTGCCTCAGCGTCCCCCTCCATCACAACGCATCGGCGACATGAACGGCAATTCCGTCATCAGTCAACACCGCGAGACAATAACACCGCGGTGCCAGCGCCTCCGGACTTTGCCTTTGCATTTGATATTGATGGTGTTCTCCTCCGTTCCTCTAAAAGCCTACCCGGTGCCTCATCGACCTTGCGATTTCTAAACAAGCACTCGATTCCCTTCATCCTCTTAACAAATGGCGGCGGCAAGCACGAGACTGAGCGTGTCGCCGAGTTAAGCTCAAGATTCAATGTTCCGTTAAGCCTGGAGAACTTCGTGCAGAGTCACACGCCGTTTCAGGAGATGGTGGAAGGCAGCGGGGAGTACGAAGCGCTGAAAGATAAGACGATTTTCGTCACCGGCAACGACCAACAGCGAGTTAGGGACATCGCTCACAGATACGGCTTCAAAAACGTCGTGACTCCAGGAGATATCCTTACCGCCCATCCAAACATATGGCCCTTCGCCGCTCTTCACGCCTCGCACTACACCTCTATCGCCAAGCCGCTCCCCCCCGGACCTCTCAAAATTGACGCCATCTTCGTGTTTTCCGACCCCCACGACTGGGCACTTGACACGCAAATTATACTGGACCTCCTGCTCTCCTCCAAGGGCGAATTGAACACCTACTCCGCCAAGAACGGGGATAAGTCGCTCCCCAACAACGGCTGGCTGCAGGACGGCCAGCCGAAGCTCATCTTCAGCAACCCGGACCTGTTCTGGGCCACCTCGCACCCGCTTTCACGGCTCGGCCAGGGTGGTTTCCGCGCCGCATTCCAGGGCGTTTGGGACGAAGTTACCGATGGCGCGGAGCTGACCAAGCTCGTTATGGGGAAGCCCACGCAAGAGACGTATCTGTATTCCGAGCGTGTGTTGCAGAAACACCGGGCAGAAGTGCTAAGTGCTCTCCATGAGGAGGTGGGGGATCTTAAACAGGTGTTTATGATTGGAGACAACCCGGAGAGCGATATCAGGGGAGCGAATAATTTCAAGAGCCCGACTGGGACGACTTGGGATAGTATTCTGGTGAAGACAGGGGTGTGGCAGGAGGGGAAGCCACCAAAGTACAAGCCGAAGATGATTGTGGATAACGTACAGGCGGCAGTTAAGTGGGCATTGAAGAAGCAAGGGTATTCTTATGACGAAGCTGAATTCGCCGATGAGAAGTAGTGGTTGTGATACCATGTTGAGCAGCAACAGCTAGTTGCCAACAAAGGTGCAAATTCGTAGCTCTGTCTACTATTACATTAGGCTAGACAATATTGTATAATCCTCCCTGGTGTTGGCTATGAACATTAATCCCATGTCTCTCTGAACTCCAACAGGTCCCTCTGTCCATATATTTCGCCCGCTACCGTGATTATCATGTCCACTGTCGCCTTTGCATTCATCAGTCTCGCTGCATCTTCCTCGTCTTCACGAGCTCGCTCCTTAAGCTCCTGTTCCTTCAAAGCGTCCCGAGCTTGAGCCAGTTCAGTGGCGTTTGCATCTCCCGCTCCTCCTAGCTGTGCAAGAATGCGAGCACGCGCGACTTCCAATGTCTCTTCTTCACCCTTCTCTTCAGGCTTGGGCTCTCTGACGACAGCTGGGCGAGGATTCCTACCTGCAACCAGGCCCAGTTTTGCCATTGCGATTTCTTCTTCCTCGTCTTGGCCGTCGTCATATACCCTCGTCTGCGGAGTATCAAGGCCAGCAACCTGCCAGGCTTTGTCAAAAGCTTCGTCGCCATATTTATCGTCGACAGTGTCTCGTTGCTTGTCCGCATCGGCCTTCCCAAAAGCTTCTGCATAACCAGGGTTCTGGTTGCAAAACTCTATAAACCTTTCTTCCCAATCGTCATCAGCGGTAATTCCTGGTAGCACTGGCCCGTCGTATTGTTCCGCCAAAGGGTTTCTATGGTAGTAGAACGGAAACCTAGAGCGCGCAAATCCCCTATTCCGCCTGTAGAAGTTGCGAAGGCGCTCTGTAGCTCTCATATTTTTTTCCGTGAACTGAGCCAAATTGTCCATACTAAGCGCATTATAGATCTCTGGATTTGGTAAGTGTCCTTTATAGGCCACTGTTGGAGCACTGACGTCAATCTTAAACTGCGACTGAATGTGCCTCGGCGCGTCGCCCCAAAACGAGTCAGCGAGCAGAGCCTTGGCATGGGCACTATGCATAGCTTCGAAATCCGAGGTTGGTGAATCCAACAGAAAGATATTGCCTTGTGGGATATAAACATCTGGTTCGTGGGCGCCCACCTCTGTCCTATCTTCAACCACTTCTCCTGGTGCGTCATTCGCTTCGGATTTTGAGATGGGAAAATCATTTCCCACCTCTCCATCTTCTTCTTCGTCCTCATAGTCGTCCTCGCCGTCGTTATCCTCATCTCCCGGCATCCTAGCCACCGTATCGGACGGGGGCTGATTCATCACAACGCCCAGCCACACAGCTCTCTTGCCCAAATCCCTCACCAACCCAATCTCTTCGCTGTTCAACTCTCCGCTGTCTGGTAGTCTCGCAAGCACCCCCCAAATCCACCTGCTCAGCCTCTCGGAAGGAACTGTACTCCCACCCATCGCAAGCTTGTCGTTGGTCAACAGTCTCAGCAGCTTGAGCGATGTCGCCCTATCCATCCGCGCCAATTGCGCGTTCATCGGCTCTGTATTGATGACCCTCCACCTCCACTTCCTATAATCCGGAGCAGATGCGGACATGTATGAGTCGTGATTCTGGTCTAGTTTTTCGACAACGTGGTCTGGAGGGGTGTTGCCCAGCTGCTCGCGCAGGTGTTCAAAGCGCTCGAGTATCTTTTCGAAATACTTGGTCCGTAGGTGCTTCGCCGGTGGGATATCGGCGGGAGTGTTGGGTTGTGGATCTGGCGCAGCGGTATATGCGCCGTCCGAGTAGAAGCCACGGCTATCGCCCACTCCGTCATCGTAGATAGTCCTATCCTCTTCTTCGCCTCCTTTCAATATGGGTTTTGGTGCAACAAGAACAGTTGGTATTCCAGCTGCCTCGGACCTATCCAGCAAGGTTAGCATATAATCTTTATCCATGTAGTAACGGGTGTAGGGCAATGAACATACCTAACAGCTCTCAAATAACTTATAGCCCCGGCATCATCGCCATAGTCGAGGTCGCCATCCTCATTGGTATATCCACCCTCCTCGTCGAGTCCAGGAAAAGCGCTCCTCTGGCCATATGTCGGATCGATGCGGCCTTGGGTCCCTTCTTTTGGCGGGGCGTAACCGGAGTGTCGAGGGCGCTTGGAGGGCTCATCATAGTCTAGAGACGCGCTATTGCGCTTGCTCTTTCCCATGTTGAAGTCGCCGTTATCTTATGAAAATGAGTTGCAAATGTTTGGACGTGATGGTAGCCTTCAGTGACCCAAAACGGATAAGTGCAGCCTAGCGACCGGCAAGGCTGGATGCCCGTTGATTACTGTACTCTTAAGATCTCTACCACCGAAAACCTAGCATTGTTTATTTTGTCTATGAACATTTATTCCCCAAAGTCTTCTCTAGGAACTCTACATAATTTACGCAAGGCTGTGGTGTTAGAGCTGCTATTTTCAGCGGGGTTAGTTGAAGTTTTACGCAGCCTCGTGTTGGTAGGTATTTCCGTGGCATGGGGAATCCACGCTATTTTTGGACTTTGATGAGCCTTCCAAGCGCCTTCGACACTCCAGAGCGCCATTCAAGTCTGATGATTAGTTGGTTACTCTTATTTTCTAACTGGTATCACTTGCTGTCCTGCCCGTCAAGCCATTCTTTATATAGCTTTTCTTGCCTCCCGTGAAGTTTGATCAACTTTTTCTTTGCACTTTTAGTCACCTCCTCACCTTTTGCGTCCCGGGTCGGAATAAATACCCTACTCATCCCACTCCGAGAATTGTTCATTCCTGAACATATCACGCGGATTAACGCTCGCCTTATTATCCCTCTCTCGCTGCTTTTCCGCCTCTGCGGCTTTGCGGTCTGCCTTCTCTGATTGAGCCGCTTCGGCAGCGGCGCGCTCCTCTGCCAAAGCTTTTCGGATTGATTGATCCAATGGCCGAACGAGCGCAGGACCATTTTCGCGGTCTTCGAGATATATATCAACAGAGTTGACGCATAATCGCAGTACAGTCGCTCTTTTGGAGGGTGTGCATCACGTGCCATAAGGTTAACTAACCTTGGCGCATTCGCTAACCTAATCACTAGCGCTTCCGTCCCCGCAAATCACGGAAACTGCACTAGTAAGCGGCATATTTCCGAAAATGAGACATGAAAATTTTTCGAGCCCTACCGGCCCACATCAAGTCAGACTACATAATCCTGGTTTAGAAGACTGTCCAACAAGCAAAAACATCCCTCGTGGCGCAATTGGCTAGCGCGTTCGACTGTTAGCGGATTAATCTGATTAAATCTGGTATCGAGAGGTTGGTGGTTCGAGCCCACCCGAGGGAGTTTACTTTTTGAGGTTTTCACTTTTATGTGCGTTAACTTTTTGGCTTTGGGGGAGTTTGGGTAGGGAGAGGACGAGCGGATAAATGTATTTGATGTGTCAGTACCTCCCACGCGCTTTGAGTCGTATGCTGCCGTTCAAAACGTGAAGTCTTTTCTTTTTGCCAACAATCGATAGACGTGGTCCAAATGTGATAATTTAGGGGCCGGCGATGTATTCAGATATAGGATAGGTAGCTTGTCGACATTTATTCTAGTTATAAAAGCTATTGCACATTTTAATGGGTGATTATATATAGTATTAATTTTATTTTTTATTTATGAACTATTGCTCTTTACCACGTCTTACGTGCGGGCATTCTAGTCATACAAACGGATTATTGTCGTAACTTCTCCATTTGTCATTTGTCGCGTATTGTCCGTCTTCGTGCATGCTGATGGTTATTCCCATTTGCCATATCTCGTGTGTTGGTATCCCAGCCCTCTCCCATTCGAGCTTCTACAAGGAAAGCCTCTCCCCAAATACATCCCATGCTCCCTCTTTCCCCCTTAATGCCAGAACAGACTGGCCCTTCTCCGTGCGCCCAGTTCCGGAGTTGGGAGGAAAGTCGCCTCCAAAATGGAAGTAGCTGAAGGGATGGTCTCGCCGTCGGCCGCATTCTCACCAAGCTTCTCCGCCCTCCTCTAGTTTCTCTTTCAGGGTCTGATCTAGGCCCACAGCTTCAATCCGATGCCATGCAATAAAAGACCAAACCAGGATTCCCTCATGCGTCAATGAGGCTTCCCGAAGAAGACAGGGGCGTGTGTGGATGGCTACACAAGCACTTGCACCCCATCACCGACAGATGACCGCCCCATATCATGCGCCATAACTAAACCCCGACCACCGGCTCCGAGCGCCAGCTGCCAACACTAAACACAGCACCCGAGCGCGGCTGGTATGGGCCGCCGGGCAGACTATGTTGATAATGAGTCTAGGCCAGGTAATGTCGAGGTTGGGATGGGGACGCTGATGGCCCCTCCCACCCGACTTTTTATATTCGTGTGCTCTCGTGCCGGAAATTGCTGGGGCGTAGGGGAATGGTTTCGACTGCCCCCCCTATAACACCGGCCAACATCTTGGTTTTTTTTCAACGAGCAGATATCACATAGGGTGGAAGAAATCAAGGAGATATATTATAGTAGCCAGAATTGCTCTTATCAATCCCCAGCTATGCACAGAGCCCTCTTCGGACCCAACAATCCATCTATAAATCCCCCTTCCCACAATGCCTAAACGCCATCCCACCCATCGTACACTCTCTCCCTCACCCCTCACCACCTACGCCTCAACAACCACCTCCTTCTCGGTCTTCTTTCCCCCCTCCCCCTCCACCGCCCCCTTCCTCTGCTTGAGCACATTCTCAATAAACGCCTCCCCGGCCTTGTAACTACTCCTCACCAACGGCCCTGCCGCACAGTACAAGAACCCCATCTCCAGCGCCCTCTTCTTCCACGCATCAAACACGGCGGGGGAGATGTACTCCTCGACCTGCATATGGCGCTTCGTGGGACGCATGTACTGTCCAAACGTCACGACATCAACATCCACCTCCCTCAACCTCCTCAACGCATCCATAAGCTGCGGCTCCGTCTCCCCCAACCCCAGCATAATACTCGTCTTCGTAATCAGTCCCGGCACCTTGTCCTTCGCCCTCCCCAGGACCTTCAGGGACTGCGCAAACGTCGCCCTGCGGTCCCGCACCTGCGGCGTGAGCTCCTCCACCGTCTCGACATTATGCGCATACACATCCAACCCCGACACAGCGACCTTATCAACCATCTCCAGGTTCCCGCCAAAATCCCCCGTCAGCGCCTCAACCAAAATCTCCCTCCCGCCCCCCTCCCGACTCTTACTCTTGATCTTCGCAATCGTCTCCGCAAAATGCGCCGCCCCGCCATCAGCAAGATCATCCCGATCAACACTCGTCAGCACCACATACCCCAACCCCCACCTCCTCAGCGCCTCCGCCGTATTCTCCGGCTCGTGCGGGTCAAGCGGCGCCAGATCCCAACTCCCCTTCGCCTTCCGCGCCGTCTTGACACTGCAGAATCGGCAGCCCCGCGTACACGTGTCCCCCATGAGCATAATCGTCGCCGTCGCGGACGCCTTATCCGATCCGCCCCAGCACTCCCCTATATTCGGACACCGCGCCTCCTCGCACACGGTGTGCAGGCCCAGGCCGCGCAGGTCGGCTTTGATGGCCTTGAACCCCGCCGAGGTGTTGGGCGAGGGGATCGACGTCTTGAGCCAGGAGGGGAGGCGGGTTATCTCCTTCTTGCCTACTTTGGCGGTGCGCGGGCGCAGGGAGAGCATTTCGGCGGGGGTGAGCGGTTGGTCGATGTCGAGGTATTCGTGGAGAGTGGGGACGGGCGTGTCTTTGAAGTAGGAGGGGCGCCCTTTGGGCTTGGTTGCTGCGGCGTCGGTGGAGGGGGGGTTTTCGCCGGCGGGTGTTGCGAGGCCGCGGATGGTGGTCTTGGAGGTGTAGAGTGCCTGCGCGGCATTGCGGAGGGGTGGTGCGTTTAGGCATCTGAAGCGCGAGGCGGAGGACGCCATGGCGGACATTGTGAGAGGTGTATGTGCGGGGGTTCAGTGCAAGTGCAATTGGGAGGTTTGGAGGTGTTGGTGATGATGGGCTCGAAATATTGTGAGCCCCGGAGATATGGTGTGAGCAAGGCCAGGCTGAGAAATTCGAGGGCGGGTACTGGCGGGAGCGGATGTCCGTGCAAATTGGTTGAGGGCACGTGACTTGGGGCTGTGACGACGTCGATGGTCGTAGACGGTTGTTCCATCGAGTGGTAGGAATGGTTTGTTTATAGGTGATGTCTATCAATGGATTTTTTACACAATGTGCTTTTATTCTATATTCTTGGTCGGAGATTTCGAGGTAGTTCAAGTATACCTGCAGTATATTTATTCGCACCTAGCAAATTTATTCACTCCAAGAAAATTATATATATTAACAAGTCCTACTATCCATTATATAAAATTCACAAAGAATACACAATAAAACAAACAAACACCTACAATTCCCTACAACAATAAAAGTGAATTCGTAGTGAACCATCAACACAGGTGGCATGAAGCCATGCCGTTAATGCGAACATCCCAGCACAGCAAACTCGGGACAAACCAAAAAATCCGCAGATCATACTTAATACTGCACAGCCCGAAGATCATACTCGAAACGAACAACCCCAAAACTCTAAATCGCGGTATCACGGTCTCGAACTTTTCGTTTCCAAGTTAGGTAAAAGGTCACATCGCATAAACAGTAGATGGACCATAGTAGAAACGTGGGGAAAACAATACCGGCAGTGTTTATCGCCAATCGTTCAAATAAGAGAGAGCATCAAAGTATCACGTTTTACAGCAGTCAAGCAAGATCACTAAGCCACAAAAAGATAATACCTCACACAGATATCAACATTCCTCTCTCTCAAAATCTCCCTACATACCCCCCACATCCCCTACATAAAATCTCCCACAACCCCCTCATCCATCCAGCAAACCACCCGAGCAAAAATCCACTCCCCCAAAAGAGGATCAACAAGAAGAAGTAAGAATCCCCTCCACCGCCCCTAGCAAACCAACCCTCATCCACCAGCCGGTGAACGAGCGATTGGAATGCTACACAGCAATGATGGTACCCAGACCATTCACTCATACAACCTCAGCAACAACAACAACACACTGGATCTCCCCCCCCCCCCCATTTGGACTCCAACAACAACAATTATAAACCCGCCAAACACCCGGAAGATCCCTCTTCACCGCAGAAAAAAACAAACAAAGTAGTAGTTAAAAAGAGGAGTTGCCATGTAAAACAAAACCAACCAGCCAGACACACCACGCAGCAGCCCGCGGCGCGCACGTGAGAAAGAGGAGTTAGAGATTGAAAAGTTGGGTTTGTCTAGTTCCGGCGGGTTTTGAGAACATGGTGGCAACGACGAAGGTGTAACTTCACGTATCGTGGTAAAGGTTGGGTATTCGAGAAGCGTAAATATGGGAGAGAAAGAGGAGAAAGAAGACGAAGACGAGGGAAGTCAAGAGTTTATATTGAGGAAGATAAGAGCGTAACCCAGATCGACCCCTCTCCTAATAACTCGATCTCTCCCCCCACCTCTCTCTCCCAAAAGGCCATTAAGATGACAGAGAAAGCCCCAAAGGGGAAAAAAAAAGTAGTAAGGTTTAAAGTTGCTTGCATTATGCCTCGAGGCGAGTGCTGAGTCGCTTTTCTGTCGAATGTCGTAGGCTCGTAGTAAGGGCGTTGAAAAAATGCGTTGATAAGAAAAGAGGTAGATGATACGCCATCGAAACGAGCTCGAGACCAACGAGTAGAAGATCGGGATATTCAAACTCCCGCATCCCCCATCCCGTCCCAACGCGCTTAGATCAGCGCCGCAACAGCCACGGCGATGAATCCCAACAACCCGGCATTGGAAGCTGACACGACGCCCGCGGCCGCGCCGACGGAGCTGGATGGCTCAGGGCCCGAGCCGGAGGTGGAGGAAGGCACGACGACGCCTCCGGTTCCGGTGCCGAGGTTCGTGGAGGTCGCGTTCTGGGCGATGGCGGTGGCGGGGTGGGTGGTGGAGGAGGTGGTGTTGGGGGCGATGGAGGAGGACGAGGTCAGGGTGATGGTGCTGACCTGGGAGACGTGGATGGTGCGGGTGATGGTTGAGGTGGAGGTAGTGGTTGCGACGGTGGTGTCCTGCGCGAGGGCGAGGAGGGGGAGGGCGGCGAGGAGGAGGGTGGTGAATTGCATTTTGATGGTTTGGGTTGGTAGGTGGTTTATGTGTGGTGGTGTGTAGTGAGTGATAAGTCGAGATTCAACCTCTGGCTTTTGATAGATTTGTCTGTTCGAAGAACTTGCGCGAGGGAATGAGTGTGATTGTTGATATGAGGACGACTTGCGACCGGAATGTTGGAATATGAGTTTAGAGAGTGTGGGTTTATTCTGTTTCGAACAGTTTGTGTGTATGCTTGATTCGAATGTGAGAAGTTGTAAAACGAGAATGACTTTGCCAACGAAGTCTGTATATGTGAGAGTGGATGGGTGAGGAAGGAAGGAAAGAGTGTGTGAAGGAGCGACAAGAAGTGTTTTGAAGGTTGTCTGGCGTCTGGGGGGGGGTGGTGGTCGGTGGTCGGTGGACGGGTATGGTGGGTGATGGGTGGGGAGGGAATTGAGAGTGGGCGTTGTTGGGCGGATTGGTGTGCTTGGGGGGCAGAGACAGGCACAGGCACAGGCAGGCACAGGCAGGCAGTCAGAGTGAATTGGCAGGAGTGAATTTGAATTACTCTGGAGCACGTGTACTGTATGTACGAGGGTACAACCGGTACGGCAGTACCTGTCTTACATTGCATTGGCCCTTAGCACGCTCTTCTGCCCTTCTGCTCATTACGGGCGCAAAAGTGGTTGACAGGGGGATCGACCAGGGCTGTCAGGGCGCGATCTGACTGGCCAATACCCCTGTTGAGTAGGCGACGGATTCCTGCAAGGTACGGGGATACATGGATTTGTTGATGGTGGTACTCCGAGCTGTCAGGAAAATGACAACTGTGATTTGCCTGCTGGGGGAGAAAATTAGGCTTGCCACATCACCCATCTCCCCTCCCCACCCCGTTCCCCTTCCCTGTCGCTTTGTTGAAAGGCTTTTTACACGCCTTTACAGGCTCTGCCGTGGCAAAACGGCCAACATGGAGACATGGACATGGAGACATGGACATGGAGACATGGAGCCAGAGTATCACGAGAGCATGGCTAAGCCGTCGGGGTACTTGGTGTCTGTGTCTGTGTCAGTGGCCCGTCAATGACTGTGGCCCGTCTGTGTCTGTGGCCCGTCTGTGGCTGACTGTGGTACAATTTCATCTCTGTCGCATTGAATCCTGAGTCTGAGTTATAGCACTACTGTAATCGATTACTACAGTACTACAGTATGTGAGTCGTGAAATCTCCCTCGTGCAACTTGCTCATATTGCGCTGTATATACGCGCTCGACTCATCGTATAGCAACTGCCAAACTCGCCGATCACTAAGCAATAGTTTGCTATTAGTGCCCATCACCAGCTCACCAAGACCTCCCTTCCCCCAGCCAGAACAAGTGATCATCACCCTCAAATCACCCTCCTCCCCATAGCGCGCGTCTGTGGTCCTCTCTCCGGTCTCCCCCTCTCCCTCCCTCCCTCCCTCTTTTCCCTTCCCACCACCCATTGCCAGCACATGCAGGGGACCCGTCGCATCAAATCTTATTCCCACCACGCTAGCAGGGATCACAAATTTTGCAAAAGTGGCAAAGCGGCCGAGACGCGTCGCGTTTCATTGGCCCGCCTGTTGCCAGGGGCCGTTGTGTTCCTGGGACTAGGCTGCGAAGGGGTGTAGTGCGGGATTGGGCGGGATTGGCGGTGGTGTGGTGCTGTCACACTTTACCTTACTCTTGCACGTTACGCGAAAATGGCGGAAGGAGGGCGAAAGGGCTGGTGGTTGGTGGTCGATTGAGTGCTCGGTAAAAAAGAGAGGGTTCTTGGCGGGGGTTGGCGGGATGAGGTGGGTGGGCGGTTGTGGAGGGCGCTAGAGGGGATGGGGGGAGTGTGAGATTGCGAGTGTTGACCGGAGGATGAGAGGATGAGGTTTGTCTTAACGTGGTAAGGGTGCCCCGGTGTTGGTATGTGTATGGTATGGGGTCGGAGAGACATGAGGAGGACGGACGTGAGAGAGAGACCTGAGTTCATGTGATGAGACGGAGTGTAGAGTATATTACAGATATGATAGGATATAGGCAGAGTATAGGACAAAGTATAGGCAGATACACCAGAGTAGATTATACAGCAGTAAGAGCTCAATTGTCTATCCGTAACAAGCTGCCCGCGAAGGAGCACTCCTCTGTCGCGTGCCTGCCGCTAGCCGCCTACCTCGCTCCTTCCTCCTCCTAATCCTTCTCCTCCTCGCTCCTTCCCTCCTGCCGCTCCTTCCTCTCTGTCCCTCCCTCCCTCGCACCTGCCAAACCCAACACCGCATAAACCCACAGAAACACCCATCCCATCCACCCGCACAAACCACCCTCTAGTCCTCTCCCTCGTCCCTCCCTGCCGCTCCCCTTACCAGTCACGTTCTCTCTATCTCTCTCCCTTGCCGTCCCCCTTCCCTTCCTGCACAGAACCACGCCGAACAGTGCACACCCGGCACCCGGCACATCATTTGCAGCACGCGGGGTAAGCAACCACTACAGATTGGACAACCACTGGTAGATTACACGCAATCTCGTGTGTGTGTCCAATCTCGTGCCTCCCATCGGATATGAGATAGTACAAAATTCCACTCTACGTCCACATCACCACTTTACCATACATTTACAAGTACTCTCCTACTACACACCACTAACTTTGTACGGTAAACTACTACCAAGCCTTTCACCCCTCTCCTCCCCACAGATCGTCGGGGAAATGAGATGGGGCTCCCAGCGGGCCTGTGAATCTCGCTACGCTTTGGTAAAGGGGCCGCGAGACAGGCGTCTGAAGCCAAGCTGCAACGCCCAGGGGGGAAAGCGTCCTTCATCCTTTGTCCTTTGTCCTTTATTCGGGCCAAGGAAAAAGTGAGCCAGCGCGAGATGAGGGCGAGACCTCTGTTTCTCCTGTTGCGGGGACTTTCAATGCCAGTGAAATATTATAGATTTGCTACGCCTGGGAGCTGAGCTGAGCTGAGCTGAGCTGAGACTTGACGGATATATACCGCGACACCCATTCCTGGAGTGTCTGGAGCAACGCGCGCGGAGATGAACATGACGCGTCGCATGTCGCGTTCGACGGCCCTTACATACATGGAGAGGACACCCTGAAATCCCTCATATGGTCTATCGAACACCTGTCGAACAGCCGCGGATGGCATTTCGCAATCTATCAGGGCCCACACGTGATGGTTAAGACGTCCAAATTTCCAAAACGGTAAGGAGCTTGAAATGGAATTCCGCACGTGGTCGTGTCTAAATCCAAAACGGTAAGTAGCTGAAATGGAGCTGGGAAGAGAAGTATCTCACGTGATTGCGCCCAAAATCCAAAAACGGTAAGGGTCCGAATGGAGTTGGAAAAGAAAATATAACTCACGTGACCGGCGCCTTGGCGATTGCGTGCTCAACGGCAAGCACGTGCACCCCTCTTTCAACTGGCAGCCTTGCATATCGAAGCCCTGTCATTGGCCCGATAAGCTCTTCCGGGCTTGCCAAAGGTTTATCTGTCTATCGCGGATTGAAAGCGGGACGTCAAAAATGTAGGGACAGCATTTCCGAGGGATCAGAGTCATTCCTTCTTGCCGCGGATCTCTGATTCTTATTTCATTATATTGGTAAAAATCATTGGCCTCTTATATTTTGTATTTAGGATACCATACCCCTTCTTGGAAAGAGGTATAGAAGCTATATCAAACGTCGCCTGTCATAGCTATCCCCGGCTTTGGTTCTCACAATACCGCATTTTCACCTCCGATATCCGCTCTCGCTCTCGCAGCTCTGGATGCTACAATGCGGACATCCCTCCTCACCGCGATCGATGCCACATCACACGTCCACCTCATAATCGGCACCAATGCGCTCGCCGCCTCCCGGTGCGCGAAATCCCTCGAAGTCGGCGCGACGCCCATCGTCATCTTCCACCCGGATGACTGGGAGCATGAGGTGCACCCCGCGCTCCAGCAGCGCATCGACGACAAGGAGGTGAAGTGGCTGTCGAAGCCCTACCACGATGATGATATCTCTACTCTGGGAAGGCCAGAACTGAACAACTACGTCGACGCCGTCTTCGTCACCCTCAGCCCACGAGATCCGCTGAGTGCGTCCTCCCCTCCCCCATTCCCCGTCCCCGCCCCCCTCCAAAATCCCAAATACTAACCTTCCCCCCCAGGTCTCCACATCTCCACCCACTGCAAACGCCACCGCGTCCCCATCAACGTCGTCGACGCCCCATCCCTCTGCACCTTCTCCCTCCTCTCCACCCACACCGACGGCCCCCTCCAAATCGGCATAACAACCAACGGCAAAGGCTGCAAGCTCTCCTCCCGCATCCGGCGCGACATCGCCTCCTCCCTCCCCCCCAACCTCGGCGCCGCCTGCCACCGCCTCGGCACAATCCGGCAGCGCATCCAAGCCGAAGACCACGCCGCGCAGTCCGCCGCCACCGTCGCCGCCGACGAAGACGACAGCGGCGAGCAGAGCGCGACCTTCAACGCCCTAGTCAGGGAAGCGGACCGCGAGGCCGCAAAGGGCAGGCGCATGAGGTGGCTCAGCCAGATCTGCGAGTACTGGCCCCTCAGCCGCCTCGCCGACGTCACAGACGCCGACATCGAGGCCGTGATGACAGCCTACACGTCCGCGCCCTCCGCGTCGCCATCCCTCGCCTCAACCTCCACCATCACAACCTCCACAACCTCCCCCTCCCTCCCCGCCCCGCCGCCCCCGCCATCAAAAAGGGGCCTCATCATCCTCGCCGGCTCCGGCCCAGGCCACCCCGACCTCCTCACCCGCGCCACCCACCGCGCCCTGCACAGCGCCACCCTAATCCTCGCCGACAAGCTCGTCCCCGCCCCCGTGCTCGCCCTCATCCCGCGCCGCACACCCCTCCACATCGCGCGCAAATTCCCCGGCAACGCAGAACGCGCGCAGGACGAGCTTATGGCTCTCGCACTCGCGGGCCTGCGGCGCGGGGAAACCGTGCTGCGGTTGAAGCAGGGGGACCCGTACCTATACGGGCGCGGCGGGGAGGAGGTTGAGTTTTTTAGGAAAGAGGGGTGGGGGGATCGCATTGTGGTGTTGCCGGGGATCACGAGCGCGTTCTCGGCGCCGCTGTTTGCGGGGGTGCCGGCTACGCAGAGGGGGGTTGCGGATCAGGTGCTTGTGTGTACGGGAACGGGGAGGAAGGGGGTGCCGACGCGGCCGCCGGGGTATGTGGGCAGTCAGACGGTGGTGTTCTTGATGGCGCTGCATCGTATTGGGGGGTTGGTGGGGGATTTGACTACGTGGGGGCCTGAGGAGGGGGGGGAGGGGGAGTATGCTTCTGCTGGTGATGGAGAGGCTGCTGCTACTACCACTACTACCGCTACTACTGCTACTACTACTGGGAGTGAGTCTGAGAAAAATGTCGAGGCGAAAGTACACACCCGCGCCCTCTGGCCCCTCTCAACGCCCTGCGCCGTCATCGAGCGCGCCTCCTGCCCCGACCAGCGCGTCATCCGCACAACCCTCGCTCACGTCGTCGCAGCCATTGAGTCCGAAGGTTCGCGCCCACCGGGCCTGTTGGTGCTGGGGAAAGCGTGTGAGGCGCTTTGGACGCCGGTGGAGGGGAAGCGATGGGTTGTGGAGGAGGGGTTTAGGGGGTTGGAGTTTGGGGGGGCGGGGGAGGGGGGGTTGGGGGAGGTGCTTGAGGGGTGGGGAGGTGAGGGGAAGGGGGTGGAGGGGGAGGGGGAGGGGGGGAAGGTGTTTGGGAGGGAGCTGGATGTTGGGTTGGAGATGGGGATGTAGGGGGGAGTGGTTCGTGATAAGTGAGGTGGGGGGGGGGAGTGTAAATATTAGGAGCGAGAGAGTGGTGGGTGCATTGGATTGGACATACAAGCATAGACCCGGCGCATTAATGATTACGAAATAGAACTACTCCATTGGGTATATAGAACAACCTTGACGCCTTAACAAACACCCCCTCCCTTTCCCTCCCCCTCTTCCCCCCTCCAAGCTTCTTTTACTGAAAATCCTGCCCCGCATAACTAACACTCATCCTCAACTGCCTCTGCCGCTGCTGACTCTGCAACTGCAACCTCTCCACCGCATACCCCAACCTCTCCTTCTTCTGCCTCAACATCCTCAGTCTCGCATCTTTCCCCCCTTCCCCCCCTCCTCCTCCTCCTCCTCCACCACCAGCTCTTGCACCCCCCGGCGTCGTCCTCCCACCGCCAGCACTAGTACCGCCGCGCTGCCCCAGCCTCCCAGCCTGCAATTCAGCTTTAGCCCGCAACGCCTGCTCGCGCCGTTCTAGGCGGTCGAGATGCGTTTCTGCGCGTGAGAGGAGGGTGGTTATTGCGGGGGCGAGCTCGGTGGCTAGGCTGTGTTGGGCGAGGGCTAGGGAGGGGGAGGGGGTGAGTTCGAAATGCTGGGTCGTGTTAGCTACGTGGTACCTGGTTCACCCCGCCTAGGTTGGGGGGTTGGAAGGGGCGGGGGGGAGGTGTGGGGGGAATGGGGAAGGGAGGAGGGGGAAATGGGGGAAAGGGGACATACGCGAGTAGAGCTCAGCACGGTTGCTAGGCGTGGGAAATCGCTGATTCCCTGGTCGAGGATCGAGATTGAAGAGTCGAGGAGCTGGAGGGAGGATTTGAGAGATTGGACGGAGGCGGAGAGGGAGGATGCTGAGCTGGTTGTTGACATTGTCGCTGCTCTGCTCGGTTCGGTCCCTCTGTAACCGGGGGTTGTATGGCGATGATGGGCGTATTGGATCTGTAGAGAGAGAGAGAGGCAGAGAGGGTTTGCGTGTATCTTGCGCCTGGGGTGGGGATTGCGGTTTGGATTGGACTGAGATTGGGGAGTTGCTGTGTAAACGCGACGCGGTGTAAATAGAACGTCACGTGCACCGCGGGGTCTGGCGGGTCGGGATATCAGGCGAGGCGAGGTGGGTGAGCTTGGGGGGAGGATATTCCCCTCGCTCGCATGACGATTTACTGACCAAACATCGCAACTCCATTCTCGAAACCCGAATTAACGTAACTACCTCGAAACCTCTCCACTAATTACAGTCTCGACGATCAAGTGCTATTCACGAGGAAAAGAAGAGAGGGACAAGATGACCTCAAACCCGCTCACCTACGAGGCGTCGGCTGGGGAGACAAACATGCAAGTCTCCTCCGCCCTACCCGACGAGGTAATCCAATGTCTCCGGAACGCACGATTCGTAAGTCTCCCACTCCCCCCTCCCTCCCATTCCCTATGCCGAAACACCCCCCTCTAACACCCCAGCAGCTCCACCTCGCAACCTGCACCACCGACCTCTACCCCCGCGTCTCCCTCATGAACTACACCTACCTCCCCTCGACCCCCTTCTCCCCCTCCCCAAGCATAATAATGACCACGAACCCCTCCAGCCGCAAAACGCACAACCTCCTCTCCAACCCGCACGTCTCCCTCCTCGTCCACGACTGGGTCTCGCACCGCCCCCTCCCCACCACCTCCACCACCTCCGCCTCGCCCGAGCCCGAGCAGCAGCCACAGCACCGCTCCTCCCTCGCGACGCTGCTGCAGAACCTCAATTCCACGGCGCTGTCGTCCATAAGCGCGTCGATCAACGGGGACGCAAGGATAGTGGAGAGTGGGACGGAGGAGGAGAAGTTCCTGAGGGAGGCACATTTGAGGAATAATACTTTTGGGGAGGGGGAGGAGGGGGGGGAGAGGGGGGCGCAGGATGGTGGACGGGGGTGCTTTATTGAGGGGGAGGAGGTTAGGGTTGTGGTGGTGAGGATTACGGATGGGAGGGTGGCGGATTGGAAGGGTGCGGTTAGGGATTGGAGTTTGGTGCCGAGGGAGAGGTTGGCTAATGGGGTTTGAGGGGTGGGAAATGAAAGGGATGGCATGATGGCATTTACTGGCTCTGGAATGAGTGGCTGTAATGGGATAAAACAATCATGGATCTTAGTGTGCGGGGATTCTCGCGTGGTTGCGACGACGGGCATATATCGTATTGCTCCCTCGTACTATGTATGTCTGCTTGCTTAGAAATGGATACATACAATCTGAACTGGCAGCTTGTAATCTACCACTACTGTGACATAAGGTGCCAATCTGGTACCACACAGGCGCTCGTACACTCTGTCCCTGCCTCAGACGCTGGGGACACCACACCGGCCTGCGTAGCTGGCACTCAACAGTCGTCTCACAATCTCCCTACCACCTATCCCTACGCTCTAGGCAACCGGGCTCCATGGCATGGGGATCAGGATCCTCGACTGCATCGTCTGGATCAGCGGCACAGTCTTGTGCACCGTGTTCGCCCACCCCTCGACGCCCCAGCAGCTCTCGCGCCTTAGCTTGCGCTCTTCCAGATCCGCAAACTGCCAGAGGTGGTGCACCGTGTTCAGGTCGCCGATCTGGACGAACCATGCGCCGACGCCCTCCATCACCTCGCGGCGGGCGTTGAGGCCCTTGCGCCAGTGTGTCTCCCACTCTAGCAGGTTGCCGGGGTGTAGTGTGTAGGAGCGCAGCTCGAAGAGCCCGCCGAGCTGGCGCGGGGGGGTGGTGGGCCAGAAGCTGAACTCCTGCATGAGGGAGACGCGCTTGGAGGTGATGAGGGTCTTGAGCTTCTTGTCGAAGGCGGGGAAGTCGGGGTGGTTGGCGATCGAGTGCAGTGACGAGTGGTAGCCGTCGTATTTCTGGTACTCCCAGATGTGCACTGCCGGTTGTTAGAATGGATGGAATAAGAGTGATTGAGGAACATACCGAAGGTATCGCTATCGCCAACTTCGGTGCGCCAGCTTCCTACCAAGTGGACCTTGTTCTCGGGCATGCTGGCCATCTTTGGGTACCAGTTTCCGACCAGCTCTACGTATTCGTCGACCTTGTCCGGCTTGACCTCGTGGAACACAATCGAATGCACATATTTGCCTCTTGCGAGAACTTGAGAGAAGGATTGCTCAATCTGCTGGTCCATCTCTCTCCCCTCTTTGGTGCCATAGATCAGCGACGACAGCTTGCCGGTCGGTTTCTCGCCTTCGGGGCCGACGGGTTCTGCAGCTACGCTTAGTTTACCTAGTCCCAGCATGTTAGAATTAGGGCTCGCATTGCTCGCAGCTGGAGCAGTGGGAGCTTCCGAAAGAAAAGAAAAAGATGGACGACAATAGGAAGACGGGGTTGAGTTAACGGCGTGGAAACGGCCGGCTCCAGACTGACTTGGTTCAAACTTGGCTTTTTGCTTTGAAGCAAGGTCAGTGCGGAACTCCTTCTGCTTCGCGTTGAACGAGTCGACGCCGTTGTTTGTCACGTCTGCCAGTGACGGCGTCCTCGGCCGAATGGCTGTGGTTGTAAAGGCGCGAGTGGCTGATTGGACCGCTGTCGCCGAGCGCGAGCTTCGGCTTAGTTGAGACGCAATCATGGTTGCGATGGTAATCGTCGAGCTGTGTTAGCTGACGAGACAAAGTCCTGGAAAGCAGACTGTGCGTTGCAACAGCCGCTCTGAAGCTTATGAGGAGGCGCGGTGCTTTCTGTTGAGAGTGATACTGATAGATGAGTGACGTGTGTAAACAAAGGATGTATGAGAGTACAGTAGTCGCAGGTTGAAAGAGTTTACTACAAAGTTGGAGATGACTTCACAGATGCCAGATAGTTGGAGTTGTAACGGGTGGAGCTTGGTCTAATGCCTGGTTTCCTTTACCCCGCGAGCTGTTGGGGCTATGTATTAGACGGGTCATTATCTCCATGCCTTCATTGCCAAGAACATACCTTGGAGGCACGTACCTTAGCCGATGACCGCGCGAGCTAGCGCTTCAACGTCACGTGAAAACACAACCTTTGATCAGTATCCGAGATCAGCCATTCCGAACCTCCCATCATCAAAAGCTCCCGATCAAGCACCTCACCACCCCCGCTACTCTACATACCCACCGTCAAGATGGCATTTTTCGGATTGAAGAAGTTCCCGGCCCCAATTGGTGAGTCAATTGAGCGCCAGTGCGCCCCTGCGCGCGTTTCTCCGGAATGGAAAAGACTGACATTTGTTTAATAGCCGCGCCCCTTTGGCCATTCTACACCGCCGGTAAGAGATAGATTCCGACATTCTCTCGTCCGGCGAGACGAGGAGAAATACAGCATTATATAGTTGTGATATTGACGAGATACTCAGGCGTCGTTGTCCTTTACGGCATCAGCCAGGCCGCAGGTGCCATGGCCCAGTGTACGTGCACACCCATACCAAATTTTGCGACTGCTCCCTAACACCTTCTTCTAGCCGACGAGTTCAAGAACGACCCAAGGAACCACTTCACCAAGAAGGTCAAGGCTGCTGAGAAGCACTAGAGGACAATAGGAGGATGATGTGGGGTGGACATGGGAAATAGACGTGCGGGCATAGAACTTTTGAGTTGGCACGAAACCTGTACATTGATATTATATGGAAAACCTTACCCAATACCTTGTCGACTGGGCTATTTGTTGATGTACGTGAGATGCTGGCGGCTTGTGTGAGGTGTAATGCTCAAATATGTTTACCTTTTGAGGCTGAAAAGTAGCGTATTGCGGCTGTTCTGCTCATTCCATACGTCAGAACAGGACATATCAATATTTGACAGTGTAGACTATTTTGTCTAAAATTCTGGATATATACATCCCACCGTAAAACCCAGTGATATCAAACCAACCCCTCAAAACTCCGAACTCTCCTGCCAGACCCTGGAATCATCTATAGCTCTTTAACAAGCTTCTTAACTAACTTCTTTTGCTCATCCATGCTCAACCCTTTGCCATCCGTATCCTGAATAGCCTTTCCTACTGCCAATGTCGTCTTCGGGTTCTTGCTGTTAACCCAGACCTTTCCATTTCTGCCAACCGCAATTTCAAATGCCACTCCAGCGTCTCCCAACTCTTCCAGCACGACAAGCTTTCCTTGCTCCGTAGGTTTCGGCATCATCAATCGCCTAGCCATGACAAGAGATACGGTGAAGAGCATGCCTCCGGTTAGGAGCCCGAGACCATCCGATTTCCCTGTTGACGAGGACACACATTCTAGCTCTGGGTCCATGTGCTTGTTGGCCAGCGAGACACGCGCATAGATCAGGGAGCCCTGGACGAGCACTGGCCTGTTCTTCTTGGTTGCGCCCTCGAAAGAGAGTTGTGGAAGGGAGGCATATGAAGTGTAGTCGGTGATGCTGGCGTAGTAGACGTCGACGGATGAATGGTGGACTGTGGCGATCACAAGGTCTCCAACTGTTGGAATGTACTGCAATCGTTAATTATATACAATTAACAGACAATGGACAACTTACTCGGCCGCCACTAAACTCTACCCATATTGAATTCTTTCTGGTGTCTGTGCATAGCTGCCCCGCGACAACTGGAGTGATGGTATTCGGTGGGATGTGCCTTAGACCTGGGCCAAGCTTGATAGGTAGCGTAGGATGCGAAGGAAGTAAATCCGAATCAATGTGATCGCCGGGTAATACGAAAGTCATGGCTGCCGTATGGAGGCCAGGAAGGTGGTGGATTTATTTATATGGACGGCTTGACTTCTTATACTGAGCGGCCATTTTCAACCTTCAGCCTTGTCGTTTGGGCTGTGGTAAAATCCGCGCTAAGGAAATAATTTCACGAGGATCAGACCAAGAAGACAACCACCCCCACTCCCATCCAAGGCCCAGAATTCTTACTCTCCTTCAGAAAAGTGATCCCTTCTCATCTCCCACAAGAAGTCACATATTTCTACACAATGGCCGCTCAAGAGAACGCCCAAGGCGCACAGCCCGAAAGATATGCCATTGGTATCTCCTTTGGTAACTCGAACAGCTCGATCGCATACACCACGATCGAGGACAAGGCAGAGGTTATTGCCAACGAGGATGGAGGTAGGTAGTGTTTAGGTTATTGATATTTCCGATACTAATTTGCCGTACTAGATCGTCAAATCCCTTCCATCATCTCTTACATCGACGGAGAGGAGTATGTCGGTAACCAGGCCAAGTCGCAACTCATCCGCAACAAGGACAACACTGTCGCATATTTCAGAGATTTCGTGGGCCAGGAGTAAGTGATATGGCATGGGATTGGAAGAGTGTATATTAACCCCTTGCCCAGCTTCAAGTCGATAGACCCAACCCACTCCCATGCTTCGGCTCACCCAAAAGCCCACGAGAACACTGTCGCTTTCACCATCAAGGACAAGTCGGAGGGCGAGCCATCCACCGTGACCGTCTCCGAGATCACCAGCCGCCTCATCAAGCGCCTCGTCGACTCCGCCACTGACTTCACCGGAAAGAAGGTTGACTCCGCTGTCATCACCGTCCCCACCAACTTCACCGAAACCCAGAAGCAGGCTCTTACCGCTGCCGCCAAGGATGCCGGACTCGAGGTTCTTCAGCTGATCAACGAGCCCATTGCCGCCATATTAGCATATGACGGCCGCCCAGAGGCCAAGGTCACCGACAAGATCGTCGTTGTTGCCGACTTTGGTGGAACCCGCTCAGATGTCACCGTCGTCGCCTCCAGAGGTGGCATGTACACCATCCTGGCCACGTCGCACGACTACGAGTTCGCCGGTTGCCACCTAGACCAAGTTCTCATGGACCACTTCGCCAAGGAGTTCATCAAGTGGAACACCACCGACCCCCGCGCTGAGGCCCGCTCTCTCGCCAAGCTCAAGCTCGAGTCCGAGGCGGCCAAGAAGGCCCTTTCCATCGGTACCAACTCCAGCTTCAGCGTCGAGTCCCTTGCCGAGGGTATCGACTTCTCCTCCACCATCAACCGCCTGCGCTACGAGACCCTTGGCCGCAAGGTCTTTGAGGGCTTCAACCGCCTCATCACCTCCACCATCGAGAAGGCCGACCTTGATGTCCTCGACATCGACCAGGTCATCATGTGCGGTGGCACCTCGCACACCCCCCGCATCGCTGCCAACTTCCGCAACATCTTCCCCGCTACCACTGAGATCCTCGCCCCATCCACCACCCCCACAGCCATCAACCCATCGGAGCTCGCCGCCCGCGGTGCCGCCCTCCAGGCCAGCCTCATCCAGGAGTACGATGCTGCTGATATCGAGCAGTCGACCCACGCGGCTGTCACGACCGTCAAGCACCTTGCTCACTCCCTGGGTGTTCTCGCCATCTCTGACGATGCCGCCCGCGGTGTCTTCACCCCCGTCGTCCCTGCCGAGACTGCTGCGCCGGCTCGCCGCACCATCCACATCGCTGCGCCAAAGGCTGGAGGTGATGTCCTGATCAAGGTTGTCGAGGGTGGCTCGCACATTAAGGTCACTCAGCCAGAGCCAAAGGCAAAGTCGAACGGTGCCAAGGTTGCGGATGCGCACGAGGATGGATCTGAGGATGATGAGTCGTCTGAGGAGGAGGAGGAGGAGACCCGCGAGAAGGTGTGGAAGGTTGGTGGTGTGCTTGCCGAGATCGCTGTTAGGGGCGTTAAGGCTGGCGGCTCCGTCGAGGTCACGATTAATGTTGCGGGTGATCTTTCGACGACGATTACGGCGAGGGAGGTTGGTGGTAAGGGAGGTGTCAGGGGTAACTTGGCGGCACCGCAGTAGAGGGCCGACAGAAGGTGCGATACTTGTATAGGGGTGTAGATGATAGACGGATTGGAGCTTAGACGTGATGAATTTACGGTCAGGGTCGATAGTTTTGCACAGTCTAGACTGCACAGTTGGAGAATAAAATTGGAGATTTTTACTGTTAGGAGATGTATTGAATGGAGTCGCTGGGCTTTGCATTTGAGGAGTTGGTGAACCAAATGATCGGGATGAACGACTCTCCAAGACTGGAAAGTCGTAATGTCGTTTTAACGCAGCTCCCAGGTCCACAGGATAGATGGACTTACTCGTAGCTACTCTATAGACTAACAGATCGCTTATCCCAATGCTGAAAGGGGGGAGAGTCCCAGACCGTATTGCCTGTTGGCAGATGTGGTTCTCCCAGTCTTTGAATATTTCTTGTTCCCTGGAGGGAACTGGGCGAATCATGCCGGAACCCTCGTCAAAAAGAATTCAACAACTGCCCATCGCCACCATTCTTGCCATTGCCCACATTCTCGTCGTTGTCCACGTTCTAGTCGTTGCACACACACTCTCGCCATTCCCACTATCACTCGTTCTCACTACCATCCCCTGTTGCTACCGTCCCTCCTAGCGAATCTCCTTCTCTTTCGAAAAGGGTGGTCGACAAATGGCTATATGCTTGATGTACTTCGGGGCGTGTAGCCTGCATGTAAGGATGTCGGCGGAGTTCATCTTTGGTATTTCGTGGCGGTTCTGTAGTGGCTCTGGCTGAACGCAAGCCACTCGCTGTGGTATGCGAGAAACTCCATCGCTCGATGCTTGCCTGTCCCGGCCGGTATGAACACGCATCCCGCTGAGGTTGGTTTAAGGAGATTGGGATATCGACGGGCGATATCCCAATTTCCTCAATCCAACCGTCCAGAAACAACTCTATGTGCTTGGTGGCCTGGCCACTTGTGATAACCTGCTTCAGCGAACTGTCACTATAGGCACGGGAAGGTTTGGGATGAGCACGAGTATAAATCTCCATCAGTCGGATTTTCCATACGCTTAGTATCATTGACGATGGTTTATTACTCCCATTTCTTAGATCTATCATCTTCATTGCACCCCCTGATGCGTCCCCCTCAACCGGATTATCCTACACATGAGCCAGTACATCGCCCTCCTCACTCTCGTGACTGTGTGACCAAGACGACAGAGCGGTTTCAACACAGCTATGCGCCGTGGGAGACCACGTAATTATTGTCGCCGGGCGTAGTTGCGACGCTATCAAAATTGAGGACGGAGGATATTAATGAATTGATGGGGAGGGCGACGAGAATAAGGGGTGACGGCGAGAAAAAGTGATAGTAGTGAGAAAGAGGAACGGATGAGAAGGAGCCGGTAGCAAGAAAGCGGGAAGCAGCAGTAACTCTCCAGCGAGTATGCTCGTAGTTGATGGCCGCGATCTCCGGGTTGGATTGAAAAGTTGCTCTCCGGAACAAGTCCAGCGGGGCGTTCAGCGTCCTCCGGGAACTCTGCCCTCATTTCGCAACTATCCAAGGTCATCTACTAACGCCATCTGTGAGTTTAAATAGTTACACTTCCGTCCGCCCGTCATCCATCCTCCGCTCTATCAAAAGCTGTCAAAGGACTGCTTCGAGCTTGGTATGTATGCTTGGCCTCTGCGTATTTACTGAGCGTGGCTTCAGTCGCTCGTTCCCCACAACCTCTCTCCAACTGTCCGTCTCTGCTCCTGCCAGTTGCTATGCTCCCATGGTTAACGCCTCGAGCACTGTCCTTAAAGGGAGTCGCAACGCCTAAACAGAAAACCTCCTTAAACGAAGATACGAGAGTATCTCGTCGGGATTAGAGCCTGTTTTAACTCGTTCTAAAAGGCCTCGACGAGTGATTGACCCATTTGATAATGGGACCGGTCCCGTCTAGGATTCGTGGGCTGTAAATATAGCACTCATTCTTCCCGCCTGTGTTGTTGCTCGCCCCATCCTGCTAACATCTACTTCCTGCTACCGTTGTTTCGCCTTTCCTGTCACCGTCCACCCTTGCCGTTCTCCTTCTTGTCGTTGCTACTTCCTGCTGCCTCTCCTCATCTTTGGAAGCCTCCTCATTGTCAGAAGCCTCGTCGTCGTCAGAGTCTCCATTGCCCATGGCCACTCTCCAGATCTGTGCCTATGCTTCCAGCTCTCGAATGCGTTTTTCAAGTATCTTGTGGGATTCTACCTCTATGTGAAGCGATGGACAGAGCGCAATGCCCGTTTTTTGAGGAAGTGTTTCCATAAATTAATCTAAGCAGCTTTGCTAAATCCCGCTCTGTAAACGCCAAATGCTCATTGTGCCGAAACCACCGCCCAATAACTTACATTACCCCCCTTACAGCCATAACCTCCCAAGCCCCAAACCCAGCCATCCAATAATATCTCAAACAATATTGTACACATCACAACCCCCCCATATCCACCTCACCCAGCGCCGCATAGTCCAAGAAGCCAGCCTCCTCAAAGTCAACCCCAGCAACGCCATTCTCCTGGCCTCCCATCGCTCCTCCAGCGCCAGCCTTCTTCATCCTTCTCGGCAAAGCCATCGTGCGGTTCCCCGCCCCACCCCAAGCCTGGCCCGGCTGCGGGGCCTGCGACTTAGGACTAATCTCCATGTCGGCCCAGCTATACTGCGCCGCACCCTCATCATCATCAGAGGCGGACGAAGAGGCCGAGAGACGGCGTTTGTGCGTCGCAGTAGTGGAGTAGGCACTCAGCGTTGAACCCTGCGAGCTCATACCCGGGACGTCATCTTCATCCGGCACCTCATCATCGTCATCCATGTACTCCTCATCCACAGCCTGTGGGGCCTGAACCGCCAGCCCGCCAACCTTCATTATCCCGCAAAACGGTGCGAGCTCCCTCGTAGCACCACCTGGCACTTGCTTCACGCGGCGCTTCTGCTGCTGCTGTTGGGGCTTCGATGGGGGAGGCGCCTGGTCGGAGAACAGCGCAAAGGAGCTGTAGGAGCCGGTCTTGTAGCCCTCGGGTACGGATTTGCGGACACGCATGCCGACATTGAGAAGGCTAGATTGGACGGTCGCAGGGAGGACTGGAGGTGAGGAGGCGTTGCGGACGGTGGTCGGGGAGGGGACGGCGCCGGAGGGCGAGGGAAAGTATGATGTTATCGAGGATTGGTGGTGTTGGCTGTGTGTGCCGGCGTAGGGCCGCTTGGCTTGGTGGGTTGAGGTTGGCATTGTAGCTTGTGAGGGTAAAGACTGGTGGTGTAAGAGAAAGTGTATTTCGGACTGAGATGAAGATCACTTCATGAACTTGATTGATTTGGAGTGGAGAGGTTGAGATGACGATGAGGGGTTGGCGCTGGAGTTCAGGTGAAACCGGCTGGGTGAAAGTTGGCTGGTTCGGGGTACGACTAAATTTGGCTACAATGCGACGATAAGGGCGTGGATTGGGAGCACGTGAGGAGGCAAACAGATTTGCCTGCGGCAAGTTACACAGTATTAGCCGCATAAGTTTACTATAGTGCAGGCAAACATTCAATGCGTTATAAGGTCGTAAGGTCGTAATCATAAAGAGTTTCAGATTCACTAGTATTCAATAGACTGAGGCAAGCAGAATTCACCGGGCTTACCGGCATCCAATGCACACAGCTGAAGCAAGCCCACAATCACAAACAGTTGCCAGGGTTACTGACATTCAAAGCACGACTGAGGCAAAGCAATATCATTACTCCAGCACAGTTACTCAGAACCGCAAGCTACCAGCACAGTTATTCATTCATAACCGTAAGCTACCAGCTACTCAGAACCATAAGCTACCAGCCTAGGCCCCAAGAATACAGCAGATAGGCGTTGTGCTTCCATCCCAATCCCAAGTTCCACCCTTACATCGCCCACTGTTGCTGTTGCCCATCTTTGGGGAGGTTTCGCCGGTAGTGTGCTGGTGCGAGTCGAAGAAGTAGCGAGGCGTCAAGTCTACTTGCGGCGGAAAGAGCAGCCCTCGGTGAGCCTGGCCTTTCCTCCAGTGGGCTGGCAGAGAACGGTCGAGCAGCCGGCGCAGATAACAACGGTTTGTGCGTGGGAGAAGACGGTGGTGATCGTGAAGCAGCCGGGGCACTTGACGTCCATGAAGAAGGATCTCGGCGCTGGGACGAGGTTCTGCATCGCAATGTCAGTTGAGTGTCCAGTTTCCAGTTTTGTCGAGGTGTTCTAGAGTCGTTCATACCTTCAGCTTGTGCTTGCGCGCTTCGGCAGACGCCGAAGGGTTGAGGAGATCAACAGCGAGGACCATTTTGCCTGATCAGTGTTGGTGATTTTGGCGTGTTGGCGGTGATTGATGGCTCGTTGATGTTGCCGGTGATGTGGTATAGTGGAAAGTTTGGAAAATGCTTGTGGGATATTTTGGAGCTAGTGGGTTAAGCGAAGGCCGCTGGAGACTGGCCTGTTCGCGATTGCGGAGAAATTTTGTGGCGACAGATGAGATAAGCGCGCAACAAGATCAGTTTTGAAGATGGCAAAACGAAATAAAAAGAGAAAAATAATAGTGAATTTGAAGAGTTATCTATATACGATACGATACGATACGATAAGCCGATGAAGTTGCCGTTTTGAAAGCTTCGTGTGTTTGGATTTCTGTGACTCTACCGCGCGTCTGACTCGCCGCCTTCTCTCTGACTCTACCAAATTCTGTGACTCTACAGCCTCGGCGACTTTTGCCTCCTCGCGCCTATGGACGATGCTTGTGAATGATATCTGGCGAATTTTTGATGATATGAAGTGAAAATAGAAATTCTTAAGGAGCATAAATGCGCGGGTAAAAGCCGTGATATCTCCATCCTTTACCAGGGTTTGACGCACAGGACGGTGATCTGGACCAAAACATTCCACGGAGAATCAAGAACCCAATGAAAAGTATTTTGAAACTATAGCAATATCACTTTGTAGCCATGTAAAAATAATTCGTAAATTATATATCAAGATCTAAATTTGGGAGGTTCTTTCGAGTACTACCCCGCCAGGCTCTTAACGGCCCGCCCATGACCGAATCCCCGACACAACAGTGTGCGACAGGCAACAGAAATCACCACATACAAACCTAAAAAATGGCGGCCCCCATGGACGAGAGAATCAATGTGCCAATAGACGACCCCAATGCAGACACGGAATGGTAAGCTCTCCTTCGCCCTTTCAAAGCTCTCCTAACACCTACCCAGGAACGATATCCTGCGGAAACATGGCGTCATTCCAGAAAAACCCCCGTCCCCAACGCCCATGATCGAAGAGGCCATCCTCGAAGGCCGACGACTTGCACATGAGAACCGCCTTGAAGGCAAGGATCTGGATGAGCTGGACGAGCTCGAGGATGACGAGGATGACGCGTTCTTGGAGAAATACCGAATGCAGCGGGTCATGGAGATGAACGCACTAGCACAGAAGTCTAAGCACGGCACTGTCTACCCGCTATCCAAGCCCGACTACTCGAGAGAAGTGACAGAGGCATCGAAGAGCGAGGTGGTGCTCGTGAACCTCACATCTGGCCTGGGAACAAACGTGGAGAGTAGGGTTTTGACCGAGCTGTGGAGGGAAGCGGCGAGGGAGTTTGGGGAGATCAAATTCTGTGAGATGAGAGGGGATCAAGCTATTGAAGGATATCCGGACAGAAATTGCCCGACGATCCTGATTTACAAGGATGGAGATATGGTTAAGCAGATTGTGACGTTGGTCTTGCTGAGTGGAGTAAGGACAAACTTGAGCGATATCGATAATCTGCTCATCGAGGTCGGTGCTGTCAAGAGTAACGACATCAGAATATCGAAGCGGAGGAGAGAGGCAGAGGATGAATCCGAAGCTCCTAAACGCTCGGGGCTACGTGGCAGCACTCGCCCAGCGAACGAGGAGGACGATGAGGACTGGGAATGATACTTCATGATACTAGTGGGAGATGTGGAACTTGGTCTGCTTTACTAAGTTTATAAGAGCCGGGCTACAGTGCAGAGTATATACACCCTGCAGTTTATTTGGGATTCATGGAGGACTGATAGATTGTAAATATATCTGTTAGACCGATAGCTCCGACCCATGCTGGAAGCTTGATAGCAATATAGACCGTTTTACGAATACCTTCAAAGGAGCAGATGAGGCTATGCCATTGCTAGTGATTAATTTACGTACAAGATGTCGAACGAAGGAAAGACAGGTAGTTTATTTCCCGCTCTTGCCTGCCATATCCAGTTGTCTGAAGGAGGGCCAAGGCTGAAAGACAAGGCTGAGTGGCGGGGCAAAAGAAGGGTCCAAAGCACGGACGCGTGTCTCACGCGACGTGACTGAGGGATAACACTTCTCATTTCTCACAGGACTCACGCCACCACACCTTTCCCACCTAGCATGCTCTGAAACCGGGCTGTGCAATGGCTGACGAGCCTTCACTGCCCTCACTGCCTAGGGGCCTGACCCCGAACTTCTACAACAACACGGGCCGACCGGGAAAGCGCGCGCGCCTGAGCTCGGCGCCGGCATCGAGCGATCCCCCGCTATTTTCGAGCGACGATGACCCCAGCGCGGAGAATTATTCGGATCCGAAAAGGCGGCAGAAGATGAAATATAAAGGGCCGTGGTATAAGCAGGAACCCGATAATTCTTCATCTAATCAGGGAGAACGAAAGGGAAAGCGGACGCTTGAGAGGCAATTTGATAGTGGAGTTTGGCTGGGGAGCGACAGCACGGATGATGATGCGGATTATGATTTTTTGAAGGGGGCTTCGGTCCCCTCGTTTTTGTCAAAGGGATTACCGATGGCGATGCGACCTTCTCCGCTTCGCAGCCGTCTCATCATACCTTCAACAGAATACCCTTCTCAAGAAGATCTAGCCCGCCAGCAGATCCAACAGTGCCTGGAAGAAGGCAATGAGGATGTGGACCTCTCGTATGTTATCACTCTTCAGAACGCTCTATAGACGGTATACTGACTACGATACTCTAGTGGAAAGGGCCTGACAAGTCTCTCAAATGCCGCCATCAGACCCCTCTCCTCCTTCTCATCCATCCCTGTTTTAACCCAAGGATCATACCAAACACTCCTCCCAAAACTGAGGATATTTCTGGCTAGAAACGAACTGAAGCGTCTGCCTGGAGAGATATTCAACCTTGAGAACTTGAGCGTGCTGAGTGTGCGCAGCAACGAGCTGACGGAGCTTCCTGCGGCAATCAACAGATTACGGCGCCTCACAGAGCTCAACGCCTCAAACAATGCCCTCCGCTCGCTTCCGTATGAGATGTTGGATTTATTTTCCTGCTCGAGCAGAATAAAGATTCTTCACCTCCACCCAAACCCGTTTTATGAACCCACTACATCCGACGACAGCACGCCACCCCTGCTGCCCGTAGAGGTTGTCAGTGATGAGAGGACATGGGGCTCCAAGACTTGCGATAACCCCGAACATGACCACCCCAGGCACTCGGAATGGAGACGAAGATTCAAGTGTCGCTCGAAAGTCAAGTTCTTCGACAGTCATGGCAGTCTAGTGAAAGGACCTGAAGCCTCGCCGGCCCGGCCCGCCTCGAACGTGCCGTCGCTGCTGGAACTATGCGTCAAGACGTGGGCCAACACGCCGAATATGCCGAATCTGGACGAGTATCTGAACGGAGACTATCCGGAGAAGCTGCAGCATGTCTTGGACGATGCGAGGAGCCTGCGCGAGACAGAGGCCCCGGAAAGGAAATGTACTATATGTGACAGGAAGTTTGTGATCCCGAGGACGGAATGGGTTGAATGGTGGGAGTTGGAACAGTCGACATCGGGACCGGTTATGTCGGAGGAGAATGTGCGACCTAGGGATATTATAGAGAGCCAGTTGCCGTTTATGAGGAGAGGGTGCAGTTGGCGATGTCTTCCGCCCAAAAGGCCAGAAGAAGGACAGCCTGTGGTTTTGAATTGATACCAGTGTTTTAAGCAGATAATGTATATACATCTGACACTATTTCCGGATTTTTAATACGGCACCAAGTGATCCAACGAATTTAATTCACTCATGGTTACGGCAAACACTGGCTGTTACATGGAGTGGCTCTTGAGACTTTTGGATGACACGAGTACTACGAATTTTATATGCCGCTCCAGTCGTTCCCGTCGCCGCCTGGAGCAATTATTGTCATCGCAGCGACTTCATCATATATGTGCACACTTGTTATATCGATCTATCATTCTGACATTCTGAGCCATGAGATGATCATAAATTACCGCCATGCTGGCCGTATGATCGTACAGACCAGCCAATGAGAAAGCGAATCCGGGATGTAACCAGTTCGTCGAACTCCTATTCACGATTAGGCTTGCATAAGCACCCAAGTTAAGCTGCATATTTATTGGTAGGGGTGGGTTAGGAGGAAAGCTACAAGCCCTTTTGGGAAAACCTCTGAAAATCCACACCCGGTAACGACTTCGTGATTCTTTTTTATGAACAACGATAAGCCTTTGGGGTCGTGTCCAAGAGCTGTACTTTCTGCACCGTGCAACCGTACAACGCGAGGTTGCATGTCCTCGGATACAGTACCGGCTGTTCGGACCTGTCAGACTGCACGCCTCGCGGTGCCAACAAAGGCAGAGATGCGGAGCAACGTCTCTTTTTTGAGCCTGGTCTGCACCCCATCCCCCCCTCTGGCTCTGGTGGTGGCTTTCACCAAACAGACGCAGGCACGTCGGGAGTTGCGCGGATGGGGGATATTATTGGTTGGGGGGCGCTGGTGTGATTTGGAAAGCTCGTCGTGCATGAGGGTGTGGAGAGGGGAGGGCGAAAAATGTGCCCCTATCACTGATCCTATCCGGTATGGCGGGGCTCATAGGGGTCGGGTGGGTGGCCGGCTCCAGCAGCGATGTGCGCTGCGATTATCACACTTTGGGAAGCGACGAACCGCTGGGTTTACACCACTGTGGACGGCTCGTGGACGGCTTGTAGTGGTGTGAAATCCTGCGTCTCGTCTCGTAAATGTTTCCAGTGCTGTCTCTTCTGTACTGTGGCTGTACCGTGCGGGCTGGCGAACGGAAATGGCGCACATGAAATTGGGAAGGGGGAATTAACAAAACTTTTGTTCTATACAAAGCTTCATACAAGTCTGTGCGTGAATGGCGATCTACGCCCGTTGAGATTACCAAACCGCGGCTTCCGCCTCGCAGTCCTCTGGATTTTGAGATAGACATGAGGCAGTAACTGACTTTTGAGGGCCTGAATGAATATGGGATGAATGGGACGAACGGGACGAACGAGCCAGGTCGGACATGATGTACTCTCGAGGAACGACAGATAATTGTATACCATAGTCCCAGTATGCGACGATGGGATACACTAGACGCAAACGGTCGTGTTACGGCCGCCGCCCTTGTCTTCCTTGACTTGACCCTTAACCCTTTCCTGATAGCGTTTCAGAAAGCTGGGGGAATGCCCGGGAAGGCCCCAAAAATTTAACGACACGAGCCAGCTCAGGGGTTACAAAATGTACTGTGCTATGTACGCACTTTATGGTATAGTCAGTCCTATCGATAGAGGAAAAGAAAATTTATTCTAGAATCAAATGAGACGAGCGTTGGGATTATTTGTTGATTCATACTACTAATGCGCTATTGATCATTCATATTTTTGATCCTGTCGCGCGCATCTAATTAAAATATCTCTCACCATTTCCTTTCGTTGGTTGGCGTTGTAGAGTGTTTCTCGTGATCGACTCCTTGGAAAGGTAATTATAACTTGGCGAGTTACCGGCCACCCTTGGACCATCCATCTTGGGCCCGTTCTGTCACCCTCACCTTTTACGAACTACGAACTTCCGCCATCTTTCTCCCAGCCTCTCCCGACGACGGCCCCGTTTTGTTAGAGACATCAACTTGCCTGGCTGTGGGGGACATTGAGAGACATCACTCACCTAATCAGTTGCAGATCACCTACCGACATCGTTACGCCTCCACGCGTGCGCGCACTCTAATTCAGGACCCCGTGCCAATTCCCAGCCATCTTCCACCCAACCCTCGACATTTTTTCGCGATTCCCTCCACAACCCCGACCCCATCGCAAACAAACACCGACACCGACATCGACACTGCATCCCGACCTCGAATCCTGCATATCCCTTTTCGGCGCATTGGCATAGTTCACGCAGTCGTCCGCCCGGGCGCGGCAACAGGTTAATACGACGACGACAAGCGACCACCGCTGCTCGCCGAACGACGACCAATAATGGCGTTCCTCTTCAAGAGTAAGAAGAACCAGGAGAAGGCCGCTGCGGCGACAAAGGCGGAGCAGAATGGTTCGGTCGCGGGATCACAGGCGTCGCTGCATGGCGCCAATGGGCGAGGGTCGAAGGACGAGAAGGATGGGTTGACGCTGAGCCAGACCCCGACGCCGACAGGGAGCGTCAACAACTCGATAAATTCATTCCATGGCAATGCGCCTAGTCCGGACCCTAAGGCACCGGTTAGGAGAGGAACGGGCGGTTTGGAACAGTCGTCGGATTTGCCAGTGAGTTCTTCCTGGGGACAATGTCGCATTGGAAATGCGTGTTTCCCTGATGATGGCTGACACCGAACGTAGCTACGAAACGCAACCGCGCCGGCTGTCCAGCCTGTAAATTCAGCTCCGAATACAGCGCTATACCCTTGGACGTATCGAAAGTTGACCTTCACATCGTCGCATCCGAGTCCGTTCCCCCGGTATGGCGCGGCCGTTAACTCGGTGTCCTCGAAGGACGGTGACATTTATATAATGGGAGGTTTGATCAACAGCTCGACTGTTAAGGGCGACCTATGGTTGGTAGAAGGGGGGGGGGGAAATATGGCCTGCTACCCGCTGGCGACGACCGCAGAAGGACCAGGACCAAGAGTTGGCCATGCGAGTTTGCTTGTGGGAAATGCATTCATTGTCTACGGTGGTGATACCAAGATGGACGACAGCGATGTGCTGGATGAAACCTTATATCTCTTGAACACCTGTAGGTTCCACCACTCCTCAACCGCAACTTTTTACTTATGATACATACAGCCACACGTCAATGGTCGAGAGCTGTACCTGCCGGCCCAAGGCCCGCTGGAAGATACGGACATTCCCTGAACATCGTCGGATCGAAAATCTACGTATTTGGTGGTCAAGTGGAGGGCTACTTTATGAATGACCTGGTTGCATTCGATCTTAACTTACTTCAAGTACCAACCAACCGCTGGGAGATGCTCATCCAAAATGATGAGATGGCGACTGACGGGAGCATCCCGCCTCCGCGTACTAACCATTCCATTGTCACATGGAACGAATGTCTTTATCTGTGAGTTATCAGGACTTCTGCATGTACATTACGAAGCTAATAGTTGCCAGATTCGGTGGCACCAACGGCTTCCAATGGTTCAATGATGTCTGGTGCTACGACCCAGTACCAAACGCCTGGACTCAGTTAGACTGCATCGGATACATTCCAGCACCCAGAGAAGGCCATGCAGCGACCATAGTAGACGATGTCATGTACGTTTTTGGTGGGCGCACTGAAGAGGGCGCAGACCTTGGAGACCTGGCGGCCTTCAGGATCTCAAGTCGTCGTTGGTATACATTCCAGAATATGGGCCCATCGCCGTCCGCTCGATCCGGCCACAGTATGACGGCATATGGAAAGCAGATTGTTGTCCTCGGAGGAGAGCCCAGCACGGCATCGCGAGATGCGGCTGACTTGTCCGTGGTTTTCCTGCTCGATACGTCCAAGATCCGATACCCCAACGACCAAATGATCCAGCAGACTCCGGCTGGGGAGCAGGTTGCTGGCCGCAGGCCGAGCGACGCAGATAGAAGACTCATGGGTTCGCGTGGCCCTATGGATGGCCCGCCTGATATGAAAAGACTCAACGGCGCACCAGCACGTTCAAGCGTCATGGGACAGCAGAACATGTATAGTAGCCGGCCAAACGGGCCGCCGGGAGTCGACGGAATGGATATGGACAGAGGTAGCCCGGGCCCAGGTGCGGCGCCACTTCAAGGCCTAGGAATAGGCTCAAAGTTGCCTCGTGCATCGCTGATGCAGGCACCGGCTGGACCGCCCCCTCAAGGAATGGCTCCTAGCAGACCTAACGGCGCACCACAACAAGGTAACCCTTTCCGTGGCAAGCCGCCGCCGCAAAGTAGAGGCTTTCGCCCTGGCATCGACACTTCGATGCGGAGCCAATCGCAAGAGAGAAACCCAGGAAGTAGGGGAATGTCTCTGTCTCCTCGTGATAGCCCTACTAGCAACGGACAGCGCGGACCACCAATTTCCGCACCGATTGTTGTTGCCAAGCAGGAGGTTGTCAAGCAGGAGGTCACTGAGGCGCCACCTACAAACATGCAGCAAGCGTCTGTGGAGCTACCTCGATCAGGATCAAAGTCTCGTCGCCCGCAGGGCTCGTTAGGGAGTATCAATGAGGGGACTCTGAAGAGTGTCACCAACCGAGCTGGTTCTCCACCACCCCCTTCGAGACAAGGAAGCAACGCGACGAAGAACAAATCCGCAAGGAACTCTCAGACCGTATCTTTGCTCAACGAGCTAGATAATCTCAGGAACCGTAATGCCTGGATGGCATCGGAGCTCGAGCTGGCTAGAAAGTCTGGATACACACCAGGTGGCACTCCAAGCTCTATCCTTGACAACCGGATTTCGACCTCGTTTTCTGATGCCGAAAGGCCATTGATCGAAGCTCTGATCGCCATGCGCGCGGAGCTATCTAGTGTACAGGGATCTATCGACCAGCAAGCAATCATTGCTGCCAAGAAGATTGCAGAGGTGGAGAAGCAACGCGATGCCGCTGTCAGTGAAGCAGTATATGCAAAGGCAAAGCTTGCCGCCCATGGAGGTAGCCAAACTAGCACACCGCAGCTGGATAATGATTCGAGAGATACAAACTCGATATCCGGCGATCGCTCAACCGATGTCGCACGAAAGCTTGCCGTAGCATTAAATGCACAATCGAGTCTTCAGAAGAATATCGACAATCTAACTGCAGAAGTGGAGGCAGAGGCTAAGGGCCGCAAACTTGCGGAGGAGACTGCGAATATTGCCCAGGCCCGCATTGCGGAGCTGGAGAGCTACAAGCAAAAGAACTCTTCGGAAGTTGAGAGCTTGAAGGCCGAACTCCACCATGTCAACATGGAGGCCAGGGAGCAGTCTATCCTTTGTGCTGAGGCCGTCGCCAAGGCGAACCTACTCCAGGTTGATAGAGAGACCTTGGAGGGACAGCACAACGAGCTACTCGGGACATCAAAGGACCACAGTGAAACTTTCGGGTCTCTGAGAGCAGCTCTCGCCGCAGCGCACAGCATGAAGGAGCACCTTGAACGCAAGGTAGAGGAGGAGCGCAGCCAGCGCGTCTCTCTCGAGGACAAGCTACGTAATCTTCGCTCTGAACATGAGGATCGGACTTCCGAGCTCGAAACTGCAACCCAGCGTCTGCGCGATGCCGAAGAAATTGCCGACAAGCATGCAACAGAAGCACAAAGCCTTCGAGTAGCTGTCATGTCTGGCCTTGACAAGGCGTCGACGAGGGATATGTCGATGAGCCCCACTTCCGGAGGCGAGAAGATCGCCACCCTCCAGGCTCAGGCTGAAGCGGCCAACGTTTTGGTGCGCAAGTATCAATCCGCTGCGGACTCGGCGTCGGAGAAACTCCGAAGTGCAGAGGAGCGCATCGCTGGTCTTGAGGCATACCAAGAGCAGGTTAGCCGTGAGGGCATGAGTATCCGCAAGCAGCTCCAGTCTACCATGAAGGAGGTCCAGACTCTGCAGGCGGCCAACTCCGAGATGAAGCACCAGATTGCGAACCAGCAGCTCGAGTCCAACGCCGTGCATGTCCAACACAACACCCTGAAGGACTTGCTCCAAGAGCGTGGCATCAGCCCGATTACCGCAGCGCGAGCACGTGGCTTGAACAGCCCGCAGATGCGTTCGGACTCACCGGAGCAGAACCGCCTGCGTGAGCTTGAGCAGCAGTTACTCACATCGCAGCAAGCTCATGAAGAGACGAAGCAGCTCCACGCTTCTCAGTCTCAGGAGGTTGAGAGCACGTACCGGGAGAAGCTTGCTCAGCTAGAGAACGACTACCAGTCCGCCGTCCACTACGTGAAGGGCACAGAGAAGATGCTCAAGCGGATGAAGGACGAGCTCTCGAAACTGAAGGGCGAGAATGGACGCCTAAAGGCCGAAGTTGAGGGAGTGAGGGCCAAGGCCGTCGAATCCAGTGAGCCAACTGAGTGGGAGCAAGAGAAGGAGGCTCTCCGCCACCAAATCTCGAACCTCCAAGCCGAGATCCAGGCCTCGCGCACTGAGATGGAGAACCAGCTCTCCGACGTTCGCAAAGAACTCGAGACCACCAAAGCCGACCGCACCCGCCTCACCGAAGCCCACGACCAGGCGCAACGCCAGATCACCACCTCGTCCGAGCAAGCGCGCCTCGACCTCGACCAACTCCAACAAGAGAACGCGAACCTCGAGAAGCGCGCCCTGGACGCCGAGCAGAAGGTCTCCCTCCTCCTCGACCAGGTCGAGTCCTCCGTCGACAACTACCGTCGGCAATCGCACCTCCTCAACGACGCCGTGGCCGCCAACGCCAAGGCCGGCGGCGGGCACACCCGCAACCTCAGCGATATCGACAGCGTGTCCGGGGAGTCGCTGTACAGCGACACCACGGAGCGGGCCAACGACCGCAACTCCATGGCTCTTGACAGCCTAGCCTCTGAGCTCGAGACGCTGCGCACGCACTGGGAGACGACGAATAAGAATTACCGCCAGTCGACCAACTTCGATGCCGACAGGCCCGATGGCGATGAGGGCCAGGAACAGCACGGTCTGAGCAACAGCCTTGCGGATTGGCGGAAGCGTCTTGATTCTGCCGAGGCGGACACGAGGATAAGGAAGGGGAGCGCGGATGGGGCGGCGACGTCGGTGTCGCCTACGGGGGCGCCGAAGGGGAATGTATTCTGAGAGGGGGGAGGATGACTGATATGATGTTTACGTTTACCACGCTCACAATCCTCTTGCCATGATGCTTTGCTGCTGCGCAATCTGCCTTGTTTGTATATTGATGGAATTTGAACGGGTTAGGGGGGTTGAAATGATCTGGGGGGGATAAAATGGAATGGGAGAAGAAGATGTTCCGTTTTTGTTGTTGTTGTTGTTCGAGGTTCCGACTATATCCGGCGTTCTGATTTTTGTTGATCGTTGTTTTTTCATGTTTTTGTTTTGCTATTTGCTGTTTTGTTTTTTTCTGTTTGTTGTTCTCGTGTCTCGTTTTCGTTTTCTGTTCGATATCTGGGATCTACACAACAACTGCACATTACCCCGCCGGCCCCTCGTCTCAGGGCCTGCCCGCCGGAGCTATCTTGAGTTTTTTGTCGATTTTATAGTTTCTCCGTTCGTCGGGGCTCAGGTCAGGTCGGAGAGAGAGAAAGGGGGAGGAGGAGTCCATTGTCCTTTGCCTATAGCTGATTGAAACTGGGACCGCCGGAGACGCAGAGAGAGGAGGAGGAGGAGGGATGAAAGGGAGGGGGATGAAATGTACCATACACACAAACCAACAACGGAGCGAAAGACCCCCAATCAACATGCATGGACTGGGACAGAAACAGAACAGACAGACAGACGCGTGTGAGGCTACTGGCTTACTAGCACACGCCACGCGTGTTAGAGACTTTTTTACGGGGAGTTGGGTGGTTTAATAGCAAGAGATGAAATTTCGGAGTGCGCTTTTCGGTTGCCGTGGGATATGTGTGTGTGTGTTTATGTCCTTGTGGTGGTGTTTTTGTGCTCCCCTTCGAGATCCCCCATGATCTTTGTTGGGCTTATTAAATATCCGCAGTTGTAGTAGATAGACTTGGCGTTATACCCCCGTACCTCCTTCCCTCCACATGAGCTCACGGTCATGAGCGCCTACGCAGGCCGAGACGGATCTTCCTTCCTTCCTTGAGTTGAGTTTAGTTAAGCGCCGAGGGGGGGCTGTTGTACTCCCACTGACTGCACTATGTATTGAACTGTGCAGGTAATATACAGATAGTATTCACGTGCCCCGCTCCCGTCCCTACTATCTACACCGACACCTGCCAAATCGCATCTCCTCCAACTAGCGCGTCCTATCCAATACTCTATACCACCACCACCAGAAGCGCAGCTGATGTCCGAGGTGCGTTGCGCTCTCTGGGGTGGGATAGAGGGGTATCAATAGAGTTGGAGTGAATTACCCAGCTACTTCTACGCTGCTCTGTTCTACTCTGATCTACTCTACGATATCACACAGCACCTACTCCACCCACAAATCAAGCTACACGGACTGCACAACCCCCGCCCACACACCGTAGGCTCCCCGCGCGCGGTCGTGAGACGCGATCGTCCTTGCCGGCATAGCTGAGGCGGGGAATAGCTGAGACAGCGTCATCGTCATCGCTTGGGCGGGCGGGCGGTGTCCATCTATCCACCCCGACTCAGCGCCACCGCGCGCTCCCGCGGTATGTACAGTACAGTACAGTATAGTACAGTAAGTACTCTAGGCAAGATTAACTCCAGAAGTCTGTCCCATGAAGCTGGATGTGACCTATTTAAAGCCGGCCGCCTCCAGACGGGCGGGATGGGATGGGATGGGACGGGATGGAGGAGCGCGCGCGGCTGCGGCGTTGGAGGGGAGTCCGCGCTGCATGGAGCCGTAGGGAACTTATACAGCATGGGATGGGCGCGTGCGGCGGAGTGAGTGCGTTCAGCGCGTGCTATGCTGTGTGGTGTCGTGGTGGTAGTGGCGGCCCACTCGGGGGTGGGGGCTTGGCCTGGCTGCTTGTTCTTTGTTCGATTTCTTGTTCTTGTACTCTCTGGGTTGGGCTGGGCTGCTGTGCGCTGCTGGGCTGGCTGCTGGGTGCTGGGTGCGTGTTTGAGACCAGGTGGGACTGGCTGGGTTCGGGGTTTGTGCGGTCTGCGGTCTGCGGCGAGGGACGTCCGTATGGAGTCACGGGTTCTACGGGGTGTATGGATGATATGGGGGCTAAGTACGAACGGCGATATTTCGTAAATACGGACCGGAACAGGGTTTTTTTTCTTTTCTTGGTGCAGAAATGTTGGAAGGAAGTCCCCCACGAACGAACGGCAACACCGCGCGGCGGACGCTGAGCGGTGGCGACGGAGACACCGGCCGCGCACTCGCCGGGTCGACGAGACTGGGGGCTTTTCGTTGAGGCGAGTACACCGCCGAGGAGGGAGGCGCATTGAGCATTAATTGAGAGGTGGACCCGCCGTGGATGGAGCGACGCAGAGCCAGATGCGAGATGGAGCTGGGCTGGGCTGGATGCACGGGGTTGGGGATTGGGTGCGGTGGTGGCGGGGCGTGAGGGGGTTGGGGTTGGGTATGGAGGTACCTGTGAGAGGAGGCGGCCGAGGGGGAAGGGGGGGGTTTGATAGGGATGGGTTTGAGGGCGGCTGTGATGGGTGTGGGTTTGATGATTGATGGGTTTTGGCTGTTTTTTTTAATTGCCTCATGGCTGGCTGGCTGGCTGTGCTGTGCTGTTGAGTTTGAAGGTGAGAGTCGGTTTGTGAGGGTGAGGATGATTGATGGATGATTGACAGCCGGGCTGAGTGGTGTCTCCCCATCGGACGTCCCTAACCATCTCGCAAAGCGTGATGAGTGGATGATGCTCAAGTACCCTACCTACCTGTCATCGCCGCCCATTTCCTGGGCACGGCGTCTAAACGCGCACACTACAGCAGTACACTGCCACGGCAAATGCGTATATTGCATTGTACGTATATCGTTTCTATATTGGATATACGTATCTGTAGGGTTAGATGCGCAATTCCGTACGTATGTGTGTACGTATAGTGCAGTGCAGCCTCGGCCTGGTCTTGGAGGGGGATATGCTTCATCCCTTGCTGCTGGGCATGATACGGTATGGCATAGCATGGTGTGGTATGGCATGATGGTATGGCATGGTATGGTATGGCAGATGGTATGGCATGGTATGGTATGCGCAGCAAGACAAAGAGGCCTTTAGAGTTCCCTCGATCCACGCCCTCCCGACCATGGCAGCGGCAGTGACAGACACGCTTGCTCGGTGGTGTTGTACTCTGCAAGGCTGGCTCTAAGGCGTCCTTCCCTCCTTCCGTCCTCCTTCCTTCCCTTCTCCTCTCCTCCGTTAATCTCTTGGTAATCTCAAAGGCATGAATGGGATAGGGCATGAATGGGAGTGGGATGAAAGAGGGGGAGGCTGACAAAGGGGACGGACACATGGCTGTGACCATGATGACCTTGTCTATGACCGTGCCGTGTGTGCAAGGGAAGGAAGGCCGCACCCGTCTGGACTGCAAACCTAATCGCGTTGCGGTGCCGTGTGTGAATAGTTTACGGTAAGTACGGAAGTAAGTAGAGACTAGATTACTATTCTGTAAGAGTGCTGAATGAAAGAACGGAGTAGGTCAGCCGTTCGCTCTGTCCGTCTTGTCCGCTCTCTCCGTCCTGGCCGTAATCTACTCATCCGCTGTCCCCGCGCTCGCTCTCGCCCTTTCAACCACACACTGGACGACACGAGCGCGGTCTGGTCACATCCCAGATGGATGTGAAGGTGCGGCGGGGATGGTACTTGGGGGGTACATTGCTAGGCTAGAGGGGGTGGGTGGTTTGCCGCATAATCCTGAAATAGCCTGTCTGCTTTCTCTCTCTGTTTTCTGTCTCGCGTACGTCCAGGGTACTTTGCTCTACAGTACTTTTCTTTACTGGATGTATGTACCTCCTTCTGAATATTGGGACATCATCGTGGGATTCATTTGTATTTGCGGCGCTGTTGTTGTTCTTTGTTACCGCGCGCACAATCCTCTGTCTGTACTGTAATACTGCACATTGCACAAAGAATCATTCCGCCAACGGAGCGTTTCCAAACTCTCCGATCACAGTCAGACTTCAGACATCAGACATTAGACATTTGACACACAAAGATAACTCTCACATCTCACATTTAATCATTAACAGGCTGTCGTCGCTCTGTTACAGGTTACAAAACCCATCCCAGCCCAGCCCAGCCAGCCCAGCCAGCCCAGCCCGGGTTTTGTCTGAAATGTACACCGTCCAGTACATTCACCGTGGCCTCTTGCTCGCTAATGCTCCACTATTCTCCTGCCACCTGAGCCCGCCAGAGCCCGCCCAAGTCCCCCGCCTGAGCCTCTAACCAGCCTCTAACCCAGCCCCTCAACAGCCTCTAAACAGCCTCCTTGCCTCCTCACTAAAATCTCCCAAAAGTCACTCACAAGTCATTCTCCCAACTCCCGCTTACGAACAGACCGAGCCTTGCCCTTTACACCTTCTTCCACTCTTTCCACTCTTTCCATTTCCAGATCCAATACCCACCGCCCGGCCCGCTTTTGAAGTGTTTCTTCCTTCTCTCTCTCTCTCTCATCCCTCCACCACACGCTACTACCCTCACCCACCACCACACCACCACCACACAACCACACTACTCTAGTTCCAAACTCTCCTCGACTCCTCTACTTGATCATCGTCAACTCTCAAGAACCTCACCGCCACCTCCTTCCTCACCCAAACGAGGCTCTAGAGGTCCTCTTAACCCAAAACTTTGTTCAACTAATCCAACAACAACCTTCGTCAATACTCAACTCAACTTCTTCCTCTGTTCCAGAATCCATTCATCATCTCCACACGTCAAACCCACACCACACTCCATCAACCACCATCTTCCATCAACAGAATCACCCCCGCTACGAAAGCCTATGCGCGTTGAGTCAACCACGACATCCTCCACCTCAACAGCATACATCGAGACTCGTATTGGATCTAGAGATCCGGTACACAGAGTCCATAGTTATTCAAAATGGCTACTATGGTGAATCCACCCGCTTCCAAGTCGAAATCCAACCCTCTGGTTTATACTCCCTTTCCTCACCCTCCAACGGGCAACATCCATCCTCCCCGATACGTGGGGCCTGGCTCGAGCTGCACAGCCGGTGATTCTTGCTACTCTGCCTCTCAGGAAGGCACGCTGCAAGCCCTCACCGTGACTCTGACCAGTCGTGCTCTCTTCTCGCTCGCTGCAACACGTGTTATATCCCCTCATCCACTGGACTGATGCTGACGTGTCTTGTGTCTGTAATAGGATCTCCGTGTAGGTAATAAATACCGCATCGGCCGTAAGATCGGAAGCGGCAGCTTCGGTGACATCTATCTCGGCACCAACATCATCTCCGGCGAGGAGATCGCCATCAAGCTCGAGAGCGTCAAGGCCAAGCACCCCCAGCTCGAATATGAGGCCCGTGTCTACAAGTCCCTGGCCGGCGGTGTCGGAATCCCGTTTGTGCGCTGGTTCGGAACCGAGTGTGACTACAATGCCATGGTTCTCGATCTCCTCGGACCCAGTCTGGAGGACCTGTTCAACTTCTGCAACAGGAAGTTCTCGCTGAAGACCGTCCTGCTCCTGGCCGATCAGCTCATCTCGCGTATCGAGTACATCCACGCCAAGTCCTTCATCCACCGTGATATCAAGCCGGACAACTTCCTCATGGGCATCGGAAAGCGTGGCAACCAGGTCAACGTTATCGATTTTGGTCTGGCCAAGAAGTACCGTGACCCAAAGACCCATTTCCACATCCCGTACAGAGAGAATAAGAACTTGACTGGTACTGCCCGTTATGCTTCGATCAACACCCATCTTGGTGTCGGTATGTATATATCCAAGCCCTTTTACCGTACAATTCTAACCCCCACCAAGAGCAGTCTCGCCGTGACGACATGGAGTCCCTCGGATATGTCATGCTTTACTTTTGCCGTGGATCCCTCCCATGGCAGGGACTCAAGGCTGCGACGAAGAAGCAAAAGTACGACCGTATTATGGAGAAGAAGATGACCACCCCGACTGAGGTTCTCTGCCGTGGATTCCCCAACGAGTTCGCCATCTACCTCAACTACACCAGGTCCCTTCGCTTCGACGACAAGCCCGATTACTCCTACCTCCGAAAGATCTTCCGTGACCTCTTCGTCCGTGAGGGTTTCCAGTACGATTATGTGTTCGACTGGACCGTGTACAAGTACCAGAAGAATGCTCAGGCCATTGCCCAGGCTGCCGGCAACACCCCGGGTGCGGAGGAAGATGAGAAGCAGCACCGTACTCGCACCACTGCCGCTACTGGAGGCCATCCGACGCCGCAGCAGGCATCTACCGCTTCCAAGCCCGGAGCTATCTCTACCACCCGCCGTAAGGTCATGGAGCGTGGCGCCAGCGGAGCCGATACCCCCGAGACGAACCGAGCCGTTGGTGGGAGTGATAGGATGTGAGTGACTTTGCCGAATCCGGTTCCTTGTAAGGAATCTTTTTCCTTTCCTTCGCGTTTGGTGCTTTATTGTCGCTAGCCGCGAGAGGAATACTATGCTGACTGGATGGCTGACGCTACAGTCTCCGCAAATAGGCTTCGCTCCGCCTCCAAGGGTGTTGTGACTAGCACTGGTCTGGGCACAGCTGGCACTTACCGAGTAAAGAGAGATGAACCGTCTACGCAGCAATGGTACTGAATGTTTTCGTTGGACGACACTCTACGACTCAAATTCGAGATATTCTGTCTTGGCCCAGAGTCACTCTCGTGGCTTGCATCTGCTTGTCACGGTGTGGCCTGTGTAACAGCTCGATTACACGCACACGCTACTCATATCTTATGAATTGTCTTGTTTCGCAATCGGCTCAGGCTCGACTTTTATCGATTATTACATGTCTCGTCAGTTTTGGACCTCATGGCTATTGGCTCGCTCGTTACCTGCATTTGGCAGGGCAATCAAACGACGATCAGGGCCCCATGAGTTTCAAGCTTTCGAACGGCACTTCGATGGCGTCTGCAACGTTGAAGATCCGCCCGCAATGATCCATCATTGTTACTGTTGACTCCCACTCCGGGAGCAACATCGACTTCATACTTACTGAACGGCCATCAATATAACGATACGTAACTAAGAAACCAGAGGAGGCTTGGACCTGGACCTGGCACGCACGCGACCATCACCATTGTCAATCCCCGGCCACGGATGCGCAGCCAGTTTACCGACCAGCTTTCCACCAGAACAGTTTTCGTTTTTATCACTTTTCCAGTTTTTTTCTCTTCTGCAAATACTCTTTTTTTCCAGCGTGGCGCGCCCCCGCCCCTTACCTTTAATACGACGGAAGCGGAAGCCAGAACCTTTTGTCCAGGAACGGGGTGCATTCAACAAGGAGCAACAACCCTCATTTACGGCCTTACGTCTTTGTGTCTCATTCCAACCCCCCCGACCACTCACTTGAACATATGGATTTGTGGCGAACCGTCAATGTCAACCAAACAGGGGAAGCGCGGCTATTACTGGAATGGATGCCGGCTTGTGGGGAGGTCTCCTTTATTTTTTTGCTTTTTCATTTGGTGTCATGCAACAACGTTTCCTTAGCTAGCCCATTCATTATTGTTTTCGACCAGGGAGGAGAGCGGTGGTGGTGCAAGGGGAGGCGCGGGGGCGCCAGGTGGAAGTGGGATAGATTCGGGGCGTGTAGAGTCGGTGGAAACGTCGCGCTTCTTGTCTCGACTTTTTCCATCCCCCCCCTTCGTTGACTTTTTGCACCATCAATACTCTGTCGGGTATTTTTTACACACACAACTCTACTCTATCATGCTTTTCCGGGGAGGAATGGGGGGGAAGGCTGGCTCTGGGTTTTGGAGGGCGGGTCGCGCGCGCGTGTGCCTTCTTTGTGTGGGTGCACGCTGTGTTGTCTGTCTGTCTACTGCCCGCTGGGGCTTGGGGTTGGTTGCTGAATTGAGAAAATTGCTTTTATTACTTTTATTGTGTCTTTTATATTGGCTATGCCGTGTGTGTGTTTGATGCATGCGATGTGATATGATGTGGCGTGAATGTGATGCGATGTGTGATACGTGCCATTTGTGACATGTTCCCCTTCCCTCTCTGCTAGTGGTTAATAGGGGGGCTATCGTTACTTTGGGGTGGGAGTAGGGGGATGTGGGAATTGGGAATTGGGGGAGGGTTGGGCTATGGAATTATTATTGCTTGATTTAAATAATTCGGACGAGTATAATATATGTTTTAAAGGGGTATTTCCTGTGTTAGTTTTTTGCGCGGGTTATCAGAATTTCAAGATGCAAAAGGAAACCTAGTATTCCACGACGAGCTCTTATATACCCTAAGGAATATATAAACAGTGTAGTAAATAGACAAGAGGCAAGTCTATAATGAATTTAACATGATCAAAATATATATAACTCCATCATCCTAAATGGCAAAAAAAGAATAATTCCGGTACCGGGAATCGAACCCGGGGCTACCCGGCTCCAAATTTGAAAGCGGGTTATGTTAACCCCTACACTATACCGGAGGGATAATCTTAGAAGGGACGAGCCTATCCGGGTAGACATTCATCCGACAGCAAAAGAGCTCCAAGCGCCAAGAGTTCACTCGCCTAATTATGGTGGCCCACTGGATACTGGCGACGTCGCGACATTCCAGGGCGGCCCATACCGCCAGACCATTCCGCAAGTTTGAACGGCACTACCTCCAAACTTGCCAGATTCGTGACGCTGAGGAGCTTACCTCACCATCATGAGTTACAGCAAGAAAGATGAAGACGGAGACCAGGCCCTCATGAAGGTGGACCGCACCTCCGTCTTCCAAGAAGGTGAGGAAGCAGTAGCAGCTGAACCCCTCGAACCTCCCCCAGAGCTCCCCTTTAGCTAACCTCCCCTCGCCTCAGCACGATTATTCAATTCCTCTCCCATCCAACCGCGAAGATGTCGAATCCTTCTCACCAAGATCGCCCTCCTCCTCTACACCGGGGAGAAGTTCCCCACCAACGAAGCCACAACCCTCTTCTTCGGGATCTCGAAGCTGTTCCAGAACAAGGACGCCAGCCTGCGCCAGATGGTGCTCCTCGTCATCAAGGAACTCGCCAACTCGGCCGAGGACATCATCATGGTGACCAGCACCGTCATGAAGGACACGGGCGGCGGCACAGACGCCATCTACCGCCCCAATGCCATTAGAGCGCTCTGCCGCATCATCGACTCCACGACCGTCCAGAGCATCGAGCGAGTCATGAAGACAGCCATCGTCGACAAGAACCCCTCCGTCTCGGCCGCCGCCCTCGTCTCCTCGTACCACCTCCTGCCCATCGCGCGCGACGTCGTGCGGCGCTGGCAATCCGAGACGCAGGAGGCTGCCGCGACGACCAAGTCGTCCGGCGGGTTCTCGCTGGGCTTCTCGTCCTCCAGCTCGGCGATGCCGGTCAACAACTCCACGATGACGCAGTACCACGCCATCGGGCTGCTGTACCAGATGCGCGTGCACGACCGCATGGCGCTGGTCAAGATGGTGCAGCAGTTTGGCGTCGCGGGCGCCGTCAAGAACCAGGCTGCCATCGTGATGCTGGTGCGTCTTGCGGCGCAGCTGGCCGAGGAGGACCCGGCGCTGAGGAAGCCGATGATGGTGCTGCTGGATGGGTGGCTGAGGCATAAGAGCGAGATGGTGAATTTCGAGGCGGCCAAGGCGATCTGTGATATGCGTGATGTGACGGACGCCGAGTGCATCCAGGCTATTCACGTGCTGCAGCTTTTCCTGACTTCGCCGAGGGCGGTTACCAAGTTTGCGGCTATCCGCATCCTGCATAACTTTGCGACGTTCAAGCCGCAGGCTGTCAACCCGTGCAACCCGGACATCGAGCTGCTCATCTCGAACAGCAACAGGTCGATCGCCACGTTTGCCATTACGACGCTGCTCAAGACGGGCAACGAGGCGAGCGTCGACAGGCTGATGAAGCAGATCTCGGGCTTCATGTCTGAGATCACGGACGAGTTCAAGATCACCATCGTCGAGGCGATCCGCACGCTGTGCCTCAAGTTCCCGAACAAGCAGGCCGGTATGCTCGCCTTCCTCAGCGGCATCCTCCGCGACGAGGGCGGCTACGAGTTCAAGCGCGCCGTCGTGGAGAGCATGTTTGACCTCATCAAGTTCGTGCCAGAGTCCAAGGAGGACGCGCTCGCGCACCTGTGCGAGTTCATCGAGGACTGCGAGTTTACGAAGCTGGCCGTGCGTATCCTGCACTTGCTCGGCTTGGAGGGACCAAAGACGTCGCAGCCGACCAAGTATATTCGTTACATCTACAACCGCGTTGTTCTGGAGAATGCTGTCGTACGTGCTGCTGCTGTTACGGCGCTGGCGAAGTTTGGCGTGGGTCAGAAGGATCCGGAGGTCAAGCGCAGCGTCACTGTGCTACTTACCCGCTGCCTGGACGATGTCGATGATGAGGTCCGTGATCGGGCTGCGCTCAACCTCCGCCTCATGACCGAGCCTGACGAGATGGCGGACCGCTTCATCAAGAACGAGAATATGTTCTCGCTGCCGTACTTTGAGCACCAGCTCGTCATGTACGTGACGGCAGAGGACAAGTCGATCTTCGACAACCCATTCGACGTCTCGACCATCCCCGTAGTCACTAAGGAGCAGGCGGATGCGGAGGACCGCACCAAGAAGCTCACAACCGCCACGCCGACGCTCAAGGCGCCCAAGGCCGGGCCGACGAAGACTGCGGCTTCCGGCGCGGAGGCCCAGGCGTCGGCCAACGAGGCGGCGCAGAAGTACGCGCAGCAGCTGCTGGCGATTCCGGAGATGCAGAGCTACGGCGCGCTGCTCAAGTCGTCGCCTGTGGTTGAGCTGACGGAGTCGGAGACGGAGTACGTGGTCGCGGTCATCAAGCACATCTTCAAGGAGCACATAGTGCTGCAGTACGAGATCAAGAACACGCTCCCCGACACGGTGCTCGAGGAGGTATCTGTCCTCGCGACGCCCTCGGACGAGGACGAGCTGGAGGAGGACTTCATCATCCCCGCGCCGAAGCTGGCCACGGACGAGCCCGGCACGGTGTACGTGTCGTTCAGGAAGGTGGCTGGGGAGAGCGCGTTCGTGGCGAGCTCGTTTACGAACGTGCTCAAGTTCACGAGCAAGGAGATTGACCCCACCAACGGCGAGCCGGAGGAGACGGGCTACGATGACGAGTACCAGGTTGAGGACCTGGAGCTTACGGGGACGGACTACGTGACGCCGGTGTATGCGGGGAGCTTTGCGGATATCTGGGAGAAGGTGGGCGCGAATGGGGAGGAGGAGGAGGAGACGCTGCAGCTTAGTGGGGTTAAGAGCATTGCTGGTATGTGCCCCCCCTAAAACACCCCCTTTTGAAATCTATCTATATACGCGAGAAAAGAGATACTGACAAGACAACCACAGACGCGACTGAGCAACTCACACGCACCCTCTCCCTGTGTCCCCTCGACGGCACGGACGTCCCGGTCAACACTACTACGCACCAGCTGAAGCTGTTTGGCAAGACGGTGACGGGCGGCAGGGTCGCGGTGCAGATCCGGATGGCGTACTCGTCCAAGTCGGGCGTGACGTCCAAGATTACGGTGCGCGCCGAGGAGGAGGGCGTCGCGGCGTTGGTGATTGGGAGTGTGGCTTAAGCTAAGGCTCGGGGGGGTTGGGGGGGAAAAGAAAGGGGGGGGCGATCTAGATTTTATTTGCTCTCTGGTAATTGGGGAAGGCCCCTGTCGAAGTGCTGTGGGATTATGAGGATGGATGGATGGAGTAGATAGCGAATTTGATGTTTTTATGTCTTGAATGGGGGGTGTATGAATGGAGGGGGTGGTTGTGTGTTCGATGTGAAAATGGATAGGGGGGGATGTAGATGGGATTGATGGGGGATGGGTGGCCGCATGCGGTGGGTTTAGGGGTTCACAAAGGTTATGTTGGCTTTGTTAGATTTTGACCAAGGAGATTAAACGTGCATGGTCAAGATTTCCGCATGTGGTAATTGATATGGCATCAGATGTTGTGGAACTATAGCGGTGCCGAGGGCGAGTGCCTTTATTGTCGGTCTATGTACTGTACAATGGTGATATACTCAATTTCAGACATACAAAGGGGAAATCTCGATATGGAGTACTGTTCCTATTTACTTGCTGACATAGGTTTAAGTTTTCAAGAAAATGATATCAAGTCCTGGAGCAGGAGAGTGGGTCAAGAGCCACCCAGGACCCTGTATAGTGACGTACCTGTCTCCAAGAAATTAAAGAAAACCGAGGGTCGTCAACAAGAACCCCCGACGCGACTTCATTTCTTCCCCCCTACCCAACTCCCTCGAAAAACCACACCAACCCCTCCCTATCGTAACACGGAGCAACCGCCCGTCCCCTATCTCAAGATGGTGTACGTGCGCCAGGACAAGCTCCCCGGGCTCAAGAACTACAAGTACAACGGCGTGGACCATTCGCTGCTCTCGCGCTACGTGCTCAAGCCCTTCTACACCAACTTCGTCATCAAGTGCTTCCCGCTATGGATGGCGCCGAACCTGATCACGCTGACGGGCTTCTCGTTCGTCGTCACAAACGTGCTGACGCTGCTGTGGTACACCCCGAGCCTCGACCAGGACTGCCCCAGCTGGGTCTACTACTCGTGGGCTATCGGGCTGTTCCTCTACCAGACGTTTGATGCGGTGGATGGGACGCAGGCGCGGCGCACGAGACAGAGCGGGCCGCTGGGCGAGCTGTTCGACCACGGCGTCGATGCCGTGAATACTAGTCTCGAGGTGCTCATTTTCGCCGCGAGCCAGAACCTCGGGATGGGATGGAAGACTGTCATGGTTCTGTTCGGATGTACGTCTACCCCCCCAGCCTACGCGCAACACATAACTAACCCCCCGCCGCAGCACTCCTAACCTTCTACGTCCAAACCTGGGACGAGTACCACACTAAGACGCTGACGCTGGGCCTCGTCTCCGGCCCCGTCGAGGGGCTCGTCATGCTCTGCCTCGTCTACGCCTTCACCGGCTACGTCGGCGGCGGCAGCTTCTGGCAGCAATCGACCTTTGCCGCGCTGCACATCCCCAAGTCCGCGCTGATCCCAGACATCATCTATAACCTGCACTGGGACGAGTGGTACATGATCCAGGGCGGCCTGGTGCTGACCTACAACACCATCTCGAGCGCGCAGAACGTGGTGCGCATCCGTCGCGAGCGCGGGCAGCGGTCGCGCGTCGCGCTGCTGGGGCTGATTCCCTTCTTCGTGACCTGGACGCTCATCCCGGCGTACCTGTATCTGCAGCCGGTGATCCTGAATGAGCATCTCGTGCCGTTTGTCTTCTTCGCTGGGCTCGTGAATGCGTACTCGGTCGGGCAGATGATCACGGCGCATCTCGTGCAGTTGGACTTCCCGTACTACAATGTTCTGATCTTGCCGCTGGCATTTGGCGTCTTTGACTCGCTGGGACCGGTGCTGCAGGAGCACATTGGTGTTGGGTGGCCGAGTGCGCTTGGTGATGGCGTGTACCAGGTTGCGTATCTGTTCTGTATGCTTGGATGTGCGATTGGTGTCTATGGAAGCTTTGTGGTAGGTTTCACACTGATTCTTCTTCTTGGCGTGGATTGTTGTACTAATGAGATGCGTAGGTTGATGTGATTGTTACTATTTGCGACTACCTTGACATCTGGTGCCTCACCATCAAGCACCCCTATAATGAAGCGGACGAGCTGAAGAAGCAGACCTAGATTGGGGGTGGAGGGGCTAGAATGCACAAGCTGTATAGAGAGCTGATTATGATTGGCAATGCGGCTGTGTTGTGTTTATGAAGGCATGTAAGACTATAGATTGGATAAAGTTGTTCGGCCCCCGGGGCACGAGATGGGATTTCTGGCTGGCGGCACGGGAATATGGGTTTATGCACTTTACGACTATGCGACGAGGTTTTCTGCAGGATGGAGGATGGTAGACTAATTGGGAGGAATATTAATACCCAGACTCGAAAGTGTTGACTTGCTTGAATGATGCTCAGTTCTCCAACGGTTGTCGTGTTGCTGCGCCTCGATGACAAAGGTTCATTTATGCCGTAATCCCCGATCTGGGGCCATTGGGGCGTAATCTGTGCTGGGCAGCGGTACCGTATCTGGTATCCTGGTCGAGCTTCCCCACGAAATATGTATATGTCAGCACCAAAATACCCCATTTTCGGAGAGTATAAGTCTTGTATTATAAGCCTGCCGAATAGGCTGAATTAAAGGTGGTATATGGTGTATTTTGGACTACATACGGGTTTTCAAGTATCAGATTCGCCCAATAACCAAGGGAGGTTTTGTTGCCGTGTAGGCGCCCTTGGTGCAAGCCACGACCGATCAGGACCACCACCACCACCTCCAATTGTTGCCCCGAAAAGCTCTCTCCATCCCACACCAACAAGAAATCTGCCGGAACACTCGCCCTTCGCATTATACGACTTACTGGGCTTTCATCAAGAGATAATCCACGCCGTGGACGATGGGAAACATGGCTGGCTACGACGACAATAAACCAAAGGTGCTGAACGGCCACCTCCAGTTCCCACCAAGTATGGATTACACGTACTATGCGAATGCGAACCAGCAACCCTACCAATTCCTCGGCCTCCCGCCGACGCCCTCACGCTCAAATATCAATGGCGACGACTTTGGCAACGGCTCGCCACCGGTTAGTATCTCCGTACGACACACAGGACCAGACTGACAGTGACGCAGGAGGGCTTCGAGCAGTTCCAAACCTTTGACGCTTACAACCACTTCGATGCGCACGGAGCAGCGCAACCCCCGACCCCGCAATCGCAACATCAATCGTCTGTCGCGAACACCAACGATAGCCACGATGGGGGGTCGGAAACGCTCAGTTCTGAGCAGCGACAGGCGAGCAATAGTGATGATGAGGACATGACGCCGGCGCAGTCCCGTCGCAAAGCACAGAACCGCGCAGCGTAAGAACCCCGCGCAGCGCTCAATGCCGAGTATAGCACGACCGTACTGACAAGTCCAACACAGACAACGCGCATTCCGCGAGCGCAAGGAGCGCCATGTTAAGGAGCTAGAGGAGCAGGTCGCGGAGCTGAAGAAGGAGAGCACGACCTTCGCGCAGCAGAACGAGATCCTCCGCCTCAACCTGCAGAAGGTGTCGACGGAGAACGAGATCCTCAAGGCCACATCATCGAACCACCAGGGCGAGACATTGGTCTCGAGTACCGGCCCGCTGCGCTACTCGCCTACGGACTTCTACACCGAGCTGCTCCAGCCGCACGAGAACAAGACGATAAGCCACCGCATCGTGACGGACCCGGTGAGCGGGGGCCGGCTGCTGGCAGCGGCGGCGTCGTGGGACTTTATCGTGGCGCATCCGCTGGCGAAGCAGGGGGTGGTGGATATTCCGGCCGTCAGCGAGAAGCTGAAGTCTCAGGCGAAGTGTGACGGGCAGGGTCCGGTGTTTGCGGAGGCGGACATTGTTGCGGCGATCGAGGATAGTGTGGTAGGGGACGAGGGTGACCTGTTATGATGTGGTTATGTCGGGGAGGGATGGGACGCTTATGAATGGGAGTATGAGGTTAAATTGGGGATTTTGGAGTTCTGTATCACTGCTGGCTTTTGGCCTGGGTTTTGGGTTTGTTGGAATGTTATTTGGTCGATGCATTTGGCTGTATACACTGTCGTTTTTTTCAACATATAAAATCTACGATGCTAGCTATGCGACGAATATAAGATATTACGATGTGCCTGGGAGTATAAACGAGATATGACTGTATAGTTCATATATCTTTCATATATCTTTATAGATGAGTTCTTTGTTGGAAATGTAAAGACCTGGGCCTTTGATGCCAAGGATAGGCTGCTTGTGGCTGATAAGGGCCGATAAATACCCCCAAAAGATGGGTCGGGACCAATCGATTTGCGCTTGATCAGCCTCACATATGATGCGTGCGTGACCTCCCATCCCGAGTACACTACTACGTACTCTGTTGCTGCACCACCACCCTGTGCCGCCGTTGTCTTTACCGCCAGCCTTTTGAAGTTCCCTCGTTTTTGACATCTACTAGAATATTATATCTTTGACGTATAAAATCTCTAATACCCTTTTATCCTAATCAGATAATCGCCTCACCCCGGTTGGGCCGCCTCCAAATAATTTACCCGCTGGAACCGCCATTCCCTCCACCGCAATTCCTCGGCATCGCTGTAGCGTTTGCGGTGAGTTTATTGACGTGGCTAAGCCCAACGTCACTCGCGACTAGGCCTTCGAAGACAGCAGGATCGTGTTGGACTTCGACAGCAGCTCCAGACGGATACAACCGAGCCGAGCAGAAGCCTCCTAACCAGCACACGAGCTCATGTCGCAATAAGACCAGAGGACGGCTGGCGAGGCACAATGACCGCTGTACTCCAACAGAGAAACCCACCAAGACAGCAGTATAACCCGCGGCAACCGCCCCATTCTTCCAACGGGAGCCAACCGCAAACGCCCCAAAGCCAGAGCTATACACAGTCCAACACCCAAAATATCCCATCCTCATCAACCAGCGCGTCGGGCTCGAATGGCGCCGTGAGCACCAACTCATCTGGATCCGCGACATACAACGAACAACCGAGGCGATCAGGAGGGCCAAATGGCGCGTCAGACGTAGCCGGACAGAACATGATGCCACACCCGACTACGAACGGCGAATCCTCGCGCGCAAATGGAAACGGAGTGCGGAGGCTCTCAGATATAGCCATACAACCACACAGGAGGAACCAAAGCTCCTCGGCTCTCGTGCGGCCAAACGACTCTCGTGAGGGATCGGAGCCAGAGCAAGATGCGAGCAGGAGGAGACCGAAACCGCTGCTGAAGCGGTCGAAGAGCGATTACGGCCCCGGCCTACGAGCCGCGGAGGAATCAGAGGATAATCAGGATAATGATGCAGATTGGGGAGCGCGCCATGGATTTGAAGGACATTATGCTTCCGAGGAATATGTGTCGCAGCTAGCTAATGTGAGTCGCGCCTGCCTTGCTGTTTCACCCAATACCATGGTTATGTCATGTGAGGGGTTGCAATATAACCCAGGCTCCCCAGGTCTACCATCAGTCTGCGCGCATCAAGCGCTGCGCTGCATGCCATGGAGACCTACGGTATAAGCCTAGAATCAGCCGGTGTCTTTTCCATCATCCCCTTTTTTGGTTCTCTGAGCCCTCACAAGTCCCCAACGAGATGTTATCACATTGAGGATGGCCAGGATCTCAAAGGGCTAAATTCACGTTCTGTCCTCCCAGCCTATTCTGCGGCAGGATACAGACTGATATCGAACCCAATACCGACTCTGGTGGACGGACAGAATGCTAATGGGATATTACAGAACTGGTATATGTACTTCACAGATAAGCGTCACGAATCTACAGGCAACCCACGACCTTTAAATTATGAACTGCAAGATTGGCGTATGAAGGATAGATTGAAGACTGTATCGGCTGCGCTTGCCGTTTGCCTGAATATCGGAGTTGAACCGCCGGATCAGTTGAAGACGACACCCGGCGCAAAGCTCGAAGCATGGTCGGACCCGACAACGATGCCAGTGCAGAAGGCGCTGGAAACTATCGGCAAAGCCCTGCAAACACAATACGAGACCCTCGCTATACGGACACGGTATAAGCAATACCTCGATCCGTCAATCGAAGAAACGAAGAAATTCTGTGTCTCGCTGCGTCGGAATGCCAAGGACGAGCGTGTGCTGTTTCATTATAACGGCCATGGTGTACCGAAGCCCACAGCTTCAGGAGAAATCTGGGTATTCAACAAGAATTATACTCAGTATATTCCGGTGTCATTGTACGATTTACAACAGTGGCTCCAAGCTCCCACATTCTTTGTCTGGGACTGCTCAGATGCAGGCAACATCCTCGCCAACTTCCATAGATTCGTGGAGAAGCATGAGCAAGAAGAGGCCGATGCTCTTGCGAAAGATCCAAGCACCGTTGTGTCAAATTTCCGCCCCTACATCCATCTTGCAGCGTGTGGTGTGAAGGAGAACCTGCCCACAAACCCAGCTCTTCCTGCCGATATATTCACCTGTTGCCTCACAACACCAATTGAGATGGCTCTTTGGTTCTTCGTCCTACAGAACCCATTGCCTTCAAATATAACACCGGAAAGAGCAAAGAAGCTTCCGGGACGACTGCAAGAGCGTAGGACCCCATTGGGAGAACTGAACTGGATTTTCACCGCCATTACGGATACCATAGCATGGACTACCCTTCCTCGCCCATTGTTCCGCAAGTTCTTCCGCCAGGACCTTATGGTCGCGGCATTATTTAGGAATTTCCTGTTGGCCCAAAGGGTGATGCACCATTATGGATGCCACCCTGAGTCATACCCCGAGCTTCCAGATACCCATCAGCATCCTTTATGGGAGAGCTGGGATCTTGCGGTTGATATGGCACTGGCGCAACTGCCAATGCTTGAAGAGAAGGAAGCCGGCATCCGTCCTGATTACGAATTCGTGAATTCGACCTTCTTTACGGAGCAATTGACGGCTTTCGACGTCTACCTCACACAGGGAGCAGTGACACATAAGCCTCCGGACCAGCTACCAGTAGTGCTTCAGGTCCTTCTCAGTCAGCAGCACAGAGTACGGGCATTGATTCTACTTGGAAAGTTCCTGGATATGGGACCGTGGGCTGTCAACCTTGCGTTAAGCATTGGAATCTTCCCTTATGTTTTGAAGCTGCTTCAATCCGCGGCTACAGAACTGAAGCCTGTGATGGTTTTCATCTGGACCCGTGTATTGGCTGTGGACCTATCGTGCCAGCAAGATTTGCTTAAGGATAGTGGGTATAACTACTTTTCAAGCATACTGAAGCCAACCGAAGGTCTACCTGTGGTCGACAGCCTGGAGCATAAGGCTATGTGCGCTTTCATCTTGGCTATGCTCTGTAATGGTTACAGGCAAGGGCAGAATGTCTGTAACCAGACCGAGATTATGAGTCTCTGCTTAACGCACTTGCAAAACCAAGACAACCCATTATTGCGACAGTGGGCGTGTCTGTGCATCAGCCAGCTGTGGAACGACCTTCCAGAGGCGAAGTGGAGAGGTATCAGGGAGAATGCGCACCAGAAGCTGTGCACTCTTGTTAAGGACAACTGCTGCGAGGTGCGAGCGGCTATGCTGTACGCCATAACAACCTTCCTTGGAATTCCAGATCTTACCGATGAGGTTGCGAGGATCGAAGAGCAGATTACCTGGACTGTAACCGACATGGCCAACGATGGCAATGCGATGGTCCGAAAAGAGTTATTAGTTTACATGTCCAAATACGTCAAGCGCTACGAGAGCAAGTTCCTCGTCGCTGCATACGAGCAGTTGCAAGAGGAGAAGGAATATCTTCAGTTCCCACCGACTGATGATGGAAACGATCACAAGATGGGACTTCATTATGTCCGTCCCGAGCATCGCAATGCGGATGGAACTGTGAAGGCTACTGCTCATGGTGTGTCGCATAATACAATTTTCGCTGTGGTATGGAAGCACGTTCTCATAATGGCTTCTGATCCACACCCAGAAGTCCAGAGAAATGCAACAATTGTCGTCGACTATATCCACCTACAGCTCCTGGGATCCCCGCTGAGCTCCCGAGCTCAAACACTGGTTGATGAGATTCTCGTCCTTTCTCGCCGGGCCTTTACCCCTCATACTCAGCCAGCAACTGAGCAGAGGCCAAGCACCCCTAAACAACAGCATGAGACAGCCACGCCACCTTCTACACAGCAAGGGCTTCTGAAGCGCACAGCAAGTTACTTGTTTACCTTACCGTTTGGAGGCTCCAGTGCTGAATCGTCGCCTACGGATTCGCCGAGAGGGCCGCCGAAATCGCCTGGCCTTAACCGCAACTCATTGCCTGTCCGTGGCCGTGTACCACCTGATTGGAGCGCGCCGCCGGAGCAGAACGATACAACGCCAACTTCAGGCACCTACCGTGCGGCAAAGGAACCTCTCTCCGGAGGTTACGTGCCGCGGAAACTGGCCGAGCCACCAGTTATTCCATTGAAGAGTACTTTCCTAGAGTGGTCGATCGAGTACTTCAGAGAACCTCAGATGAAGTCAAGTGAGGCAGAGGAGCCTGGAAGCACTGACTACAACGAGCGGCTTTGGCGTCGGTCTCGAAATGAATCGATATTGAGAGAGACGCAACCACAGAAAGAGGTTGCCGAAAGCGGTAAATGGTCCAATCCCAGTGGATTCTTCAACAATGGCAGCCAGCCAACGAAGATGACTATGCATCAGTTTGAGGATCATCTTGCAGTATCAGATGACCGTGATACGGTTTGCATTTGGGACTGGAAGAAACAAGACCGTCTTGCTCGCTTTTCAAACGGCAACCCAGAAGGCTCAAAGATTAGCGACCTCAAGTTCATCAATGAGGATGATCAGGCCTTTTTAATGACTGGTTCGTCAGATGGAGTTATTCGAATCTACAGAAATTATGATTCGGATAAGAAGGTCGAGCTGGCATCAGCGTGGCGAGCTCTCACGCATATGGTACCAAGCAACGTGAACTCGGGGATGGTGTTTGACTGGCAGCAAGTGAGTGGGAAACTTATTGTTGCTGGCGACGTCAAAGTCATCCGCGTATGGGCCGCTGGACCAGAAGTTTGCGTCAGCGACATCAATGCTCGGTCAGGATCGTGTGTTACGTCTCTAACATCAGATCAAATGACGGGCAACATCTTCGTCGCTGGCTTTGGGGATGGCGCTGTGCGAGTATTCGATACTCGGGAGAGGCCACAAACAGCCATGGTGAAGAAGTGGAAGGACGATTCGGACCGGGATTGGGTTCGATCAGTTCATATGCAGCGAGGTGGCCAGAGAGAGCTTTTGTCAGCCAGTAGGAATGGCAAGGTGAAGCTTTGGGATATCCGTATGGATAAGCCGCTCCGGGTAATAAAGGCAACGACGGATGTGCTCCGCACCGCGAGTACGCATGAGCACCTCCCGGTCTTTGCTGTGTAAGTCATGCTTATCCCCCAACAAAGTTCTTTGCTAACATTTTTGAAGTGGAACGGCACATCATACGGTGAAGGTTTTCAATTTCGACGGCCAACAACTCTCGAGAATCGAACCTTACTCTGGGTTCCTCACTGCTCACCGTAGTTCGCCAATCTCAGCTACGGCTTTCCACCCCCATCGGATGATGCTAGCTGCGGCATCGAAACGAGACAATAACATAAATCTGTTCACATGCGAGGATAGGAAGGGCGGCGGACTCGACTTGAATGGAAACGGGCATATTTGACCAGCGACCTGCTAGATTTGCAATTTTTTCGAGTTTTTATGTGCCTATTGGCATAGCTTTGGTTTAGTTGGGATGGATGTAGGCTTATGAGCCTCATGGGGGAAGTGCCTTTAATACGCGTATTTTATACTCGAGAATTCCTCGAACTTGAGGGTGGGACTCTGTGGCGGATATAACTCTTGTTGCGTTACGATTGGTTCTGTGGGGATAACCAGGGGCGTTTTCTAGGAGACGGGCGTTGTACTTGCTAGTTTAGCTGTTTGGTAGCCAGGCTACCAAACATTAATGCTGTATGTTTGAGTTGTCTCCTGAATAATCATCCCTTTGTGACATCAATTCTGTCAAGATCGCGTTTTTCCAGCTTCGTAAGGGGGTGGAGACTATCCGGGGTGTGATGGCTGTTAGCCAGGAGGGGAAGCCCGTCAGCAGGCAGATGGTGAAGTGGATGGGCAGCGTGAGACTCGAGTCCGTCATTACGGTGGAAGCGCTGGTGCAGAAACCTTTGTGGAGCCAGTCAAGAGCTGCACCATTAGCGGCTTTGAGCTCCACGTGCAGAAGCTCTATGTTGTCGCTACGGCCCCCGAGTATTTGGCAGTGTCTGTTGCAACGGCTAGCAGAGCTGTTGGTGGATTTGATGAGGACGAGGACCTCTCGAACAAGGCCGAAGGTATGCATGGTACGATTTGCTAATTTAGGGGTAAAATAGCTAATGTTACGTCCTTTCCGTCCAGGACAAGGACGCCGTTCCGGTTGCTCATCTCAGCACCCTCCTCGACAACCCCGTCATTAGAAAACGTGCTCCTGTTGACCGTGCTATCCAAGATATTCGGAATGAGGTTCATTACCTTTTCATTGACTACCTGCGTAGCAAGGGATTCAAGAAGTTTGAAGCTCCCGGACTGATCGCCACGGCATCCGAGGGAGGAGTAAACGTCTTCGAGCTCCCATAAGTGAGCCTCTCTTCTTGCCGCGCTCCAAGAAACCTACCTTGATGGTTCCTAGCCTTGCCAGCCCACACCCAAATTTTATGCTTATGATACCTTCTAACACTCGGACAGCGCAATCACCTCAACAGTCTAAGCAGCTAGAAATTGCTGGCGGGCGTGAACGTGTGATGGCTGCAGGACCAGTGTACAGAGCCGAGAAGTACGTGGTCCTACCTCCCTCTATCTCCTTCTTTCCACTTCCTGCTAACAGTTTCCAACAGCAGCAACACGCCCCGTCATAAGACGGAATTCACGGGCCTTGATATGGAGATGGAAAGTACGTGGCCCTTATTCCCCCTTCCTGTTAACCGTTTCCAACAGTCGAGGAGGACTACTCTGAAGTTCGTGATATGTTAGATTTGACCCTGCTGTATATATGTTGACGTCTTTAGGGGTGCTGGTTTGCCTCCTCACGGCGGTGGTGGTATGGGTCTAGACAGAATTGTTGCGTGGTACCTTCAGCTTCCGAGTATGCATTTGGCGTGTGTATACCCTAGGATGCCAAAGAGATTGGGCCCGTAGATCGGCAGGAGTGTTGAGAGTATGGCCAGATAGGGGTTATGCACAGTATTGTGGACTAAAGAACTTGATCTCAATAGATCCACCAAATATAAAACATGAACACGGCGTTATGATTGCCCTTGGTTGTTGCGTTTTGGAAGTCAGTGCAGTAAAATATTACGTGGTCGGGCTGATGATGGGAACGCGCTGGCATTCCATTCACCACTGCCTTCAGTATTATTGTTATCGACTAATTTTAGTTCTCTGGTCAGTTAGACGTTGTAATTTCTCTTCATCCCAAAGCCAGCCAACAAGTTCTGTACTGGAGCGACCCTGGAGCTACTGAACGTACGCCAACCGGCTCGGCTCAAACTTACACTCGAGATCCCATTGTTGAGAGCTCACAGGCGCCCATGAGAGCGAAAGAAGACGTCGCCCGGTTTTGCGAAGCCCTGGCCAAATATAATATCAACAACTTCCCACACCCCCTTCATTCTCACCATCACCCCCTTTTCCACCGTTGCCCCTTCTCTTCTCACGGCCGCCCCATGTTGCTACCGCCCCCCTACCCTCACTCAATATTATCCTCTAGATGCTGTACCCAGCCACGCGCAGACTACAGCTCGAGCTGGTATCCCCCATGAAGCTTCGAGCAGTAGGAGCAACGGGCCATGGCGTTGGGACGGGCGCAATCGAGGTTCAGCTTCGCAGAGTGAACGCGCTTGGAGCATCTCAAGCACATGGGAACGAGCAGCTTCTCGCGGGTGCGGCGGGCCGCCACAAGGTTGAGGGCAGTGATGGGGGCGACGCTGGGCTTAGCTTAAGGTGAAGCCTATGCCTGCCAGGAACGTCTGGCTGGTGGTATTCAAATACCCCACCACCGCCCCCCTTGCAACCTCTTCCTTCCAATCACTGCCCTCGTCTACCACAGCTGCTGTGCTGGGTCCAGAATGGTGTGGTGCCTGGCCAAAACAATACCGCCGTTCTAACAATAGATCTTATTGTGGAGGTCTCTGAAGCTGGTTCGTAGTATCGTCAATTTGTACACCTTTGAGTTCTCGGGCTGGTCTGGTCTATAAATCTTGAATCTGAAAGAAAGTTTGTTCCCAAGCACGCCAGGCATACTAATACTTCGTGGGAAGGGGTGAGGTAGAGCAGATATTCAAAGATGCTAGACTTGATTTTGGCAGTGAGGACGCGAAGTTCTGGGAGTTGGGCAAGGATGAGTTGGATGACTTCGAGATTATCGGCAAGGAGAAAAGAGGCTTTAAAGGTGAGGTTATTACTGGCCTATCTCTAATCATCACAAGGCTATTACTATGGGTTATCATGCATATATTTTCACCCACGAGGTGCTACAGAGGGAGCTAAATGTTGACCAAACGGCGTCGGTTTAAACCTAGCCCATAGATCGACTGTCGTCCAGTTGGAGTCGCTCCACCGAGCTGCAAGCATACTAGCATAACTGGTATAATACTCTCGCCATCGCCACTGGCATAAGACATGCCTTTCCCCGGTCTCGGATTCGACCTTCACCAAGGGCACGACGGATTCTCTGCCTGCGACATATACTACATTACCTTCGAAAAAGCGCCTGTCCGACTTCCGGATGAGAATTTGATCCAGCTTCAGCTGCATGAGTGTATCGCAAGTGGATATTAATACTACCGGTGACAAGAGATACTAATAACAGGAAATACCACTGACAAGAATACCGGTACAGTGACAAGAATCCTGCCTGACAAGAATACCCGGGACAGAACACCGGCAACAAGTTAAGGGATACAGGACGTCACATTTTCTGTTGATGCCCTCCCTAACTTTAAGTAAGTATCCATTGTTATTGGTTAATCTCTGGACTGACTCGTGGATCCGAGCTGTCACACTGCCATTCTATATTTCCTGTCGGATCCATTCTTCTGGGCTGTCAGGTTGGCCCAACCATATTGGGGGATGGGTATCTCCAATCAACCCTGTCCTCACCGGAAGATACCAAGCATGTCGTAAGTTCACATTCACATTCCTCATGGCTATATATCTCTTTAATCTCCTTCAGCCCAGGAATCGTTCAAGTTTGGACTACATATATCACACAAGTTCACCTAGGAACAAGCAAATGCAGCAAAACCAATCAATCATCCAAAGAACGAAATCTCAATTTCATAAGCAAAGAAATCTATCTCCCCTCTACCCAACAAGATCACCTTATATACCCCCTCCCAGCACGAACATCTACCATGCATCCCCTCCCTCCCTCCCAAAAAAACGCCATATCTACTACGATCTCCTTTACAGCCTATCCAAAAGCCCCCTGCTCTCCAACAACAGCACAATCTGATGCACAATGCTCCTCACATTCGTCTTCTCAGCATCCACCACCAGATCCGCCGAAGCAGGCGCCTCATACGGATCATCCACCCCAGTGAACCCCTTGATCTCCCCCGAGCGCGCACGCGCATACACGCCCCTGCGGTCCGTCTTCTCCGCATACTCGAGGCTGGTGGCAACATGGATGAGGTAGAAGTCGCCGTACTTCCCCACCTGCTCGCGCGCGTGCTGGCGCGCATCCTCGTACGGCGCGATGGGGGCAGCGATCACGGCCGCGCCGGCCTTGGTCAGCTCGGCGGCGACGAAGCCGATGCGGCCGATGTTGCGGGTGCGGTCCGCGCGGCTGAAGCCGAGCTCCGAGGAGAGCTCGGCGCGCACCGTCTCGCCGAGGAGGAGCGAGACGGAGCGGCCGCCCTGCTGGTTCAGGGTTACCTGCAGGGCGCGCGCGATGGCGTCCTTGCCGGAGTTTTGGTAGCCGGTGAGGAAGACGGTGAAGCCCTGCGCGGAGCGGGGCTTGTGGGTGTCGCGGAGCACCTTGACGACCTCGGGGTAGGAGAACCACTCTGGGATCTCGCGGCCGGAGCGCAGGCGCGAGCGCAGCTCGGTGCCGGAGATGTCGAGGGTGCGGGTGCCCTTGGTGACCTCGTCGACGGGCTTGTACTCGTCCGAGTCGGGCAGGTAAGTCATCATCTGGAAGGGGACGACCTCGATGCCGAGCTCCTCGCGGTACTTCTCCACGGCGTGCTGCGCGTCGTAGGGGCCGTAGAACTCAACGCCCGCGCTGTTCTTGCCGGGGCCGGCGTGGTCGCGGCCGACGATGAAGTGCGTCGCGCCGTGGTTCTTGCGGATGATGGCGTGCCAGATGGCCTCGCGGGGACCGCCCATGCGCATGGCGAGGGGGAGGAGACCCAGGACGGCCATGCCGTTGGGGTAGCGTGGGAGAAGGGCCTGGTACACGCGCACGCGCGTGAAGTGGTCGATGTCGCCGGGCTTGGTGAGGCCGACGACGGGGTGGATGAGCACGTTGGCTTGGCGGGAGCGCGCGGCGCGGACGGTCAGCTCGCGATGGGCGCGGTGCATGGGGTTACGGGTCTGGAAGGCGACGACGCGGGACCAGCCTAGCTTGTCGAAGTGGAGTCTCAACTCGGCGGGGGTGTCTGGAGGGGGGAGGTTAGAATTAAGGTCTAGGTTTGGACGGCGGCGGGCTTACATCTGAGGGCGACATAGTCGTAGTGCTCGAGCCTGTCGATGGCATCGATCTTGCCACCAATGTAGAACGCCTGTGCGGTCTCGTAGAGGTATTTGACAGCTGGGTGCTCTGGGTCGCCGCCGAAGACCTCCTTGGCCTCCTTTGCCCTGGGGTGGTGTTAGCAGAGGCGCCAGGGCCGTCAGACAGCGGGCAACTTACTTGTCTGGCTGATAGATGTCATCAATGGTGAGGATGGCCAGGTTGCGGTCGTCGCGGAAATCGCGCAGGGTTACTCGCCCGCCGGCCTTGAGGCCGAGATCGGCAATCGACTTTTCGGAGGCGTCGAGGGTGATGGGCATGGAGAAGAGGTTGCCATCGACGAGGCGGTTCTCTGCGACGACGCTATAGGATCAATTAGCCGTCTGCTGTGGACACCTCATCGCGGCATTGGTGTTGCATACCCATTGTAGTCGGCCTCGTTCATGAAACCTATTTTGCGGGCATCGTCAGCATTCTGTTCAGTACCCCGCGCAGGGAACCCCGCCAACGGAAGTTCTCGGTTAGAGAAGTGAGAACGACATACCTTCGAGGGGAGAGAAGCCGCCGGAGAGGATCAATTCCAGATCGCACAGCTGCCTCTCGCTCAGGACGAGGGCGGGGAGGGTCTCAGCCTCAGCGGCGAGCTCGTCGTGTCTGGGGGCATCGCGGGCGAGCAGGTCCTTCAACTCTCCTCCGTGTGGTGGGTTGGCCATGATGACTGTGGTGGGGGGGGATGTGGTAGATGGGGTGAGGATGAGGGGCGGGTGAGGGGTTTATATAGAGGAGGAATAGAGGAGGAATTGAGGAAGATCAGAGTCTCGACTGGGAGAGAAGAAGAAGGAAGGAGAAGAGTAGGAGTAGGTAGTATATGATATTATATGTGTGGGAGTTAGTAGTAGTAGTGTACTCTTGTGGTTCCGTAGTTCCTGGCTTCTCCGCCGTGTTACATGGCCTGCTACTACCCTACGTGGGCGTGCTACAGTACAACAAGTGGCTACATCTAAATAAGAAAAGTATGGTCCTAGAAGTGGTCCTGCAGGTATTCAACTCGGTGAATCAGGTACCAGACAGGCAACGGGACATAACCGTGGTACTTGGGATTACTTTCCGTGCATTTGGAGTACTTGTAGAGTCTGGTACTCTACTTCCACCTTGATTTTTGATTTGTATGGGAATTGTATGGGAATCTGTATGGCGGGGCAATGTTCGTTGGCTCATAATTTGTCCTGAAGGCGGTCACATAAATGACGTGCTTTGCTAATTAATTTTTGAACGGGCGCTAGGCCGGATATATTTCACTTTCTCACCCAACTCACCCTGCTCACACCCATAATTCCCATAATCTACTCCCATATACAAAAAAATTCGCGCGGCAGTTTTGGCAGAATTGCTAAGCCAGAGGAGGAGGAGAGCATGGGAAGACCCCTAGAGAATACATTGGTGTAATAAAGAATAGACAGGAAAGAGACAGCGGAGAGACAGCGCAGAGGTAGTACTGTCTTGCAACTATCCCCATGTTCAATGCTCAATGCTCAATGTCTTGGAACATATGGCGGAATCCTCGTGGGCGCACTTGGCGGCTCACATTGAGCTATCCTTTCCAACACAGCCCGATTTACCGATTTATACTCTCGAATGATCTGGCTCCAGGATGTCTTGGGAGCAGGAACATACATATATCACCCATCTACCAACATCTAATCACGCAGTCACAGCCCATGTTATTGGACATCACAAAGAAATCCAAGACTACCCCAGACATACGTTATATGATACCATACCGCCTCCATTCCCAAGCCCAATAGCGACACCCTAGACTGACCCCTCGCTCCTTCTCCGCATAAAAAAGGAAAAAAAGGCCCATGAGTCGTCGCCGTCGCAGGTAGTCGCAGGTTGCCTGCCCGCATACCTATCTATCAGCATGTGGTTATCTTATCTTCACGTGACCGTATATTATTTTTCGGTCTTATCGGCCTCTTCTCCGATGTGATGACCGAACGGCACCACCCGCCGTCGGCATATTAGTAACCAAACCCATTGTAAAGAAGTTACATGCCGTAACTTGCTCCATCACCACCTGCAATAGACAAGTTCTGAGCAGATTGAAGATAGAGAGAATATACCCCGCGCGCGATCCATCTCTCTTCACCATGTCTGCCGTCCAGGTCCTCAAGGGCGATGCGCCAACCCAGGCGCGATCATTGGTATGTGCCTATCTCCGTGTCTGGATATTGTTGCGGCGCACTTGCTGGTGGTTGCGGAGATGCGCCCCCATTCCTCGCAACAAGCATCGCCGCGAACACTTTCTGGCGCAGCGCCGATGGAACCTACCCTGATGAGATGGCCGTACTGACGCTGTTACACAGTTCCGCCAGTTGCTCCGCCAGGGAGAGCAGTTCGCCGCATACAACTTCAGAGAGTACGCTACCCGGCGGACGCGCGATGCGTTCCGCGAGCACAAGGATGAGAAGGATCCGAGGCGCCAGCAGGAGTTGATACAGGAGGGGCTGAAGGAGCTGCAGATGCTGAAGGTGCGTGGGAGAGTCCTGGTTGATGGGATATATCTTCTTTTCCCAGCAGAACAGCAGTTGCTTCCCGTTTGCGTGGCGATCCGGGGGGGTGATGTTGGGTGCTGCTGGGGTGTGCTGCGTGTTGGGGATGTGTACTACGTGTTGAGTCTGTGCTAACTGCGGTGTGACTACAGAGGCAAGCTACCGTGAGCCAGTTTTTCCAGATTGACAGGTTGGTTGTGGAGGGTGGCAAGTCGGTATGTACAAACTCCTCTCAGGGGAACTAGTCGAACTCTTCTAACACTCTTCCAGGGCAAGCAAAAGGGCAAGAAGGGTAACCTTGTGAGGCAAAACGAGACTGGGTAAGTTTTATCCTTATTTCACCTGTATAAACCGTGGTTTGTGAACCAGACTAACGCGTAACAGATGGAACTGATTTTGGGCTGCAAAAAGCGTATGGGTTGCAAAAGCGTATGGGTATTGTGAACTACGTCTGCGAGGGATATGGGAGGCTGGACGATTCGCACAAGGGGTCCTTGTAAATATATTGTACTATAAATGATCGTGATGGCATAGATCGTTTGGGAACAGTGGATGAGTCGTCGCCACAATACATATCACCTCCACTACCGCTGGAGGCAACCACTACCACTGGAGGCAATGCCCGTGACAGGAAAGAATGGTGACTATTATTATATTCTATCTATCGAGGGTGCAATGAGATCATAGCCATCAGTACGCTACCCTTCTCCTCCTCTGCCTCCTACGAACCCTTAAACTCGACCAAAATAAGTTAGCGCAAAGTTATGAAAGCCACGTGACTTAAATTTATGAACAACCAGGTTGCACATTCCCCCATTGCGCTCGAGGACGACCACTCCCCATTCACAGGCCCCAAAAGCAGCTCTTCCACGCCCCTCTATAACAGCGCGCTTTGCAGATAGACCAACCCGTCCCAGATCTTGTAAGTGACCCTTTCCCCGATCCAATTGACCCCCCGGTGGATGAAATTTCAACGCGACGAGCATGGCTAACACGACGCCCATCAGTATCGCTGCACGCCCTCAACGATTATCATCTACTGCGACCGTCATAAAAGCGACGAGGGCATCGGATTCGAGTAGCCCTCAAGTGTGACAACATCCAGTGGTCGTCTAGTCGAGGAGGCTGAGTCGGCGAACTCGCGCCTGCGCACAGGACTTATCTACAAAACACTCAATCCACGCGCGACAACACCGCAATCATGGCGCCAGGAGTACGTCCCCCCTCAAACCACCTACCCAATCCCCCAGCGCGTCCGGCGCAAACCACGTCTCACGCCCCCCATCACTTCTTCCCCCCCGCTAACCCTCCCTAGTACCGCAACAGCAACCCCTCCCGCCGCCAAACCCGCGGCCTGGTAGACCACGACATCTTCGAAGGCCTCCCCGTGCGCAACTGGCGGCGCGACGCCGTCACAGTCGCCCCTCCCCCGGCCCACGACCCCTTCGCCACGGCCAAAGACAAATGGGACGTCGAGCTCCCCTGGGGCATGCCGAAAGACGCGCACCTGATGCCGCAGCACAGCCAGGACCTGCTGCGCGCCGCGCGCTCGGGCCGCATCTACCAGAAGCGCATGCTGGTTGAGGAGGAGGACATCGAGGCCGACGCGCTGCTGGCGGAGAAGGCGGAGAAGAAGGAGGAGGCGAAGGAGGAGGGGTTCGTGGTGCGCACGTGGAAGCTGGTGCCGAAGCATGCGGAGGGGCCGGAGATTGAGTATTTGGCGAAGCGGAGGAAGGGGCTCAGGGGCGCGCCGGTGAAGGGTGCGGGGGCGACGATGACGAAGATGACGCTGAGGAGGACGGATGAGGCGGGGAATACGTATGTTGAGGATGTGGTGGTGCCCGAGGGCCATGTGGTCGAGGGCGAGGTCATCGCTACGACGGTTATCCTCGACCCTGCTGCGGCTGGCGCGCCGGCGGTGGGAGTCGCGCCCCCGCAGCCGGTGAAACGCCGTCCTCCGCCGCCGAAGCGCAGAGCGAAGGGCCCAGGGCGCGGACGCAGGAAGAAGCTTCCTCTCCCGCCACGCAGCGCACCAGCCAGTGTCGGCGCGGCGCAGGTTGATGGCCAGGCGGCTGAGGCGCCGAAACAGGAGCCGGCTGTGGATGCGAATGGGGTTAAGCTCGAGTCTAGCGTGACGCCCGCGCCTGGGAATGAGGACACGGAGATGGGCGATGGATCGATGGCGCCGTCTGATGATGAGGGAGAGGGTGATGATCGCTCTGAGGGCTCCGAGGACGAGGATCAAGATGGTGAAGGGGAGGGAAGCCAGACGCATGACCAGGACGATGATAATCGCATGGTCCTTGATAACCTCCCCCCCGAGCCAAAAGTCCCAGCGCCCAAACCGGCGATCTCGGGTGACTTTCCCGTCGAGGCGCCGCATGGAGAGTTTAATGGACAGGCGGGGGGACTTGGTGCGACGACGGGTGGGAGCCCGCTTAAACATGCGTTTACGCCGCAGTCGTATTCGCCAACGCTCAGCGCGGAGGGGGTGGTGGAGAATGCGCCCGCGGATGCGTTTGGGGGGGAGCAATTACAGGGGCATTTTGAGCAGCAGCAACATCAGCAGCAGCAGCAGCAGCAATTCCGTGAACTCGACCAGCAGCAGCAACAACAGCAGCAGTACCCCGAACCCCAGCACCAACACCAAGAACAACCCCACGATGCGCCTGCCGCAGACACACCCTCAGCCTACGACGTCAGCGCCACCGATTTCGCGGGCATGCTCTCCGGCACCCCCCCGCAATTCGATGTTGAGAACAATCAGCCGCAAGAAGAGGGGGGAATGGTGGGGGATGAAATGCTCCTCGATGCCGTGCAGGGACACGGTGAGCAGCAATTGCCTGATCTGTCGGATTTCGATCCGCATGCTTCTGCGGAGGTGCCTGGCGGGGAGCAGCAGGGAGAGGGTGGAGAGGGACTGGGGGAGGGGCCGGGAGACGAGAAGTTTGAGGATTTGTTGGGGAGTTTGGAGGAGCATTTGAATGATGGGACTGAGGCGGATGAACCTATGGCCTTGGTTGGGGTGGAGGAGGCAGCGCCGGAGCCAGCGGCGGCTGCGGAGGCAACAGAGGTGGAGGCGCCTGCTGCTGCAGTGGTGGAAGCTCCTGCTCTTGCTTCTGTGGCGATTGAGGAGACGAAACCGCTCGAGGAAGAAAAGGTGGAGGAAGCACCTGTCGCCGCTGCCCCGGAGGTCGTGGAGCCTGAATCTGCGCCTGCACACGCGGAAGCGGAGATTGCTCCTGTGGAAACGAAGGAGGTCGAACCGGCTGCGGTGGCGGAGGTGAAGGAGATCGCTGTTTCGCCATCTAAGGAGGAGAGTGTCGTTCCTGAAGTAGCAGTTGCGGTAGAGACCGAGGAGCCGGTTAAGGTGATGGTTGAAGAGCCGGCTGCGCCTGTGGTTGTCGAAGAACCTGCTGTTGTTGTTGAGGAGGAGGTGGTGGAGCCGGAGGTGGTTGAGGAGCCAAAGGTGGTCGAGGTACCCGCTATTGCCGATGTGGCGGCGGAAGCCGCACCAGAGGCCCCGGCGCCGGAGGAGGTGAAGGAGGAGGCGAAAGATGTCGCCCCCGAGGTCGTCCCGGAGCCTGCGCAAGAGGTCACGAAGGAAGTTACGCCTGACGCTGCGAAGGAGGGGGAGGTCGGGGAAGTAGCTCAGGGCGAGGCTAAGAAGGAGGGGGGGCAGGCTTCTGAGGCGCCGAGCGCCGCGTAGATATTCCAAGGCAGGGGGTGTTGGTGTCGTATATGGGGAGGAGAGGGGAGGATGTGATTGTTTATTTATCTGGGGTGGAAGGGAGTAATTAGGGGTTGGTGGGGGAAGGGGAGGTGTATGTAGTAAAGTTGGGTTATTTACTTGGGAAACTTTGTTTTATGTGTCGTGTACGATGTACTTGGTTTGGTGTGGTGATGGGGAGGTATTGACGAAGCCATTTTTGGCTGTACTGGTACTCAGAAGGTAGGTTGTTTGCACTTACCGAAATGCCGTCGTTGATCGTGGAATTTGGGGGTAAGCGGCCAGGAAGTCTCAATAAAGCCATCTTTGGCTGTATAGGTACTTCATAGTGGGTGGCTGTACGCATAATTTTTAAGTAGCTAAGACATGAGAAAGTCTCAGCGAAGCTGTTTTTGCGTGGGGGGATACTTTCTGCGACTAATGCAGGCTAAAATATTAAGGTTTTGAGCTTATTTCATTAGCTTGGATATGACAGCGGCTATTTTAGATCGTCTGACTACTTCATTCTTAGTTGTTTGTTAGTTTACTGACTCACCTAAAGACGGTTCTCTATCATCAAGAGGGTTTCTTTTATGCATAGTTACTGTCGACACTAACAGCATATTACGAGGTACTCCCGGGCTTTCGGAGACAGGTTGCAGGGATGAGTTTATCAGAACTGCTGCGAGGCACGTCGTGCAAGAAGTTCCCACGCGGGACGGGCGATTCCCCTCTTAAATTCAAGATGGATTCCGCATATGACTACTACAGCCTCAGCAAAATCGACGAAGACCCCGACGATTTATTCGAGAAAGCCTGTGGCCTCTTCAACGAGGTGCGGGAAATGATGGAGAGTGAGCATCTGAGCCAAGCCCGAAAAACAGCATACGAGGAGTACACCATCGACACCATGGCTGCGATGATCTACGGATCAAATATGATTGAAAAAGCCGGATCTACAGAAGACATCACCGTGAAACTTTGCAAAGACGTCTTCGCCGGACTCACTGTTCCCCCAGAGATACCCACCAACCACCCCGACTACATCGCAACACGCACCCACTTCATCCACCACAACCTCCCCTCCAACCACGAAGCCATAACCCGCAGCCGCCTCGAAATTACCAAGCACGCCACAGCATGGACCTATCTCCTCCGCTCCCTCCTTTCCGGCCCCCTCACGACCTCCCACCTCCTCACCACGCACTCCCTCCTCTGCACCTCCCTCGACCTCGACGACGACACCCCCGCCTCCACCTACGCAGGCCTCTACCGCCTCGTCCCCGTCTGCGCCGGCCTTTCCACCTTCCCGCCTCCCTCTAGCGTCCCCAGCATGATCCGAACATTAGTGACCGACTACAACCTCTCCATCCACCGCGCAAAGACAGAGGGGTTTCTCGACCCCTTCGCGCTAGCAGCGGAATTCGCGCATAGATTCGTGAATATCCATCCCTTTGTCGATGGGAACGGGAGGGTGTGTAGGATGCTTATGAACGCGGTTCTGTTCTGCTATACCGGGGTGGTGGTGCCGTTGGGGGAGGGGGAGGATGGGAGGGAGAGGTACTTGGGGGTTGTGGTTAGGGCGTCGGAGGGGGAGAGTGTGAGAGAGGAGGGGGGGAAGAGGGGGTGGGCGGAATTGGCGTCGTTGCTTGTTTTGGAGGGGTCGGGGGCGGTGGGGGGGTTGAGGGATAGGTTGGGGGCGGTGGCTTGAAACGGGGGAGGGTGGTTTCTGTGACCGCGTCTAACGAAGAGAGTAACGGCGCATTTGCGAATTACGCATAGTGATTGAAAAGTAAATTACAGGCGTTTGAATACAATATAATATATCTAAAGGCGAGCTTTCGAAGCTAGAGAGCTAGCTTAAAATGCGCCTAAGCGGTCACCTCTTTCTTCAAACCAGTCCCGTATTGCCATTCCATTGCGACATGTATGTAGCCTCTCTGCCTGCCCAAGGATAAGTATGCGCGATGCGCCAGTCAAAATTGGCTGTAGCGTCACTGGAGTCAGATCACCGGCACATAGAATTGCTTGACGTATTTGGTCAACACAATGGTCTAAAGAAGAAGTCAGTATATCTACCACTATAGACCAGGTTTACATACCCATGTGCATACGCCTGTACTCGAGAGGAAGCCAATCCATGTGATGTTGGTAATAATCGGGATCTAGCTTCTGTCTCAAAGCGTTCTAATGAAGTTAGCATAGTTGGAATATTTGGGCCTGGAGTATATACTAGACAATGTAAACTATGCAGCATATCCACCCCGACAAAGGTGCCTAATTTACCGCCGTGCTGAAATTTATATAGGGGACCTTCTACAGAGGCCGCCTCCTCATCTGTAGTATATAGATATCGACCTAAAGTAGTCAGCCTTGTATTCAGGGGCCCCGATGAAGAATAGGCTAGTGTCCATACGGCCCAAAAGTCTTTCCCATGTCTGATCAATCTCTGGGCTTGGGGGGCCAACATATCTTGGTTCAGATGAATTGAACGCAGGAAATAGAGTACCGTTCTCATCTGCACGGAGTGCACCAGAGAATCGGACTTGATGCATACTAATAGCTGGTAAGGCTGGTTCTGCGAATATTTTAGTAACTATATGAGCATGTTTACAAGGACAAATACCAAAGTCTGTGTTGAACCCCGTCTCAAAACTACCCTGCGAAGAAGCGGGTAGTATATCTCGAACGATCAAAACAGTTGATAAAATCAAGAGAAAGACAGTAGAGATAATCCACGGCAAACGTGCTGGCTGATTGCCCCGCTGCTGAATTATAGTGCCTTCTTCGTCTTGCATCAGGATTGTCATCTCCTCCATATCGCTCTTCTCTCTTGCATGGGAAGACATTTTGGCCAAGTTATGAGCACTAGAACAACTTGGACAGCGACAGATAGGATTCAAAGATTGAAAATTAAAACATAATCAGAGGAAGGTTTGCTACACCTCCGTCTTTGGTTTGTAAATACAGTCGTTCTACAAACTCGAGCTACTCGGAAGCTAAACACTGTCTTCGCTGTTGAGGGGAGAAGGACACGGACCGTGTGATACGGTGGATTTTTGGCTCTGAAAAGGCAGAACCCTTTAATTGGAATGGTATGAGACATATGTCTCGGAGCGCTACTATGTTGGGCACTGGAACCCAACCCTTCAGCTGCTCTGGGCTCCGGATCACATACAATTTTGGTGGTGCATCTCCGTATTTCGCAATTACTCCCAATATTGCCCACATCGGTCGTAGCATTATTTAATTCTTCGGGTGATAAGGTGATAAGCCACCTGTCAATCAATAGCGCTGTGCTTCAGCTTACCCTGTTGTCGATCTCTTGACTGCTAAATTGTACTGTACAACCCGATTGGCCATCGTGGCTACGGGCACTCGAATTATTGGGCATGTCTCTGCAATTCAAAGTTAGATCATTATTAGCTGTTTGCACACAATTCACAGTTGGATCATTATTGGCTGTTTGCACACAATTCACAGTTGGATCATTATTAGCTGTTTGCAAACAATTCACAGTTGTAGCTTATAAACTCCTTGCACCCACTTCGTGAATCAGTATCCTTATCCATAAGTTCAGATTCTCAAGACATCTATTCGAGCTCCTCGCTAAAATATATCGAGTCGACCATCAATCACTATGAAGCCTGCCACCTTTTTGTCTATCCTGCTTTGCGGCACAGCACTCGCTGCCCCAGCATTTGAACCCATCTCCAAGGTAATATTGATCCAGAATTCTAACCACATGTCGATCCATAATATTCTAATCAGTACATAGGCTCCATCAGCCCCTGCCGGCGTCCTTGGAGAGCGCGAGTCTACGAAAACTGGGGCGAGGGACTTACTTGCTGGAGACATAGGGCTGGGAGGATTAATAACCATTGGGGGTGATGCATCGGATGATGTAGATGGTTAGGAGTTTGCCGTACAGGGAATACCATTTAGTAGTGCAGTTTGACTTTTATCCCAATAACTGAGTTGCGAAGCCGTTTTTAGGGGACTCTGATTACAATCTATGTTCTGGCAGCGTACAGACGAGAAACACCTCGTCCGTCATACGACATCTCTAAATGCTCGTATGTGTGCTAGTTGACAGTATGATGCAAATCGCGTCCTTTATACCTTATCGGGCATGCCATTAATTCATGTATGATGTCGATTTCAGGGCCAACTCTGGGCACAAAGCCCAAAGCTGTCCTGCTAGCGACAGCTTTTTGACAACACATAGCACTCCAAAGATGTCGTGGTTGAGACTTACTGGATGGTGGAGTCTCTGTGGCATCTCCTACCCCCATTAACGTCTAGCCGGATATTATTAGTAGGAGATATGGTGGGACCTACCAGGCAAATTTATGATCTATAAAGTTTTGAATACGGCGGACGGTGACGTGGATCCACATAAGTATCCAGTAAAGCTCAACGCGGCCTATTAAAGCAACGAGCAGTCTAATAGCCTCATCTCAGAGCATCATTGCACAAAACCTATAAATATTAAAATGTAAAACTGCGTCTGAATGTAGAACGCACAAGAGGTTTTTTGCGTAAAGTTTACTGATCAGAGGAGGCACAGGATGGGCGGAGTTGTTACTTGTGCGAGTGCGTCGGCGATTTGTGAATTATTTGAGAAAGTTTGGGGCGGTGAGGTTGAGTGAGGGGTGGAGGTTGCTGTGATCGCGTTTAACGAGGACAGTAACCATGCACTCGTAAATTGCGCATAGCGACTGACAATGAGATTATAGGCGTACAAATACGGAGCCAATATCTTGATAGGGATGTAAAAAAAATGGTATAATGCTAACCCTGAACTTATAAATCACGAAGGTCCAGTGGCCTCTTCCCCTCTTCGCCCGTCAACCCTCGCTCCTTCAGATAAGCCTCTCTCTGTGCTATGTACGTCGCATACTCCGGCTTTGGAACCTTCCCTGCCTCGTCAGCCCACACATCATACCCGACCTTCTCCCAGATCTCCAGCTGCGCCATAAAGTTTGAATTCGGTCTCGCCCGCGGCCATATGGCTTTTACTTGTGCCAGAAGCTCGTCGCGTCCCTTGCCCAGCTTGCGCATCATATACGCGACGACCATCGTTGAGGAACGTGAGATGCCCATCTCGCAATGCACCAAGACGCGACCAGGTGGCTGTGAACCCTCGGGCTCTAGATTCGCATCGATGAAATCGCAGACGGTGCGCATGAAGACTAGCATATCTTGAGATTTGTTATCGAGCGTTTCGATCCATAGATGGTGTCCCGGCTTGATGGAGTCGGTGAACTTTTTGCGTTTCCATAAGCTGTGCGGGGCATCGATGACTGAGATGACGGCTGTGATTTTGTTATCCTCGAGGATTTCTCGGGTGTAAGTGCTTTGAGAGTTGCCGATGAAGAGGCCTGGAAATACCTCCGAGGTAGACGCAGCCCAATAATCCATTGTTGATAAAAGAAGCTACCGAATGTAAATCTAATAGATATATTAAGAGATGATCAAGGGAGATTACCTTGCTAGGTAGGTGTCATGTTAGTGCCTCAGGTGTTAAGTGTCGAGAAGTAGTCCTGGGTAGCTGAATCTCTAAGAAGCTCATTGTGCATGTCAGTCTCTCAGAGCCTAGGAATACAACTTGAGATTCTGAGTGTCGAGAAGCCCCTCCTTTTCAAAAACTGTGACGTCGCCACCCCACGAATGACTTCGCGGTTTAGGGTGAAGATGGGCATTGTAAGAATATGAGCTGAATGTCGTGTTGTAAAGTCAATGCCTGGGGATATATATATATATATATGACAACTACAAAGAGTGCACCTCTCTCTATCCAATCCTTTCTTCCCTTCAATCACGCCTTCTCTCCACACAAAATCCCAATCTCCTCCCTCGTAAACCCAAACAAAAACAACAAATCCAACAAGCTCTCCCCATTCAGCCTCGCCCCCGCCTCAACCTGCACCCTTGGCTTCGCCCTCCACGCCACTCCCAACCCAGCAACCGCCATCATCTTCAAATCATTCGCCCCGTCCCCCACCGCAACGACCTGACTAACATCAACCCCCTCCAACTCCGCAAACGCCAATAAATGCTTCGCCTTCGCTTCAGCATCAACAATCGCCCCCGTCAATTCCCCGGTCAGCGCACCATCCTCAATCGTCAATGTATTCGCACGCGCATGATCAATCCCCAACTTCTCCGCCAAATACCCCGTCAACGGGATAAATCCACCCGACAGCACCGCCGTCTTAACACCCAACCTCTTCAGCGCGCGGACCAGTGGGACCACGCCAGGGGTAACATCTAGCACCGGCTTCAACTCGTCAAAGATCCCCGCAGACACCCCCTTAAGCAGTCGCGAGCGCTCACGCAACGACGCTTCGAAATCAAGCTCTCCGTTCATTGCGCGTGCCGTAATGGCCGAGACGGCCTCCTCCGCACCAATCGAGGCTGCAATCAGATCAATAACCTCCTGCGTGATGAGCGTGGAATCCATGTCGAAGACCACCAGCCGCGGGTGCCGGCGCAGCGGTGTGTCTGCCTGTAGCACGACATCGACGTGCCAGGCGCGCTCGAAGCGGTAAATGAGCTCGTGCTTGCGTAGCTCGGAGAGGGTGATATATTCTGGATCTGGGGCGGGGGAGAAGGTTAACTCCACGACGCGGGGGTGGCCGGGAGAGGGCACGTCGAGACATCGGTGCGAGGAGGTGATGTGGCTGTGCCCCTGCGGGAGGGGGAGGGAAGAGAGAAGCGCGAGGAAGGCAGTGATGCAGAGTGGGGAGACGTGGGAGCCGTAGAGGTGGTCTAGGGGCTCGATTTCATCTGCTGGGGGGGGTTCGAGGGGAGATGCCTCAGTGGAGGTTGTAGGTGCGCCCTTTGGCCCGGCATCGTCGGTCCCAGAGCCGGGGCTGGGGGAGCGGCTCTCGACGGCGGTGGAGCGGGGAGTCGTCTTGTAGAAGAGCGTTGCGATGATGCGACCGACTTCCTCGCCAGGGTCGGGCTGGCAGTTGGCGTGCGTCAGGCCGTGCGAGATGCCGGAGTCGACGATGTGGGGGGCGGTTGCGCCGTGCGACGGGACGCCAGTGTATGGCGCATACGGCTTGGGGGAGGGCGCGGGCGCGTCAACGATGCTATCGATGCCGGGGTGATTGGTGGGTGCTGGGGCGCGGTATTGGGCGTGCGAGGCGAGATAGGAGGGGGAGCGACTGCTTTGGGAGAAGACGGGGCGGGGGGAGCGGGTGGAGGGCGCGCGGGTGGGGAGAGGGGCGGCCATGATTGCGGATGTGAGATGGGCGATGTGGTGGAGGTGGGTTATCGCCGTGGTGGTGGACAGAGGGGGAAAAGGAGGGGTTGAGGTTCGGGGAGGAAGTTGAGGAGATGGCGTTTGTGGGATTGAGTTTTTGGGATGGCGGGGTAGATGCGGTACTTTGTCGCACTCACACGTGGGGCTGCATTGACAGGCTGCATAAAAGTCGAATAAAAAAGGGTTGGCGGCTAATATGTCACGTGCATATGTACACGTGATATCAAAACTTCATGCCTGGCCAAAAGTGGGCCCATTATTGACAACGCGTTCCAGTGAGCAGGGTGAGCTAAATGGGCCAGAAAGGCGAGTGAGTACAGCAGAACCAAAGAAAACGGTATAAAGGGCCGACCACCCGATTTCATATTTAACAGCTTCTGGCTGCAACATCTGCTACCATGAGACGGCCACTAGTTTTCTTACAACGCCGATATACTGGGGTTGAAAAGAAGCTCGTCGGCAACTTCGCTCCGGTATGCACTCGAACCCAGACGGCGGTGTGGGTCGGAGGGCGCACCTACCCTTGCCCCCCTAATATTTGATGGGCAGGAGTTTGACAGCATGGGGTGGGTTTAGAAGTGTGACTTTTTTCAACGTAGTTGCACATGTATTATGGTATTAATGCAGCCAGGCGTGTACTATAAGTACTGTACAAGGATGAAAGCGGCGAGCAAACTGTAATTAAAGTTATTTCGACGCCAGGAGATATCGATTTTGATAGGTTGATACTTACAATTAGCCTCATACTAAAGCTGTTGCCTAGAGTTGCTGCCTTCATGCACTACTTTATGCGATATTCGGGGACCGTCAGGTGCAGAACCTTGCCACTGAAACTATCGATCTTATATATCCCACGTTCTCTGACGGGGCGGAGAACTAAAAACAAAAAAAACATCAACCCCCCTTATCTAGCGTCGCCTGCTTGATCTCAATACAGCTCAGTTTCAATGGAGCGACCACTGAGCCTCACTACCCTCCCAAATGAACTTGTTATTCAGATAGGGTTATGTCTATGCGCCGCCAATGACCCGCGTTCTCAACGGACCTTATCCCAGTTTACCAAAACATGCAAACTATTCAAGGAGGTCTTCCAACCCATGCTTTTCCGCTCCTACACTCACAACGGACCTATATCCCGCCTCATCAAGTTCCTCCGCGCCGTTGTATCCCGCCCTGATCTCACAGCAACCATCACAAATTTATCTTTCGGTTACCCACCAGATGCCGCAGATATATCTATCGCTGATAAGGATTTCATCAACACATGCGTTACCAGTCTCGGTCTTCCCCTCCCCCCAAAGGACTGGCACATCGAGGGCACAGACCGCACCATTCCTATGCAAACAGTGATTGCCTACGCCAGCAGCAATCTCGAGAGGCTCTCACTCCCTGTAAACGAAGAATGGGACCTTGTGCTTTTGCCTTCGTTCTCCAATGCGTCCCCTAAGATCACATTCCCGCGCCTGAGGCACTTATCAATCAACTACTATTACATTTCTGGCGACCACTGGGCGATTTCCTATAGCCAGATCGCCCCTTTGCTAGATGCAAGCCCCAATCTAGAATATCTCTCCCTTCCAACACTCGAGAGATTCTGGGAGAACCAGGGGATTTCTAAGTTACCCAAGATGAAGTCGGTGAAGACACTAAACCTTGGCGAGAGCTCTTCGGGAATGTTCGTCGTTGCTTCGATAATAACGAGCTGTGAATCGCTACAGAACTTTGAGCTACATTGGGGTACCTCAAGTGGGTATGATGAGAGTCACGAGCAATGGTCCATTGTTAAGATTTGGGATGCCTTAGTTCACGTTCGGGGAACAATCCAGAAAATCACGTTCGAGTCCATTGTTGATATCCCACTAGGAAGTCCAACAGAGAATAGTGTCTCTTCATTGTCAGATTTCACTGAATTAAGAATTCTAAATGTCGACGGACGTTCCTTTGAAGGGATGTTCCAAGCTTGGACACTCAAGGCGAGGAGTTCTGATATGGATGAATTTGTTGCGCAACTCCTTCCAACTGGGATTCGGAGGTTGATAATCTGGGCTCCGAGCAATACCTTAATCCCAGCACTTTTGGCGCTTGCGAGGGGAAAGTCTAGTGGGTTGTACAGGGATTTGCTAACAATTGAGATTGGTGCGTCAACTGCATTCAAGCATTGGTTACCGAGGCCTGAGTGGTTGAGCAATGAGGCCGAATTGAGAGAGGAGTTTGAGAGGGCGGGGGTGCAGTTGGAGCTGGATATTCCATATGTCCCGGCCGAGATGTTGAATTTCGCTTTCCTTGGGGGGGGCTTTATTGGATAGGCCCTTGACTTTAGGTGCTAGTAAATAATTAACCAGATAAGCAAGCGTATAACAAGCAGTACGCTGGATAATACTTAAACCGGTGCCATCCGGCCTGGTAGTCGAGCCTTGATGCCTCACCTTTATTTTGTGATCGCGACCCTCAGCCACCTAAAATTGGGTCCATTTTTAACAAACGCGTTACACCGTGACAGAAGACACCCACAGGTATGTAGAGTGGGTGAGTGAGCAGGGTATGCAGGATAAGTAGGATCTTATACAATAAATTACTCGGGTCGTTTTCTATGAGAATGAGCTACAGTTATAGGAGTAATCGTTAAGATCTCGATCTGGTACTTTACTGTATCTTAAAGAAATGAATAAACAAACAAATCAAATAAACAATGAATCCATGTCTCAAATGGAAAGTACAATATATTACTTTACTTGCGACCTACACCTACTAACGCTACCCCGCCCATCTTCCCCCCCTTACACTCTCTCCTCACCCACTCCCCACACAACCCCTCCCACCTCACCCTTTCTTCTGCGGTAAACCCATTAGTCATCCCCGCTGTATACGGCATGACCCTTATAATAAACTTTGCTATCTCATCTGCATCGTCGTATGGCAGTCCGATCTCCATCTCCCTCACTTCCACATCCTTAAAACCTGCATTTTGGAGCGTCTCTGTCATTGCTGCAGCTGTTGTCCACGCTTTTGGTAAGCCAGGGAGTTTGAACTCTGGCTTTATCAAGGAGATTGTGGACATCATGTCCCACCAGGAGTTCGAAGCCATAGAATTTGTAGCGAGGATTCCGCCCGGAGCGGTAACGCGGTAGGCTTCTTCCAGTGCCACAGGAGGCAGAAAATATAGCGTGAAGCCAGAGAGAACATGGGTGAAGCTACCATCCTCAATGTTAGAGAGGTTTGTGGTGTCCTGTACTTCGGTCTTTATATGGGTCCAACTGGGACTGTCCTGCTCAAGACGTTGTTTGACCTGGTCAATCATGCCAGGGCTAGAGTCTATAGCCATAATGGGTACGTCAGTCTGAATGACGGTGTCATAGGTTGAGAGAAGAGCAGAGACGTTCCCTCCGCGACCGCAGCCAATGTCGATGATGCCTTTAGATTGAGAGAAGGGAAGGGCGGCGTTGGCGGCAGCTAGGAGAGCCGTAGAGCAGTGTTTGGACATGGTTGTGTCAAATCGACGGAATTCCCAGCCCCATTGTCCCCAAACATCGTCAGGGTCTAGACATGATTAGCTTGGTATAAATTATCCCGCCTTAAAACATAGGCAAATGGAAATAGCATTCATTAGCTGAAATGAGGGAATGCTAACATTTTGCGTTTGGTTTAGCATGGGCCATGATAGATTTTCCGATTTAGATTTTTTATAATATGGTATGTAGGTAACAAGCATACCCTAAAGCAGAGTAGGCATGCTTCTTATATATATGTGTATGTAATCTCTAGCGCTCTTCTAAGCACTACGGACGTAACTAAACATGGAGTTTAGTTATAATGATGCTCTCCACCTAGGTCAGGTTGGCCACGCATGCGCCGGAAATGGGTGCTGACGTGATCAGAGAGCCAAAGCGGGTTGTCACTCGCCAACTGTTCCCGCGTTCCGAGGGGCTATTCCTAACTCCCAGAAAGGAAAAGTTTGTACAGCTTCTATGGCTAGAATCAGAATCAGCCAGCCATCTCTCGCTTATGCCTATAATCTGCACGCCGGGACAGTGGCCGAGTAGGCGCCCTATTACCAGTCGACGATTGGAACGACTGTTAAATTTGCTGTTGTTATGCCAGCCGAGACGATTGCGCCGCCATCCACTCCAGATGGAGCGGCGGTGATGCCTGATCTACCGTCAAACTGTCTCGGGTAGTTCTGTAGGGGCTCAACAACAAACACCCTAGCATCTACAACCATATTTCCAACACCCCCCTCGCTGCTTAAGCTAAGTCTCCGCCTGTCACTGCCTCGTTACGCCACTACTCCGCGACGACTTTAGCAATGCAAAAAAAATGGCAGGTATTGCCCGATTTTGCTCTAGATCTATAGCAACTACCATGTTTTGACTTGACCAAATTGCGTAATCTTGACATATTATATTGTCGCCAATGGATACTTGAGAAAATAAGCACTCAATAGAATTTGGAGGGATGGTTTCAACATTTCAGTTCTTTGGTTATTATTTTGTTACTCACCCTGCTTACCCCCCAGCTCACCCGGCTCACCCAGCTCACCCAGCACACCCAGCTCACCCCCCGCTCACCATTTAAGACAGCAAGAGGATCAGCTTCCACGCTACGCCTATTAGCACTATCGAGACTATCATCCAGGTGTTACACAAGCTTGTGTATGGCAGGGCGGACGGGATGCCCAATTCTCTTGAGTCTATGGTTTTATGTGATAGCTATATGCGTATTGCAATGTAAGACCTCATTTAAGATCATATTGTCTGGTATGGGCCGTTTAGCATAGCGACACAAACCACACAATGGAACTGAAAAGACCCGCATTAAACAAACTTCCAATAGAGAAAATAGAACATTCCAAGGCCACCAAAACAATGTTTCTACATGGAAACAAGCAACTTTAGACCGCCTTCTTGCTTTCCATCTGAGGATTGAGGATCAGTACCTCCAAAGTCGACTTCGCATTTCCGCCTTTTTGTTTTCCATCTGAGGATTGAGGATCGGCAGCTCCTTCGACTTGGCATTTCTATTATTAGTCATGGACCCCACGTTCGGACGCTATAATAATTTCTGTGTTGGAATCATTTCAACAAATAGCGCAGGTACCAACAGCCGTTGCGTAATTGCCTAATTCCCCGACTTGTCAAACATGTGGCGGCTGTCATCAAATCTTGGATAATCATTGACGAATGGTATGCATCAAAGCCATTGTCAAGCATCCTGTTTTCCACAACGGGATGCCAGCATTGACCGGCCCCAAACATCCTTGTGTTGTGGGGGCCGCCTTTAGTATCATTCCGGTTAGTGAATCCCCTTCTACTCTCGGCGTTACCGCTTTGCTACTCGAACGAGGAGTATTATAGGGTGGTGGCTCTAGGGCTGAGGGGGCCAAGCATTTGATGGACCTGCCAAGGCGGTTGTGTCATTGTTGTAATTAGTGTTGAAACAGAATATGGTTGATTAGCTCCAACGAGCACCGCGGGGTAGAGACGTGCTAGGGGATATATAATGGTATTGACATCCCCTAAAATGTCTAGTTGACAGTCAGTTTAAGGCAGGCACAGACTACAACGAGTCTTAATCACCAAACATGAAGCTCTCTTCTCATCTTCTCGCCGCATCGGTGGCTGCCGTCGCAACTGCGAGAGCGCCAGTTCGTACGTACTCTTCTTGTTTTCTGTTACTGGTCACGTAGCGAATATGTTGCAGTGGCGCCTTATTTCCCGTACTGATTTGCCTGTCAACAGCGAAAATATGCGGCAATGGCTTCCTGCATCCGAACTCCCCAGCGGAACTGCCGGCTGCGGTCAGCTGCACCAAGAGCACAGTCTATCAGTGTCTTGACCAATACAATTGGCCGAAAGATGACTTTATGACATTGAATTCCACGGATAACGCTACTGCTTATCCCGTATGCACAGAGGCATTTTACACCTTTACAGTTACCGATACTACAAAATACGATGAGTCGCTCGTGGTCCCGGACCTTGTCAAGGTCGACTCGCTTTACGTTGCGGGAGATTTCCCTACACATCTTAACGCCACTACCATCGACTTCCCAGACTTGGTCAATGTTACAGGGAATATTAACATACATTCTGCCAACAAAGTGACAAACCTCAAGTTGCCAAAGCTCGAAGTTGTTGAGGGGTATATCCGCGTAGACCTCTCGGCGCTAGAGGGATTAGAGGAACCACCAGCTATCAGCCTCACCTTTCCAAGCTTGACGTCTCTTGGGGCAGGACTAATGGTATCGGGAAATATTAATAGGTAGGCACTGCCGAACTCCCTACGCGCGATATCGAAGCTAACTCGCATCTTGCAGCCTCGAATTTCCGGCCTTAACCCAAGCGTCTCTCATCACAATAGAATCAACGGGGGATCTGGATTGTGAAGCCTTTGCTACGAAAATTGTGAATGCGACTGTCCTGTTCCACTCCTCGGACCAGTCGAAGGATGCGGTAGTTTGCAGCTCGAACAAAGGGTCCACCAAAAAGAGCCTGCCGAGTGCTGGTAATGATAGTGCCAGTGGACCTAGTTTCCATGCGAATATGTTGCTGGTTGCAATCTTTGTTGGCTGTGCGAGCTTGCTTGTATAGTTGCGAGGAAATGCACGACCAGCAAAGCTCTTTTGATTTTACTCGAGGTCTGTACTTTTGTAATGTTAGCTATGAATGATACATTGATTGTCCACGTTGTCAACGCTATCGTCTCCCTGTGAAAATGCAGAGATCCCGTACTTCTCGAATAGATGAGGTCCTACATGAAAAAAAGAACTATATTGGAATTAAATAGAAAAATCTAACGTCGACCGCTGGCAATTCTTATGCTAACGGCGCTGGCGCTCACGTCCCCGATCATAGCCCTGTTATTGGTGTATAGCTATCGGTTTCAACTTCCTTATGCATACACTTATACTTTGATCGCAATTTTCCCCACTGTATTCTGCTGCCTCATCTGTTCAAATGCTTGTGGCGCATCTTCCCAGTTATATACCTTCCCCAAATAGGGATGTATGTCATGCTCCTCTGTCAAGGCCACTACTCGTGAGAGCATGGCTCTGCTATACACTAGAATGCCCTTCACTATGTCACAGTTAGCAGATTTCCATATTTCCTAGATAAGCGTCTTACACGTCTTCCCCTGAAGAATAAGAGGCATCAATATATCCACTGGCTTTGGGGCAGTCAAGAATCCAACTAGGCAAGCTGTGCCCCCCTGTCTCGGTGCCTTCACAGACTGTTCTAGTGTCCCGGACCCTCCCACGTCGCAAACTAAATCAGCCCCTTTACCGTATGTGAGACGGATTACCTCATCAGCCCAATCTGGTGTTGTCTTATAGTTGATCAGCTCCGAGGCACCTAGCTTTTTCGCAATAAGTAACTTCTCATCTGTCGAGGAGGTCGCAATAACCCTCACTCCAAGAGCGGCCGCGTACTGTCCATTTATCAGTACGGTGATACCGCCATCACTCAACCTTGCTACTTACCTGAATGACAGCACAACTCACACCACCTGTACCTTGTGTTACGACTGTCGTTCCTTTTCCGACACTTATAGACTGTAGTACATTTATCGCCGTCCCGGCCGCTCCAGGTAAAGCTGCTGCCTCCTCAAAAGACAAATTCTTTGGCGCACGGATAATCCATGGATCCTGTACAACCATGTACTGGTTTAGAGTTCCATTTACCGTTCCAGAACCCAGATTATTCTCCATGGTAACTACATCCACATCGCCGTCGATCCAATCTCGGTTCGTCAGGAGGATCACTGCATCGCCGATGCTGTCCGTCCATGTACTGCCTGGGCCAGCACTGATAATCTCCCCAGCGCCATCACTGCACGGAACCAGTCCTGGGGAAGTTCGGGTTGGGTATAGAGGGGAGTCGGCAAGGCAGAGAAGGTCGCGGAAGTTGAGGCTAACGGCACGAATGCGGACGACGACTGAGCCAGGGCCAGGAGAGGGAATGGGAGTTTCCTTAACGGATAGGTTGGTGAGCAAGTTGGGCGATAAATGCGAGTGCAAAGAATCAACTACGTTGATCTGGTAGGATAACGACATTTTAGAAGTTGATGCCATGATTTCTTAGAAGGTGGTTATTGAGGCTGGTGCGTCGAGACGATGGTTGACATACAGGTGGAACTGTGGAACTGTGCTCTCTTTAAGTGTCTCCATCTTCCAAGCACCTCACACTAGCTTCGTAATCGCAATGCTCTTCAGCTTGAATTGATAATCAAAGTATTTCAAATCCGATGCGAATCCGTTCTGTCTTGTCTAAAATGGGATATAGATTGCGGAGTTCCGCTGGAGGATGTAGCGGAAGCCCGCACGCTAACCGTGACCCATGCACATTGACATTCTGCGAGTAGAATTTCATAAAATCAAGGCCTGCGGTTTGAATTTATATAGTTCTTTCTCAACAACGATATACTGGTATATTTCGTTAAAGAAGCATCAAAGGTGGTCGTCTAACATTGTGCTTACAAGCACCTATTAATATTGACTCATAGGTGCCTGTATAGAGAGCTTGTCCTCCATTCCACTGTGCGAGGAAATCTTGGTACGTAACCAGTTCCCCTCCTAAACCAAGGGTAGTCTGCCACCAGGCGTCTTCTGACGCAACCCACAGTGCGCCATTCACGGAGACCGGTAAAGTTGTCATTTGGGGGACGCTGGTGCAGTATCCATCTTTGAGTATTGAATATATTGCTTGCACCATGATGGACATTGTGATCGAACGCCTTGCACTCTCAATAAAAATCCAGCGCTGATAAGGGGATTCAGTATAGGATTCATTGTAATTGCTTATTGAATGTAGCTCGGATATCCATGTCTCAAGTATTCTGAATTGTCCTTCTGCCTTAGCCCGTTGACGAATGTCACCATCAAATAGGCGAATGATTTGGTAGATAATCATTGCTTGGACACCGACTAGGTAATCATTTGCCGACCATGAGGACTTTGAGGATCCAATGAGACTACAGATTCGGCTATCGAGCATTGAGAAAGTAATGGTCTGATTTTGGGGCGTTTTTTGGCAATACATGGCGCTGATTCCGAGGAGGTCCTGATAGGCAACTGGTGGCGCAAGTTGATATGAATCGTGGTGAATGAAAGGTGCTCGATTTTGATGAACCAACTGTAATATAATATCTTTAAATTGTAAAATGCAAAAATCCAATTGCTCCTGCTTAATGGTCGCACGCTCTGGGTATGGAAAGGAGTTGATGTAAAATAGGTCATATTTAGTTGAGGGGCTGGCTTCAAAGACAGCATAGGATGATGGGCTTGTTGGCACAGTATCCTGAACCACTTGCTCATTGATATGTGGAGACGTCCAGGTTAAGCTTTGGTCTATGATCTGATCGCTGGTTTCGACAACAGATTTAGGGGGAATAGTCTGCATCTATTAGACCCGGAGAGGTTAAAGCAACTGCAAGTAACTCACATATTCACAAACAAAGCCGCGATCTGCGCATCTGCTACATTGCGGGAGTCTCAGATCACATCTCCTCTTCGCTTGAGCACAGGTAGCACATGCTTTGCGGCGGGTAGAGCTCTGGTAGACAAACATTTCAATGCATTCAATCGTGAAACCCTCGTCTCTCCGACGAAGCCTGACTTTACATTCTCTATTCTGAGATGGGATGACGTTGGTAGGACTTGCTGACGAATGGAGTCGCATTAGCGCAGCGGAGTTCCGCCTAGCGAAGCGGGGTTTCCACCCAGCCACGTGGAGTTGCTGACATTCCGCACATCATCTCTTTCTCTTATCGGGATCTTGCTCTAAACTCGGCCTCCACAGGTCATGCTGGCCTTCGATATAGATATTTCGTTTTATTTTATCATAATTATATGTCGTTATTGCCTGCACCACAATACTTCAGATGAAGAATACAGTAACACGAAACAAAAGTTTTCCCAAGAGCCATTACCAGAACTGGGAGGAGCCAAACCCAGCAGAACATCCAACCTGCCACCCCATGTAACGCCGAAGGATGAATGAGATTATGAGATTGGCGCTTCACGTCCTCCATTAATAATAAGAGAGGGGGCATAAATTAGGTATGATAAACATTTTTACCGCGGTCCCATCATAGTAATCATAGCATTCATTATTGCAGAACCCAAGATACACTGTATCCCTTGTTTAGCCAAGGCTGTAATGATATTTTCAAAGAAATCCATCTCGACCGTCTGCTGTAGCCTCAGTTATTACCTCCCAAACTAGGCCTTTCTCAATTCTTTCTAATTAAGAGTGTTATAAAAGGATGAGCGACTGCACGATTTCTTTACCAAATCCTCAACTTCAGCACAGGAATCCTCCCACGTTGACCCATGACTTAAAAAGTGTAACAATAACTGGTGATTACCCCAGTAATCCATTTGACGCCCCGTGTAATTTGATATGGAGACTTGCTGTCCTTGTAGCTCAAGAGACCAGATCTGGGCGTCATACCGTAGCTTCTTAGTGACTGGTCGGTAGGGAAGAGGTAGGTTCCAGATGGTGTCTCCGCCCAGTATCCCGTTTGCGTAGCGGGTTGGCAGTGGATGCCTGATAGTGTGGAAAATCTTGTTGCTTTGCAAGAGGTCATCTACAACTACTGCTAGAGCAGAGTTGTTAGCTATCTCCGGGATGATATCAAACGCCACTAGGCATAGATCATGCCTAGTAGGTGGCGCGGCTGTAAGATCCAGAGTCCCAACGAGGACCATACCGTATTCCGGGATCGGTGGCGCATCTATTAAACTGAACCTATGGTCTTCTTCAGATCCGTTACTAACAAACTGACACCTGGCGCATATTTGAATGCTATGGTCCTGACTCAAGGAAGTTTCTTGTGGTATCTTCAAATCGCGGATAAAGGTGAGTTGTTGAGGCTTGGGATTAATATCCCGTACAAGCCCTTGCTCTTTGTAAACTTTCCAAACACCGGGGACGGGTTGCTTTCGGTTATACTTGTGACATTTTTCGATTGTCTTTCGCATCAATAATTGAGATGTATGCGCAAAGCTAAACGCTAATGTATCTGGAGTATGGTCTGCACGATTTCGCACGGGAAGGGAGCAAAGTGAGACCCGTGTACAAGAGATGGCGGCACAAAAGTTTTGCCAAGGGGAGCCAAGGCGAAGGCATTCAACAGTATCACGCAGCACCCTGTGGGTACATGGTCTAGCTCTCTCTTCTATAGAGCCCAATCCACGAGGAGGTATCTTGAATCCTGCAGCAGTGATTAGTACATCTAATGCCGGCTTCGATACCGCTAAATAGGATATTTCTTTTGCGATATCCCAGGTATTCGTCATGAATGTAGAAAACTCTACCAAGATGAAAAATGTCGTTGAGTTTGAAGGTGCAGATGCTCTGTTCTCGGCGTCCATGTCGCCTGTCCAGCTATCTTCAAGGTAGTCGAGATCTGTTTCCGATATCGCAATGCAGTCTATAGGTCCCGAAAGCAAATTCAAAATATTTCTTGCCATCCTCATAGATTTTTCGCCATCTCTACAAACTCCCTTAGAGAATCTAACCAGATGTTTAGCATTATCCTCTGTCAGGCGCAACCCAAATATTCTTGACTCGAAGCACGACGCGAACCGTAGTGTGCCACCCTCCGTATTGGGTATCGGAACCGATGGTGTGCTGTCCTGGAGTATAGGTCCTGTATCGGAAACAAATTTTCCAACTTTTTCACTTCTGTCCACGATCGTTGGAGGTGGTGGTATCCAATTCGATATTCGTCTCATGGGATGGGCGCTCCTCATAGAGTACACGTCGCTGTCATTGCTCATACTTACTTGATCGTAACAGTGTTCGGCAGATCGTGATCCGGATCTGATCCGTAGCCCTCACGGGTCAGATCATGATCCGTCTAATATCTGGCGGATATATCCGGATCAGATCCGGATCTCTTAAAAAATGAGGCTTAAAATAGAATAGTATAATAATAGATCTAATTACTCCTCCCTTTCGTCATCGGCGTCTTCGGCTTCGCTCTCTTCGGTATCTACTATGTGACCCCAGTCTCTTAAGCAGAGTAAATATCGTAGTGTTTCAGGAGAGAGCCTATTCCTCTTCTTCGTTAGAATATCAGCTCCATTACTAAAGACCCGCTCTGACGGAGCTGATGTTGCGGGAATTGCCAAGTGGTCTCGAGCAATTGCAGCAATAATTGGATACTGATACTGCTTTGCCGCCCAATATTTGAGAATATCTGTTGCTGGACCTGGCCGGGGCTCAACAAGCCAGCGCTTCCATTCTGGTTCTTGGTAGATACTATGAGAAATATATAAATCGTCGTCGGAGTCAGGTTCTGTAGGTAATTGTGGTAAATTGGCTTCAGCATCCCTCTGCTCTTCTTCGAGGAAGTATTGGCGGTCTCTGTACTGAATAAAAACGTCATGGAACTGCTGCTTTACTCTATTCCGTTTGACTTCTTCAGTATTACTTGGCCAAAGACTATTGAATACGTTGAGATTCATGCGCGGATCACAAATTGTAGCTACCCCTGAATGACTCCATCGATGATTTGTAGCAAGCGTATAATACTCATTAAGCTTCTTAGAAGCAGCGATACAAGCTAGACCAATTGTTGATGATATACCAACCTCTTTCTGTAGTGCCTCGAGCTTCTTTATCATCTTTAGATACTGAGGAATTGCAAAGTTGAGCGTTGGATATACACTTGCTTGAAGCTTCTGCGACGGCTTAACGAATATATAGAAGAAGTTCTGAAGAGCGTGAAGTGTTATCCAATCCTCTGGTGTAAGAGCAATATCTCTCATACTCAGATCCATTTGCTGAGTAGCACAGATTGCTGTAATCGGGGTCTGTAGCTTAATGACAGCTGAAACCATTTCGTACGTTGAGTTCCACCGGACTGGCATATCAAGTGATAATTGTAGCTTCTTTAGACCAGCAGCAATAGTCTGCTTTTGAAGAGCATCTTTCCATTGCCTTCGATTCCTAAATACGTAGATATGCCTTCGTAGCTTACCAAGGGTATTCTTGACTTCAATATTGCTTTCGGACGAGCTTGTTGGAATCCGCGCAGCTCCTTGCTCACACCGATAACTTTCAGCTTGCTCAGCAGGAGCAGCTTTCAAAGTCTTAAGAGCATCTTGAACAGCAATATTGATGATATGGGCTATACATCGTACGTCTCCTTCCTTGACTCTAAACGTCCATGGCTGTTCCGTCGTCACTTCCTGGTCTTTGGCTATTTTCTCATATTCCGCAAGCATAACAGTATTAGCTGAAGCGTTGTCTCTTGTACAGGTAAAGACAGCTCCTGTAATACCCATATCATCTGTTACGAGTGCCAATTGTTGAGCTAGATATTCGCCGCTGTGGATAGGCTCTTGAAGATGTATAACGTCGAGTACTTTAGACTTCTGTTGCCATTTATCGTTGATCCAGTGTGCTGTAATAGCAGCGTAGTCTGTATAATTCCGTGCAGACCATGCATCCGTCGTTATTGAAATCCGGCCTCCTCTCCTAATATGAGAATTAAGCTCGAGTTGTAGCTGGCCTCGGTGGTATGAGAACTGACGCTGAAGTTCTCGGTGTAGCGTACGAGCTGATATTGATATAGTCGTTGGGCTTAAGAATTGAACTAATTCACGGAACGAACGGCTTTCAACAAGGCGTATCGATAGATTATTTGACACAATGAACTGTAGTAATAACTCCTTATATTTCGAAGGATTACTAGACTGCTTTGATATAGCTAATGGGCGTGGGTTGAAGAACGATGATGTACTACTTGACGTACTAGACGACTGTCTATTCTCATTTTTAAGGGCGTATGCTACTGTTGGATGCTTCAAAGAGTAATGCCTCCATAAATTACCCGTCGACGACTGCTTTAGCCCTTGTGGCGCTATTGAAAATCCGCAGTCTGGCTGTAGGCATACCATCTTTATGGTTGGCGGCCGAGTATCAAGCAGTTCCCGACGATATAAGCCCTTTGTGAATAGCTTCGAAGTCGTTGGTGGTAGTACTACCCTTGGACGTTGGAGTATATTACTCAGTGATCCATTGACTACTTCGACTGATGGCAGAATAGGGGTAGATTGAGGTATAAGATGTGGTAACGACAGCTCTTCTATTTGAGAATAGCTCTCATGATCTGACGGCAAATCTGATAACTCAGAGTCGCTCATTATTACAGCGGTAATCGTCACAATATGGTAATTAGACTCCTATTACAGATTCAATTATACTACGTCTACTGTGGCCTTGGCATCCTTGGCATCCTTGGCAATATCCGTATGATCCGGATCATGATCCGGATCTCACGGATACACCAAAATTATGACGGATAGGATAGATCCGGATCATGATCCGGATCGGGTCGGGTCATCTACGATCTGTGCCGAACACTGGATCGTAAGCAATTTTAGAGACATTTGATTTGAGATGCTTCAAAATAGATGGTCGATATATATCTCTTGCCCAATCGGCGACATAATCAACAATTAACAGAAGCTGCAGCGACTTATTTTCCTCTGTAATACATCCATCCCAGAGTTGCATAATTTCCTATGTTTGTATTAGTTTGTTAAAACGAGATACTACTAAGTTGCTACCATAGTGTTAAGACTCACATATTGTTTTGGCTCATTTTGAGTAATATAACAACTATATACTCTCCAGCTGTCACCTCTATTTGTAAAGAACCAAACTAGAGGGCCGGTGTTATGTGATTCCCCTAATATATTAGCCCGAACACTTTCTTGCAGCCTTAAAAGTTCCCAAATAGGAAGGGCAGTTTGTGTCTGAGTTTCTTCGAAGCCGACGGACTTTTTCTCGGGTTTGGCTTCGTATATCAGAAACGGAAATAGCAAGGGATCGTTACTGTCTTTAAATGGACTGCATCTTGAAGCGTCGTTGCTATCTCTTCTATCGACATCGAGAATTTTAGCAAAGTTCTTTGTTTTCTTCAGCCCAAAAATCCGATCTGGTTTCTTCTTAGGGAGCTTTATATCCATGAATGGTCCATGCATTATCAATTCCTCGGCCCGATCACCGAAAAGTAGATTTTCGCCAAGATCATAGCTGGATATTGGTAAGAATAAATTATCGTGAAAGTCGTACGGGGTCTGACACTTACCATGAGTCTCTCGGCCGATGTTCAGCCGGAGAGCTACACGGCTCTCGCTTGTCTCTACGCTCCTGTAGATTGCGGGCTTCAGCGTGGGACAAGTCGTTGTACGCCTCGACTTCAGACATCCAGATTCGTGCTCTACATGTTGGGCTATTGTCGAAGTTAGAACTCGTCCTAATATGATCAAAGCTTGTATAATACAGACCAAGCCACATCTACTAGAAACCGATGGAATACAACGTGCTCAAGTGTGAATCTCCATCCAGCCTCGTTGCTTTGTTGATTGACCAGGCTTGCGGCACGACTTGCAAGCCATTTCGCTCTAACACGAGTCTGTTTCCTCCAAGGCTCGTCATTCCCAGAAGTTGAGCCCGTTTGATAGTCATCTAGGGTTTTGTTTTGAATGGCACAGATACGGTTGAAAGTCTCGCGCTGCTCTAACGGTAGCGCATCGGATCCGGGACGCTTAAATGAAATCCGAAGCTTCTTTATTAGGCGGCGGACTTCGCGGTTGCTATCGTCTGGCATATCTTTGTGGAAGTAAAACCTTACAAGTATACACCGGCGACCAGCAGTGGGAGAATGTGACACATTTTATGTTGATCGTATTGCACTGTCTTGTTAGCTATTGTTGGTGTTTCAACTTGCCGCCCACCTTTCCGGCCGCCTTGCCGGCCGCCTTCACCCTTGTCGGAGTGGCCATTCTTCTTGCAATTGTTAGTTTCAGAAACGCCCCAATAATTTCAGTTTCTGTGCGAAATATGAGTTCGTAACTTATTAATTGGATTCTAACGATGACTTGGGGATTTGCCAAGGAACAACCCTGTTTCATGCGTGTTGCCACAGCCTATTCCACTATGTAGACAAATAACACGACATAACATTCTACACGACTACGCAGCCCAACACCAGCAAATGCAAAGGGTGGGAGGATGCTTTGAAAACGGTAAACTTCCGTGCTGATACGAAAATAGCGCGAAGGTCGCGCCAAGCTGACTTACCCAGCTGTGGCCGTTTGATATTGTGGTTTGGAAACGGAATCACAAACCAACGAGAGTAGGGGTGTGCCAACTCGTTCCACATCGCTAGTTTTAACCTGATCTGTAATAATTGTTCTCGAATTATGTACACTTGGAATAGTTTTTACTGCGAAATCGATACTGGAAACTGACTCTGCTGCAGGGAGAAAGAGGGACGCGTACATAGATCACGTACTTCTGGTCCCCGGCGTACTCCGACTTGGTTATCCATATCGGAGACCCAACCTGCCACTCGCCTCCTTTGAAATTGCCTATGCGGACACGAGGCGCAGCAGCAGAAGCCAGCATTACGAATGCTAGCTTCCGCTGCTTATGAAAAATTAGACTGATGGAAGTGTAAGCAAGCTTGTAGGGGTTTATTTATAATATAGTATGCGGATGAACGGGACATTTCTATCGACAACCAACATGGTCTCCGTAGCTACTCTCGGCCATTTGACGGAACTTCTCACCTCAAGGCCCACGTACCACGCCTCGAATTTTGCTCGATCCAGCTTAGTTCAATAAACGACAAGCTAAGCTCGTACCCAACTAGCCGTTAAAGGCTAGTCAGGTACGAGCTTAAGTCTGTGGTATTCCTTATTATGTGGGACCTCGAGATTCATCACCGAGGATCGTGGCTATCGTTAGGAAGAGGATATAACTAACAGAAATGTTGACGCGTAGATGGAGCCCCAGCCCCGCTAGATACAGTGGTGATAGCCTCAGCCGGCGATCGCAGAATAGAGGCGCGCAGTATATATACCCCCTTCTGCCACCTAAGAATCATCCTCTTCTCTCTACCAGAATTAAAAGCAACGCTGTTGAGTCTCCACAGCAGTCGCAAATATGCAGTCTATGTTTATGATTCTCCTCCTCCTGCTCGTCAACACGACAGCAGGGTACCTAGTCCCAAACCCGCCTGGCAAGTACAACGTCACATTGACGACTGGGACCCTCATCGACTACACCCGCAACGACCTCTCCGCCGCAACACCAACGCCACGCGCACTGATGCTCTCAGTTTTCCAACCCACAAAGTGCTCATCCATTGTTCCCGTCCCCTACATGCCCAACAAAACCGCCTCATACCAAGGCCCATTTTTCCAGACAATCTTCAACATCTCTACCGACCTCACGCCCCTTTTCCTCTCCGCCCGCCTCCCAGTGTGCCCCCGGAGCTGCCCGCCCCCAAGCAACCTTCCCATTCTCCTCGTCTCTCCCGGCTACAGCATCCCCCGCCTCTTTTACAACGTCCTCGCCTCTGCCATTGCCAGCGAGGGCTTCATAGTCCTCACCATCGATCATCCCGGCGACGCCAACATAATCACCTACCCCGACGGCCACGCCGTCTACAATAACGACACCACCCAGACTCTCCCCGCCATGGCGGCGCAGATCCACCCCCGCGCCGCTGACGCCTCCTTCGTCCTCGACCAGCTCAGCAACGCAACCGCCATGGCCGAGCTGCTCCCCGCCCGCGGACCCCGGCCATTCCCAACGAACCGCGTCGCTATGCTCGGACACTCTCTCGGCGGCGTCGCGGCCGTCATCGGCGCGAGCCAGGACCCGCGTATTCGCGGCGCGATTAATATGGACGGGACTTTCATCGAGATGCCACCCCCCTCGGGTGTTTCCCAGCCTGTCCTCCTCATGTCCCATGGGATGGCGGATGCGAGCTGGCCGGCGGCGTGGCCGCTGCTGGGGGGGCCGAAGCTATGGATAGATATCGCTAATACGACGCATCAGACTTTCTCGGACGTGCCTGCGCTGTTGCGGGCGTCAGGGCAGGATCCGGCGGCGCTGGCGGGGATGTTAGGGACGATTGACTCGGTGGAGATGCTGAGGATCCTGGTGGCGTATACGACGGCCTGGATGGATGGGGTGTTTGCTGGCAAGGTGGGCGGGCCGTTGCTGGAAGGAGAGGAGCTGGATAGGTTTCCAGAGGTTGTAAATGTGATGAGAGGTGGATTCTAGAGTGATTCGAGAAGGATTATGAGTTAGTTATGCCTTGCTATCTTTAATAATCCTTATAGAATTGCTCAAAATATCGCCCTGTTCCTTCTTGTCCCGGAACTCTGAGCTGAGTTGAACACAGTTTCTGCTGCAGAACCGGCACCCGAGGCCGTGGCACTAGAAGTAACACTATAAGTAGTGACAGCGGTAGACCGAGGCTCCTCGTTCTCCTCGGCCCTATAAACATTAAGAACCCCCTTCCCACCACAGAATGTCGTCTTATCGCCAGTACAACGGGCATTGCAACCCGTCCGATTCTCCGCCTTGAAAGCTTTAAGATAGTTGCTGCACCAGCATTGGTTCCCATCCTGCACACCCCCAAAGCTTTAGGAGTTGAGATAGCAGGTGTCCTGGCATATATGGATGGTCAAATCCGTGTATCCACCCGGTGGGCGTCCGTTCACCTCGAGAATTGGAAACCGATGTCATTGGCATAACAGCCTATGGCAATCCAAACAGTGGGAGAAGGGCGGGTCTGGAGTAGGTGAACTCGTTTTAGAGGAAGAGGTGGTAGTTTTTGTTGTGGCGGATGAAGTTGTTGCCGTCTTTATTTTGTTGTCGAGTTTCTCCTCGGTTACGGTGCAATAGGATTGGAGTTCCCATGGCTTGCAGTCGAGACCGACGGGACGGAGGGGTTCCATTTGTGGAACTCTTCAGGAGTGATGTTCCAGTAGTCGAGAACCTCCTCACATGTTTCCCCTTCCACGTTGTCGTAGAACTCGACGCATTCCGAGGCTGTGGTTGGGTCGAAGCCGAGATGCGGGCCGTTGCAAGTGGCCTGGCGGACAAGCGCCACGAGGGACAGTAATAGAGAGCTTTTCATAACAGGAGTTGGCGTAGGCTAGATTAGATATAATCACTTATAGGGAGGCAATTATATAATCAACTTCATAATAAAATACGTTACAAAAAATCAAATCAGAAGATCAAAAATGGTATCTAAACCACATACTTTGTAGACACTACAACAAACTAAACTATCAATTAATATCTAACCTACATTCTCTGCATCCCTCTCCTCCCTACCAACCTACCCCTCTAGCAACGTTGTAAACTCAAACAACTCCTCATTTGCCACAGCCTCCACCCCTTCCCGATCCGTACTCAGACTAACCTCCTTCCACCCATCTAACAACCGCAACATCTCCCCACACTTCTGCCTCGCTGACCCCATCCCATCCGACCCGACTGCAACCCGCACTGACCACGCCCTCCCCCCTACCATGCCCTCCCTCCTCACAACATCCACGATCAAATCCCCCGCCACCCCGACATCCCCCGCCATATGCGCCTCCAGATTCCCCGTAAACTTCCCCATGAGCTTCCCAAACAGCGGGCTATACGCGTCGACCTTCGGTCCAACCTCCCCAAACGCGGGCGCGGAGTCGTCACGCGCCTGCCCGAGGCGCGTGGGGAAGCCGCCGCATTCAAAGGCCACGCAGTTAATGCCTAGGGGGCGGAGTTCTTGGTGTAGACCTTCGGCGTAGGCGCTCAGGGCGGCTTTGGAGGCCGCGTAGTGGGTTAGGAAGGGGAGGGGGGTCCAGGCTGTGCTGGAGGAGGTGAAGGCTATGGTGCCGTGGCCTTGGGTGCGGAGGAGGGGGATCAGGGCTTGGGTGAGGCGCATGGGGCCGAAGAGGTTTACTTGGAACATGGTGGTGATGAAGTTTTCGCTGGGACGGTTAGTGAGTGATTCAGTGGTGGACTGGTGATATGGTGACGTACTCTGCTTCCTCGGCGCTCTTCATGGCGGACATGCCAGCGTTGTTCATCAGGACGTCGATGTGCCCGAAGATGTCCCAAGCTTGCTTCACCTTCAAGTTGATCTCAGACTGTGCAGCCGTGATGTCGAGTTCAAGAACCGCGAGGTTGTCTGACTTAAGATGCCCGAGGCGCTGCTCTACGTTGCGGCCGGATGCTATGACCTTGTCGCCGCGCGCGACTATCTTTTCGACGAGGGCGGCGCCGATGCCGGATGTGCTGCCGGTAACAAGCCAAATGAGGGGAGCCATTGCTATTAGTGGTGTGGATTATTTAGGTAAAGTTGGTGAGTTGAGTAGGTGAAGACGGTGATTGAGAATGTTGCTGATGGTGAATGGGATGGTGAATGGGATGGCAGGATGCACCTGCTTTTATATCTATCGGGACCATTCCCTTAACATACAACGAAGTCCATATTTGGCTTCGCGGACATAGTGACGGACCATCGTCGACGGACGATTTTAATGCGTCGCCGTCGAAATGCAATGAAGTGATTCGGCTGAAGTAAGTCTACTGAAGCGACTTTGGGTGAGAGCGCGGACGAGCCCCGGACGGAGGAAACCCCGGACGAATCCTACCCCAGTTAACGGACGAACGAACGGACGAACGGCTTACCAAACCAAACACCACAACAACACGACTCTATAGCATGGCGGAACGTCACGTACAGTCAGGAGTCCGCAAAAGGATGCGGAAAGGAACTCAGAGCTGCACTGAGTGTGAGTATCCAGAATTATTTATTAAAGACTTCGTCCACCATTACACCCCACGGACAATACCTGCCTGCATGCGCTGATCTACACAGGTCGACGGCGTAAGATCCGATGCAGTTTTCGGCCCGGAGAAGATATATGCTTGCCATGTTCGAATCGTGGCTCCCATTGCGTTGACCAACAGGTCGGCAATTACGCCGCGGGCCACCCCCGTATTGAGGAGCCCGACCAGAGGTCGAATTCAAGCAGAGCAGAGTCGCGAGACATCGGTGGAGCAGATGGCCATGCTCCTATTGTATCAGCGCTCAATAATGCAGATGTACTGTCTACCTCTCTCACATCCAGTTAACCGCCCAACTAATCGCCCTAGCTGTTCGGGTCGACGAGTTCAAATGAGATACAAAGTCCTCCTCCCCCCTCTTTCTCACTTATCCAAAGAAAAAACCGGACTCCTCACCTCCCTGATTGCAAGGCCAAAACTGCGTGCGGGAGTCTACGCTCCGCACTCCCACTCTATGACACCCTGATGTCTGTTCTCTCCCAGAACGGCGCTTGGTGGGCCAGCTTCCGCCACAAGACAAGCGCCATCATCTACCAGTCGCCCGTCGTAGAACTTGCCGAGTTCGCGGCACGCACCTATACGAGTAGCAACCCAGCCGAGCTAGGCATGCTGGTCACTGCCTACGCCCGCAGCGCAGGCGATGCCGACCATCTCTATGAGCTCGTCGACACGCTGGTGATCTCCGAGTTTGCGTATCTGGCTACGACGGAGGGCCTGGAGTGCCTGGTGCTATTAGCTAAATCCTACATTGACATCGGACAGCCGCGGCGTGCGTGGCTCATGTGGCGCCGGGGAATGGGTATAGCTCAACTAATGGTATGGAAACCCACGTATTTGTAGTTCGCTGCTTCCCAACTAATCAATCATAAAGGGCCTCTACCGTTCGGATTCTCCTGCGCAGCAAAAGATATGGTGGGCTATCTATCACGGAGATCGCTTCGCTAGCATGCTTCTTGGGCTCCCTCACGGGTTCAGCGACGCCTACTACGGCGATGTGGACGTAGCGTCGGAGCACACGTTTATCCTTCGCTGCTCCATCATAGCAGGGAAAACGATAGACCGAAACATTGCGCCGACCAAACCCTCCTTTGCAAAAACCATGCTTCTAGATGAGCAGCTCGACGCCATCAGCGCATCCATGCCACAAACCTGGTGGAGTATCCCAGACCAACTCCCCAGCAGCCCCGGCGTAGACCTCAACGACCTCACCGAGCGACTCCTCCAGAACTTCTTCTTCCACCACATCCGCCTCTACCTCCACCTCCCCTTCATCGCGAAGCCGACGGTACCACTTCATTCCTACGACATCTGTAGACCGGCGTGTATAGAGTCTTCTCGGCAGCTGCTGAAGATCTATCTCATTCTCCGCACGGAGATCCAGGGAGCGAGCATCTTCGAGTGCAAAACGAGTGATTTTGTCGCCTTTACGGCAGCGGTGGCACTACTCATTGGGCTCTCGGGATTGCACGGTCCCCGGGACGCCAAGGAGGACCGCCGCCTAATCGCATCCGTGGAGGCGGTTTTTCAGAGGGAGGCGACGAGGGGATGTAGGATCTCGGCGCAGTGTCGGGAGGCGATCAGGATGCTCTCGGGTGCTCATGACGATTTAGGGGTTAAAGCACATGAGGTTCGGATCCCCTACTTTGGTACTGTGGTGCTGGGGCGGGCAAGGCGATCTGCCGAGATCAGTGGGGACCAGCGTTCCCCTCTCGAGACGTCACTGGTCTCTACTTCTTCTGACTCTGTAGCGGGGGACCAGGGGTTCTGGCAGGAGTCGCTGGAGATTGAATATATGGGTTATGATTTTAGCAATCCTGTCCAGGGTATGCATTTCATGGATGATTTTGACGATGAATTATCACTTTGGCTTAATACGACGGTTATGGACGTCAATTAAAATATGGACTCGAGTTTCTCTTAAGATCCAAGCCTTGAGGGTTTACTGCGGGGGGTTTACAAGTCCGCACTTGATTGAGGCCGGTTGGCTTTTCCATCTGCTGATGCTTTCTTGGAGGCAAATCCCTAGTTAATATCCCTAGTGAGTCCGGATTAGGAAGGAGATGGGACGCGAAACCCCCATTTCTAGAAGTGACAGCGGAAGCTTGCGCCTGTCTCAGCGCTTGGCGGCTCGACGTCAAATGACAGATACTCCATGCAACTTTGAGTTTATTCGTCGCTCCACTCAGCCTTGTCATAGTATGGTAAGATGAGATTGAAATCCATGCTCCCTCCTTAGTTGGTGTGGATGAGGCGGTTAACTCCGCACCGAACCGAGAGGGGTTGTGGCTGCCTGTTTATACTTCGATGTTCTTGTATGGATTGTTGCCTAAGTCAGACTTCCTCGTTTTAATTAAAGGCCCATAATCGCAACCATTCCCGGGCACAGGACTCGGCGTCATGGCTACGTTCACTACATTCAACAATCTCCCATTCGAGATTCGCGCTCGTATATGGGAATTGACAGTTGAGCCCCGCACCGTCGAGGTTCACGTCCTCTGGAAGGACTTTGTCCCTCGTCTAGTCTCGAAAACCCCTGTGCCAGCACCACTACAAGCCTGCCGCGAAGCCCGTAACATGGGCCTATACAAGCGAGCCTTCTCTGAGATCGGCACTGCTGACCGCTATGTCTGGCTCAACCTGGATATCGACATGGTTTCCATCGGCACGGTTCCGTTTCTGGTCTTGGAGCGAGTCGCACCTACGATCAAGCGGCTCAGGTTTGAGCGCAAAAACCAGGACGAACACTGGTGGTATTTTGAATCGGGCGGGATTGTGGATTTCGTCAATGCAGAGGAGATTCATGTCATCTGTGCGGACGGGTTTAAGAAATGGGGGGGGACTACAGAGGAATACAACTGGCCGTGCGCGGTGGAAAACATAGTCTTTTTCGACCTGGATGAAGGTCTGGAGATGAGGGGCACGGAATTCGAAGAATGGTATCGGGAATGGTATGGGCGAGAGATTAGTCGAGTGTTGGAAGTGGACGAAGAAGAAGCAAACGAATTACTTGCAGAGTTGACTACCCTGGGACATTTGGCGACGTACGCCGACGTACGACGACGACGTACGATAGAAGAAGGAGTTGGCGCCGCGCCCTGAGAAGTTCGAGCGTCGTTGGTTTGCGCGTCAATCACATGACCGCTGATATAATACTTGTCTCGTTCGTCCCACCGCTTTCCCCATCACCATATCCATCGACCACATCATCATTTGATCACCACTATCTCACATCACGTGCCAGGCACCATCCACTCCCACGGGTCACATGACATCACCATCCCTGATTCCGATCACAGAACAAAATCCCTAAGCTCCCGGCGCCACCAGCCAATCAGCACCTATCGGCCTCAACCCCCACCCAATCCACCCCAACCCACCCCCAAACGATGGCGCCATCCCACGTGATCGCACCACTCACAAAAGCCCGCTTAAATCTCCCAGAGACTATGGTTGCTTTGTAAGGCAGATATGGGCGGGTAGCGGGCAAATTCAAGGTTCGTGCCTGGCGCGATCACGCAATCGCGCTGGATGGGGGATGGTGCGGATTGCGTGCTTTTTCTTCTGAAATTTAATTTTCACAGCTTGCCGGGCGTGGGTTTTTATGGAGAGTTACTTTGGGGGGGCGGGATTGGGGATTTTATGTATTTTTTTGTTAGGGGAATGCATTTTGTATGGGATGGGAATGGGGATACAGGAGGAATGGGAGGGAGGTGGTGATGAGGGGAGATGGTCGTTCTTTATGTAGTGATGGTGGTGATGGTGGTGGATGTGAGAAATGTGAGAATTGGTTACAATAAGCAATAAGAGCGAAAGCACGCAATTGAGTCTACGCCCACTCACCTCTCCAACCTACGTAAGGGTACTTGGGACAGTACTTCCCCCTAGGCTCAGTTTCTCATATTCCCTCAAGGTACCTTTCCCACCCCATTCTTCGTCCCTTTTCCCCACAATACACCATAGCACGTCTTATTCCTCCGTACCTCTCTCTCTTTCCCCCTCGGACGCCCTCGGAATGGCCCTTGAAGACGCCATCTTGCGTGCCATCTCGCCGTCTCGCTCACGTCTCAGAGCCCGAGTAGCAGTGGGATCGCTGTACTTTACTGAGCTCGACACCAGAGTATAGGGTACTTCCCCCGGATTCGTAATCCGCCGCGAGAAAAGCCGTTGCCTCCAGCCGTTTATGCGTGTGTGCGTGTAAAGTGCTTGGGCGTGGTGGAGGTGGTGTGTACTTCATATGTGTGCGCTCCATAGTAGCCACAGCGGTCATTGACATCTGACATATTCCATCCCAGCTGGCTCCCTCGAAACAGCCCCGCTCTTCCTCTTTCTCGCTCGTCTGCCTTTCTTCTTCCTCTCTCTCTCCTTCCTTTCCTCCTTCTCTCCTTCTCTTCTCCATCTTCTTCCATAAACCCGGTTTCCTGATTATTCTCCTCTTTGAACTTTGTCATCATTCAACCCTTTGTTGCTGGCATTGTCTGCATTATTCATCAGACTCTTGACTGTAGTCTCTTGTTCATGACCGACTTATAAGAAGCACTCACACCCACACGACTACTCACCCCTCACTTCACCCATTTAACCCTTCGATCTACCACACACGTCACATCGGCTGGAAAACAACAACACCTCGACTCTCATCCAAAACCAACCCAGAGATCGAAAATCACTTACCTGAAACACCACACACACAACCCACCAACCTCACGATGGGTTCCTCCAAAGACGCCTCCAGCGACGCCGAGTCCGGCTATGCCTCCGGCACCTCCTCCCGCACAAGCCTCCCACAAATCACCTTCACCAAGCCGCAACTAAAGCACATCAACTCTCAACTCTCTCGCATGGAACCCCTCGCCATCCTCCGCTGGGCCAAGACCACCCTCCCCTCCCTCTTCCAAACCACCGCCTTCGGTCTCACCGGCCTCGTCACCATCGATCTCCTCTCCAAGCTGCAAGCCGAGGACCCCTCCTCCCCCGCCGTCCCCCTCATCTTCCTCGACACCTTCCACCACTTCCCCGAGACCCTCGACCTGCTCCAGCGCATCCAGGCCCGCTACCCAGACGTCGCTCTCCACACCTTCGCCCCCGCAGGCCTCGCCAATGCCGCGGAATTCGAGACCAAATACGGCCCCAAGCTATGGGAGACGGATCCAGATCTATACGACTGGGTTGCCAAGGTCGAGCTCGCCGAGCGCGCATACGCCGATCTCGGCGTCGCAGCTGTCCTCACCGGCCGCCGTCGTTCTCAGGGCGACAAGCGCACCGATCTCGGTGTTCTGGAAGTTGATGACGCTGGGTTGGTCAAGCTGAACCCGCTCTTCAACTGGTCATTCGCGCAGGTCAAGGCGTACATCGACGAGAACAACGTGCCGTACAACGTGCTGTTGGATCAGGGATACAAGAGCGTCGGGGACTGGCACAGCACCCAGCCCGTGGCGCAGGGCGAGGACGAGCGCGCGGGCAGGTGGAAGGGACAGGAGAAGACGGAGTGCGGGATCCATAATAAGAGGAGCAAGTACGCCGTGTACCTCGAGGAGATGGAGAGGAAAGCGAAGGCCGAGGCGGAGGCTGCTGCGGCTGCTGCTCCAGCGCCTGTGGCGCCGGTGGAGATCGCGATCTGAACGAGCATCGCATTGGAAGCGGAAGGTTATTGATTTTTATTGATGGCATTCATGACGGAGTTAGCGGGAGCATTAAATCGTCACGGCGTTGGCGGGGATCCCCCCATTGTTATGGCGTTTTTTTTTTTAATATCTTGGGCATAATATCGGCCAGCGGGATGGATTGTCGAAAGAAAGCGAAAGAGAGACATGATGATAGATGGATTTTAAAGGCACAGGATTGTATATAGAAAATGAAGAAGAGTGCTACTTTAATAACTTGTCTTCTCGATGACTTTCGTGATTTGCAGATGAAATGGAGAGATGGGAAGTGAGGATTGTGGTGAAAGTCTGGAATGGTGATGGCGGTGATGGAGATACGACACCCTCACGTGCGCAAGGGGATCTTATCAGCGGGGTCCAGCGGCTCGGCACGCTTCTTATCGGCCCAAGCTCCGCCGTTTCAACGACGTCTCTCAAACACAGGGACTAAAATGTTATACCATCAAGCCAAACCCTCACATCGCTAGCCCATGAGCTCTACAGAAACAGCCGACTTGGTCACGGAAATAAATTAAAAATATATATAAACCCCGAACGTAACCCCAATGTGATCCGATTGTGACGATGCGACGTGAGATGTCAGAACTGACAGCAAACTCCACGGCAGTGGACAATGCCTAAGAAAAGCTCCCCGTTCCTGCCATCGCAGCACCCGGCGCTGCCTTCGATACATTGATAGAAAGCTTCCCCCAGCACCCAGCTCTTACCTCAAGCTGATCTGACCCCGTCTAATGACCTGTCTCACATCCAAGACATAATCAACCACCAGCTATATATAATCTTATTGCAAGAGAGCCCGGTTACTGTTAACGGGATATCTCACTGAGCCGGAAGACTACAATCCCTCCAATCCGCTTGGAGCATGTGTAAAACGCTCTATGTATTACTAGGTCAATGGCAGTAAGTGTCGTTATGCTTATTCTCGGTAACGCGGGGGGATAGTGGTGGTTGAGTTATCACTACCTAGGTTGAAGGAAATCTAGTATATCCCTAGCTGCTTCTGAGTAAACTAACAATAGAGTCATAGCATGGCGCTGGCGCGACTTCATCCTTTAAGGTCATGAGTCTAGTAGCACAACTATGAAATGGTTCCCTCCCTCGGCGCGGTAGGGGTGGATGGAGCCTTGTGGTATAGAATACAATTTGTGGGACGCGAAGAATAAATCTAAGGCTTCTACCTCATTCCTCTACAGGTACTTAGATGATACCCCTCCTATTCCCCGCCGTTACCGATGGCACTCTAAATACACAAGTTGCTAGGGAGAACTGGCGTTTCTAGGCTTTGTGGTGCGGGTTTTCTTGGCCGGAAAAGGCGAGGGGTTTTGTCCTACGTAGTATGGTAATCGACTTTAGAGTTGATATAGCTGCTTTGGGCACTCTGCAACAGAGTTAGGGTGTCCTATATGTAATGATGTACGGTTACGCTCGCACTACACCCCACTGAGCCAAAGAGACTACAATATTCCAGCTCGGCTGGAATACGCGTAACACGCTATATATACTGTAACGGTCGCACGTCGCACGCTGGCGCCCCGTTATACTATACTAGCTGAGAAGAATTAGACGCTTGGCACCAGACCATATAAAGCCCTTAACTACCTTCAGTGTGAACTAGCAGCGTTTCTTCACCTAAAGGGGATCACTACCATCCCTCATATTCTATCTAATACTCCCTATCTGCCGCTAACTCACTCAAACCAAACCTCGCCCCCTTCGCCGGCATGAAACTATACATCATCTTCCCAGTTCTCTTCGCTGTGCTAGCAACAGCGAGCCCCCTCGTGGAGATGGCTGCAAGGGAAGAGACGCCGGTTAAGTGCATACCACGTAGGATGCCCTGCCGTAAAGAAAAGTGCTGCCCTGGGACCCGTTGCTTAGACGTATGTTAATTGTATAATTGACAGCTGATACATGCTAATTGATATGGCTTTCAGATACGTAATAGACTCGTCTGTTTCTAAGGGGAACTGGGAGTTGGGTGGGAGTTCCTTTGGGTCGTTGTATGGAGTTCTCTACTTTGTGGAGTTTAAGTTCGGCGGACTACATTGGAGGTGCGATTTAGGAATGTGGGAGGAGAGTTAAAATAAGGGTAGGTACGTTTAGCAGGCGAAAAATAAAACACAAGACTTATATCTCATTACTACAATGCCCATGTCGTGATTCAAATGCTAGCAGGCAGGCACCACTTCAACTGCCATTCTCAGTAGCATCGTCTGATCCACGACGGGCTGGGAAACCCAATACCGAGCTGCCTATCGCAGTTAGCCGAATTCCATTTATCTGCTACGTTGGACAAGTAAAAACTGTCGTGAACCCCAGTACAACCCGAGTTCATACAATGTCCAACCCAGCTGCATCAATGACGCGTTATTGTGCACTCAGTGGAAAAGAACACAAAAGCGCATATAAATGCCATCCCCCCCCCCCCCCCCCCGAAAGTATAAATCAGCAACCCTCTACAAACGGGGTTGATCTCCCACTCAAACCTCCCATCCGTCGCCCCCTCGCAGCTCACCATGAAACTCTCCTCCTCACTCCTTCTCTCCTCCCTCCTCCCAACCCTCACCACCGCGATCCCCCTCGCACCGCCGCCTACACCGCTGTGCGTAGCGATTGCGGGGGGGCTGTGCGATAGCCTCGATAGTGGTGGGCCTATGCAATGCTGTGGCGGGTACCAGTGCCAGCTCGTACGTATTTCAGTCCCCTGCGGAAGTAGTGAGGCCGGTGCAAAAGGGCTGATTTTGTGGGGGGGCTTAGAGACGAGATAGGTGGGTTTGTGCGGGGTTGCTGTAGGAGAAGGGGGTTGCATTTTTTGCTATTTTGGGGGCGGAGGGGGGTGGGGGGGTGAGGGGGTGAGGGGTTCGCTTTATGGAGTCCTCTGCTGTGGTAGAGTTTGAGCTTGGTCGATGAAAAGGGGGGATGGGGCGCGATGAGGGTTTCTGGAAAGGTCGGGATAGATTATAGAAGGTGAAACAAACATGATATTCCTTACTTTCTTCGGTTGTGGTGCAGAAAGGGAAGCTGAGGGTGTCGGTAATACTGTAACGCGATGGCTTATGGGGTGTAGGGTCGTGTAACTTGAGTTCTCGTGGATGACTAGATTGTGAGGTTACTAGGTTTGGACCTTGATCTTTAGAGTTACATTTATTCCCACCTGTGCCACCAGCATCCGTTCTTGGTTGGGTTGTGCCGCACAGGGCTGAAAGTTAGTGTTTAGGCTTCGAAGCTTGTGGGGTTTATCTGGTGGGGATGGCGGGATGTGATACGGGTAACTACGTTGAACTCAAGATTGTAGTACGGGGATAACCAAGTTTATTAGATGGCACAGAATTCTGTACAACAAGGTGTTCTAAAACCAAAGCATATAATTTGACGATTCCCCCGACGATAGAATGAGGAACATCTCCCCGGAAAACGGGGTTACCAAGTCCAGCTAACTCAACCAATTTGCAGAAATGAAAGTCTCTCTCGCCGTTCCCCTCTCCCTAGCCATGCTAGCGACTGCGATCCCCCTCGCAGATCCACCGGCACTGATAGAAACTTGCAGTAAAAACGGCTTTCGCTGCGGGGGTGAATACAACGACTGTTGCCCTGGGCTTACCTGCTTAGAAGTATGGCTCCTGCCCAGTGGAGCGTCTAATTATCAGTAGAATGCTAATTAATGTTTTTGTCGACTTTAGGCATTTTATATGACACTTTGTAGAAATATTGTGTAATAAACGGACACATGAAAGTCTATCATCGCCACAGCTCCTATCTGACGCTGGACACGCCGTCATATAAACTCCCATCGCAACCTTCCAAGCATACTCATCAGCGTCTAGCGCCCATGTCATGTACCTAAACTGAGCCGGTGGGCCGGCGAACTATATTAATCATCTTCTACGAATGCATGCAGACGCCCCCCCCTCTCTCCCCCAAGCATCAGCTACCCTCCGCACCACATAAAATGGTAGCAATTGCAACACATCAATAGCCGTCTCGTTAACACCATGGGGCCTTCTCTGGCCACCCCGCCACTCCTATTTGGGTTCTCAGAAGCTGGTTCAATTCTCATACTTAACGAAAACTTTTGCTCGCCACTTGGGGAGCTTTGATTTCCGGGTCTAGGTTGTTGTCCAAAGCTTCGATGCGAGGTAAGCCTTCCGGGCTAACCATACCCGACTAATAAAGTGGATGCATGCGTCGCTAATAGTTGGCATGGATTTGCAGGATCATATCTGTGTCGAGGAATAGAGGGATTGGAGCACAGGAGGTGGGGATTTACTCGTTGTATGGAGTTCTCTTGTGATAGTTTAAGTTCAGCCCGACGAATCAGGGGGACGGTGGGGGTGGGGGGTGGCCGCCAATGAACTTTTCCCAGTGATGAGTAGGGATGATTTAGGGTGTGACTTGGCAGATGAAAAATAAAAGTACTCTCCAGAGCGTCTTGAGCAATCCAGTGTCCCAACGGTTCACATATCTCGGAGAATTTCTCGCCATATCCAACGGCAGCGGTCCGGATCGGTAATTTGTACCACCACTCGCCGTTTCCAGTGGTGCTCTGATGCACAGATCTAGGGAAGATAGATATCGATCTAACTTTTATTTGTTGTGAGGACTGATTACGTATCAGGTAACTCTGTCTGTATTCAATATAATCCTCATCAAGCCAAGTCTACTCAATGGCTTCGGCTGTTTTGGGAACTCTACACAAGTGAGCGGAAGAGAGCCAGAGCATTAAAAGGAGAAGAACACCCCCACCCCGAGACATCTCTTCACCAAACACCAAACGTATTGTCTCATATTTGCCTCATTTACTATTCTAAGAAACACAACTAAACCTCCCATCCGAACATGAAGGTTTCTATCGCCCTCACAACTCTGCTCGCTGGGCTAGCAGTAGCGACCCCCATAGTGGAGATAATTGTGACAGATGATATAACCGTGAATGAAGACACGCAAGATTGCGTGCCACGGGGCCGTCAATGCAACCCTAGGCGTCACGAGTGCTGTCACGGGCTTACCTGCAGGATTGTATGTTCCTTGCTCACAAAACCAATATGGCTTCTAATAAACATCTCCTTTTTAATATAGGCACTTATTGGGTTTATTTGTATATAAATGGTACAGGGGGTTGATGGGGTCCCTTGAGTCGTTGTATGGAGTTCTCTTAAGAGAGTTTAAGCTCGGCCGACTTAAGGGGTGAGTCCGGTCTCCATGGAATTTATTTTATAATCATGTGAACAGTAATTTCCACTGAATGAAAACTCGTTAAATCCTTCGGTATCATTTTCAAGGTTAACATATGCCTGTTACTATGGCCCTTTTTAGGGATTAGGGTGTAGGATTACCCATTTGTGACTGGAGCGCAATACCACCAGACGTTTTGTGGCGATTCTGATTCATATTATTAGGAAGAGTAGCACAGGGCTTTTCGTTAAAGGTTGTCCGGATAGAGTTATGTAGCACAGGTAACAGTCTTAGACTCCACATCACTCGAGTTTAGGTTTACTTAATGCATCTAGCTGTTTAAGACACTCTGTACAGCGCCGTTGCTCTTTGTCAGCTGAGAATGCCGCCGTTGTTAATAACAAGAGCATATATAGCGCCTAAATCCCTTGTGCAAATTTCAGAAATGCAAGAACACTATCATCTCCTATTTTCTATCTAGTTACAACGAACTTACCAAGTTACTCAACTAAAATACCTTGTCGCTTCGCAGACATGAAGGTTTCAATTGTCTTCACAACGCTGTTGGTTGGGCTAGCAACAGCAGTCCCACTCGTGAACGTAATTGTGGTGGAAGGGAAGGAAGACGTGGACATAGTCGTGATAGAAGGGAACGAAAATACGCAAACATGTGTGTCAGCAGGCAACCGTTGCGGGCCTGGACATGGTGGCACCTGTTGCCCTGGGCTTCAATGCGTACCCGTATGTTTTCTCTGCATAGCCAATATGGCTCCTAATAGTCAATTGACATGAGCTAATTGGCATTCCTTCTTCTTGACTTCAGTTAGGAGCTCCTTTCCAGTTTGCTTGTTACTGAGGGGTACGGGCCGCTAATGGAGGATCCTTAGTCGTTGTATGGAGTTCTCTTAAGAGAGTTTAAGCTCGACCGACGAAAGGAGGGAGTCTAGTCTCTAGTTACTATGGCATTTGCTTCATATGTGAAGGTTAATGTTATTGAATAAATACTCGTTAATCCATTTGTATCATTTCCAAGCCTAATATATCCATCACTATTCTCCTCCGCATTCCACCTATTTACCGTTCCCAACACCTAACCCACATTGGTTACCTTTGGTTTCTTCCATACCCGCTTCATACACCCAAAATACGTTGAGCTGGCCGGCAACAACATCGCGCCCGCCTGCGCGATAAACAGCCACACAGATAGCCAATCTGTGTCCGACTCAATCTTATTCCTCGCCACAATAAGCTCCGTCCATAGGATCAACGGCCATCCCACAAGCAAAGCCGCTGCGGCACCAACAGGGATCAATGGGTATTTTCCCATGTACCACGGTATCTGGTCCATCTCCTCCTGGGTGTACTTTGACATCTTGATCGGCAGGTAGATAGCCAGAATAAGACAGTTAAAAGCAAATAACGAGTCCGAGATCTGCCACACGAGGATGAACTTGTGCCACCCCGGACTCAGCGTGCGCCATCCAAAGAAAAAGAACTGGTACACCCCATACCCCTCCGCTTGGTTCGTCGCCCAACTCATCCACGCCGCCACCGTATTCAAGATAATAACCCCTCCAGTACCAAGGCCCAGAAGTAGGCCCGTTATCAAGTTTCCTGATGTGACGCCGCCGAGGTAGGTGAAGACGAAGAGGAGATTGAAGTGCACGGGCAGCAGGGAAAGGGCGTGCAATTGGTGGGCTTTGATGGCGCGTAGCCAGATGATCTGGGTGTACCAGTTGTAGGCTAGGAAGCCGAAGTTGCTGGGACAGTTGTTGCCGAGGCCGGAAAAGAATTGGGCGGGGGCCAGCATGAAGCTGGTGTAGAGGAGACAGCGGTTAATGAGGCTGAAGCCGTCGACGATGACGACGGATGACATTGTCGCGGATAGTTAAGGTGAGGCGATTGGAGCGGAAATAATGCGTAAGATTGACCAACAGAGACTCGAGCTCAACGTCTGCAGCCTTGTTATACCTGTCGTACAAATATAGCGAAAAGAGGTCGAATAATAATGTACCGAGGCCGCGGCTTCGTAGAAAGAGGAGGTTCTCACTTAAAGCGACGACAGCAAGGTCGTAAGCACTTAAAATGCTATTCCTCTGCACTGGATATACACATAATGGCACCAAAAATTCCAGATGCAATAAAATTCACGCAACTTTTCGTCCAGGGCGGGGTCGGACGCTATATACTCGAGCTGACGAGGCGGTGCACGCAAGGCTGGCAGATTAAGCGATAACGAATCCTAGAGTCATGCAGCCACGGCGCGAAAAACGATAGCGCATGTGCATCACAGCCCCGTTTTTTGTCGTTGAATAAGGCACCAGCCTCGAATGGCGTCAGTGATTGAGTGATTATGGGTCCGTCTATTGAAGGCTGGGGTACTGGAGAATAATTCGCGATGACAACATGGGAAAAAATATCGATTTGGTCGCAAGGCTGTGAGGGACTTGCTGTGGCCGTCGAATTTGGCCCTTGGAAAACAAGGTTCGGGCCAGGGCCGTCAGCCACTAGTCTCGATTTAACTGCCCTATCATAAGCCTGCAATTCTTACTATTTGTAGGGGTCCAGCAATGGAGATTGAAGCCCAATTATGGCGACTGATATTCTGCCATCATGTAGGCGGAGAGATCCTAAGAATGGCGCGTGTAACACAGATTGCGAAAGATGGAGGATGGGAGTGTGAGGGAAGTAAGAAGTTGATGTGATAGTGTGGCAACATTGACAACTAGAGCTCCTTCCACAAACTGCCCGGCTCGACCGCAGTTCCCGATCTCCCGCACTACCCCACAAACCCTAATTAAAGTCCCGGCCGCTACTCTTCTCTAGCACGTCCCTAGGGTTTGGGGGAAAGCGATTCTGGGTTGTATTGTTAGGGGAACATGGGCTTGTGTGTTCGCAGCTCATACCTGGCCAATGTACTGAATATCCCGGGATACGGCAATCAGGGTAAATGTGAGATAACACGTGGCCGTTTCAGCTTGAGCAACTGCGTGGTAAGACGGAGTATAAACATGCATTTTGATTAAGAAACCAGACGTAGAGCTCTTATCGGCACAGTTTTTCATTTCCAGACCATAAACTCGACTTCTACCTATCACCTACCATCCCCATACATTCCCACCCATCGCTCCCCGCATCCCCCCTAAACACAGATCCCACCACAATCCGCCCCCCCATTCTCCGGATCACAACTATCATCCGGCGCATCATAACAAAACAGCCCCTCGGGACACAACTTCCCCACAAACCCACCACACTGGATCTCCGTCTTCGGCAAACAGATCCCGGGCGCATCACACGCCATCCCACAACTCTCCGGCGTCCGCGGGTCGTCAACGCACACCTCGCCATCCGCGCAGGTGACGGGCTCGACGCGGAACCCACCGCATGATGGGTAGGTGTTGGTGAATTGGCAGGTCCCGAGGCATCTGTTTAGGTCGGTGCAGAGGTCGTTGTTGGGGACGCAGGTCATGTCTTTGGAGCAGGGGGCGATTTTGCGACCGCAGGGGCGACCGAGGTCGGAGGCTTGGGCGAGGCCGAGAGTGAGCGCCGAGAGGGCGAGGAGGCGGGTGAGGAACATTTTTGCGGGTTGTTTTTTGCGGCGTTGGGATGATGGTTTTTGAAGGTTGAGGGTTTGAAATTCAGGAGATGTCTTGGGAATGTGAGACAAGTGAGACAACTTGCAATTTTCTTTTGTTCGGAGCAGAATTCTTTCGAGGTTCCAAGGCGCGCCTTTTATAATATTCCAGGGCCTGAGAATACGAGTCGGGGAAACTAATCCCCTCTGCCACGACTGTATCCATACCGGCTATGCAAATCTTACATACAACATACACACCTTGGATAATCTCGTGTTATCGTCGCCAAGCAGCTCTCCCGTGCCCCGCATGGTGACCCAAAATTGCTGCATCTTAGGTTCGAACAGTCCAATGGATGTGGTTGAATGATATGTTTAAGCATGGGATCAGCAGAGCTGAACCTAATTTACGCTCTGCAGAGGTAATCTCGAGGGTAGCATCCCCCCGCAACAAGCAGGGGAGGGACTATAGGGGTTTGGCTGACGGCTGAGTTTATTTCTTGGCGGGTTACGTGGAGGAGGGGGGGGAGGAGGTGAGTAAGCTCCCTTGCTTGGAGGAGGATGCGCGTTTGCTTGGACGTGGATTGATCCGTCCGCGTCCGATGCTCGCACGGGTCATGCGAGGGGATTCGGGGGAAAATTCTCCGTGCTACGTATAATATATAAAAAATCTCGGGAAGTGGGGTGGAGGTAATTGGCGAATCTGCGCCTTTGGTGGACGCCGCTGATGTTTTTACGAGGTTGATGAACGGGATCTTTCCCTTTTTCGATCGGGCGGTGACGATGGGCGGGCGCCGTGTCTCACCCGATCTGGAGATATAGTGTAACGGTAATCGGGTTTCTGACTGTAATATTGGGAGAGCTGAAAGGATGACTTGACTTGACATGACATGAGGTGGGCTATGGGTTCTCAGTTGACGTAAAGGGTGGATGCTGTTTGTCCTTGACCAATCGTGGGGGAAATATGACAGTGAGCTTACTCTCCGGCATCCGACGATTCGAAGCCCGCATGCGGCTCAGGCCGTCTTGGATATGAGCGTTATGTTTGTGTAACACGATGAGAAAAGTCGTCAATTTGTATAGAGCGAGATCGGGGACTTTTTTCCATGAGAAACGCGGCGCCTCACGCAGGTACGGGGTCAAAGGTGGCAGCCTCTTTCTTATTCCATCCATCCGCCTTAAAACCCAACTATGGTCACTCATTTCTTCCATCTAAATTCTAAAAATCCACATCTTGAGGATTTGAGGCGACTTATCACAATCTATGATTCACAGCATTTGAGAAGCGGAGCTGTTGTTAACATTTACTAAATTTTGTAGGTATGTTTAAGTTTTACTTGTTATATTCTCCTCTCCCCTGCCCATCTCTCTCATTATCTCGCCCTCCCTCTCCATCGACTCCCAACATTCTTTTCGCCGCAAAGCGCAGCCTATGGCGAACTCATAAACGTTGTCCTAGCCTCATCACACATAGCGGTCTGTTCTCCCTTCACTATTTGCAATTCTAGCAACACCTCGGTCTATCCCATCAACCTACCACCACCTCAACCTTATACTCCCCCATCAAACACCCGCATCGACGACATGTCGTTGAATTATGCTCTCCCACCTCCCAGGCCCCTCTCTATTGGCATTGCGCCGCCGTGTGCCAGCCGCGCGCTAGTGCCAATCACGCAAGAGGGGGATAGCGATATCCACTTATTGCTCAAATAGGAAGGTGGGTGAAGTGTCTGTTTGCTGGGCTTGGGATGGCCGTTGGGGTTGTGGCAGTGTAAGAGGAGTGGGGGTAGTGGGAGGGAAGTTAGGATTGGGGAGGGGGAAGGGGGGAGGTGGTATGATGAGGGGGTGGTTGTTGGTTCTGGCTTCCTGTCGGCTCGCGCCCGCATGGCGGAGGGCAGGCAGCGGGGAGGTTGTGGTGTTTGGGGCACGGAGGAAGGCGGAGTTGGATGTTAGAACGGCCGAATTACTGGTTTCTGGTACAGGCTGTGTAGATGGTGCAGGTTAGACAACCATGACTCCTCCGGCGCCGGATGTTGGATACCGGCGTGTTGGTGTTTGGAGAGATGGCCTATGAACAAACCATGGCGGCATGTATCTCACCTGTTTCGCATTAAATGCATTTTGCAAAGCGCGTATACGACTGCATTGCATGGAACGTGATGCAGACAACAGCGCATATGAGTATGACTGGACTGACTCATAGTGTAGGACGAAGAAGTCGACGACCTCGCCAGTAACGTAGGGTATATGTAGAGTATAATCTATATAGTTCGAGTACACGGCAAAACTTGAGTATACGCGCGCCAAGCCTCTCGTTCTGTTAACCGCCAGACACAACCAAGCCCCTTGCGTAAATAGTGTCGATCACCGAAAGTCGTGGTCTAGTGTTGTGTTGGCTGTTTCCATGCTTGTTTCCGGAATGTATAATTAGAACTTTTTTTACGATTCCGTCAATTCCGTCAATAGAGGAAGTTCGAGTACCGCTGACGAAACCTTATCGCGGCGAGTACCGAGTACTACTTCGGTGGGATAGTCGTACCTTGGTACTTGCTCGGCGCAACTCTGGTACTCTAGTATAGTTGGCGGGCGGGAGTTGGCAGGCGGCAAAGGGGAGAGGCCGCCCTTACTTTAGTACTGGAAATAGTAGCAGAGTCGCCGTAGAAATATACCGACCGAGTTACTGAGCGATACTATCTCCACGACAATTATTCGCAACTGTTGAATCGTGAATACCCTCACAAGCACCACTCCAAATCACGTGAATCCTGTCTACCACCCACCACCATAGCCAACAACATACGCAACTCTTGTGGCTGGTAGGCGGCTGGTACTTAAGTTGCGGTGAGTACTCCATACATCCTGCAGTACTTCGCCCACTAACTCTTGACTTTGTACGCCCTTCGTTGGTCCATTGCAAGGGCTGGCCCAGTTGTTCGCCGCCCAGCATTCTCCTCCACCCCCGCAACCGCCGCTTGATTCGCTCCCGTCGACCCTGACAGGGCACTAGGGCACCACGCCAGTGACGAGCACTAGCAACTGGATGCCCGATCTGAAGCTAGGCCAGGTCACACACCTTCAACGACGACGAACTCCAACTCAACCTCATCCTTCCTTCATCAACACACAACAGCACCACCATAACTGCTACAACAAACATACAATCACGACAGCCCAGCTACAGCTTCACCGACTGCTCCTCCACCACCTCTCGAGCTTCATCACCGCCCACCAAGCAACCCATGCGCACCACAACTGCCGCAACCCGCTCCGCCTAAGCGCCTACCCGTCCCTCCACACCAGCGCTCCCCACCGATGCCATACCCCCCACCGACATAATGCCATCATCCGTCGCCGCCGACTCCGCCACCTCGCCCAGCGAGCGCCCATCTGAGCGCCGCGCCCGCGAAAAACGCGAACGCGACCCCAACAAGCCCAAGAAACCTCGCTCGTCGAAACCCCGACCCATCGATCCGGAGACGGGACTACCGGTGCGTCGACGCAAGCGCGAGAAGGAGAAGGAGAAGGAGAAGGACGGAGATATGAATCCCGAGTCGGAGCCCAGCACATCCATGGCGGATCTGGTGCCGGAGCTGTCGAGGACGGCGTCCGCGCCGGGGGCGAGCAGGGAGAGCTTGCCGTATCCGAGTTTGAGCAAGGCGCATAGCAAGGATGCGGTGTATAGTCGGGTGGATCTGAATAAACCGGATGTGTATACTCCTGAACCGACGGATATTGAGGCGCACAAGGCGAGGGGATCACAGGAGAGTCTGAAGGGGAAGGGCGCGAGGGGATCACAAGAAAGTCTGAAGAGGGAAGGACCGCTGACGCCGCCTGATACGGAGTTGTCAGCTCAGAGAAAGAGCAGCACGTCAACGCCGGCCAGGGCGGCGAAGATTAGAGAGGATGAAGCGAGAGGATCGAGGTCGAGCTCGAGGGGTTCGGAGAGATCGTGGTTCGGACGCCCAAAGGTTGTGAAAGACGACCGGTCGAGGGTATCTACAAAATCGAAGGAGTCGAGAGGCACGGCGAGGAAGTCATCGAGGCCTAGGGTTGACGTCGTGGAGGTTGTAGAGGATGAATATATCAGCGATGAGGGACAGTCGAGGTCAGGGTTCGATTCAAACGCCACATCTATTGCTCCAAAGCGCACACAGCACCAGCAAGTCGCAGCGGGATCCGGAGGACGACTACCAGGTCTGGATACAGACTCTGGACAGAGCAACCGCGAGTCCGCATCCCCACGCACGCCAACAGCAACACCCAAATTCGACGCCCACGATCCTAAGAACTTCGCGCGCGACTTCAGACCCACACCCTCACCATTTGTGAATTTCGACGTACCAGGCGGCCAACAACAATCCAACTTCGACTCTCCCCTCCCTCCACCTCCGCCCCCACCACCCGTCGTCCCCATCAACATCCCCCGCGTGGACTATCTCATGCAAAACGGTGGCCTCTCCCGCCCCGTCCCCAAAGTCCTCCTCGCTGTAACCCCCTCCTACAACTCCAACCCCTACCCAGGCCGGGCCTCCGTCCCTGCCCCTCCCGACATTGAAAAGGTCTTCGGTCCCTTCTACAGCCTTCTCGACCAGTACGAGACCGTCCTCGACAAAAACGGCTCCGTCGCCGTCGCAACGGGCTACCGCTCCATCGCGCGCAAACTCCTCGACCGCCTTGAAAACGTCTTCGCGCGCGAACTCTCCGCCGAGGGCTGCACGTGCGTAATGTGCACCTCCGATCCCGACGGGCGCCTCTACCACGCGCGCGCCCTCGGCTGGGGGGATGTCCTAGAATGGGTGAGCGGCCGCCGCAGTCTCCCCCCCTATCCCGCCTTCGATTTCGGCGCCACGACAACGGGGCTCGGTCTCCCCTCCGCCCTAACAGACGATGGACGCCCTTCCTCCCCCCAGAAAATCGACCCCGACATCGCCGACGAATTCCGCGAGCACTACCTGCGACAGAGCAAGAAAACCAAAGCGGTGGTCGATAAATGGCTCTCCGCGACCCCCGGCACCGCCGCGCCCCCACCACCAGACATCGACGACGACACCCTCTCCTTCACCATCCTCACGCACCTCCCCCAACCCTCACGCCCCATCTACTCCGCCCTCCTCTCCGGCTCCCCCATCGCCACGGCCACCACCCGCGCCCCTACCCCCGCGCCAAAAGTCCGCTCCGAATTCATCGCAAAGACAACCCTCGCAATCCAGCGCCTCTACCGTCTCCCCTCCACACCACGAGACCCAGAAGCAGCGATCTACCTCCTCCACAACCCATCGCTACACCACCTCCTCGCCACACTGTCGCTTATCAACACCGCGGAGTGGGAGATCCTAATCTCGGGCCGCTTCGATGGCTTTCTCTGGTCAGGCGCTGATCTCGACGCCGCATCCTCCCCACCATCGGACCCCAACCTTCCCCTTCCCCCCTCGCGCGGGCCAACACCTTCCTCCGCCGCACCGCCATCCCGCGGTCCCACACCAGCGGGTCGATACCCCTTCTCACCCCCTCCCCTCCGCAACGCCTTCGACACCTCCCCGCCTCCCTCGCGCGGTCCAACACCCTCCGCTTTCCCACCACCAAGCATCCCCGGGACACCCTTCCAAAACGGGCGGCACCCCGTCTCCAGCGACGAAGACGCCGAGATCGCCGTCCTGGCCGAGATAGAGCGCGAAATCTACGCAGGCATGGAAGCCCTCGAAGACGCCTTTGAGGGGCTCCACCGCAAGGCGGAGGTGGTGCGCCAAGCCCTCCGTCAGCGCGGCGCGGGGCTCGCAATGGCTGCGCAATCGAGGCGTGGTGGCGCGGGGATTGGGGTCAGGGCTGCGACACCAGGGGGAGAGTCAGCGGCGGGTGGTTGGGGTGGTGGTGGAGGAGGATGGCAGGGAGAGGAGAGCGAGAGCGGGAGTGAGTGGGCGGAGGAGGAGATTGCGCCGGATGATAGCGCGAGTAACATCTCGAGTGCGAGGCATAGGCGGCCGAAGAGGAGGAATGAGAGGAGGACGCCGGCGCTGGTGGAGGAGGAGGAGGAGGATTAGGGGGTTGAATGAATATTCCCAACTCAATACTTGCTTTGCTTTTTTGTGCTTTTTTTGCTTTTTGCCACTTTTGCTGGGTCTACGAAACTTTTGCACGACGCGGTGTCGGGGTGTTTTTGCTTTGCTTTCCCTGCCCTTTTGCGGGACTTTTTACGCCAACGACCAATTTGCTTTGCTTTACTCCCAGCCGTCTAAAGAGCTGATTTACTGGTTTTTTGTTTTCTTTGTTTGGGCATTTTACGGTGTGCTTATTTGAGGGATATGTCGACCTGGTGGATACTGGAAAATGTGGATATTTTCAGATGCGAGATGCGTTATGAGGGGATTACAGTACAATACAGTACGGATGGATGGTGTTGCCAAGGTGGCGGATACAGAGGGAGGGAGATGGATGGTTATGCATGATGAGTGATGGATAGGATGAGGAAATGTGGTTGTACTCTAGTATACGAGGATCAGATGGGATAGATAAGCAATGCATACCTGCCTTTGCACTTTACTCCCTTCCTTCCCCTCCAATATCTCTGTGGGTTGTGGTCTGTGCTGCCCCGTCTCCTCGTTTGTGCCTTAATTTTGTGCAAGAAAGGGGGATAAAGAAAACTCCAACCAACACAACCGCTCCCACAACAACGGAAATCCCACACACATATTGCACACAACGCGAAGGTAGTAAACAAATAAGAAATCAAAAAATCAAGCAGGCAGCCAAGCAAACCCTAGCCCTCACACACGCACACACAATTCCATCCACACTCAACACCAAATTCACCACAATGTCTCAGAACACACAAATTCACCAAAACCCCTCCAAAAACTCACAGATCACGTGAAATCCAGCCTACCCCTATTATGCACGTGACACCCGCTCCCACAACCGACAGTTGGAGATACTCCCCGAATTGACTCGATTGTCTACTCTGCAAGGGGATAACTCCCCGTTTTGTACTTTATTCTGCCCAATTTTCTCAGCCTATTCTTTGGCTCTGGACTGAGGTACTGGGTTTTCCCAACAAAGAGGTGGACAAACTTTTGTTTCAGGGATTATATCGTAATATTACAAACATGTGGATAAACTACTGTGTTGCAAGTTATACGCTGCGTTTACATTTACAAAGGGTCACAAAGCAAGAAAGAAGAGGATGACAATTTAAAGTTTTTCAATTGCTGAACTGTGCTGTGCTGTGCTGAACTTGCTGAACTTGCTGAACTTGCTGAACTGTGCCAAACTTGCGATGCATACAAACTGCGCGTGAAAATGCCTGGTATGCCCCCGTATACTCCTCCCATATGCTCCATTCTCCATCATATAATCATCCCAAGGCCCATATAAAAAAAATCAAAGGATCAAGAAACCAAATGGTCAAAGAATCAAAGTCAGACCGTATCGTATCCGTATAGTATCGAAAGGTGTTGCTTTGTCAGTACGACCGTTCCCGTGGGAGTATTAGACCAAGACGTAATCCGAAAATAAAAGACCCAGAGAGAGGATCGAAGAATCAAAATCAAATCGTATCGTATCCGTATGGTATCGAAAGGTATTGGTGTGTCAGTACGACCGTTCCCGTGGGAGTATTAGACCAAGACTTAATCCGAAAATAAAGGTCTCAAGGAGAGGATCAGAATGTCAAAGAATCAAAAAAGAAGACCGAATAAAAGTGCATCTGTATCATCGAGTGGCACTTGTAGTAATATACCGAATGAAAAGTAAAGGTCGATTCGCGCCAATGATCCTGTATGTCATGCCGCTGTGGTATCTTATGCGCCGGGTGCCATGCCGAAAGACGAGATCGAGAAAACCGAAAGGAAAGCAGATCGAAAGAATTGTTTGGTTATGGTGCTCCTGCATGCCGCGCTTCTGTGTATTATGGCCAGGAAGCTGGAAGAAGAAGAAAGAAGGTCGAACGAATCGAGAAGAAAGCCGAATGAGTCGAGAAAAAAGCCGAATGAATTGAAAAGAAAGCAGAATATATAGTGCATCTGTATCGTCGAGTGGCACTGCGGCAATAAGCTCCTGACGGAGTATAATATTGCTTCTGTATTATCGAGTGGCACTTTTGTAATAAGCTCCTGAAGGAGTAGTAGAATAGAATGGTGAGTTCGTGCAGATTGCTCTGGATGCTGCTTTGACGTCTCGTGCGCTTGATGCTGAATCAGAACTGAAAGTTGAAGGAAGAATCATGCAGGATCATGGCATCGTCAAAGAACTGTATGCCCGTGAATCGTAATCATAATGCCCATATAATCCGAATAATGCTGAAACCTCTCATCGCGTCGTGAATGCACCGTGTAGCTTCAGAAAACCATGCAAACTGTACAAACATTAGCTCAATTCCAACACGAAGCAATCACGTAAAACTCACCTCAATCCAAATCCCCAGCAGTCTAGGCGCGCCTGTTCCTCTCGAAAAGGCCACCACCGAGCCTTGCGAGCGCCAGCCCGCGGTGGTACTCCCGCGTGGCCTCGTCGTGCACCTCTTCGGCTGCGACCGGGTCAGCAGCCGACGCGATGGCAGCCGCGGACGCGGCGGAGGCAGCGGCGTCGGAGGCACTGGCGGCGACACGGTTGGACGCGAATCGGTTCAGCGCGTGCAGCGTCGCGGTCTCGCGGGCGATGGCGGCAATGGCGGCGCGGGCGCGGGTGGCGGCGGATGGGCGCGGCTGGACCGGGCTTGGGGTCTGTGGGAGGGCGCGGGGGAGAGGAGGAGGTGTGCTGGGCGCTGCTGGTGGTGGTGGTGGCGACGGCGACGGTGGCGAGGGGGGTGCGCGCAGGGGCGCCGGAGGAGGAGCAGGGCGACGCACGACGTCCCACGAGGCTGGGGCGCCCCAGGTTGCCCCAGCCCCTGGGGTTGGAGGATAGTCGGCCACACGGAGTGGGCGCGACGGGACAACTAGGACGGAACGGGCAGCGACGGCTGCTGGCGCTGGCGGTGGAGGTGGGGAGGGGTCGGCCGGCGGGACGGGAAGGGCAGCGACGGCTGCTGGCGGGGGCGGGACAGGAGAGTCGGCCACCGGGACGGAACGGGCAGCGACGGCTGCTGGCAGCGGTGGGGGAGGAGAGCCGGCCCTAATGAGAGGGCGCGACCGGACAGCCATCGGGGCGGCCCGTGCAGGAACCCCCATGAGGGGGGGGTCGTGGGGTGGGACTTCCCAGGAGTCCGGCACCTCCCAGAGTGCCCCAGCAGGGGGAGGTCGGACAGGGGGGCCGTCGGCGGGGAGGGAAGCGGGAGCGGGAGGGGAATGGGCCGAGCCCGATGCAGGACGATGGGGGGGTATCTGGGGTTGTAGTCTGGTATGTCTATTAGTGCTATTAACACGTCGAAACTGAAGGAGGGAAACGGAAAAAGGGAGAAGTTGCTTTGAGGAACGGTGAGAGCAGGAAAATGGAAGATCGACAAAGGACGGAGACATCATTGACAGGAACGGTGCGGTGTTGGAAACTGCACTATAACGGAAGAAAGGAAAGATGAGGTCGAGGAACGGTGCGAGCAGGTGGGAGAAAGAGCGACGAAGAAGGGGGAGCAGATTGATGGAACAGCGCAGTGTTGAAAATCGCTCTGTGATGGAAGGAAGGAGAAAAGAGGTGAAGAACGGTGGGGGGAAAAGGGAGATAGAGCGACGGATGAGGGGAGAGAAGTCGACAGGAACGGTGCAATTGTGTGAATTGCACCGTGGTTGTGGAAGAAGAAGGGGGAGGTGAGGAACGGCCGTTGCTGTGAACTACACAGCAACGGAGGGGGAAAGGGGAGTTGTGAGGAATGCTCCGTCGCTTTGCATTACACAGCAACGGAGGAGGGAAAGGGAGCTGTAGGCGACGGTGC